>CM027677.1:16029523-17269523 GCA_015731905.1 Salix dunnii | reverse complement strand
TAAACCCTAAACAAACTAAAAAATAAATTAAACCTAAATTTTAAACCTCTTTTACCCTTTTAAAAAACCTAAACTCCTAAACCCTCAAAAATCAAACCTCAAACTCAAATCAAATTAAACTCAAACTAAACAATCTCAAACCTTAAACTTTAAACCCTAAAACTTTAAACTAAACCCTAAACCCTTTAAACCCTAAACTCAAATCCTAAACCCTAAACCCCTAAACCCTAAACCCTAAACCCTAAACCCTAAACCCCAAACCCAAACCCTAAACCTAAACCTCAAAACTAAACCTAAACTTAAATTTTAAACCTTTAAAAATTTTAAAAATTTTAAATTTTAAATCAAACCCTAAATTTAAACCCAAACCTTAAACTTTAAATTTAAACCCTTTTAAACTTCAAAACAAACTCAAATTCCAAACTAAACCCTAAACTCTAAACCCTAAACAAACCCTAAATCAACCTTAAACCCTAAACCTCAACCAAACCTCAAACCCCTAAACCCAACCCTAAACCCCAACCCTAAACCCAAAACCTAAACCCACCCTAAACCCCTAACCCCTAAACCCGAAACCCGAAACCCTAAACCCTAAACCCCTAAACCCCTAAACCCTAAACCCTAAACCCTAAAACCCTAAAACCCGAAACCCGAAACCCCAAACCCCAAACCCGAAACCCCAAACCCGAAACCCCAAACCCCAAACCCCAAACCCCAAACCCCAAACCCCAAACCCTAGACCCTAGACCCTAGACCCTAGACCCGGAACCCGGAACCCGGAACCCTGAACCCTGAACCCGAAACCCTGATGCTTCCTGCCAAAATGATGCTTTAACATTGAGAGCTTAGAGGTAAACTGGAAGAGAGGGTTGCCCACTATTCTTTGATTCCAGACGCTTCTAACGATGACCAAGAAATCATCATGCTTAGCCCATTGATTTAGGAACTTAAAAGAGGGCTTCATTCTAAACTGATTGGCCTCTAGATTTAAAATCATGGCACTGTGATCTGAAGCTTGACGGGGAATAAAAGAAACCCTTGATTGGGGCCATTTAATCGAAAGAGCTAGATTGCCAAAGACCCAATCTAGCTTTTTCATAACAGTACCATCCCCTGACTGCCCATTGTGCCAAGACAGATGGATCCCTGAGTAAGGAATTTGCTGGAGAGACGAATGCATAATACAATTTGAGAAATCATTATGATGGTTAAGCCAGGCATTACTCCCCCCACAACGATCACTAGGCCGCAAGATGGCATTAAAATCCCCAAGCAAAGCCCAAGGGGTATGAACATTATCTACACTGACCTCTTTAATATACTGCCATAAAGAAGAATGAATGTTGTAACTATTCGATCCATAAACAAAAGTTAATCTGATTTTGTCCTTACTTGAGAGGCTCAAGACATCACACGTAATCAACTGAGAAGAAGTGTGCACCATATTAACATCAAATTTATAAGAATTCCATCCCACAACAATCCTGCAGAGGGGATTGTCATGGATATTTGAAATGGCTTGCCAATTTGCAGGCAAAACCTTAGGCAAAACTGCATCCAAATTATTGGATGTAATACGGGTTTCAAGCAAACCAAAAATATCAAGCTTGTGTAATTGTATCCAAGAACGAACAACTTGGTGTTTTGAGGTGTTATTCAAACCCCATATATTCCAACATCCTATCACTAACATAAAAAGATTAGGGATCTTACTGACGAAGGCCCAAGGCCTCCTTTTTCTTCTTCCCTCCCCTCCGTTTCTTTCCTACCTTTGGAGTGTTGGAGCTGGTCTCCGTCTGGCCCTCTGAGGGTTTGTCATTTGTACTCCCCGAGGTCTCATCCAAGATTCCTTTTCCTCGATCATCACTGCTCAGTGTGACCATTTTATTCTCCACACATTGAGAAAACCCTTCTTCAACCTGGTTTGGTCGCTGCTCCTTGCCACCCTGGACATTCTTCTGCTTATTAGGATTAATATGGGATTTGACCGAGGCTGCATCCTCGTCTGAGTCCGAAGCTGAGTCATCCGAGGAGAAAGTGGTTCGAACTCCTTTCTTCTTGATAGGTTCCTCCTGAACCACCCTACTAGGGGCAGGATTTCCCTTGGCTGGTTCAGATAGCCCAGCGAGAGGAACCAAAGCCATAGCTTGGTCAACAGCGATGGTCTCTTCCTCTACCCCTACCCCTTCCCCTTCCCCTTCCTTCCCTTTATGGACATCTCGGGGATTTTGAGTTTTACAGGAATGGCCAAAAACTTTGCAAGACTCACACCTCGTAGGCTTCCATTCATAAGACACATCCACTGTGATAGGATTATCCAAGAGAGCACTTGCAACTTGAAAATGGTGGACCAAAGGTAAAGAAGCATCAAGCTCAATACAAACCCTTGCATATTCAAGACGACTGCACTGGATGGTTGCATCATCGCAAGCCACAGGCTTCCCAACCATGCTGGCTGCCAAGCTCAACCCTTGCTTGTTCCATAGGGGAAACGGTAAACCTTGCAGTCTAGCCCACACTGGAATAGTTTTGATTTTGTTTTTATCAAATTGAAATCCTGGGTGCCACCTTTGGAGGATGATGCCCTTCCCCCCAAACATCCAAGGGCCCTTAGCTAGGACTTCATCCATCTTCATCACAGAGGAGAAACGAAAAATCATAAAACCATTGGACATTACCATTGTCTTCTCAAGGCCATTAGCCTTCCAGATCCTGTTTGCTATGGCTTGCACAGCGTGGAAGGGCATCTTGTAGCCCACGAAAAACCCAATAATGCTTCTAGTCCAGGTTTCCACCTCAGTCATCTGCATGTCATGAGGAATCGTTAAGATGGAACCAGGTGGTTGTCTTGCTAGCCGTTCAAGGGTGCACCTCGTGCTTGCGTCAGAGACTCTGACCTTTTCAGCCCAGGAGCTATTGGCTGGTTGTTGATGATGTGTAGGCTTTATGTTGTTCATGGTGAAGGTGAAAAGAGGGTGGCGGCACAGGTATGTATTAACTGGAAAAGTAGAAAAAAAGAGAAAAACCCAGCGGATAAAAAGAAGGCAGGGACGGGGAACGTGTAATGCTTTGGAAGAAGAGAAACGGGTATTAAGGTTTATGGGGCAGTGGGCAATGATAGTGAAAGGTGTTAGTGGGTGGAAATCTTTAACCGTAGGGATGATCGGAGAGTAGCCGGAGCTGGTCTGAGGTAAACGGCGACAGAAACTTTCTAGAGCATCTCACTCTAACTTCTCTCTAGAAAGTAACATTATGCCCCCCTCCCTAAACCCTCCCTAGACCCTAGACCCTAGACCCTAAACCCGAAACCCCGAACCCTAAAACCCTAAACCCTAAACCCTAAACCCTAAACCCCAAACCCCAAACCCTAAGGGTTTTACTTTAGTTTATTTATTTTATTTTTAGGTTTATTTAGGTTTTTTTTAGGTTTAGTTTAGTTTTATTTTTTATTTTAGTTTATTTATTTTATTTTAGGTTTATTTTATTTTTTTTTAGTTTATTTAGGTTTATTTAGGTTTTTAGTTTATTTTAGTTTAGTTTATTTTTTTAGTTTAGTTTATTTAGGGTTTAGGCTCGTGTTTGCATTGAATTTGATTGTCTGGTAGTACCCCCAACTGAAATTTGGGTGCAGGTTAGAAGTCGTGAATCAGAAAAAAACTTATCAGGTTATTGGCAACCGGTAACCTTCGAAAAAATGCCTGAATATTGTACTAAATGCTTACATGTAGGCCACAACATGGATAACTGTATCTTATTGGATAAAAATGTGAGACCTAGTCAACCCTTTAAACATGTTGAGACTGCTCCTAAAAATGATTCGAAGCTTGGCCCAAAAAATAATACGAAACCTGCCACGGAGGGTGTTAAAAATAAAGAAGAATGGGTGGAGGTTCGGCATAAGAAAACAGCTCCTAAACATGTGGAAAATAATGAAAAGGGTAATCCCATTCCCCCACTAGACAAAGGTAAATCTATCCAAATTAATAATACTCCAACACTAGTGAATGAGGGAACCAGTATGAAAACTCAGGATAGAGAAATTGTCCGAGATACTCCTTTGGGTAATTTAATTGAAGAGGAGAGTCAAAAATTAGAAACGGATAAGGGTGATCCTATTCACCCTCCAAACAAAGGCATATCTATCGAAATTGATAATACCCCAACTCTAGTGGATGAAGGAACTTATGCGAAAACTCAGGATAGAGAAATTGTTCGGGAAACTCCTATAGGTAGTCTAATTGAAATTAAAACTCCGGTTAATTTAAATGTTTCTGATAACTTGCAGGAGGCTAATTTTTCTTCGAAAATTAGTAGCGATTCCATGGTTGGTGAATCCCAACCTATAGGCTTGTGCGGTCTTAATACGAATGATACCATCCCTTCAAATTGTAATACTATAGAGTCTACAAAGAGTCTTAACTCTGATGGTAGGTATCTCGAGTTTGAGAGTCATCCCAGAATCTTGACTCGACGAAACTCTGAAGTGGATGTGCAATCCCATTTTAGTAAAAAGGATTTAGGTAAGAAAAATTTAAATGTCGAGTTTAATGAAACTGCAATAGCTAAAGTGATTGATGCTATTCCTTTTAATGATATTTTTAATGATTAATAGTCTCATTTGGAATATAAGGGGGATAGCTGGTAAGACAGGTCTTCGCCGCCTAAAAAATCTCATTAAAATGCATCGTCCTAAAATTATTGCAATTATTGAACCAATGGTTGAATTGGATAGAATTGCTTTCTTTACTCGCACATTAGGATTTGCTAACTCTATGTCTAATTGTGCTAATAAAATTTGGATTTTTTGGGTAGAGGACTTAACTGTTAAATTATTCAAAGATCACAACTAGTGTATTACCATTTCTGTCAATACGCCTTAGTTGTCTCAATCTTTCTTTATCTCGTTTGTCTATGCTAAGAACTTAAGGTCGGAGAGAAAAATTTTATGGGATGAGTTGAGTGAGATTGCATCCATCCTTGATGGACCGTGGGTTGTTGGTGGTGATTTTAATGCGGTTCTCAATATTAAGGAGAGTAAGGGTGGGGACAATCCTAATCAGGGATCGATGGAGGAATTTGGTAGTTGCCTTTTAGATTGTGGGCTGTTGGATGCAGGGTATGAGGGAAACGATTTTACTTGGACTAATGGTAAGGTCATGCGTCGGCTGGATAGGATAGTTTTTAATTTGGAGTGGAGTGACTTGTTCTCTCTCACCCGGGTTAAGCATCTTAATAGGGTGGGGTCTGATCATTGCCCTTTATTGCTCCAATGCTCTCAAGCCGTGCAAACTTTCACTAGCTCCTTTAGGTTTCTTCATATGTGGACCCATCATCATGATTTTTTAAATGTTGTGAAAAATAATTGGGATCATCCTAGTGGGAGCTCGGGATGTTTGAATTTTTGGCTTAAACAACAGAGACTGAAAAGTTGTCTAAAATGGTGGAATAAGTATAAATTTGGTAATATCTTTGATAAAATCAAAATTCTTGAAGATAATGTTACTGAGAAAGAAATTATTTTCCAAAATGATCCGAGTTCGAGTAATAGGGAGGCTCTTCATAAAGAGATGGTTATTTTGAATAAAAGTCTTTTTTTGGAAGAAAAATTTTGGCAACAAAAATCAGGTTGTAAATGGCTCCTAGAGGGTGATAGGAACACCCGATACTACCAGCTTTTACTAAAAAAAAAAAGGGTTAAAAATTTCATTTGGACCATTCAAAATGATGATGGTTCTATTCTAAACGATGTTGTGGACATTAAGCGATCTGCTGTGGATTATTTTTCTGCCCTTCTTACTAAAGATAATGATATTAATGTTGATATTAATGCCAATGATTGGAGTTTCATCCCGAATATTATTACTGAAGAGGATAACAATTTTCTTACTAATCTCCCTAATAAAAATGAGATTCGTACGGTAGTTTTTGAGTGTGATGCTAATAGCGCTGCTGGTCTAGATGGTTTTTCGGGTCTCTTCTACCAACATTGTTGGGATATTATCGGGGAGGATTTGGTGGAGGCTGTGATTGATTTTTTTAATGGGGGTGTTATCCCTAAAGGTGCTTCCTCAACTACTATTGTTCTGATTCCCAAAGTTCCGCATCCCAAAACTTGGAGTGAATTTAGACTTATTAGTCTATGCACTATGTTCAATAAAATTATTACTAAAATAATGACCAATAGGCTCTCCCGTATCTTGCCTAAAATAATCCTCCCCTTCCAAAGTGGCTTTATTCCAGGCAGGCGCATAGAGGACAATATTTTATTGGCTCAAGAGATGGTTCAGTCAATTGATGAGAAAACCAGGGGGTCTAATGTGATCCTTAAGTTGGATATGATGAAAGCTTATGATAGAATTGACTGGGCTTTTATTATTAAAATAATGCGTAAATTTGGTTTTAGCTCTAAAATGACTGATATGATTGAAAATTGTATCTCCAATTGCTGGTTTTCAGTCCTATTAAATGGTGAGATTACAGGTTATTTCCATGGATCTAGGGGTCTTCGTCAAGGTGACCCTATTTCCCCTGCATTATTTATTATTGCTGCTGAATATTTATCGCGTGGTCTTTATAATATGTTTCAGAGGTACCCCTCTTTGCATTATCTTGCTAGGTGTCCGGTGCTTGTTCCGCACCTTGCATTTGCTGATGACATTATTATTTTCTCTAATGGTACTAAGTCATCTCTTAAACGTATTACTAATTTCCTAACCGATTATGAGCTATGTTCGGGCCAAAAGGTTAATTCCTCTAAGAGTGGTTTTATCCTATCTGCTAAAGCTTCTTTATCTAGGGCCAATGTTGTAGGTGGGGCTTTGGGCTTTCCTCGTATCCGATTGCCCACTAAGTATCTGGGGATGCCTCTATATAAGGGGCCCAAGAAAAGTTTTTTGTGGGATGATCTTATTTCCAGGATTGCTGCTAGGATAGAGGGGTGGGAAGCTAAGGTCTTATCGCCAGGTGGTCGTATTACCATCCTTAAGAGTATTCTTACTTCGATGCCTCTTTACCTTTTACATGTTATTGTGCCTCCCAAATCGGTTATATGTAGGATTGAAAGGCTATTCAACAAATTCTTGTGGAGCTCCAAGGGGCAAAAGAGAATTCATTGGGAATGTTGGGAGGATTTATGTTATCCAGTAGAGGAAAGAGGTCTTGGCATGCGGAGAATTAAGGACCTTATCAAGGCTATGAGTTTGAAGCTTTGGTGGCGGTTTCGTACCGTTAATAACCTCTGGTCAAATTTCATGAAAAGTAAATATGGTTATAACAGTGCTTCCTTTTTAGGTGGTGCGAGTGTCCATGATTCTCCTATTTGGAAAAGACTTTCTAAGGCCAGTCGTGCTTGTGAAGATCTAATTCGTTGGAAGGTTGGCTGTGGTAAGATTAATTTTTGGCATGATATTTAGGTAGATGAATCTGCTTTATCAAGGTATAATCCTCCAATTAGAGAATCCCATCTGCCTGTCTCTTCTTATTGGAGGGACAATGCGTGGTATCTAGATCATGTGAGGTCAAAAATTCCAAATGAAATAGTAGATTCTTTATACCTCATTGATGTTTGCAGTACCAGAATTGACCATCCTCTTTGGACTCTCACTGCAAATGGTGGTTTTACTATGTTTAGTGCTTGGAATAAAGTGCGTCAAGTCTCGGATCGTCAGTCAATTTTCTCAAAAATTTGGCATGCTTCTATTCCTTTAAAGATATCCTTTTTTATATGGAGGTTGCTAAATGATTTTGTTCTAGTGGATACCAGGATTCAGAGTAAGGGTATATGCATGGTCTCTAAATGCCATGGCTGTAATGATATTGAATCTTTGGAGCATTTATTTATGTTTTGTCCTAGTGTGTCTCCGGTTTGGAAATTTTTTGCTGCGATGTTCTCTGTTAGCTTGCCTGCTGATGGTTCGATTAGGCATTGGCTCTCTGCATGGTTCTTCTCGGGTGACTATGTTTCTGAAGGACATATTAGAATTATTATTCCGCTATTTGTTTTATGGTTTATTTGGCTTGAGAGAAATGATGCCAAGTATAGGAACATGAGTTTCTATCCCGATAGGATTCGTTGGAAATGTCAGGGGAAGATTTTCTATTTTTTCCAAGCAAGGCTCTTGAAGAGGAGGAATTGGAAGGGTGATATGAAATTGGCATCTTCTTTTGGGTGTCATTATATTTTAGATCAAGTGTATTTCCCTAAAATGGTTCGATGGATTAAACCAAAGGAGCACTGTTTTAAGCTTAATGTGGATGGAAGTTTTCAAGGGAGAAGTGTTGTGTCTGGTGGTGGGGGTATTCTCCGCGACTGGCACGGCAATGTTTCCTTTTTTTTCTTCCTTCCGTTAAAAGCCAAATCCGCCTTACACGCAGAAATTCTAACTTTATATCATGGCCTGCGTATTTGCAAAGATAGAGGTATTAGTAAAGTATGGATTGAAATGGATGCTCTATCGGTTATTCATCTTGTTCAAAACCGATGCATTGGGTCCTGGGAGGTATGTTATAGTCTGCAAGGTATTTATGATTATCTAAATTATTTTCATTTCCATTTATCTCATATCTACAGGGAAGGTAATCAAGTAGCAGATCATCTTGCTACTTTAGGGTCCAAGGCTGATAATTTACACATTGGATCTTCCCTTGAAGGTTTTAATTCTTTAAGAGGAATGATTAGAACTGATAAATTAAATCTTCCTTATTTCCGTCATGCTTTTATATAGTTTTTTGTTTTTGGTGCTTTTTTATTTTTCCATGGATTCCTGTAGATACAGGCTTCTTTGGTTTGTTGGAAGTTGTGGCATCTTGCGATCATCTGAAGCTATTGTTTTTCTTTGGAGGTTTGGTTTGGCCCCCCTCCATCTTTTGTTTGTTTCTAGGGCTTTTTTGTTCGAAGATGGGGTTTGTCCATCTCTTAATGTGCTTTGGAGGTTTGGTTTGGCCCCCCTCCAATTTGTTTTTTTGTTTTTTAGAGCTCTTTGTATGAAGATGGGGTTTGTCCATCTCTTAGTGTGCTATGGAGGTTTGGTTTGGCCCCCCTCCATTTTTGTAAGGTTTTTTATTATTTTATAATATTTTCGTCCAGGGTTCCGTCCCTGGTTTTTTAAAAAAAAAAAAAAAAAAAAACCCCAAACCCCGAACCCCGAGCCCCGAGCCCCGAGCCCTAAGCCCTAAAACCCTAAGCCCTAAACCCTAAACCCTAAACAAGGAACCCGAAACCCGATACCCGAAACCCTAAACCCTAAATTCAAATCATGTAATTTGAAAACCAGAAGCTCAAGATATTCGCGTCAAAGTTGTAGGCCTATATGCAATGAAGACTCTGCACTTTTGAATCATGTAATTTGAAAATTAGAAGCTCAAGATATTCGCATTTCAATGTCTAGTCTTGTTCGGTTTTAGACCGAGCACGTTGCGGTAGATTTTGTTCATCCACACAGTTTTCAGGTTGCTCTGGCTCCTTGAGTGGATGAACAGAATCGGCCGCAAACTGCTACGTCTAAAATCGAACAAGACTACACATTGAGACGCGAATATCTTGAGCTTCAAGTTTTCAAATTACATGATTCAAAAGTCCAGAGTCTTCACAACACATAGGCTTAGAACTTTGATGAAGGAGCTAGAGCAAGATGAAACCTGGGTGGATGAACAGAATCGGCCGCAAACTACTCAGTCTAAAACCAAACAAGACTAGGCATTGATACGCGAATATCTTGAGCTTCTGTTTTTTAAATTACATGATTCAAAAGTCCAGAGTCTTCCTTGTATATAGGGCTACAACTTTGATAAAGGAGCTAGAGCGAGATGAAACCTAGGTGGAAGAACAGAATCTGCCCAAACTACTCGGTCTAAAACCGAGCAAGACTAGACATTGAAACTCGAATATCTTCAGCTTCTGGTTTTCAAATTACATGATTCAAAAGTCCAGACTCGTCGTTGTATATAGGCCTACAAATTTGATGAAGGAGCCAGAGCGAGATGAAACCTGGGTGGATGACCAGAATCAGCCGCAAATTGCTCCGTCTAAAACCGAACAAGACTAGATATTGAAACGCGAATATCTTGAGCTTCTGGTTTTCAAATGACAGGATTCAAAAGTCCAGACTCATCGTTGCATATAGGCCTACAACTTTGATGAAGGAGCGAGAGTGAGATGAAACCTGGGTGGACGAAGAGAATCGGCCGCAAATTGCTCAGTCTACAATCGAACAAGACTAGACATTGAAACGCGAATATCTTGAGCTTCTGGTTTTCAAATTACATGATTCAAAAGTTCAGACTAATCATTGCATATAGGCATAAAACTTTGATGAAGGAGTCAGAGCAAGATGAAACCTGGGTGGATGAACAGAATAGGCCGCAAACTGTTTAGTCTAAAACGGAACAAGACTAGACATTGAAACGGGAATATCTTGAGCTTCTGGTTTTGAAATTACATGATTCAAAAGTCCAGAGTCTTCGTTGCATATAGGCCTACAACTTTGATGAAGGAGTCAGAGCGAGATGAAACCTGGGTGGACGAACAGAATATGCCGCAAACTACTCGGTCTAAAATGAGCAAGACTAGACATTGAAACTCCAATATCTTAAGCTTCTACTTTTCAAATTACATGATTTAAAAGTCCAGACTCATCATTGCATATAGGCCTACAACTTTGATGAAGGATCCAAAACGAGATGAAAACTGGGTGGACGAACAGAATCTGTCGCAACGTGTTCGGTCTAAAACGGAACAAGACTAGACATTGAAACGCGAATACTTGAGCTTCTGGTTTCCAAATTACATGATTCAAAAGTCCAAAGTCTTCTTTGCATATAGGCCTACAACTTTGATGAAAGAGCCAGAGCGAGATGAAACCTGGGTGGATGACCAGAATCGGCCGCAAACTGCTCAGTCTAAAACGGAACAAGACTAGACATTGAAACTCTAATATCTGGAGCTTATGGTTTTCCAATTACATGATTCAAAAGTCTAGACTCATCGTTGCATATAGGCCTACAACTTTGATGAAGGAGCCAGAGCGAGATGAAACATGGATGGACGAATAGAATCTGCAGCATACTCTCGGTTTAAAACCAAACAAGACTAGACATTGAAACGCGAATATCTTGAGCTTGTGGTTTTCAAATTACATGATTCAAAAGTCCAGAGTTATCATTGCATATAGGGCTAAAACTTTCATGAAGGAGCCAGAGCGACATGAAACCTGGGTGGACGAACCGAATCTGCCGCAAAGTGCTCGGTCAAAAACCGAACAAGATTAGACATTGGAACGCGAATATCTTGGTTTTAACAATAGAAACATTTAATCACTTTTAGGTTGAAAAACAACTCATTTCTAATACATTTTATCAATTATAATTTTACTAATTAAAAATTAAAATAACCAATTACAACATGCACAGAATTAATCAGTTTCCGGCATAGAAAAAGCTCAGCGCAACGCGAGGGCAAATAACCTCGTTTGAATCTAGTTTGTGAACGTCTAAATTATGTCAATTTAAAAAAATATTAAATATCTTTAAAAATTAATATAAATTGATTAATTGACCACTCACACTTAAGAAGTGCAAACTGTTATTTTTTATTAATTTCAAACCTATTTTGTCATATACTATTTCCTATAGATGGATGGGAATAAAATTCAAACCTTTAAACTTAAGTTTGTGAACCTAATTTGAGCTTAATTGAGAATGTTGGGATTCTTGGAGACCAATTTTAATTTTTACCTAGTCAATTAGTTTAAATTAGAGGTAAATTTTCAATAAAATCAAAGTTGAATGAAAAAGAAATGAAAAAGAGAATATGTGTGTGTTGTATTTTATTTGTAAAATGTAATGAAAAAGAAATGACAAAGAGAATGTGTGTGTGTGTGTGTGTGTTGTGTTTTATTTGTTCATTTATTTTTGTCATTTTGGCAAGAAAAATAATATATAAATCGATAAAAAAAATGTTTTTATTTGCATACAGCCAAAGCGTTTTCTGAAAATTTATCTTAGATTTAATAACAAGTTTATTAAATCTTGAGTATTTGGCCTAATTTTAAAACAAATCGCAAAATTAGTTCATGAGAGTTAATGGTTAAACTCAGATAGTAAATGTCAGACCTACAAGTAAGATAACATTTAAATATCTAGAAATGATAAAAAAAAAACTTCCCAAAATTATTCTGAGTGGTGACAATTTTTTTTTAATTTGCTTTTGAAATTTTGACTATGAAAACTTTATAAATAAAGTTGATCATCAACAAGAAATGGGGACCAAAAAAACAAGCATACACTCATAAAAAACCCTAAAAAAACCAAAACCCTAAAAAAATTTCCTCTCAAGAGGCTGCAGCCCCCAACCCCCCTTTGATAGCTGCAACCCCTCCCCGTTTCTACCTTCACTCTCATCTCCTCCCCATTTCGTTTCCTCACCAAGGTGCAACTATATCCACCACCCTCACGGTCCTCACTTAAGCTGCCTCCATTCGTGATAGAGCTCCCCACAACCATCCCCTCTTTTCCATCCTCCTTTTCTCTAGCCAGCCCCACTCTACCTCCTCTCCTTCTCCAGCCAACCTCTCCGCCTCCCATCGGTGACTGGCCAGCCACCTTCATCAATACTTCCCCAGCCAACCACCAATGCCCACAGCACCTCATCGTCTCTCTCCTTCACCATGCTGCCACCCACAACAACTCCTTCTCCTCTCCCTTTGACCGACCCATTACCCAACCACCATAGTCTTTTGTCACAACAACCCCTCTCCTACCCACTATCACCCCACAACAGCGACTCTCAAAACCCACATAGCCCAGTCCATCGGCCCCTTCTCTTACTCTCCCTGTTGCTGATGGCCTCCCTTCACTTCATCCACAACAGCATCGTTAACCCCCTCCATGGACAATATTGCTTTCGTTTGAAGAAGAGGAACAAACCCAGGATCTGAGGAAGAGGGAACCAAATAGTGGTATTTATGTGTTTGATGAAGGATCCAGCACCAGATAAAACCTGGTTTGCAGAAAAGAATGTGCCGCAATCTAATCGGTCCAAAACCAAGCAAGACTAGACTTTGAGACAGAAATATCTTGAGCTTCTGCTTTTGAAATTACATGATTCAAAATTCCAAAGTCATCTTTATGTATAGGCCTACAATTTTCATGAAGGATCCTGCGCGAGATAAAACCTGGTTTGATGAACAGAATCTACTACAATCTGCTCAGTCGAAAACCCAGCAAGACCAGACATTGAAATGGGAATATCTTGAGCTTCTATTTAGAAATTACATGATTTAAAATTCCAGATTCATCATTACATATAGGCCTAGAACTTTCATGAAGGATCAAGCGCGAGATAAAACCTGGTTTGATGAACAGAATATGCTCGGTCAAAAACCAAGCAAGACTAGATATTGAAACGCGAATATCTTGAGCTTCTACTTTTGAAATTAAATGATTCAAAAATCCTAAGTAATCATTACATATAGGTCTATAATTTTCATGAAGGATCTAGCGCGAGATAAAACATGGTTTGAAGAACAAAATCTCCAACCAAGACTAGACATTGAAAAGAGAATACCTTGAGCTTCTGATTTTGAAATTACATGATTCAAAAATCTAGAGTCATCTTTACCTATAGACCTACAACTTTCATGAAGGATCTAGCACAAGAAAAAACCTGGTTTAATAAACAGAATATACTGCAATCTATTCAGTCAAAAACCAAGCAAAACTAAAGGTTGCAAGAGTTGTTGGAAATTGATTGGTGTGAAAGGCAGGAGATAGGAAGCAAGTAGTGTGAGGTTAGAGGAGTTGTCATTTGGATAACATGTATAGGTGTTAAGGACTGGATGATGAGAGATTGGCGACGATTGGCTTAATGAAGAACTAGGAGGATAACCAGACCACTTCCATCTAACTTCTCTCTAGAACTATACATGATGGCCCCTCCCTAAGCCCCAAACCCAAACCCCATAAATCCTAAACCCTAAACCCCTAAACCCTATACTCGAAATCCAAAACCTGAAATCGTAAGCACAAAGCCCAATACCCAAACCTAACCCCTAAACTCTAATTCCTAAATCCTAAAACCCAAACTCTAAACCTGAAACTCTAAACCCTAAAACCCTCAACCTAAATTCTAAACCCTAAACGCTGACCCTAAACCCAACCCTAAACCCTAAACCTAAAATGTATATTTTTTTTCTTGAAATAGATGCCTATCATTTTCTTGCTATTGGCTAAGGATGTCACATCCTCAAGGTCAAACCTTTTCCATATCTCCATATCTTGTTAGTAATTAAATTCATAGAATGAAAAGGAAGCTTATAACTAGGAAAAGAATCCTACTAGGAACTAATGCCATTCCACAGAGGACTTCTCCCATAAACTACCATTCAATTGGAGATGATAACAAATCGGCTTACGAGTGATAGGGTTAAGAGTGCACTAAGTGTTAGTGTTAGTAACTCTTATCTTATCGGCCTAAAATCCCGAGAAAGGGGTAGGTTCAATGGGGGTGGAGGAGTTTGTGTGTTTAGTGTTTTGGTGTTGGTTTAAAGGGTTTTAGCTACGTCTTTGGCTTTGAGGGTTAAGGTTTTTAGATTGGAAGTCATGTAAGGACACAAAGGAAGTTGCTATCGAGACAGCAACTCGAGAGTAATTCTAATAGCAATAAATCACCAATAACTCAAAGTATATCAAATCCCAATGGTGCAAATGTAGACACATTTTATTCAGAACATATCCAAATTTCATATTATTTTAACAGTTGGATCTAACAAGATCGGAGTTAAACTGGAAACTAACCTTATACTATAGAGTTACTATTCAACATGCATATCTCCTTGTTGGAGTGTTACTCTCATCTTTACCATTTAGAACATGTATAACCCTCAATTTGATCCAAATAGTGAAATGAAGAGAAACCAACTAGCAGCTCAAACTAGCCAAAGAAGCAGTTTTGTTGGGTTTTTCAAAAGATTACAATTCTCCATTGTAACAACACAAGGATGATCCCTCCAATCAAATTGTAGGTCATAGATGGGTGCACAAAATACTTAAAAATCAGCTTGATTCGCTGGTAGATAGATGTGAAATTTGACCGACAGCTCAAACTGGTTGAGGTTTGCATCAACAATATCCAAAACTCATTCAAACATAAATATCTCTCAATTGGTGGTACATATTATCAATCCCTACAGTCACATTGTAGGTCATATACAGACACAAAACATACCAAAACTTCAGTGTAATGCAACGATGGATGGAGGAAACGTCCGACGAATCTAACGGGTTTGGAAGGGGTTTCCAGAAATCTTCAGATGATCGAATTTCTCAAATAGCTTCAGACCTTGACAATCCCTCCAATCAAATTATAGACAATAGTTAGGTGCACAACATAACCAAAATTCAGCCAAATTTAATAGTGGACAGCGAAGATGTGGTTGCCGAAGTACCACCCCTTCTTATCTTTTTCTCTCGAACCTCTCTCTAGAAGTGCACAAATAAGCCCCCTAAACCCTAAACCTAAAACCCAAACTCAAATCTAAACATAAACCCTTTAATCCTAACTTAATTTATAGTCTAGCTTTGTTGTTATAAACTTTTAGATTTGGCTGGAATATTTTATTAAACAACAAATTTAAATTAGACAAAGTATTGATGAAAATAATACCCAATTTATTCCTAAGCTTCAAATTTTACCACTAGAGTACTTCACAACAGAATTCTCAAACATCCACAAGCAATATACACCTCCAAAAACATTAACTAATCACCACCTTTTCTCTATTAAATATTTCAAACTTATTTTCATAAAAAAAAAAAAAACAGTTATCTTTATTTGAAGCCATGCAAGCCTTAAGGCACGCACATAATACCATAAGATGTGTTGTTTAATAAACTACAAAGAATACACAAGAAAGGATCAAACATTTCAAGTTCACAAGCAAATCCCCTTGATACACTTTATTTTTACTTCATACCCTAACATGGCAAAATCCATTGAAATTAAATGCTAGACAAATTCACAAATAGGGGCAATCGGCTACAAAATGCCCTCATAAATGATACTAGCTCCCTATTGCTTCCATTAACAATTACAATTAATCTAAGTTATGGTCAGTCAATTTTTATTTTTCTTTCTTTTTAAATAACGAGTAGGAGAAATAGAAGACTGCAAAGCAAGTACAAATAATGCAATATAATCGAGTTTGTTTTTTCCACACTTTAAAAAGTGTTTGCAGCACCTGAATGATTTACGCAAAAAATAGTGTGACCCGCAATGTCTTTGTTTTTTTTTCTCGATTGAATTTAGTCTTGATTCTAAAGGCAAAAATACAAAACCACACAAGCTTTTTTATTACCACTTGCCAAGCACAAATGCAAGAGAGATCATTCAGCCACCATTTCTCTTTCACTCCGACAATCTCTTACTCCACCCCAATAGTCATGGCTCACAGCACAAGCAAAAGAAAAGAACAAATGTTTTTACTAGATAATAATACTCTACACTTCACAAAGTTCCTTGTTTATCAAAGAAAACTAAACCAAAAAATACATTTGATACAACATTCTGCCAAGTGTAAACCTGTGCAATCAAATCTTGTTTGATTGGAGCACAGAACCGCCCCAAACCCTTGATACAATATTTATGCAAATTTGACAGGTTAAGTCAAGCACTACATTTGTCCATGATTATTACCTGAGAGGCAACAAAAAAATAAAAATGAATCATGACATAGCAGTTCATCATCTGCAATCCTTCATTCAACAAAAATCATGATTACTTACCCTAAAATTAAATACGAAGTTACAAAGTCCCAATCGTCTTTTGACATGTCAAGAAATTTATCAGTGCCATCTTCAAACATGATCTGTCAAAAACAAAATGAAATCAAATATGATCATGAAACTTATTTACATAACAGTAAACAGAGAAACAACTCTTCTTACCGAGTGTTTTCTTGAATACTTACCATACCGTTTAATAATACCAAAATATCTGAAACAAACAATACATGGAAAAACTTAATTAATAGAACCAGCACATATGCAAAATATCAAAATTTAGTTTTTAATCCAACCTTTGAATGGGAATTCATGAACCACAAGGAAAAAAGAAAGAAGACACGAAACCAGTAGGAGATACAAATTCAGAAGCGGTTAGATTCAACAGTTAGATAAAATTAAGACACACACCGAAACACCAATGGTACTACAATAACTGACTGGGGTTAAAAATAAGAAGACAACTTGACATGCCAAGTCATAGGACCATTGATGACACACTTTTAATTGCATTGCCTGTAGTTTGCAGGAGCTGAGGGATAAGCGAAACATTTGTTTTATAATTTCATGACATTCTTCTGGCTATTAACAATACACATTCACCATAGAAAGAATAGAAATCACAAGCCAAAATCTAGCTCCCCTGTGGGAAGTAGTCACTTCATTCCATATCTTATTTCTCTCATCACCAATCAAACACTTGAAATGGATGAAAGCCTGAATGGTAAGTAATATTCTCAACATACATCTTATCAGTGCGGCAAGATAGTCTAATCACTTCGCCAATGCAATTGCAGGAGTATGTTTGTAGACCATGTAAAGCACGTTGCGAACTCCCTGAGATGAAATTAAAATGAACAAAAAGGAATCAGTTCAGATAGCATATTTCAGAAATTAACAAAACAAGGAAAAAACGGTGAATGAATTTTCCTTACCTATGTGCAAACCTCCATTCTGACAAGTCTTCACAAATAACAATGCTATCAGTCTTTTAGCAGAAATATATCATATTCATTTCTCCAATTTTTGTCATGCTGATCGATACACTAAGATACAAATAGGTTCATGCTAATTAAAAAAGTTTATCATGCTGATATGATTGAGTTTGGGACTGAACCATGAGAGGTTTTCAATCTTAATGATTGTCACTTATCGTTTCCATGTAGCTCTATAACATCACCAAGTGTCATATTTGTTTTTACTGCTCTTTAATGTGGCATTGTAGCTCAATAATGGTGACAATAATTGTTGATGTGGTCAGGTTACAAGGATTCTTTTGTTCATCTTCTTCTTCAGTCACATGTTTATCCATTTTGATCAGGTGAGTGATGCATTTCAATTTAACACTTATATCAGTATGAGTTTTCATTGACCACTAGGTATAGATGTAACATGTTGTTGACATGTTTTATTCAAGGTTTGGGATTGACATGGCATCAGAATACATATCATATCAGTTTTCATTAACCGACAGGTTGTTTGAGATGTTGTGTTCAAGATTTGGAATTAACATGGCATCATAATACATGTAATATTTTCTTTCGTTCTGTACATTTTAGTGGATGTGATATTGTGATATGTTGATAATGAAATCATGGAAATTTAGGATGATGCAATTATCTTCGCAACTGGTTGTATGCAGATTACCATTGTTGTATGAATTTTTGGGTTACGAATTACCATCGTGTTGGTCTCTCTTTCCCTCATCTCCTATATTTTTTTGTTTCAGGTCAAGCAAATATTTTCGTTGGGCTTCTATAGCATTCTTGTGATACCTGAGACATTGGCAATGATGAATGTGTTATGGTTTTGGAAGACAGTGAAAGTTTGATGAAAATCTTGTCTAAAGCTAGACATAGTCAGTGACCCAACCCCGCCATTTGGTTTGTGTTATGACCACGCACGTGTAGCTGTTAATTCAACTAGTTAGTAATGGTTCAACAATAGTTTTTAAGCCCAAACTTGTGGAAGGTTTGAGTACCGTGTAAGCATTTAATATTTGCATACCGTAATTATAGTTTCCATTTCATACTTGGGAGACCTGAGATTACCCCTATTGTGCTTGTTTGAGCTGCAAAGTAGCCCGTTTTGTTTTCCATTTGAATTTGAGTGTCAGGCATGCTATGGATTTTTAAATATGAAAAAAAAAAAAAAAAAAAAAAAGTAATAAGTGAAAGGCATTTTTATACTTTCGAGGTTGTCCAAAACGTTCATTTAACACGATGTAAAAAAAAACATAATGAAAATATTATAAATAATTTTTTTAGTTAATTATATATTAATAATTTTATTTAAGTAGTATTAAAACAAGAATAAAATAAAATAATAAAATATTTAAGCATGGTATAAAATGCTAAAAAATAGTAGGATAATTGATCCATTGATTTATGAGAAATCTAATACTGGTCAGCCAAAAAAATTATTTATTTTATATTTACTTTACACTTGTAAATTAGGTTTTATTTTATCTATTTTGTACCTATTTGATTTTTCTGAGTTTAGAATTTTCTAATTTGATTTTGCATATTAGAAAATAGTTGAATCAACTTGTAACACTAAAGAATATTAATTTAATAATTTTTTAAATTAAACAAAATCTAGCACAGTTTAACGGCAAACAAGCCCGTAGTCCTGTGTTAGTGTGGAAGGAAAGAGGGAACAAGCAAGGAAGTCACACCAACCCACCACTGTGGCTGCTTGCAGTGCACACGTACACGGCCGTCTGTCTGTTAAAGTCGGGTCTAATTTTTAAGCGTTTCTCTTCGGTCGCCTGGATTGAATTCTCCTGCTCCTATCCTAACCTACCGGTCACCCCTCCCCTCTCAACACCATAAAACAGTTATAGTTTCCAACTGCCTCCCCTCTTAACACCATAAAATAGTTATAGTTTCCAACTGCCTGTTTCTCCCCTCCCCCTTCGTTTCCCTTTCGGTTTTAATTACCTTCTTTCCCATTAACTTTTCTCTATTGCTAAAAGCTAAAGGCCGGCTTCCTTACTTCCTTTTGTATGAGAAATTAAGTATATGATAGATGATATTTACTTATTTCCGGAAAAGAAAGGACAGATCTGTCTGTGTAGATGAGTCAGAGATCATGAGAGGTGATGGAGAGGAATCAGAAAGAAGAAAGGCTATTAATTTCTGATAATTATTAAGCCCAAAACTATTTATTATATAGTATCAGTCCAAAGAGATTAAAAAAAATGTGGAGCAGACTATGGTCCTCCTCCGCCTCTGGGGTTTTGAAGCGCACCATATTGGCGGCCAACACTAAATCCCTTTCAACGTCATCGCGATGCGTCACCAGGACTTTTGATTCCTCTGCCTTTTCTTTTTATTATTCTGGTAGAGGAGGAACTGCTGTTGCTGCAGCACCAATTTGCTGCAAAATCACATCTTTTTGTTTTTCTTCCATGACCGATGCTGATGCTGATGCTAACGATTCTTCACCCTCCTCTAATAATAGTGATAAAAATATAGTGATAACATGTGCGGAGGCGAAGAGGATGATGAGACTGGTGAATGTGGAGGCTCTAAAGATGAAGCTTGGCATGGAAACCAAGGAAATTATCCCTTACTCAGACCTCCTTGAAGCTTGCCAGAGCATGGGTATTGCCAGATCTTATGATGAAGCCGTTACTTTTGCTGGTGTCCTTGACGATGCTGGTGTCGTCCTTCTCTTCGGTGACAAAGTCTATCTTCATCCTGATAAGGTTGGTAGCCACTAGCCATACCTCCTCTTCTACTTGTCTTCCCTTAATTATACCTTTATATGCTCTTCATTGTTAAAGTATGTTTGCCTCCATTCAATGCTTGCAAGTTTACTTTTCGGGTGGATTGGGGTGGTGGTGGTGGTGGTGGTGGTGGTATCCCACTGCGGAGAGAGACAGTACATCTTATCTTCTTCTTCTTCTCTCTCTTTTTACTGTCAGATTGTGGAATTCCCATCATTAATTTCACTTTCCTTTTCACTGTTTTCATCACATGTATAAAGGAGTAGCTGCTATCAATTCTTCTCTTCAGCTTCCCTTATCGCTTATTTCTGTTCGAGTTTATGCTTCTTCTATTAGTTTCTCTCCTTTTATTCAGCACCTTTTCAAAATCTCCATCTCTTTTACTATTACTGGTAATGTAGTATTAGCGGTCAAAAGGGATGTAAATGCTCTAATCATTTTCTCGCTTTTCATCAAAATGTTATTTTGAGAAGCAGATCTACTTCTTTCTTTGCTTATTGGAATGACAATCGGGGATATTCACAATCCTTTCTGTGTATATGGTGCAGCAAAGGAAGTCAGAAGAATGATAAACATCTAGATTTTATTTATCCACTAACCGTTTATGCATTTGGCAGCGAGTTTGTCTGCTAATTTTCATCATAATTTGCTTTTGCTTGTGTCTTGGTACATCATATGCAGAAGCACACTATACTTCACTTGTAAAGATAGCGCGTCCTGTGGTTATTGAGCACCAACTTAAATGAGGCTTTATTTTGTGTTTTAACTTGTTTATCTATACAATTACTTTGGTACATATTTAGAAAGTGCATGAATTTGCATTTAAACTAGACAAGGGATTTAAACTGTTTCTTCTTCTTTCTTTCCCTATCCCTTGGATATTAACCGTCCTGACTACAAATTGGTTGTGTCTTGATAATATTCTATGTTGCAGGTGGTATATCTGATTAAAAGAGCCTTGCCGCTTGCTCTTACTCCTGAGGACAACCTTGCAAGAGAGGAGCTAAAGATACTTCAGGAGAAGAAAGAAGAAATTGATGTGCTGGCACAGAAGCAGGTTCGCCGCATCCTTTATAGTGGGTTGTGTTTAGCTTTATTACAGGTGGGGCTGTTTTTCCGGCTAACATTTTGGGAATTTTCATGGGATGTAATGGAACCTATAGCATTTTTTGGCACAACCGGTAGCATGGTCATAGGTTATGCGTACTTCCTTATCACTGCAAGAGATCCAACTTACCAAGACCTGATGAAGAGGCTTTTTCTCTCAAGGCAAAGGAAGTTGTTCAAGAAGCTGAATTTTGATGTTGAGAGATTCAAGGAGTTACAACTTAAATTGAAATCACCTCTGGATGTCACTGCCTCTATTAAAAATCGTGTAGAGATGGAACTGAAACTGGATGATGCAATGCACAAGTAATAACCTCTTATTTTGTTCTGAAAGGTTAGAGTCCAAGTGGGGTTTTCATGAGAATTTATCCCACTAACCAGCTTGGTCCTTCCTGCCGTACTAAAGGATTAACATCGCTCTTCTTTTGAGAAAAATCTATTTGCTGATTTGTCGAAGTTTTCACGTTTTTTGATAGTGATAGTTGGCAGTCCTGCAGCTTCTTCTATTCCAAGAGAATGCGATGACAAACAATTACTGTTCTTAATAGTGCTGGATAATTGATGTATTTTTTGTTGAACAGCTTGTAATGCTGAAAGCATTAATGCCCATGCCTTCTTTGAAATTACTATGATGATATAGCCCTGCTGAGATTTTAACTCAACAGAAGTTCATTGAAGATTATATCTTGTAATTACTAACACGCAAGCATGTAGTTTGCAGCTGTTTACCTCGCAGATGATTGGCATTTGGCAAGTACCCGTTTTACTGCTCTTTTTTCCCTTTGCCCGTGCGGATTAGGCTCTTCCTCTCTCTTCTTTACAAAAGCAATGCTCCGTAGTAGATAAATCACCAATTCCTCCTTGGGCTCATTGAAATGCTCCAAAATATGTCAGTAACACATGCAGCCGATGCGGAACAAAGAAAAACAAATTAAGGCTGGAAAGACGAACTTTAGAGAAAGAAGATAAGAATTAGAAGCTGAAAGAAGAGAAAAGTTAAGAAGAATGGATTAGGGAAGGGAAAAGTTTGTTGTTTTTCCATCATCAAAAATTGTCTCCAACAAGAAATATATATATAAAACAAAACCCAAAAAAATTTAATTATTAGATTCATCCTGTCAATTAAAATTATCAAACATAAATAACTCAAATAAAAAAAATAAAACAATAAATTATGTCATGGTGACCTTGGTGGTGGTCATGTTAGCAATCTCTACAATGAACTAGCTTTTGACAATTCCTACGAATATCATATTAGAGAACTCACTCTTACTATATTATTTTATTTGTAAAATTTATATGAAATCCACTTTCCTAGAAAGATTGTCCATTTGAATGGACATTTTGTTCATCTCAACTTGTATAAACTGTAATTGCCGGTGGATATCCCTAAAACATTACTTAGAGTTCGGGTTAATGGTAATTGTGAGTTTAAGATTATGTACTAGATGATCATTTTGTAAATACATGTAATATTAATCCTAAGACTATAACTGCAATCATTAACGACACTCGTAAATAAAATGCAATATAAAACTAAAGCTAATATTTAGTTATTTATTTAACGTGGAGACTAAAAAATGGCAGAATAAACAAGAAAAAATTGCAAGCACACAATCTAAGTCATTTAAATGAACATAGTGAGTCCAAACACAATATTTTGATTTTTAACAACTTTAACCAAGTTTCGCAATTAATTACAAGGATCAAATATTCAATACAAATGAATAAATAAATCAAAATTAAAGCAGTTTAAATTGCAAGGCGAGCTATATATTTTTATGGGCAGACACAAAACAACAATATCAATGTTAATTTTTAATTAATGAGTGCAAAAAAATACCATAAATAATAATATTGAGCGGTCAGAATTGACTTGCCGGATTGTGATGGTAGCGTGTTGGGATTTGCTTGAGCTGACATGGCAACTAACTGGATCTGACGTGTCAATAATATGGCAGCTCTCACTGATATGGCAGTGGTACTGACGTGGTTGTGATGTCAGTTGAGCTGGATTGTGTGGCGCTGATGTGGAAGTTGATGATGCAATGATGTGGTCGTGATGATTTGCATCCCTGCTGTGAATTCCTTGTGATTTCATTGCTCTTGTTGCTTGCTGCGGCTGTGCAAGGAGGCGTCGGTGTCGCTAGCAGCTGAACAAGGAAGCGTCGTTGTCTTCAACTGCGGTGATATTACTGCTTTGACCGGCGGTGCAGGGACTGAAAGACTGGTGGCTACGGCTGGATGACAGATCTGTCTCTGGCGTGGAGAGTGATCTGCTGTAGGAAAAGACGGTTATAGCCATTGATTCACAAATCGAAAATGATGATCACCAAGCTAGGGATTTTTCTCTCGTTTTTTTTTCATATGATCAACCGAGAGATTTTTTTTCCACTAGCCCTCGTAAATCATTTAATTGTAAGAATAATTAAAATACAAGTTTTGATATAAAGTTGATGCAAAACAAAGAGAGAAAAGAATCAAAGTAGGAAAGAAAAAGGCTAAAGAAAAAAAAATGCAAAGAAAGGAAAAGCCATGAAGAATATATCAGTCATTTTTATTTAATTATCAAAAATTGTCTCACACAAGAAAAACAAAATTATAAAAATAATATAATCCTAAAACATTCAATTATTAGTTGAATTTATCAATTAAAACTAAATCTGTTTAACATAAATAGTTCAAATAAATAAAGCAAAAGAATGAGCTGAGTAATACATCGTATAATACACGTTATAAGTATAGTATCCCACTAGCAACATAGCAACAGATTCACATATCGAATTACCAGGCAACGAAAATACGAAGGACAGCATATCTAAATCCCTTCATCAATTAAGGCGGAGACCTGGATTTGCTCTTCCCTTCATCATAGTTCTCAAGCCAATCCAGTATAGAACAACTCTCTGTAGCCTCTGATGCAGGGGAGCTTCCTTCAGGTATATCTACCTTTTGAGGTTACCTTGAGGAAAGTAGATTTGCATAATGGATAGGGTGAACCTTTGGCGTGCAATTCTGACAGTGAGAGAGGCCTTTTCTTCATTAAGATATGAGCAGCAATGAGTTGACATATTCTTGACTGATGTTTCAACCTTACGAGCTGTGCCTGCACATTTGGTGTCAGTGGAAAACATTTCAGACTCGCTATCCACACACTCATTAGCATTGGATGTATGAAGATGACTAGGTGGAGTTGCTTCTAATGATATCCCATAGGTTTGCATTTCCAGACATATCTTGATGTGAGCATAGCTTATCTGATGTTATTAGTGAGATTTCATCAAGTTATATACTTAGATATCCTGAACTCAGTGATCATGGTATAATTATTGAGCCAGAAAAATAAGAGAAATTAGCACATCAACTTACATCTTCTGGCAATTCATCTGTAACGAGCTTCAACCTGTCCCTAGAGCCAACCTTTGAAATGGAGCCCTCAATATCTGACAATCTTTCACACAACAATCCAACCTTCAGCACACAATCTAGTCCATTCAGTCCGAAGTACTTGTGCAACATCTAGAAGATATTCAACAACAGTTCCTTCTTTATAGGAGCTCATCCAACAGGGAAATTCTGGAAAATTAAAATGATTCAAAAATTTCTGAAAAGATGCTGCAATATCACCGAATTTCATGTTGAACGTTGAGAAAGTACAAGCAAATGGTAAACGGTGACTGAAAAAACAAATATTCATTGCTGTAGATACCGTGAGAAATTGAATGGTAAGCCAGTGCTTTCCACCAATTCGATTAGTTACTGTCTGAAATTGAATGATTTGCAGTCGCAGCCTTCTACATTTTATAATAACATGGATTGATGCAAATGCTTATCTGATGATATCTTGACCGTCCAAAAAAATGTGTATGGGCGGGTGGGTGGGGGGAGCAAATAATAATACACATAGTATCATCATTCCTTGAATACCTTAAAAATAAAAGTTAACGTCTACCAGGTTGTGTAATGTAAGAAAACGCACTCATAACATCTAGTTATTTTCTCTTTAAAACCTGAAATTCAAATCAGGTTTTCAACTAAGAATCAAATGTTCTAACTAATGCATTGGATATTAAAGGAAAACATAGGTTCCAAGTTTCTTCTTTTAACAACTCTCTCTTGATGAATCATCTACAAGAAAAGCAATCTGTATTCATCTGCCTCTTGAGCCATCTCCTCCATGCTTCTGTCACTCCTTTCCTTGTCTAAATCCAGCTTCTGCTTTAATTCCTTTTCCTTCTCGTCAATCTAAATGACAGGCAGAATTATTTGTTACACTCATTCTGGAGCAAATAGATCAGGTCCAAGCACATATAGTGAAGGATATTCAACAACTTACTGCATCATATATCTCATCATTCTTCTCAAAGTCGCCACCTTTCCTTGGTATGATGTGAATATGAACATGAGGCACAGTCTGTCCTGCCTGCGGCCCATCCTAAAGCACCAGCAAACTTCAAGTGGTTAGTGTTCAAACACCCAGAGCATGCTTTGATTACCTAGTGGCTATGATAACAAGCAAGAACACTCATCCTATTTTCCTAACCCAAAAAAAGAAAGAAAGAGATAGCATGAGTTTACTAGGAACTTTCTTACTTGGATGGCAAATGTGAGTGACGTTGCACTGTGAAATCTCTCAAGCTGACTGCCAACCTTCTTTGCCGTGAACCACAAATCACTGGTCTCATCAGCAGTTAGATCTACAAAGCGCTTCACTTCACGCCTTGGGCAAACAAGCACATGTACCAAAAGTCAAGCCAACAAAATTGAACACTCAACAAGGTGTATTATGCATAATAAATTGAATCAAATTATACATCATCAAAAAATTTGACCAACTTTCTAAGGGCACTCTACCATTCATGAAATGACTAGCACATGAGATACTATCATCTGTGTAAAGTTGTCTTACAATGTCTTTGTATAAATGCTGAATGTACATGCAAATTGTAAGTGCTTTCAGTCTTCTGGACTTGCTGTTACTAATGGCATGCACTTCAGTCAGCTCACACATGTATGACTGTCAAACTCTTGCTTATACACTTTGTTCAAGAGGCTGTGTGAATCAAATCTAATTCTTATATGCTCAAAAGGATTGGCATTAGAACACAAGCCAGGCCAATGTAAATGGATATTGAAACATAAACTAAACTAGCCAGAGAGTGAATCTAATGATTGCTCTCTCATTTTTCCCTGATGATCCTAATGGTTATTGGGACAGGGTCAGTTTGCCAGTAAACAGAGTTCATAAAGTTTTATAAGCTCCAAAATATATGTGCACGATGTTGCTGAAATTTATATGCATATAATCACAAAGGGTTTTCCTACTGCTCAAGCTTTTTGACTTGTACTACAGGAGCATAATAGCCTATATTTCTCCATAATTTCATTGATGCACAATGCAAATAAAAACATATTGCGTTGATTCAGCACTGCTTATTTCTCAAACAATTCACCCAGGAGAATTTCTTGAGAGAGAAAATTCTGTGCAGATAAATCCCAACAAATCATTCAAGCTTTTGACTGAAAAAGGATATGACCTGCAAAGGAAAAGTGACATGAATCAAAATGAGAAAAGAGTTCAGTTATAGTAGGAATACAGAAAAGCAAAATAAATCATACACAGTTGTGCACATTTGATGGATATCTATTTGCTTATTGGTGAACCCTTTTCCGATGATATTATTAGGTGAATCTGGATCTTTAATTGCTTTCAGTCTCCCTTGTTCAATTGGACTAATAATACCTCATTTTCCAGTAACGCTAATCAGTTCAACTTGGTATTGACCAAAGGAGGAAAACAAATCCAATGAAGCTTGTTAATACAGATATATAATGACTTTACACCAACTACCAAGTGCAAAATTAAAGGAAAGCAAAACACAAGAGAGCATGATATCTTTAAAAATAATCATGAAAAGATGCTCAATATCTGTAATGGAAACCTTTTTTAATCACATGTGATGAAAAATAGAAACTTAGCTAAAACAAATAAAAATAACAAAAGATCGGAGCTTCAAGAAAGTTCACCTTTTCATTTTCAAAAAAGAATTGAGTTCATTCTTGATATATATAACAAAATTAAAAAAAAAAAAAAAGTCCTTGGCAGCAATTAAAAGTATTTTTTCCACACATTCTTGGTTCTCAACCAAAAGCAACTAGAATCACTCTAAATAGTTTGACTATACATGAAAACAAAGCAACATAATTAATCCCGAAAGATAATAGTATTGCAATCTTAATCTTAATAAAAACTGAGGCACTAAAAACTATAGAAATGTGACACAAAAAAAATTCCTATTATGAAATGCAATCAGTACATCACCAAAAAAACAAAAACAGATGAGCACAAAAAAGAAACTTACTTTTTTTCAAAAATTTACCAACATCATGATTTAATCACCCTCCTTCCCAGATATTTGATAGCTAAACATAACAAAATTTCCTATATGAGAATTTAAATAAGTGCATTGTTCCAAAAGATTAGTAATTGACTCCTTCATCAACACTAAACAAAGCTAAAATTGATTAAAAGTGACAAATTTAAACACTGCATAAAAGAGACAAGAACACGCAAATCAAACAAGATTTTGCATTTTAAGCTCAATCAGAAACTACTTTGAGATGGCAAAATCTTGTATAATATATAATTAACAAAAAACCTTGCATTCTTGAGGTTGACTCAAAACCAAAATTAAACCACAAATAAAAAGGAAAAAATTCATCAGTTTTCAGTTTAGCTATCAGCTAAACTAATTCAGGAAAGCAATTTTGGCTAGCTAGAATACAAACAGTATACTCCAACATTTTTAACCATTAGAACGGCATGAAATATTGTTACAGCTCGTCTTTGTTTGATATTATCGTTTTTTTCAGAAAAAAAAAAATCTTTAATCATAACTAACTTATCAGCAAAGAAAGGGACAAAAGGGCAAATCTCAAAATTACCATCCAACTATATAGTTAGTCTCAACTGGAACTGTACTTTTTGCTGGAAAAAAAAGTACTGTTAAACTCAACATTTTCCATTAAGTGATTATAACAGAAGCTCTTATTGACAAATCAAAATAGTACGATGGTAAAATTGAAAAAAAAAAAAAAAAACGAGACTACTATATTTGAGGTCCCCCTGAAAAAAGAAAAGCCCTAGGAGTATACTATAGAAAGCAATTGAAAATGGAAAAGAGAATAAGGTGCGGTGTGGAGGGGAGTGGAAGAGAACAAACCAGGAAGAAGGGGACGGAGGTTGACCATAGCATAGGAAAGATAGGTAGAGTAGAACACTTCTTTTGGGTCTATTTTGTAAGGCCCGAACTGATAGCTTTCCGTCGACATCTAGTCAGGGAGTATCGGGATGATTGACATCACAATTCATAAATAAATAAATAGTAAGAAGAAGAGGAGGGTTTTCTTCGTTTTACCTTGGTGGTGTTGATGGTGGTGAATATAGGTCTGAATCCTTTAGAGGAAGAATAATCCTGACAACGAAGAAGAGGAAGAAGGCAGCTGCCAACGCTAATGCTATCAGTGAAAGCGAGAGAGGGCAGCAGCCCTTGCGCCGCCTTTATCATTATTTTTCTCTATTAATAAATAAATCACTTTTCTTTTTTGAGAGAGGCTTTTGATTCCTTGGAAAAAGCAAAGTGACCAATCTGGGCTTGGTCGGATTCATAGCATCTAATTGGAGGAGTTGTTTGGCGATTATTTAGACTAAGTTTAGACTAAATAATTAAGTAAAATTAAATAAAATTAAAATTTTATAAGAGAACAAATCTTGATTATAAGTAAATATCTATCTATGAAAATCAGAATTGGTTCTTGAAATGAAATTTTAATTTATATTCTGAATTTTTATATTTTCTTAATACTAGTTAGTTAAAATATTTATCATATAAGTAACCCTGATCAATAAATAATCATAGTATTCGCAGTAATGATTTAGCTCAATAGCATCCTTAAGACCTAATAAATTGATTAATCTAGGTAGCAGAATTGTCTATAATTCATGTTGATTTACATGAATGTTCTCCCTATGATTAATAATATAGATCCGCCACAAATATTAAGCTCATTTTCTTCACAAATTTATGCACCAGAACTCCAGTTTTGATAGCAAACTTAGCAATAATTTATTTATAATAACAGCTTAAAGACAATTATAGCAATCATGATAAACAATCATAGAAAATATGCATAGAAAAACAAACATATCATTCATCGTATAAACTGAAAATGAATTGAAGAATAAATCTCATAATTCTTGAAAGATTTATGTGTCTTTGCAACCAAGAAAAAGAGTTTATACTTAAGATTATACATATTTATTGAACAAGTACTCCAAAAATAGAAGAATGCTTGAGTTTAGGTTTTTATGAGAAAGGATTTGTGATTCTTCTCTTCCAGCCACCACCCTCCTCTCTTCTTATTTCATTTCTTTCTTTCTTTTTATATCTTAGAAAATCCTAGTCCCTATTTTGCAAAATAATCCTTTCTTACATTTAAGTATTTCAATAACTATTTTTCTAAAAAAGACAAAAAAGTCTTGCATGAAATCTTTAGGTTTTGACTTTTGAGGATTTAAATTGTTGAAACAAAGATTTGAATGTTGGTTTGAATGCTTGAGATGTTATTTGAATTTATTTCTTCATAAAAAAAATTGTTAGTAGAATTCATGTATCATCTTAGAAAAACAATATATGAGCTTGTTTTCTGCTGAAATTTGGTAGACTTATAGGCTTTTAAGTCAAGAATCCAATAAAATTGATTTGTATTAAATTGACTTCTTTATCTTAAGATATTCAAGTGAAAATGGTTAAAGGTCAACACTAACAGAATGTAACATTTTACTTTGAATGTTGTGATTTCCAGGTTTTTTTTCTTTTTTTTTATTGTTCTTTACATATATGTCAAAAAAGATATGGATGTTAACATTCTAATTCATTAGAATCACTTCATTTGAACCTTTAAATCTCAAGTTTTGCACAAAACATCAATTGAAAGTCATCCAAGAGCTTTGGGTATAAATTTTGAATGAAGTATTTGAGATATCATAGATTTAACCCGCAAATATTGAGGATAGGGTTAAATTAAATTGAATATAATAAAATAAAAATTGGGAGGGTTGAAATTATAGATAATAAAAAGAAATATAACTTAATAAAAAAATACATGTGGGGAAAAAATAATACATCTAAAGAAAATGAGGTATAACTATAAATAAAAGAAACCAAAGGGTATAAATACCTTTTATATATATATATATATATATATCAAGGCCAACAACCACAAAACAAAAAAAAGAGGAAAAATTGAATGATGTTCCATCAAATTAAGAAGAGAACATAAAAGTTCATTTGTTTTGAGCAGGGCTTTAAGCAAAATTAGTAAGAGAAACATCATTAGGAGTTAAAGTCTTTCAAGTGGTTAAGGATTGAAATCCTATTTATTACCCTATAAGGAGTCTTAAGCATAATTCTATAAGCCATTTTGAATTTGATTAGGAATTGATGAATTTATGTTAAGATTTAAGTAAGGTTCCTACATAAATTTAGGGGAAATGTTCAATTATGGAGAATTGAATAAACTGATGTGTTGTGTATTATTATAAGCATGAAATTATGATGAATTATAAAAGGAAATAAAAGGTTAAGAAAGTCATGGATCGTTGGCTATTGATATTGGTATTGATAGTGTGTAGGTTAAAAATAATTATGATTGATTTTATGTTATTTTAAATGAAAGATAATATGGTTTTTAGTAGTGGAATGAACAAGAGTTTTAATAGAAATAAATAGGAAGAAATGAATGGAATGTGAATGCATATTTATTTTATCTAAATTGGTTGAATAATTTTGCTAATGTACTTATTATGATTTTTATGTTGTATTATTATATATTTTTTTCAAGACAATCACATGCATGGTAAAGGTAGATCCTAACTTTTATTCTTTCTCTTTTTGTATCTAAATCTAGGTAGTTTATCCTAGTATTTTATGATATTAAAGCATTTATAAAACTTAATATGTATAATTAATATTTAAGTTTGAATATAAGAACTTAACTTCGAATTTCATAGAATCTTATTTCTAAAGCTTATCCTAACCTTGTATGCATGTTTATCTTATTTAATTTGTTGTCCAATGTATGTTATAAATATTATGGTTGTGATGATAATGGTGTTCATGGGATTAAAACCCAGGACGATTTGGTTATGATTGAGTTAAGGGATATTGGAAGTGTAGATTATATGTTGATAACCTGAAACTTGTCGATATAAGGAAAACTTTGTTGAAATTTCAGTGGAACTTTACATATATAAAAAAATAAAAACAAATCCATATTTTTATTGATGTGTGTTTGATGTTTTATCCTAGATAAGGAGATCTTACAATAATTATTGACAAGATGTATATCATAACAATAAAACAAAGGATATCACCATCATTGAGATAGTTTTCTATAATTGACTTTAGAATTCAATTTTGTTGTGTATTTAATAGAGATATATAAGAATATTCATAATCTCTTCATTAATAAATTGTAGAGTTTCTTGCTAATCTATAAACAAAAGACGAGTCAACAAGGAAAATATTGACAAACTTTACAAGTTTCATCTAATAATTTTTTTTTCATCTACTGAATATCTAAGAATATTCATGAACTCTTCATTAATAAATTACACAGTTTCTTGCTATTCTATAAACAAAAGACGAGTCCACAAGGAAAAGATTAACAAACTTTACGAGTTTTATCTAATAATTGTTGTTTTTTTTTTTTTTGCTTCGTATAAGCAATAATAACAGTAAATTATCATTCTTTAAATCCTTAAATAAGAGGAAAAGGTTGTAACTATAATTATTCAATAGTATATAGGCTAAATATAACAAACAAATAAAAAGTTAAATGCTTCAGATATCATAGATAGGGACATTACATATTGAAATGTCAAAGTAATCTGAACTGAATAATTGCTGAAATTTAACTTTGTAGAAAAAGAAAAAGAAAAGTCTTTATTGATGGCTTATCATATGAACGAGACAAACCATTAAAATTTAATGTACTTAAATACTAATTATAGCAATCACATGAATAGAGTGATTTAACTTAATTTTTTCTTGATTTTGTAATGCTTGGTAATAATTCTAAAATTTCTGTTATAAGAAAAAAATGTAGTAAAGTCAAACCAAAAAACAAAAATGTTCATAATATTTTATAATATTTTCTTTATTTTAGAATTAAGAGCAAATTTACTTAGTGCTGGTCAGCTTCATGTTAAGATGATAGTTTTTTTTATCAAAACAAAGTTTATAGATTTGAAGATGATAAATTAAGATTAATTTCTAGAGTTAGAATGATAGCCAATCATAGATGTCCATTATCACAATACTATTCATTCATGTTTTTCTACAATATTAAATGAGGAGGCATGGCTATGAAATGTTTGATATAGGTATCTTACTTTTGGTTGATTAAAGACTCTATAACAAAGAATATAGTGACATCTTTTCTTTAAATTATAGCTTCTTCTCGAGTTTATAAAGAATATGTTGTTGACAAACAACATTATAATCAAATTTCACAAGAAAAGTCATTAAGATCAAATAAAACCATTAGAGCTTGTTCATTTTGATATTTGTGGGCTGATAACTCCATTTTATAACGAAGATAGAAAATATAAGTATAATAACCTTTATTGATGATTATAGTAAGAGAATCTAAACTCATGTTTTGCGCGAAAAACCTAAAGCTTTTAAGAGTATAAACACTCGTTGAAAAATAAGGTTAACAATATAACAAAAGTTTTTTAGAAGGATTGTGGAGGGTATAACTCACATGAATTTATAATTTCTTGTGAGACCCATGTAATCAACAGGAAAATCATTACAACATATATATTGCAACAAAATGACACTTATGAATGGAAAAACCATATTATCATAAATATTGTGAAAAGTTTTTTTTTTTTTTTTTACAAGCAATGACATCCAAAAATATTTTTCATGAAATTGTACATTAGAGTATTCATATTTTGAATAGAAATCCTATAATTGTTGTTAAAAACATAACATTGGAGAAAGTTTTAAGTGAACGAAGACCAATGGTAAATCCTTTTAGAATATTTAGTTGTACTGTAGATACTTATATTCATACCAAAAATGGTAAAGACTTGATGATATAAGAGAACTATATAATTTTAACACCAACAAATTTCGTTATTAGTCACAATATTATTTTTTATGAAACTAAATTTTATTCATAATAATAATGTTAAACAAAAATTTTTAGTGGATTTAGATGAAGATAATGATGAGCAAAATGACAAGCTCATGGAGGATGAACCATAACTAGTAGATGATCAAATCATGCTTGTAACCTTCAAAAATGATGAAGAATAATCATAACATGTTAGAAAAAGACTTGTATGGATGAATGATTATGAGATAACAAAAAAAGTCAATTTGATGATCCACTTATTCATTTTGTGATATCCTTATATTGTGATCGTATAAATTTTGAAGATGCCATAAAAAAATCAAAATGGTGAAAGACTATGGATGATAAAATTGGTGTCATTTAAAAAAACTAATGTTTGAGAGCCTACAGAGCTTTAAAAATTATAAAATACTATGGGCTTAAAATGTGTGTTTAAGAAAAAATTGAAGGAAAATGGTTAAATTAAAAAATTGAAGCACATCTAGAAGCTAAAAGTTACATGTAAAAGTACAATATTGATTACAATTTTTTTTTGCTTTGGTTTCAAGCCATGACATAATTCAATTCATTATTATTTTTATAGCTCAAAATTCATGATTTATTTTATACTTGGATGTGAAATCAACTTTTCTATATGGAGTCCTATAAAAACAAGGATTAGTTGATCAACCTCTTGATTATGTGAAATTAGGTAATGAACATAAGGTATATAAATTGAAAAATACTCTATATAGGCTAAAATGAACAGTGAAAGCTCGATATAGTCATATAGATTTTTTTTTTGAAAAAAAGAGTTTTAAAAGATGTTAATATATATTAAATTGAAGATGGAGGAAAAATATTTTTTCTATGCTTATATAAAGATGACTTTATTTACACTAGTAACGATAAGGGCACGTTTGAAAAAAATTAAAAGGCCCATGATGACAGAGTTTGATGTGTCTATCTTTGAAAATTACACTACTTTCTCAACTTTGAAATGGTTAAATCTAATGCTATAATTTTTGTTTATCAAAAAGTACTATATTTTATTTATTTGCCTTATATTTTATGTCATAGACATAATTTATGTAATAGTTTTTGAAAATATACCTTAGCTTTAGTTTTTTTACTAATTATCTATCCTGAACTTTGCTATAGGTTGAATAATTTCTTTTAACATAAAATAATAAATATAAAAGATTTTTTAATATGTTTTTTTTACATAAAAGTAATTGTAAATTGAAAACTTGATGTGTTATTTAATTGAATAAATCAAGAATCATTTGTAATAATACATGCAAAATAAAAGAATTTTTAACGACAACTAAAGCTAAAGTGGAAAATTTTAAGAGAGAGATGTAAACAAGATGTTTGATTTTACAACATTGGTCATGTACTTGATTATATTTAATAACATTGTTTATTATAACTAATTTTTTATTTAATCAAACGATAATAGAAATAAGCATACATAAAATCAAAGGAAAAGATTGAAGGAAAAAAAAAATATCATGCAATCTTATATATTAAAAAAAAAAAAACATCAAGTAAAACGTAAACAACATTTAACCAAAAAATAAATTGGAGTGCTAAGAGATTTTATAAATATAAATATATGATCATGAAACATAAATTATAAACTTAATTGTGTCCAATAATTTTGTTTCTTCAATTTCTTTTATTTAATAAGGTGTTACTAAAAAAATACATAGAGAAACGATGGAACAATAGTAAGAAGAAAATTTTTAATAGGGCTACACAAAACCAATGCCTCCTAACATCATAAAAAATGTTAAAATCATATTCTTAAACTAAGTAAAACTAAATCATATTATAGTAACAACATCATAAAGTATTAAAAATGTCTTAAAATTGAATAAAAAACCAATAAAAAAAACTTAATAAAACCCAAAAATGAAAAAAAAAAAAAAAGATAAAAGACAAAACAAATTTTAGACGTATGAGCATGTACTAAGTGAGTTAGCAAGCACAGACTTAAAAAAGCCTAGGCCCATGTTATTGGATTGATTTTTTAAGGTTTTTTCTTTGAAAATAAAATACAAGTGATATTTCACCTTTTTCTCCCTATAATCCATCCGCTAAAATGAGGATGATGGATTTTTTTTACTAGAAAATCTACTTTTAAAAAAAAATTATTGTGATCCAAAATACCTATGAAATACTTTAAAATATTGATAAATTAGTAAAAAACCTTAAAAAAAAAACATGAAATGAAAAAATAAATTGAGTTTAGACCTTCCATCTTAGGTGAGACTCCCCATATCAAATTAAACTCATTAATATTCAAATCAACTTTTTTTTTTCATGAGCTAAAATAGTGTCAACTAATACTTTCTCTTTTCACCATCAAAACCTCACGTCTATATCTCCTGTTCTCTTCTCTCATCCTAGAGATTCTAGGATAATATAGTTTGTACAAAAATTAAAATTTCAAAAACCAAAGGAACAAAATAAAGAAATTGAAAAGTATAATGAGCCAATAGAAACTTTCACATAAACTTTAAAGTTGTCATTTATTTTCTTGTCCTTTCCAATTTGATCACCCATATTTCAATCTTGCCTTTATTTAACAAGTTAGATTCAAATGGCCTTCAATTTAGTCATAAAGGACTAAAAAAGAAATTTGAAAATATAAGGACCAAAGTGAGATTTTAATGTAAAGTTTGAAGTTGGTCATCCATTTATTTTTCATGTCTTTTCCACATTGATTCTCCATCTTTCAATTTTGCAATTACTTAACAAATCAAAGCAAAATGATTGAATCAAGGATAAAAAAACTTTAATGACAAAAATGAAAAGAGACAAAAATCACTTCTACAATAAATTGTATGTACTAGCCACTTACCTGCGCTTCGTCGCAGCTGAACCATATATTTTTGAACATAAAAACTATTAATCGTGTGATTTTTTTTATTATAATATAAATTTAGGAAAAATAATAAATTACTGTAAAATTCTTATAGAGTGCAAGTTTTCTATAAAATATATGAATTTTAAATCAATATAAATTTATTTTGTTAGTAGGTTTCAATGAAATAATCAACATAAAATTATCATCATCATTAAAAAAGTAAGAAGAAGATTCAGATACCCGAATGATCAAATTTATTGTATTAGGATTAATTCATTTTATAATTTAATTTAAAATAAATACAAAAAAAAAATATAAACTTGTGAAAACATCTACAATAATAAATAGCAAAAATGAATAAAAGATCACTGAAAATTCATCCATACATTATCATGACCAAAACAATTAAAATTACTATCAATATTATTGCCCAAACAATTAAGAAAAAGCAAAATATTTTTATAAAAAAAACAATAAAAAAATCACTAAAATTATCATTATTATTGCGTAAACAATGAAACCATAAAATCAAATGATCCGAAAAATAAATAAAAATAACAAAAAACACAAAAAAAAGAACAAAGGGAAAAAATGAGAAATATTAATTTTAAAATGATCACCAATATAAATTAAAATTTTAAGGCTGAACCGAATAAAAATAAAACCCCAATAAAAAATAAAATAACAAAAATAAAAAACAAAAACTAAAAATATAGATGTATAGATACTTGTAAAAAATAAACATTGTTCAAAAAATACCGAAAAACCAAAAGAATTAATACCAAATAAAAAAAATTAAAGAATAAGGTCCAAAATAAAAAATATAATTAACTCTAATCAAAGAACAAAATTGAAACAAATAAAAACCTTGGTATAAAAAAATAAAGGGATTTTTTTAAAAACAATGCAGTGTAATTCTGCTAAAAAATTAAAAGAATAAAAACTGAAATGAAAAGTAACATATATGACCAATTTCAATTGAATGATAAAATTGAAAAAAAAATTAAAACCTGCATACCACAAAAATGAAAAGTAACATATATGACCAATTTCAATTGAATGATAAAATTGAAAAAAAAGTTAAAACCTGCATACTACAAAAATTAAAGGAGCAAAAACAAAACAATAATAAAAAGAATAAACATCAAAATTATAATGAGTTTTAATTAAAGGGCACAATTGAAAACAATCAAAATTTTCATTGAAAAAATCAAGAATAAAATCGAAATTAAAAGCATAGTGACTAAAATAAAACAACCACAAACATGAAGGTTTGCCATGTCTTTTGTAGTGACATAACAGAAAAAATTAAAAACTATCCACCGACAATTCACCAGTTACCGTCACACGACACACCTGCACCGGGAGGCAGATGACATGACGGCTTCCTCAGTGAGACGATCATAAATTTTCCATGACGTATAGCCACCCCACGTGTAGCTTAAAAGGCGTGGGCGCTTAAAATATTGCTAGTGTGTTCATACGACGCACCTACAGTAATTCCAAAAAGAAATAATAAAAATATCATTTTACATCCCTTGACTCAGTGATAATCACGAAAAAAAGGGGCATGAAAGTAACATAATGCCCTAATGTCATCCCTTCATTTTTGTCTTTTTAGGGATATCTATGTAGTTTCATTGTGCATAAACATGTGAAAAACCGAAAATACCTCCACTGCTCCGTGTCCTTTTGTGAGCTTTAAGCAGTAAATTGGTAGTTTCACTATGTAAACTAAAATGAAAAATACAAGAAAACCCTAAACAATATGAAAATATCACACATGTTCTCTTGAAATATCTAAAATATCGTTGTTTATGAGGGTTAAATTTTTTGATCCAATAGATAAAATAATAATTTTACCGTTGAAATTCATAATAATTTGTGTCTAGAGACACAATTAAACCACAACATGTTTTTTTTTTTTTTTTTTAATGTAAACAATGACTTATACTATAGTGATTTGCCCACACCTTTTACAACTTGTTTAGAATCATTTTTTTGTTATAATTTAATTATATTATAGTATATAATTTGAATACAATAAGTTCATATATAAAAATTATTTTATTTTGTTTTCTATATTACCCTCGTCAACTTTATCTTATTTCTTCAAGGTCTCTAGAAAACCACGGGTATTTAAAAAAAAATAGTTTTAATATTAATTTTTTATTTTTAGAATTTTAAATTAGAGGATCTATTCATTGATTTTCTTTTGTATAATTTTTAAAGATTGAATTTCATTTGAAATTCAGTTATTAAACTCCAAAATGATTTTAAACACAAAATTTTATAAAAAAAATCTAAATTGAATTCCATTTAAAAAGCTCTAAATATGTACAGAAGTGTTTTTAATAATAATAATAATAATAATAAGAAAAAGAAGAAGAAGAAGAAGAAGAGTGTGCACAAATTAATAATATATTTTTTATACAAGGACTACCCTTGAAAAATATTTAATTTATAAACCGCTTTAAAATCTAAAAACGACGTGTCGTATAAATGTTGAAGAAAGAAGTGTCGTTTTAGTTACAATCAGAGGGAAGTAGTGGCTGGTGAAGAGAGGCTTCTTCCTTGTGCGCTGTTGGAAAAAAAAAATCCCTAAAAATGCTGGTTGATGGAATCTGCAACAAATTCATTATGTAATTAAATTAAAAAAGAAAAAAAAATGGAAGCAGTAGCAGAGGGGCTATGGGGATTAGCAGATTACGCGGAGAAGAAAGGAGAGATAGGAAAAGCAGTGAAATGCCTTGAAGCCATCTGTCAGAGCCACGCGTCTTTCTTACCGATCGTGGAGGTGAAAACCCGTCTCCGCATCTCAACTCTACTGCTGAAGCACTCTCACAACGTGAATCAAGCAAAATCCCATCTGGAACGCTCCCAACTTCTTCTCAAACAAATTCCTTCTTGCTTCGACTTAAAATTCCGTACTTTCAGTTTGTTAAGTCAGTGCTATCATCTCGTTGGAGCTATTCCTCCTCAAAAACAAACCCTCCTTAAAGCTCTCGACCTCACCGCATCCCTTCCTCCTGAGTATGTAGTCATTTTCCATTTTATTTATATATTTTTGTAAAAGTATATTATCATCTATATATTTATTTTAATTTTTATTTACTCAGGGTTTCGGTGAGGTTATGGGCCTGCAATTTCAATTCTCAGCTGGCTAATGCTTTGATTATCGAAGGAGATTATAATTCTGCTATCTCTGCTTTGGAATCTGGTTTTGGTTCTGCTTCTCAATTATGTTATCCCGAGTTACAGGTTATTTTTAATTTTCTGTTGATTATATATATATGTGTGTGTGTGTGTGTCGATGCTTGGTTTGTTTTACGGAGTACTATCTCACTAATCTGTTATACAAATCTTAGATGTTTTTTGCAACTTCGGTGCTGCACGTGCACCTGATGCAATGGTATGATGATAATTCAGTTCAGTCTGCTCTTCGTAGATGCGACGACCTTTGGGAATCATTAGGCCCTGATAGAGTCAGTAATCTGTCTTTCCTTTATATATATATATATATATATATATATATATATATATAATTTCTGCTAAATGAATCTTGAGTATTGTAATGTAGGCCTTATGATTGGAATTTGTTTTCTTTTCTGGTTGTTGTGGCACAAAAGAGGGAACAATGCCTTGGTTTGCTTTTTTACAATGAGCTGCTTCACATATTTTATCAACTTCGAGTCTGTGACTACAAGAATGCCAACCAGCACGTGGACAAGTTGGATGCTGTTATGAAGGCTGACTCACACAAAATGCGGGAAGCACAGAGACTAACCAATGAACTCAATGCGTTGAATCAAAGTCTTTCCAGACCTGACTTACCCAACAGAGAGAGGTCCTTACTGTCTTCAAAGCAAGCTCAAATTCAAGATCGTCTCTCAAGTATGAACAACACAAATTGGTCCACTGAACAACCTCTGGAACCTGCATATTTTGGAAATACTAAACGGCCATGGCAAGATAAGCTTGTGTTGGCACCGCCGCCCATTGATGGGGAATGGCTGCCAAAAAGTGCGGTCTATGCTCTGGTTGATCTTATGGTGGTCATATTTGGTCGACCAAGAGGACTTTTCAAGGAATGTGCAAAGCGGATTCAATCCGGGATGCGTGCTATTCAAGGTTTATTTTTATATATTTTTAATCTAAGACCAATTTCATTTCTTTCATCTTTTTGGTTATTTAGATGCATTGTATAAAAATCATGTTACTGTATCAGTGTCTGTTCTCTTCCGAGTTATGATTGATATTTCATCTTGATTTTTTGAAACTTCCTTGGTTAAATTGAAGTGGACATGCACTTCTGGCAGTTCTTTTTAATATGATGAGCATTATGGGGCTTCCATAGCATTTCATTGGATTTTCCTTTTTCTGAATTTTTCAGCTTAGTAAATATTCTAGGCTGGCCTCATTGAATTGCAGCTCCTACTTATAAATTTGACAGTCAGTATGAGAGTTTTTGGCGTTTTAAATAATGCTACATTTCACAATTCAAGTATTGACCATGTGTGCTAGTCAGAAACGTGATTAGTTAATGTCTTGCAGTGGAGTTGGCGAAGCTTGGAATAACTGATGGTGTTAGAGGTTAGTCTCATTCATACACAATGCTCAAAAAAATTATCTTTCATCCTTTAAGTCACTTATATGAGCTTTCCGTTGAGCAGAAGTGGATTTGCAGCATTCCGCCATTTGGATGGCTGGCGTGTATTTAATGCTTTTAATGCAGTTCCTTGAAAACAAAGTTGCTGTGGAACTCACAAGATCTGAATTTGTTGAAGCACAAGAGGTAGGTGGGTTGTGTCTTCAGTACTATTGTTTACCATGTGGTGTCTATTTTTCACCTTCTACTCTTCTCTCACTTTGGAGAAGTGAGTTTGGGCCCTTTGGGGTGGGTGGTATTTGGGCGCAGGACCTTCTATATTCCGAGATTATCTTTCTATTTGTCTAATTTAGTGTTTCATATGGATGCAGTTGCTTATACCCTTTAGTAGGGTTGCTGAGCTCACTAATAAACTTGATCATGTGATATTTGAACAGGAATGATAACATAAAAGGGCTAAAATGCTTTCAATGCTTATTTTGTACTAGTTCTTGATTCCATCTTGTTGAGTATAGTGTTGTAGAGGAGCTATCAATATCAGGCAATGATATGACATGACACTAAATGGATATACTTATTCAGTTAGACACAAGACACTCAAGCCAAATGTATAACATACTGATGCCTATACCAAGGCATTGCATTTTTCTGCATTTGAGTTCACCTTAAAATGTTTTGGTTCGCTTGCTCGTGTATGAAGCCAGCTTTCACAATTGAGAATTTCTCTTTGAATTGGTGATTCCAGTTAGTAATTGCTTATTTTTTCCAACTGGTAAGCAGAACTTTAACCCACCACAAGTATTTAATGGTCAGTAGAATTTGATTTAGTCTGCCTTTTGGTTTTCAGGTCTTTCATACTTTACAAACCAATGGCGTTTGTTTGCTGCTTCATTAAACAAAATACTTACCATGATCTCTTTGTTGTCAGGCCTTAGTGCAAATGAAAGAGTGGTTCATTCGCTTTCCAACAATTTTACAGGCCTGTGAGAGTATAATTGAGATGTTAAGAGGACAGTATGCTCACTCTGTTGGCTGTTATAGTGAAGCAGCTTTTCATTACATTGAAGCTGCAAAGGTATTGCTGTTACTGTCACACTACAGTTGGTCCACTACAAACCAATTTCAACTTGGATGGTCTGAACGATGCTCAGGGATCATATGATGAGCATTGTTCTGTTTAGCTAATGCTATTATCTGCAAAAGCTAGTTATTGCATGTGCAAATGTTTATTTTGCTTAACAAGCAGATCTTTATCATATTACCCACCAAATGTTTCAAATTTGCTGTTTGTGCAGCTAACAGGGAGCAAGTCAATGCAAGCTATGTGCCAAGTTTATGCAGCTGTCTCTTACATCTGCATTGGTGATGCTGAATCATCATCACAGGTTAAATGTCTACTTTAATAATAATGATGATGATGATGATTTCAAGTGCAATAAATTTCTTCAATACTTTAGCTTATTACATTTAAGCTCATTTGGTGCAGGCACTTGATTTGATTGGACCAATTTACAGAATGAAGGATTCTTTTGTTGGAGTCCGAGAGCAAGCCAGTGTTCTTTTTGCTTATGGCCTTTTATTGATGAGGCAGGATGAATATGAGGAAGCACGGTAGGTGCCTGAGCTCTTGTTAACAACTTTCACTTTGGAAAGTTGTGTTTGAACTGGAGGATGTTTGGCTAGCATGGAGTATGGCCATTATTTTTCATGGCATTTATGTCTTGTTCATTCTACATCCCTATATCTATATGCTATCCTAAACTAAACGTAACTAAAAAGCCATTTTTAGTGAAGAAAATAGTTTTACCTTCCAAGTTGTGTTTTGACAAAAACTATTTTACTTCTTTTGCGGGGATGCCGGTCTCCATTTCTCTCTTCATCCAATGCAAGAACTAAGTGCTATAGAGTATTGAAATGAACAATTTATCTTAGGATATGACCCCTGAATGCCTAAACTATGTAGTGATTTCTAGATACTCTTAAAATTTCAGTAGAGTTGAACTTATTCACAGGAAAAAATGAAAGGGGAAAAGAAGAGGACCAGAGGTAAATTATTGGTGTGAATCGTGAGAAGGAAGGCACACCCACCTTAAATGGTGCTAGGAGAATTATAAATATAGATTGATTAAGAAATGTTGCTCCCCTGCCTCTTTTTGGTGTGTGTGTGTGTGTAACACTATGTTCTTTTCAGTAAATGGTTTCAAGGTTCATCTTTTAATTTTGCTTTTCCATCTCACTCCTCTTGTGCTAAAATAATGTTGTTCATGCAGAGCTCGGCTGGCCAAGGGCCTGCAAATTGCTCATAATAGTATGGGTAACCTTCAACTCATTGCACAGTATTTGACAATCCTTGGACATTTGGCTCTTGCCTTGCATGATACTGTACAAGCCAGAGAGATCTTGAGATCCTCCCTTACACTGGCAAAGAAGCTTTATGATATCCCAACTCAGATCTGGGTGCTGTCGGTTCTGACAGGTATAGCTCATTGCATGTAATCCTTGCTCTTGATTTGATCTATTCAGCTCTGAAGTGCAATATATCTCCCACTCTCTATCTGTATGTTACTAGAATGGACAGACAATGTAGATGCTGTTGACTCTTTAATAATTTGCCTATCATAAATTGGCAATCCACTGCCAGTTAGTGTGTGTGTGTGTCAAGGACATGAATTTCTTTCCTTCCTCTGGCTTTAGGGGGAGAGGGTTGTTAGCAATCCACTGCCAGTTAGTATGTGTGTCAAAGACATGAAATTGCTTTCCTTCCTTCTGGCTTGAGGGGAAGAGGGTTATTAAGGAATAAAACGCTGGTGGTGGAATTGAACCAAAAATGATACATTGAATCTCATGACCATTCTGCAAGATCTCTCAGTTATATACATCTTAAAAGTTTTTTGCTTTGTAAACAAATAGCAATTCTTTTGAACCCTGACTGATAATTAAATTGAGATTACCAGTCCTTTAAGGCTAAATTATGTACAAGTTTTTAATTTGTTGATTTAAGAATGCTAGCCTTGGAGAACAAGTCCCCCTGTTTCTTCTAGATAAAATTATTTTGGAGAGATTTTCATTTCTTTGATTCCATAACTGTCAAGTTCATTCGGTTTATTGGTTATCATCTCATCTGGATTATACCACAATTGCTCTTGCAGGTTTGTATAAAGGATTGGGAGAGATAGGGAATGAAATGGAGAATGAGGAATATCGAAAGAAAAAGTCAGATGATCTGCAGACAAAACTGGCTGATGCACATTCATCCATTCACCACATTGAACTGGTAAATTAATTTGGACTCGTATGAAAAAAATTGATTACATGTCCGACAAAAGTTTTACTTTGGACCATCCGCTAACTCTTACCTGTTATTTTACATGTGTCCTCCAATGAGCAGATCGACAAGGTAAGAATTGAAGTTCAACAGTTTCATGAACTTGATATCAAGCGTGCTATGGAAAGCCAGTCCATGAGAGTCAACTTTGACATTCCAGAGTCTGTTGGTTTATCAACTCCAATGCCAGCTTCTTCGTCGTCAAGGCTACTAGATTTGGATAATCTGGACAATCGAAGGCGTGGGAAAAGAAAAATTTAGTTTGTTACTTGTAGGTTGTATAATTTCTGTTGATACATGAGAGAATAGTAAATTTAAAGGGTAAATGAGACGGAGGTTAGGACTTCAACATGTACGCTTGCAGGGTTTTTAACAAGACCACTTTGCATTTTTGTCGCGCTATTGTTACAGTATGAACTATACGAGGAAAGTTTGATAGGCCATCTCCAATGCAATAGGCATAAATTGTACTTTTAGTTTTTGGGTTTACTTGTGATAGAACAATTATTTGAATAACTAAAATAGTTGTTTTGTTCTTTGTCAGTGTATAGATTCGTGACATTCTTCGGCTGTGATTTCTAGATGCTCTTAATAGAGAAGTCAAAATATAAAAAATGTATATATTGCTATTGAAATACTGTTCAAGTTAATTAAAACACAAAGAAAGCAGAAATATTGTTTCAATCGGAAACCAAAGCCGAAGAAGAAATTTTTTTATTAATTGATAATATAATATTTTATCATGTTATAAAATTAATATTAATATTTAAAATCTTCAAAAAATGATTTGATAAAAATTCTAAATCTATATTTATTATTTGATATCTTATTAGTTCAATTATTATTGTATTTTGTTTTAATTGTTATTGTATTTTATTTCAATTGTTATTGTATTTTGAAGCAATATATTGTGTAAAAGAAATATTTATCAATTAATATCTCACTAGTTCAATTGTTATTGTATTTTGTTTTAACTATTACTATATTTTAGAGTAATATATTGTTTAAAATCAATGTTTATCAATTGATATTTAACTAATTTAACTATTACTGTATTTTATTTTAACTTTTTTTGTATTTTGGAGTAATATATTATTTAAAATCAATATTTATAAATTGATATCCCATCAATTCAACTATTAAAGTATTTTATTTCAACTGTTATTGTATTTTGGAGTAATATATTGTTTAAAATCAATGTTTATAAGGTGATATCTCACTAATTCATTTGTTACTATATTGTGTTTCAACTATTTAGTTGTTACTTTATTGTGTTTCAACTATTCATTTGTTACTCTATTGTATTTCAACTATATATATATATATATGACTATTCTAAATGACTTTTATCGTTGAAATATACATAAGCAAAAAATCTATATTTATACTATTCAAAAAACTATTTTATCAATTTAGCTCTCTAAAATGATATTTTACGTTGAAGTCGCTCTTAATTTTTTTTTATTGTATTGTCAATATTCTTCTAGTTTATTTACTTTATTTTTTTTATTTATTCATATTATTAAATTAGTTAAACTTATTAAACATCATTGAATCAATAATCCAAGTCTTAATTTTATTTTATTTTAGCTTTTAAAAAAAATGCCTGTATCATCTTAAACGGCACACCTATCTATATATCTATCAATTTATTATTATTACTATCACTACTATTATTTTAACAGTAATTGTTATTTTAACAGTAATTGCAATGTTGTGTCTTCTTTTTTCTTTTTCTAATAAGAAGATCATTATCATTATTGTTTCGTAAGCATTATGTTGTCTCTTATTTTTTTTTTCTTTTTCTAATAAGAAGATCATTATCATTATTGTTTCGTAAGCATTATGTTGTCTCTTATTTTTTTTTTCTTTTTCTAATAAGAAGATCATTATCATTATTGTTTCGTAAGCATTATGTTGTCTCTTATTTTTTTTTTCTTTTTATAGCAAGAAGATCATTATCATTATTGTTTCGTAAGCATTATGTTGTCTCTTATTTTTTTTCTTTTTATAGCAAGAAGATCATTATCGTTATTGGCTTATTTGCTTGACATGGCAAATGATGGTTTGCTGGAAATTTGCAGGGTCTAATCATTAGAATGCATGTAAAGTTCAGAATATGTATTTTTGAGACTGTATTTCAAAAATAATATTGATTTATTTTATTTTTTTTCTTTTTATTTTTAGATTATTTGATGTGTTAATATTATTATGATATATTTATAAACAAAAAAATCACTTTACTGCAGTGTGCAACGAATTCGAGTTATGAAGAATGGAATGGATCATCAAAATGGTAAATGGGACTTAATAATTGGAGAATAATCAGTCCAAAACAGAGCTTACCAGTTTCCACATTCAGCAATGACTGACATTAGGGTGGTATACTGGCAGCAGAACTAGACAATGCAGTTCTGCCTTGGATAAAACCTATTCATGAGGTATGCATAAACATGACTCAACGAGGGTTTTTTTTCTTTCATCGATTTGAATGCTGCCTATGCTTTCTTGGTTCCCGCTAATTGCATCCCGAGAAAACCATAGAAATGTGACACGCCTTGGCTTCAGTAATCCAAACCACAAGACACTTGGCATTTGGCGGCAGGTTTTTCAAGTCTGAAATCAACTTCTGGGGAAAAGACCACCTTGCTACGAGCTGCTTCCCCAGATGTGCCTGAAAATCAACAGCAGCAGAAGAAGAAGAAGTATAAGCTATCAGAATCGTGTGGAATGATATTGAAATGACCGTTACTGGATAATAGTGTCGGTGCATCTAATATTTTATTCCTTACTGGGCAAACAAGATGAACTTCGGTGAGGGTGGTCTCAGGATCCAAGCAGTGAGGTCAAGGAAATAGTAGCCCTGTCGGATGAGGCGATTAAGATTACGGCCCTCGTAGCCTCCCTCGTGACAGTCATAGCCAAAATTTCACCATAGCCTTGAATTTCACCAAGTGCCTGTTAGGCATTGCATTAGAAACTACTTTAGACGCGTTTCAAAAATAGTTTAAAAATATTAAATTTATGTTTTTTTTTTTTAATAATTTAATATCTAAAAACACTAATTTTAATACATTTTTAAATAAACGAACGCTTTTTTTTTTTTAAAAAAAAACATGGCAACAAAATAACAAACACAGTACATCCCCTTCAATGAAGCCATCTGTTCCCATCCCACTACATTTCACCACCATCCCCGCAGTTGCTGCCTTACTACTATTGTAATTGCTAAATCCTTGAAGCATAACTCTCCTGTTTCTCTCCATTACAATAATCCTTGAGGAGCAGTTGCTTAAAGAGTGCTGCTGTCTGCGATGAAGATGGATAAAGGGCGGTGCTATCCCATATTGTTGCAGGCTGCAGGTAGTTGCCTTTCTGTCTCTGCTTTGGAAGAAAATAGTAACTAGTAATTGAAGGTGTAGAAATTATAGACAACAGGCTTAATTTTAAGTGTCTGTGAGTGAGTGAACACGACAAGAGCATGGAATGGAAGTGCTGTAACGTAAGTGCACGGCCCCACATTTCACAACTAAGCAATAGCAGTGTCAGAGAACTTTTTTTCTCTTTGGGGAAGAAGGGTGAGAGGGGCTTGGCTTGCCAATAGATTTTGAAATGTAAGCGAGCACATCGAAAACAATCTAAGCCAACCATATAAGTGATTTGTCTCTCTTCATTAAAATTATATTAAATTACTAAGGAGACAGAGCAATCCCGATCCTAACCCATCCCAGTCCAGCATGTCAGCGACGGCGGTGGCGGCAACAGTGGCTTCGGCATCTAATAAGTGCTTCAGGGCTCATAACAACCTCCACCTCCTTCGTGATCACCACTCTAATTATTACAAACGCAAGGTTAATAATAACAATCCTCTCTTATTTCTATGCTGCTTCAACCATTCCCTCTCCAATCATCATCACACTCGAAGATGTCGCCTCCTCCTTGGGCCGAGCAGCACCGACAGCAGCACTACACTTCACGCCAGTTTCCCCTTCCCATCCAACACGTCATACACCACTCCTCCCTCATGGAATCCCAATGCTTTCCTTTCCAGTCCCTCCTCCTCCTCGACTCCTTTCCGGCCACCGGTTTGTCTTTTCACCCCCTCTCAATACCTGTTCGTAATTCACTACAATTTATTTAATTTTATTAAATTTGTTACAAAAACAGAACTCAATGCTCAGTGGCCACGCTTTCTTCTCAACCTCAACTCCAAAGGATAAAGACGATGATGATGCTGCCATTAAAGCTTCTTCATCATCATCGATTACGACTTCTGCTATTGCTAATAAATCAGACCAGCAACTTGCTAACCTGAAAATCTTACGGACTCTGGCCAGTTATATATGGATGAAAGATAACCCTGAATTTCGCTTAAGGGTGCTTCTGGCCCTTGGTTTCCTTTTGGTTGCTAAGGTTTTGAATGTTCAAGTCCCTTTTCTTTTTAAGCTGGCTGTCGATTGGTTGACTACTGCTACGGGCAATGCTACTGCTCTTGCTTCTTTCACCGCTGCCAATTCCACTATCCTTGCTCTCTTTGCTACCCCTGCTTCTGTCCTCATTGGTTATGGCACTGCGCGCTGTGGATCCTCTGCTTTCAATGGTAACTTGCTGCGACTATACACGATGGCTTACTCCTTACACTTGACGAGTTTGTGTCTTTTATCCTTTTCTCTCATATTTCCAATTGTATTTTTGCTAGAATTGAGGACTGCTGTGTTCGCTAAAGTAGCTCTGAGGACAATCCGAGCTGTGTCTAGGAAGGTTAGTCAATGCTTCTACCTATTCTGGGTTTTATTTGTGGATGTGTTTGTTTTCTTTGTTCTGATTTAATAATGCAATGTACATGTTTCTTTCTTCTTTTTTCTCATGAAAGTGCAGGTTTTTTCACATTTGCATGAGCTTGACCTCCGTTTTCATCTTAGGTATTTGCTTCCTCAAACCGCAGATGCTACATCATAGAAAAGCCCTTCCTTTCTGTCATATATATAGGCGGCATTTAATAGTTTATTCGTGACATTCTGTTACGTATCTCATTTCATCACTGCTTTTCCAGTCGAGAAACTGGTGGGTTAAGTAGAATAATTGATCGTGGTAGCCGAGCAATAAACTTCATCCTCTCATCTATGGTGTTCAATGTTGTACCAACCATTTTAGAGGTATGAACTTCTCCTGGAAAAAAATTTCTTTTGTATCACATGACTTTTTTAATATGTTGGATTTAGTTAAACATGCTGATATCCCTGGTAAACAGCACACCAATTTTTATCATGCATCTTTCCAGATATCTATGGTTTCGGGTATACTAGCATGCAAATTTGGAGCCCCTTTTGCGTTGATCACTTCACTTTCAGTTGCTGCATATGTTACTTTCACATTGTCTGTGACGCAGGTAATATATCTTCTTCCAATTCCTTGCTACCACTATGCACATGGGCTCAGAAATTGATAGGTTCAAATTTGGAGCCCCTTTTGTGTTGATCACTTCTCTCAGACGCTGAATATGTTACTTTCACATTGTCAGTGACACGGGTAATATATCTTCTTCCAATTCCTTGCCGCCTCCATGCACATGGGATCTGAAATAGACAGTGCACTGATTGATCACTTCCAATTCACTTTCTTCCTATTCTCACCTCTTAAATGACCATTTCTTCTTCTTCCACAATCATCGTTCTGCATGAATTTTGAAAATGTGCTGTGGTGCTATCCTTTATCATTTTCTTTCACACTACTGATTGTGATCACATGTAGTAGTTCTATGATCTTTTCCCTAAAACTTTCTCATTAATTAGCAAAAGTGTTTTTGTGGATCACATTTTCATGAAATTCTCCTTGTCATTTGCAGTGGAGGACCAAGTTCAGGAAGGCCATGAATAAAGCTGATAATGATGCTAGTACAAAGGCAATTGATTCCCTTATCAATTATGAGGTGAGGTTATGTTGCATCCTTTTTTTTTATTTTTTTCCCCTGCTTAGGTATTGCTTAACTCTGATGCATCTTTTTTTAGTATGGTTTTCTATCTATCTGTTATTTGATGCCTTATTTACTGTGCCGCAACCAATTTCTTTCCATTTTCAAGACATCTGCTTATCTTGCTTTTTTCATTTTCCCCTGCGTTTACCAGACTGTCAAATATTTCAACAATGAAGCTTACGAAGCAGAGCAATATGATGAGTACTTGAAAAGTGAGTAGCTGGAGCATTATAGTTGTTATCTACTCTTTAATGTTAAATATGAAACAAACCTGTCACTGCTAGGAATAAATTAACACATTATTGACCCATGTATATATGTAGTACTGGGTGACATACAAATGCTGCAAGCATTTTCTTTGTCATGCATTCAAAGTATACCTCAACCTAGAAGCTGTTAGATGAGGTTCAAGTACATGGTTTTATATACTCTCTAACCCACAATGTGATAGCCCTTTAGTTTTGAAACTTGCAAAGGCCTACCACTATCTTGTGCTGAAATTTCTAATTAAATAGAATGTGGGTGGTAGGGTTTGAGCTCTTAACCACTTGATCAAGAAGACTAATAACATACTAAAGAAGCACTCGATGAAAGAGCTTAAGTTGTTAGGTGAGTCTAGGTAATGGTTTTATATTATAATCTCAAGCACATGCCCGGAAATGTGGCTATGAACTAACCTTCAGTCTCCTGGTAACACTCATATGGTGAGTAGTTAAACCTTGACTTGGCTTGAGACTAAGATAGAGTTTGCAAGTAACTGAAATGGTTTGTTTGGTATTGCAGTTAATTGCATTACCCCATCTTACTATTCTTAACTTAACCTTTTTCCTGTTTAGAAAGTTTTTAGATTTGGAGTTATGCATTGTTTATATTTCAATTTGATCTTTTAATAATTCCATTATCATTAATGCATGTGAAGGCATCCAAGGACTTTTCTTTTCCTTATTTCTGCTTCATTCTTTGTTGGATTTTTTTTCTGATTATCTTGGCCAGCAAGCCAAGCGAGTCAATCTCATCTATAATTCAAGGATATGGTATTCTAAATGCTTGACTCTCTATGTTATACCATACTACTTTTCTGAACTCAAGAACCACTTTTAATCAGTCTGTTCCTGTGTTTATATCTGCTTTTCTCTCTCTCAATTTCAAACTGATGCTCTCTTTCAGGGTATGAAGATGTTGCCTTAAAAACATCACGAAGTCTTGCTATTTTGAATTTTGGCCAAAATGTGATTTTTAGCACAGCTCTGTCAACAGCCATGGTTTTATGTTCACATGGGATTATGAATGGCCAGATGACTGTTGGTGATTTGGTAAAGATTCTTTATAATAGGAAAAACATTATGAAGCTCCATATCTCTTGTTATTAACTGATGGTCAAACAAATTATGTATGAATGTGAAAACACAGGTTATGGTGAATGGACTACTCTTCCAGCTCTCCCTTCCACTTAATTTCCTTGGCAGTGTTTATCGTGAGACAATACAGAGTCTTGTTGACATGAAGTCAATGTTTCAATTACTGGAGGTATTTTTTAAAGGAACTCTGAAGTTTTCTTGGAGCTTGTGATTCAATCTAGCATATCCACCCATTACAGTTCCATTATCTTTTCCAGCTTGTGAAACAACTATACAATTTCTGAACATCCCCCTGTAAAGCATGTAGAATAGCAAAAGCAAAAGAAACAAAAAAGGCTCCATTTTTATTGTATTACATTTTCATTTTTTACACTGTAGCGCACTGATTTGATTGTTGATCCAAATGATTGATACTTTTCTTCTTTTTTTTAAGAAAAAAACTGCTTCCTTGTGGACTTGGTTTATGAAGTACTTTGTTTCATACATTTCTGCAGGAGAAACCTGATATAAGAGATAAAGATGATGCCAAGCCTCTAATGTTAAAGGGAGGTGGCATTCAATTTGAAAAGGTACACTTCAGGTATGATGATGGTTCCTTCATTATTAAAATTTGTTAGATAGCGCTAGTCTCAATTTTATATATAAAGTTGAGCTGTTATTTCCGTTGTTGCAATTATTTTGAATAAGCTGTCAAATTCTTGCATTTAGCAAGTCTGTTTCCTGAAGTTGTTGCTATCCAAAATTACTTCTGCTACTGGATCTGATATTGTTGCTATTCAATTACCTCAAGAGCGGAAGTCCTACTTTTCCAACTCATGACACAATTAAGCTACAAAAAGTGAGGGGAAACAACAAATCACTACCAAAATATTTACTTATCAGATGACATTCTGAAAAGTGGAGGCTTTTCTTTCTTTCTATCCTGAGAAGAAAACCAATGTTTCAAGATTCATAGAGTTCAGAATCTCAACTTTCATTTGTATTCTTTTATCCCAAATTGTAACGTATCTCCTTAAACATATCCACACTTTTACTATATATTAACCATCCTTTATCATCCATGGAGACTTGAAGATCTCCAGAGGAATTTCAATTCACTGTTTTCCTTGAACTATATTTGGAGTTAATTCAATCCCCCTTCCTGTCCTCAACTCTCTATATGTGTGCAGGCCAATTGTTATTTTGGATCCATGTGCAGATAAAAAGTAAAATTGATTTGACAGATTAGTGACATGGATTATATGTTTGTTGTTTGATAGTGGTTATATTTGAAATTGAATATTTTACTATTATTCATGTGTGAATATTTATTGATTATTAATTGCTCATCCACTGTACACATTAAAATTGTGACAGCTACTTGGAAGAAAGAAAAATTCTTGATGGTGTAACTTTTTCTGTACCAGCTGGAAAAAGTGTGGCTATTGTTGGAACAAGTGGTAGTGGTAAGGTTTTCGTTTGTTTTAGAGTTCTTACTATTTTGGGCTACTTATGTTTGTGACCATTTTCGTTATAATAGTTCTCTAATGTGGAATCTATGTTTTACTTTCTTCATATATTAATGTTTCCAAAGATGATGCATTGTTCTGATATCCCATGATGGATATTTACTCATGATGTGATGTTTTATAGGATGTATCTAGGGCCGGGATAAAAATATCATAGCAATCTATAGGGTGAAACCAGGGCTGGGATGATAATATCATAGTAATCTAGGAATTTGTTTTTCTCCATTTATGTTATTAAGCCATTATTGTTATAAATTTATATTATGCAACCAAGGAAGTTCATATACATGTGCTGAATTGAATGACAATCTCATACCTGTTAAAGGAATGCTTTTTTCCCCTCTTGATTACAATGCTAATTTATTTCAAATGTATCTCTCTCTGCAGGCAAGTCAACCATTCTTAGATTACTCTTTAGGCTTTTCGACACAAATTCTGGAAGTGTAAGGACCGATTCCTACATTGCTATTGCCATGTGGTCCAACAGATCTTCTCCCACAATTGATATTTTCCTTTGAAATAAGTTCTGATGAAGAATTGAAACGAAGGCCTATTAGTTGCTTCACTTCTTCCTCCCAGTCTTTCTGGAACATTTTTGTTTGATCCATAACAATACCATTGATTCCAATTTGAACTATTCCCTATTCTTGGTTAGACAATTGACATTTCTCCTTGGCAGATACAAATTGATGGTCAAGATATAAGGGATGTAACACTGGATAGTTTGCGGAGGTCTATTGCTGTTGTCCCACAAGACACAGTACGTTCTCTTAAGCAATTTAGTTGTCGATGTTGTTTTAATGATCCATATTAATTAAAAGGTCTCCCTTGTGAGATCTTGCAATTTGTAATGCCGAGGAGCTGAACTACTTATGTTTGACATACAGGTACTTTTCAATGACACAATATTTCACAACATTCATTATGGTTGTCTTTCAGCAAAGAGAGAGGAAGTGTGTCCTTTTCCTTTTCACACTTGAAATTATTCATGATTTATGACACCTATTACCTCTTCACTTTCCATTATTTATAACCTCAGGTCTATGATGCTGCCCAACATGCTGCAATCCATGACACTGTCATGAACTTTCCCGATAAATATTTTACAATAGTAGGAGAACGAGGGCTAAAGGTGAGAGGTCTGCTGCCCTCTAGTTGTGTCTTGATCCATTTGGAGAGAGTATGATTTCTGTATACCATTTTTTTCCTCCTGTTGCATCGATAAAGAGCAGCCAGAAAAAGAAAAGGAAAGTTGACAAATATGGTTCTCAGTTGTCATGTCATTCAATTGCATGAGCTGCAATGCATCTACATATCCGTGATAACTGCTAACCATCATACTATAAGTTATTAGTAAAAAGTTGGTGTTGGCTGCTCAGTTGAGGATAAAGTACACAGGTAGATAGATAGTGTTAAAACTTAACAAATGCAATGTAAGTTTGTGGCAGAATAAGTCTATAACTTGTGATAGTTAAGGAATCTACTTGGTACACAAAGTGCTCCATTATTTAATGAAACAAAATAACTGTGTGTGTAGTTCTCTATTCTGTGGAATCTTGACTGTATATAATAAGTTTTTCCATCCAGTTAAGTGGTGGTGAGAAGCAGCGTGTGGCTTTGGCCCGTGCATTTTTGAAAGCCGCTCCTATCATGTAAGAACTCCATCCTTCTTTATCAATATGCATCCATCCATTATATAGTGTTGGTTAGTCCATTTCACCAAATCTTAAAGAATGATGTTGAATTAATATTTTTGTCTATTCAAGATACCTACTCTTTTCTATTTTGGCTTACGTTCTTGCGTATTTAACAATTACATTTAGTGCTCAAAAAATGGAGTGACCATATGATTTTCATTGTAACCACAACTGGTCGTATAGTTCTTATATAGAGTTTTCATATGATAGTGTCCACTGCTTCTGTAAATTAAGAAAAAAAAATTGTGCTTTATGCTCTTTTCAAGTTTGTGTTAGTGAACTTATTCTCAATCAGCATAAAAAAGTATAATAATCCTGATGATGAATCTTGCCTGTTCCAGTGTCCAGTATCTAAATTCTAGTTTAAATGCTGTTGTGTTGATTTATGAACCTAGCCAAAGACAACGGTCACATAACCTAAATGATTTGTTGTGTTGACTTAAATCCACATAAACAACACTACAGACCTAAGCAGATGAAATATCAGCTCTCTTTTTTCCCCTCGGTCACTTATGTCTAATGAACTTTGTCTCATTTGATTTCCTTAGGCTATGTGATGAAGCTACAAGTGCACTTGATAGCACCACTGAAGCAGAGATTCTAAATGCATTGAAATCATTATCCAGCAATCGAACTTCAGTTTTCATTGCCCATAGGCTTACAACTGCCATGCTCTGTGATGAGGTGAGCATTCTTGGAAACCATGTTTCCTTCATTCTTTCATGTTTCTAAACTTTAAGGGTCCTGCTTCAGAATTTTTAGTAACTTGATTAGAGCATGCCCATGTTATTACTCGCTGAAATTTCATGCTTCCACTATTGCCCGTCTTTGCTTCAATTATCAGGCTCTCTCCACTTTCATTAGCTGGGAGTTTGTTACATTTTGTTTCCTTTTCTTTTTAAGATAAATAATAGGCATTCCTTCTACTCCCTTAGATCTGTGGGACACAAAGCACTTGCATTGTTAAAGCAGTTCCCTGTTGGTTTTGTATGAAATTTCTTAAGATCTTATAGGTCATGGGAGTTTCGACCTGTTATCATAAACATTTGCATTGAATGATTTAACTTGGATTGGAGTATGAGTAAAGTCACAATTTGCATTACTGCTGATGTAAACCTCCATGCAATGCATATTTGTTGATTGTGAAAAGAGTCCCTACGTGGACCTGCTAATGAAGTTAGGTGTTAAAAGAAGCATAGGGGAAGTTTGAAACAGCCTTACAAGGTGTGGCCTCTTCATGTTAGCTTTTTGATTGGATGCTATAATATACAAAGTCCTATTTAACTTCAATTCTAAGTTCTCTAAGATTATAATGCTCTCTGTGCATCGTCATTATTCTTTCTCTATATGATTTTCTTACCTGCCCTCCACTGTTAATTTTTACTCATATTTTCCTGGCCATTAAAATATGATTTTCCAGATAATAGTTCTGGAGAATGGTAAAGTGGTTGAACAGGGGCCCCATGAATTTCTCTTGACCAAGGAAGGCAGATACGCCCAGCTCTGGGCACAGCAAAATAACACAGTGGATTCCCTTGATTCAGCCATTAAATTGGAGGCATAGATGTTGCAATCTTCCCTTGACCATACAAAGCTGGAAGTTGTTCAGCTGCCATTGTTGTTGACCTCTCCTGTGAAATGCAACCTTGTTGTATAACACTAATTGATGTTTGTCATCTGTGGGTTCCATCATCAAAATGAACAAGCAAAGGGATGACATCTGTTATGTCTTAGAAGAAACGAAAGAAAGCAATACCATTTGATGGATGAAGACAATTTCAACTGACATTATGGTGAGATACGCAAACCTACATAACATGGTCAATCAAATGCATGAAAAGTCACCCCAAACTGTAGATTTGATTTCTCCCAATGTCTAATCTCTGGTGCTTATGCAAAAGGATGTCTTATCTTTGGTCCTTGGGTTGGATGACATTGAATTGCTTATGATGAATGAAATTTGTTCCATTATTTTCTGCTGTAGAGTCATCATACCAAATGATTTACAAGTTTTGGACCCTCAGGTTTTTCAGGAGATGCTCTATTTTTTTTTTTAATTCAATGAATGTGGTATTTGCTTTTGTTTTCAATTGCATGCACTGATGAACTCTGTAGAGCCATGACCTTCAACCTTCTATTACATCATTAAGTTAGGAATTTGATTTTCCATATACTTGTCACATATAAAACGGGGACAAGAAGAGAACTATGGATAATGTAGGCCTAGTTGCACATTAACACTTACAAACACAATAAGTTGTGGGGTTTGCAGTGACATATAACATGAGGTGCATGGTTAGCATTCTCTGTACCTGTCATACTGCTTTGCTCCTCATACTTCAATTGACTGTACTGATTCAACTTTACGTTTCAGAAACTATTCAAGCTTACCTTACAACTTTGCCGTATCGATGAAGAAATTGCCAAATGTGTCGGCACTGTGCCAAATGTATCAAGGATCTTATGTTAAACCAAAATGGAAGTTATATACTCTGGAGTTACCATAGAGTTGTCAAATTGATTAATCCACGTTACGCAAGCCCAATCACCGACAAGGTGCCTGATATCTTGATTTATATGGAGAGTAGTGTTAGTGTTAAGTCTGTCGATGTAGTCTATAAAATTTTCAAAAGATCATTTTAGGACATATAACATGATGTGCATGGTTAGCATTCTCTGTGGCTGTCATAATACTTTGCTCCTCATACTTCATTTCACTGTACTGATTCAACTTTACGTTTCAGAATCTATTCAAGCTTACCTTACAAACTTTGTCGTATCGATGAAGACAGTACCTAAGGTGTTGGCACTGTGCCAAATGTGTCAAGAATCTTATGTTAAACCAAAATGGAATTATATACTCTGGAGTCACCGTACAGTTGTCAAATTGATTAATCCACGTTACGCAAGCGTTATCACCGACAAGGTGCCTGATATCTTGATTTATATGGAGAGTAGTGTTAGTGTTAAGTCTGTCGATGTAGTCTATCAAATTTTCAAAAGATAATTTTAGGTAACAGGGCTGCATAAAAGGAAGAAGCAATAGATATCTAGCTAGTTTTGCAAGATATCCTGCTATTACTGAAGTCTTAGCTGCTTTCATTTCCTTGCTGTTGGTAAGAATTGATTTGGTTATTTGTTCTTGTGTACCTTCTTTGTACTCAACCCATGCATTGTGTGTACACTATGATCCACTTCTTTTAACAGAATAATTGCTATAGTCAGTTGCTTAAGGTTCTACAAGCTGATTGATAGGTTGAGGTAACATGGGCAGCTTTCAGTATGGTTGTTTCTCTTGTTTTGCGAGTGTTGATGCTTCTGGATATCTGTTATTTTAGGGTGGAATTTGTTTGAGTCAATACCCTGTATGTGATTAAAAGTGCGAAAGAAAATGGGGGGAGAAAAGAAAGAGAGAGAGAGAGATTGAAATGAAATATGCATGTAAACGTAAAGAGACGGTTGCACATGTAAATTGCAACTGAAATCTGGAATTGCATGTCAGCCTTCAGCTAATCCAGTTTTTGCTATTTCTTCTGATAAGAAGAGGGGCATCTATCAGCCCTTATTTATCTTGAGTCTTTACGTTGGAACATATTTCCTTCTTTCTGGTAAGAGGGGCATCTATCAATTTACTCTTATCAATCGCAGAATTAATTTCCTGTAGCTGGTGTGAAACCGAAAAAACTATAATGAATGCAGCAATCAGTGGGAGTGACCGACTACAAAATATGAAAAAGATCAGCTGATATAAACAATGATTAGCCTCGAACTGGCAAAATGATTGATGAATAGTAGGAAGTCTAAATCAGTTTTGTTTGTAATGTAATGAATTTGAATAGGGGTTTTTAGGGTAGACGGAAAATGTTGGAAGAGGAGGAAACAAGTGAGATTTATGGTCTTGTGCATGGACAAACCCGAAGGAGTGCAAGAATATGGGCATTGGAAGAGAAAGCACGCCAACTCTCTCTCCGAAGACAGAGTCAAAAACCACCACCATCAGCATCAGAAAGTAATCAAAAGAAAAGGAGGGTCCGCAAACGCAAAAGCCTCCTCGTAGACATGGGCGTTAATTCTGTTGCTCCACCCCTGAAAGAAAAGGTCTGTTCTCCCCTCCTTTCTTTTATCAAAAATATTTTGCCTACGAATTTATAGGTCTGTCTTTTATATATTTATTTAAAAATAAAATAATTACCTAGGATAAAATTATTGTCTTGATATATGGTTGGATTGGACTCTCTAATAGTCAGTCTCATTGTTGATGCTTGGGCAAATGGCTATGGCCTGATTGGGGCCCTTTCGTTAATTAAAGTTCTTAAAGACGAGGTAAGGCCGAGGCCCACATTCGGTTGCGAGGTCCAGCATAATAATAATAATAATAAGAGGCATTAGTGATTTACCATGGAGCAGCACATTGATTGGGGCAAATCGGTTATCTCACTTTCTTTCTTTTTTTGGCACATTGAAAGGAATAAATTATCCTGAAAAAGGCAAAAAGGAATATTTTTTTCTAAAAATGATATTATCATCTTCTTTTTTTTTTTTTTATGAAAAAAATTAACACTACTGGTCGGTTCAGTCTCATAATAATAATAAAATAAAATAAAAATACCTCCGATTTAGGATTTCTTGTGCGTCATAGATTCTCTCTTTCTTGGCGGCTGCTGCTGCTGCTTTTTCCGTTCAACAATTTTCTCTCTTTCTTTTGATGTTCCATTCCATAAAACCACCTTAGTCGCTAGCCAAGGCTCTTATCCACTAATTACTGATCCGAATCATCCCTCCTCACATGCCTATGGCTATGTCTAGTACTATGGCTACCTTTGTTGATCATCCTATGCTTGTAGAGCTTGATGAATTAGACGATGGAACTTGCATGCAACATCTTGTTGATTATCATGACGATGAAGTAGTCGACCTGGATAAAATTTCCATATTGTTGAACACATACACTCAAGTTATGTACAAAGTCGAACATGAACTCGATCAAAACAAGGCTTCCCTCTCCGATCTCATCCTGAAGTCCTGCAAATTGTGGTCTGCACTGCCTTGTCGAAACGATTGGCAACCAAACGGATTTGAATTTTGTTGATTTCCAAGACCTTTTTCCATTGAGTTCTAAATTAGAGTGGTTTCTAAAATGGCTTCATCAACTACTGGCAAACCCCAATCTGATCATGTCCTTCCAAAGATCATGTACGGGTTTGAAAATCTTGCTACTAGGATACATTTTGGTGTGCCTGAAGTGAGTTCATTGGATGATGGACCTGGAGCAGATTATGGAATGCTCTTATTTTTAATTCCTCGTGTTTGGTATTTCTTTTTTATATATACTGATCACTCTTATGATGATATATATTCATGTATCCTATTTCGTGTGTTATTGACCTGTGCCTGCATTTATCTGTTTGCAGGAAGACGTAAACACAACGGATGGTGGCGCTTCAATCGAAAATGGTCATCTTAAATTTAAATATATACAATGTGCTTCTTTCGAGCTTCCAATTATCAATTAATCTGTGGTTAAAAACATACTTAGAGTCTGATCTGCTCTTTTAAGTTCCCAGTTATTAATTAACTCTTGATTTTACAAGATCAACCTGCAAATCCGTCATTGCAACGAATGCCAAAGAAACAGACTCTGGAATTTATCCTTGACATCCTACAGAGGTGATTGTTTTGATAGCATTCTTTTGTGCTCTTATAAGAAAAGAAAAGAGTCGACTCCGCTGCTTGGATGACGAGGATGATCATATGAACACGATACTGTTTTTGATTTCTCGACATTTCTTCTGACACAGGAGAGACACACAAGAGATATTTGCACAGCCAGTTGACCCTGATGAGGTTGGTAATCGGTTCTTTTTCGCTGTGTGCACGGAACTGAAACAACTCGCTCTCTTCCCATCCACGATGGTGCTAACAGTATTCGTTTCTATGAAAGGTTGTTGGCTATTACGATATCATTAAAGAGCCAATGGATTTTGGAACCATAAGGGCCAAACTTCAAGAAGGGATGTATACAAGTCTGGATCAATTTCAGGTAATGCTCCCAGTATAGCATCCTCTACAGTCCTTCTCTGCGTTGTGCTTACCTTTTAGTACAGGTTCCGAAGCTTGTTCATTTATTCTCTACTAAATGTGAATGTCACCTTTGTTGTTGTTTAAAATTTGGCCATTCATTTCAAACCCATATCCTTCCGATTATTGAAAGTATAAAAAACTGCAGGTCAGTTTACGAAACACTGATTCAGAGAGAGAATTATCCATCAACTTATATGTTCCTCAATAATATCCTAAACTGATCTTGATTTGTTTGAAATATTCTGCAGCATGATGTGTTTCTCATATCCACCAATGCAATGAGATTTAATTCATCGACAACTGTTTATTATTCAGAGGTATAGCTGTAAGTTTTAGTTTGCAAACTGGTAGCGGTAAAAGATCTTATGCTTCTCCATTGATGCGACACCGTTGTTTCCAGGCCCGTGTTATAAGTGAACTCGCTCAGCGGGTCTTTAATTCTCTGAGAACTGAACCTGAGAAGTTCGAGCTGGAGCACTCGAGGATGAGAAGACACCCAGCTCAAAAAGGCCACGGTGAAACTGGAAGTATACTGAATACGCTTGTTAAACTTGCTGGGTCCAGAGACGGTGCTTCACTCAGCAGCACCTCTCTAAAGAGAGCTACCCAAACACACCCTGCTGCAACACGTCTAAGTCCTCTGGTTGGCCATACAAAAAATGAAATGCCTTCTGGTAAGAGAATACAAGCACTCTTTATTGACTTAAACATACTTACCGTGGAGTCCATTATTTCAATTTTTGAGGATAATGAAGTAATATATTGTAGTATGTTTAATCGTAGAAAGTGATTCATGCACTGGAAAGTGATTCCTTGAACTCATGTTCATAAGAACTTACTGTGAAAACCATAATTTCATGAATTTCTTATTACATGCTCCACAATATAATTTTTAGCTTGAGTTAAACACACTTGAAATGCTTGAGTGTGCTTGAATTAGACTGCTAAGGCTAATAATCTTCAACTAGAGGTGAGGAAGTCATGAAGAGCAACTTTTACAATCCTAATGTGTTTAACCATTCTAGATTGGTAATCATCAATGATGATTGCTTGATTATGAATGTTATTTCCATTTTTTTCACATCAGTTTCCCATAAAAAAATTTCAAGGGAATTAATCGGTTTCATTTCAGTCGGGATATGTCAAAGCTTTGATCAATTACTAAATCAAAACCATAGTTATGCTTTTATCTCCAAGGCCATCTGCTTATAGAGTGAAAGGAAGCTAACACGTTGTCGTTTACTTGCATTGAACAGGCTCAAGAGATGTTATAAATTTAGACTCCTCTGAAACTGTTAGATGTATGACATATATCCCTCAAACTTCCTCGATCAATGGCAAAGGGTCGATAATTTCTGAACTCAATGACACCCCAAAAGTGCTTGTCCCTGTAAGTTGATCGTTTTATGTTGAGAATGCAACACATAAATACTGACACAAATGCATACACTTATGCATGCGCTCAAAGGAACAGGCATGTGCATAGTATGTGAAATTATGTCCTTCAAGCATGATTTGATACAGAATGAACACAAGAATTGGCCTAATCCACTTGTAAAACAATGCAGACCTTGGTACTTGCTTCCATTCCTGTCCTTTCGAAGTTTGGATGGAAGAAGCAGGAGAATGTAGCAAAAGGAAACATACAGTTTCCTTTGTTAATCTGGGGTTTGCTTTTGTTGTTTGAAATATCTTAAAAATGAAATGCAAGTGTTTTTTATGTAGTTTCACAACCATGTGTGATTATTTATGTCAAAAAATAAGATCAGAAACACTACTTTTATGAAAAACTTTGGTTTGGGGAAATAGAATCCTCGGTTCATCCATTTCTGTTAAATTTCAATTTCTTCCTGTCCAGTTAATTTTGTGTACCATGCCAAAGCTGATTAGTTTATAATCTCTTGAATTTAATGATTTTCATTGCATCCCCTACATTTGGATGATTGATGTGATTCGATGCTTCAGGTTCCAGATTCAAGTATCCGATACATGGAAAGTCTCGAGCAATTCGTTAAAGATTTAGGACCGACAGCTCAAATGGTTGCTAATAAGAAACTAGGAAAGCATCCAATTGAAACTCCAATTTTCGCGTCCTGGATGCCCAACCCTTCTAGCAAGAAAACAGACCTGCTCTCTGTGTCATCTGCACTTAACAGACCTGCTCATCTGACTGGGGTTAATGATGGCTGTATGCCTCGTAATAGTTTCAATTCTATCTCACCTGCTTCTTTTGATGGAAACCTGGTCTTTCCCAGTGGAGGAGTGAATGGTTATAATACAAGAGAAATGATTCCAACTCCAAATTGTCTACAAGGGATCAGAGCTCACCCCAACGATAGTGGAAGCAATAGCTCTACTTTGATGGGAGAAAAAGCCGCTGGCACAAGCAAAAATATGGATGCTTGTGCTTCTTCAGAAGCAAAAATGAGAGGCACCAGCGGCAACATGAATCTTGTTTTCGCAACTCTCATGCAAATTAGTGCTCTTCAAAATCGAAATTCCAAAACACCATCGGGTTATTTCCCTCTAAATGGAATGTATCCTTCCCAGCCATCACAGCTCATCACTGAGCCTCAGCCATGGCTGCTAAACAACTATTCAGAGCCAATGCACTTGCCTTCCTTAAGTACAAAGCTTGCCTCTACAACTCAGGCGGCATCCTCTTTCCCAAAGTTTGATTTCCAATATGCAAATGGAAAGGGATCAAGCACTGGTGCTGCAAGTGTAGTTGACCACAAGTATGGAGCTAAACCTCCTCAGTCCGTTCAACTTCAACTAGCTGAAAGGATCCAACCTCCACCAACATGGGATCGACAAGCAGTATATAATAACCTTCCAATCATACAAAAGATGGTTAGTGAGCAGCAGATTCTATCACGACAGAATGCATCAATCAGGAAACAACAATTACAGCTTGCATCAATGCAACCAGTCCCACAGTCTGGTACAACAAACTTTGTTGAAGGAACAAATTCTCAAGTTCATCAAGCCGAGTCTAGCGGTCATTGCTTTTCAGAAGCTCAACAGTTAACCTTGATGGATAATCAGCAACCTAATTTGTCTCTCCAATTGTGAGTTCAACATGTATGGGGGTTCCTGGCCCGATCTAATAAGTGATAGAATGGTTGTTTCGCTTATTCCAACAGATGTGTAATAGTACTTTGCTGTCTTTTACACTTGTTCTGAATTTGCTTTCAGTGTTCACAGCTGCAAGTTGTTCTTTTAGCCCTGGCCTTTTTGGTGCTTCAGTTGTTTGGCCTTGTTCCCTCGTTTCTTTTCACTCAGGTCTTGCTTCAAGGTTGGTATCTCCTGCTTCCGTTTTCTTTTTGGTAAGCTGCTGCTGATCACTAAGCATCTAACACCTTCAACTGCATATCAAGACTATATTGAGTTACAACCTCACTGCTAATTAATAATATCAGTGGCTTAAATTAATGCCAGTAATCTCATGTAATTTTTTTGTAGCACTGTACTACGTACCTTGTAATGGTGGCTACCAAGATTTTGTCTATACCCAAAAATACATGCATAAAACCAACAAATTCTACCTTACATGTACAGTAGGAAGTAAAACAAGAGTTAGAAGAGAATTTCATAAAGATAGGAGACCATGGGCACTGGTTGTTAAAATCGTGAGTTGACTTGTAAAATCGTATGATTTTGCGAGTCAACTTATTAAATCTTGTTAACTCGGGTAGAAAAATCAATATTGGTCAAACTTGGTCAAATATCATACAAGATCGTAAAATCGGTCTGGATTTTACGATCTTGCTAAAATGTTTTAAATTTCAAATGTTTCAATATTTTATTCTGAATCGGAATAAATATTTTCGAACCCTCTCTGTAAAAGTCAAAGTGTATTAGTGTAAGTCCCCCACCCTATATATATATATATATATATATATATATATATATATATATATATATATATATATATATATATTCTCTCTCTCTACAAACACGCACCCACCCCATGGAATCACTCTTAAAAATCAGTAATATTAACTTTAAAATTTATAATTAAAATTTTTGAAAAAAATATTTTTTTTTTACTTTAAATTAAAAAATTTTGATATTTTAAATCATTTTCATGTCCTGATGTTGAGATAATTTGTTGGAGTTGAGCTAGTATTAGCAATATCGTTGTTGGTACCAGTATTAGTATTGATAATCCTTTCAATAGTAATGCTTTTGATTAATGTATTAAAAATAACGAGAAAAATGATGGACATGAGACTGATTTTAATTTATATAGCACATTAACAAAATATTTATTTTAAATTTGTTAGTTTTTACCTAATAAAAGTCTATGGACATGATTGTTTTGTAATGTATTTTTAAGTTATTTTGAATCATGTATGAACTTTAACTAATGAAGTTTTATGGCCATAATTATATTGTATTGCATTCAGAAATATTTTACTTATGATTTTACGATTTTTCTACCCACATGATATTTTAGCTATGATTTTATGATTTTTGTACAAAAAAATTCAGATACGATATTATGATTTAATCTTTCGATCCGAGTTTTAGAAGTGCTTTTTGTGTCGTGTCAAAATCATGATTTTGACAACTATGGGCATGATCCTTTAATGCCTATGTGCCTCGGGTCATCGAGGCATGCCTATGTTATCAAACAAAATGGTAAGATGATGAAAATCAAGGCAAGTATATAACCTATATACTTACTCCCTGATTTGAGCACTTAGATGCAGATTAGATCAATTGCTACTGGTATTCCTGAATTCTATTCAGCTTCATAGAAATAGGTTGCACTTCCTGGTTGTTGAAGGCCAACAAGCTCTAGACAGGGATACCTACCATGTTGACATGTTCAACAGGGCTGCAAGTCCTAAATCAACCCATCACAAGATGTCATATACATGTAAAACTAGCACTAAGGAAGAAATCTCTATTGTGATGATTTCAACCATCAAAATAATTGATTTTTATACCAAACAATTTCATATGACAAATGGAGTTCAAATTAGGTGTCTTTAGGCCTTGAGAGTACTTGAAAAGAGAGATTTGAGCTCTAGTTTTTTAGGGTGTTTTTTAGTTCAAGTAGGATTTATAAAGTGTTTGGGTAAAAAATAAGTTTCTGAGAGAGAAAAAAACCAATCTCATTTTTTCGGCAACCATAATGGTTAGATTTTGAAGATTCATTAGAACAAGTTGTTTGTCTTATTAGACAACATGTCATATATTTTTTTGCCAAAAAATAGAATTGATAACTCTACCCCATTAAGTTTTTTTAGAAAACAAAACTTATGCGCATGGACCTGTATTTGAAAGTCTGCGAGCGTGCACCTTTTTTTATATGGCCCAACATCATAACGCCCACAACTGTCTGTGTGTGTGTGTGTGTGTGTGTTGGTTAATATCCTTTCTTTGTAATTATTTTGGCTTGTTTAGACGGATAATTTACCATGCATTTCTATAATAATATTTTTTTTCTCATTTTATTTATTAAACTTTTTCTCTCCTTGGGTAAATAATTTTGTACCCAAATTAATTTCCAATTGCTTTTGATTTATTAAGAAATTACAAGATTGAAACATAAGGGATCAAAGTGAAAAATTAGTTTGGTCATTAGACTTTCCAATTTTTAAATTTTCAATCCATTTAGTTTTTAAGAATTCAGTTTTGATTTATAACTTTATTTTTTTATTTCAAAATACTTAGTTTGAAAGAAAAGAAAATCATTAGATTTTGATCAAAGAGAGATGAGGTCTTGATTCACATTGATTATGACAATAAAAAAAGTTGTTCTTAATATCAATATATTATATTCAACAAGGAGAATATCTCACAAATTTCTTTCTCTTGCTGAAAATGGGCTAGATAACTTGATTTTTTTTAACTGAGGTTAATTTTTAGTTTTTTTCTATTAGTTGTTGGTTTATTTGAAGGCATGGGTAGGTTTATCAAGTATTCTACAATTTTTCCTAGGTATTTTAAATCAAAATAAATAAAATTTAAATTTTTAAATGTAATAACCCCTAGTTTGACTTATCAAAACCATCCGGGTGTTAGAGTCATTGAGTTATTTGAAATTCTTTTTCAAAACTTAATAGACTGTATGATCTGTGTTAAAGATTTGCGAGCTAAGCTATAAAAATCAACTCGATTTAATATATTGCATCTTAATATTTTTTTATAATAAAATATCATTTTTTTTTTAAATCAAACCAAACTGTTATCACTCATCCATGTTTGCCTTTGGATATATCAAGTCAACTTAGTCACATAAAGTTAACTCATATGCTAGGTAACAAGTCATGTCAATAGTTTTCAACATAGACTCATTGGATACAATTTAATAACAATGTCAAATAATGTTCTTTTTTTCAATTTCATCTTTTTTTTTCATTTCTATTTAATCCTTTTTTAATTTTCCTTCATTAATTTCATCATTCAATATTTGGTTGATTTTGAATTGGTCTTCAAATTTTATTTTAGTCTATTTTCTGTAAAGTTATCGTAATCTCAAATAAATATCATAATATTTGGTTAATACTCGATTTTTATTATTATATCATTGAGTAAGAATTTTTTTTATTTAAAAAAATGGTTATTAAACCTCGTGGAGTCTATGATATGAATGCGAGTTTAGTTCGTTAAGTTATGAAATTTAGTAAATTTAATGTCAACCTCTTAAATCAGAAAAATATTTTTTTATTAATATCAAACTAAGCTTTCTATTGGTAATTCAAGCTATTTTAAAACTTATTAAGTTAATTAGATCACATTATTAAAACTCTCACATAAATAACTTTACATTAGGGTTAGACAAGAAATCAAGTTAGGAGATATAAAGTTGATTCACCGACTCAAGTTTAATAATAATACCAAACAATTTTTTAAAACCTAAATATTTTTTTAGGTTTAGTTTTTTTTTAAATCCAATTTATAACGTAGCATGAGAAAAAAGCTAGTTACTTAAAAATCTAAAATGTAGGGTTTTTTTTACTGTTTTGTCATGCACTTTCATCCTCACACACATTATTATAGATGAATTGTGCCAAAAGTTTATTTTTTCCAATTTGGTCCTTAATCTTTTTTCCCCATCAATTTTGGTTTGATTGTAGACCAATTGATTTGGTTTTCTAAGAATGGATGAGATTGAAAGAAAAGAGATTAGAATGAAAAAAACATCAAATATCAAAGGCATGCCATGCATTTCAAAATATATACACTTTGATCCTTAATGCAAATTATATAATTTTGGTACCTCAATATTTTTTAAATTCACTTTGGGTAAAAAAGTTTAATTTTGTTATTTTTTAGTCCTTGTTTGAGAGAGGGGATAAAGAGATTGTTGAATTTTAACTGTAGAGAGAAACATATTGTTCAAGTTAGACTACCAAAACCAATGCAATTTGTGTCAAATCATTTCATTTGATTGGAGATGTTCATATTAAGCGTTGTTTTATCATTAAAATTCATCAAAAAATAGATTTGAATTTGAGTTGATTTTTTATTTTGAGTTAATTTCATTTTTTACTTCATTTTATTATTGAGTTTTTGATATCACTGATAAGATTTTAATGGTTTCTAAAATGTTTTGTGGATGCTTTGGATAAAAAAATAAATTGTAAAACAAGTTTTTTATGTAAAAAATACTAGGCCCATTATAAAAAGAATAAATAATTAACAAAAAAAAAAAACATAGACATCAAAATATAATCAAAAGAGACAATAGAGAAATATTTTTCTTATTATGAATTCTTCTATTTTTCTAAAATATTAAGAATACATGACAAGTGATCTATTTATAAGAGAAGAAAATGAACTCAAGGATTATTGAAATCCAAGAGACTAAATTCAAGAGTCATCAACATTCAAGATATATAAATATGAATTTATAACACTTCCCCTTTAATGACCATATACTTTAAAATTAAACAGAGAGCTTTATATAGATACTTCAATATCCATATCTGAATACTTTAGGATTCATCAAAACAATATTAAATTGCATAATTAAAACCTTGCAAAGGAAAACCTAGTGGAAAAAAACTTAAACGAAGGAAAATGGGTAGAATTTGCATTGACTTTCCCTTAAAAGTACATCTCATGACAAATCTTTAAGATGATGTATTTCAATATTATGGACAAGTTTCTTGAAAGTTAAAGCTTGTAAAAATTTTATAAATAAATTTGCTAAATTATCACTTGACTTGTTTTGTTTAATATCAATCTCTCCATTTTGTTGGAGCTCGTGAGTATAAAAGAATTTTGGTAAAATATGCTTTGTTTTGTCTCCTTCAATATAGTCTCCTTTGAGATGAGTGATGCAAGCAACATTATCTTCAAACAATATTGTGAGTCTATTTTCAATGACAGATAATCTATATTTTTTTTTATGTGCTGGATAATTGATTTTAGCCATATAGATTTTCGACTTGTTTCATGTATTGCGATAATCTCTGAATAATTTGATGATATAGTAATTAATGTTTGTTTAACAGATCTCCAAGAAATTATAGACCTTCATAGGTAAATAGATAACCTATTTGTGATCTCTCTTTGTGGGGATCAAAGAAATAACCTACATTTATATATCCAATCAATTGTGAATTTGAACCATAATAAAATAACCTCATTTTAGTTGTTCCGCGGAGATAGCAAAATATATGTTTGACTCCATTCCAATGTTTTTTTTTGTGGGAGTCGAACTATATTTTATTAATAAATTTACTACAAAAACTATATCTAGTCTTATACATTTTGTAAGATATATAAGTGCTCTAATAACACTAAGATATGGTACTTCACAACTAAGAATTTCTTCATCCTCTTCTGGAGGTCAAAAAGAGATTTTTTCGCATCAAGTGATCGAACAATCATAGGTGTATTCAAAGGATGAACATTATCCATATAAAAATATTTTGGGACTTTTTTGTGTACATTGATTGATATACAAATATTTCATTTGAAAAATGTTTGATCTATAAAGCAAGATAAAATTTTATCTTTCCAAGATCTTTCATCTTATATTTATTTTTCAAATAGATTGCTGTTTTTATGAGCTCTTCAAGAGTACCAATAATATTTAAATCATCAATATATATTGCAGTAATAGTAAATCCTGAAATTGTTTTTTTTAATAAAATTACACTGACAAATCTCATCATTCTCAAACCCCCTTTTGAAGAAGTATTCATTAAGATGATTATATCACACTCAACTAAATTCCTTTAACCAATATAAAGATTTTTGTAGTTTATTAGAATAAACACTTATAGATTCATTACAAAATGCTTTAGACATTATAAATCCTTTAAGGATTTTTATATGGATATTTTTATCTAATGATACGTATAGATAGGCTGCAACTACTACATCCATTAAACACATATCTAATTTTTCAGAGATCGCTAAACCAATTAAAAATCTAAAAGTGATTGCATCCATCATTGGAGAATAATTTTTGTCATAATCAATGTCGGGTCTCTAAAAGAAATCTTGTGCAACAAGTCATGTCTTATATCGTACAATTTCATTGTTCTTATTTTTTTTAATAAAAACTCATTTATATCCAACGGGTATAACCCCTTTAGGTGTATGGATTGCAGGACCAAACACTTCATGTTTAGCAAGTGAGTTTAACTCTATCTAGATTGATTATTTCCACATTGGCTAATCATTTCTATGTCGATATTCTTCAATAGTTTGTTGTTCAAATTTATCATCACTTTTAGTGATGTCAAAAGTAGCCTTCAATACAAATACATCATCTACAATAATTTTATCTCATTCCAAAATCTCTTTTGTATAAACATAGTTTATGGAGACTTCATTATTTCAGATACCTGGTTCTCTTTAGAAGATCCCTCTTCAGGAGGATCAGTATTAGAATATGATTTGAACAAAAAATTCAATATTTATTTTATAGGTGAGGACTCTCCCATAATAGCATCATCTATTTATTAGAGTTTTTGTTTTCAAGGATTTTTGTCTTTAGCTCCAGTAGGTCTTTCACGCTTCAAACATGGTATTGATTTATTTGCTGCTATATTGACCCTTTTTTTCTAGGAATTTCAATTCTAGATGGAGTATTTGTGGTATGAATATGAGATTTAATTATCGTTTCTCTACTAGTGAAAATATCCGGTAATTGATTTGCAATATTTTATAAATGAATTATCCTTTGAACTTCAAGTTCATATTAATTTGTCTTTAGATTAAAATAAAATAACTTTGAGTTATACCAAGTAATTTCTTGTCGTGCTTCGGGATAAGAATTTGCTTTCCCTAATGATGGGAAAATATTCTCATCAAAATGACAATTTTCAAAACATGCTTTAAAAACATGCTTTAAAAACATCATTAGTCAAAGGTTCAAAGAATCTAATAATAGATGAGGAATCAAAATCAATATAAATTTTTATTCTTCATTGTTGACCTATCTTAGTCCTTTATGAGGGTGTTACAAACACATATACCACACAACCAAAAGTTCATAGATGAAATGTATTTGGTGGTATACCATAAACAAGTTGTAATGAAGAATAATTATGATGAATACGTGGTCTAATATTAACTAGTGATGCAACATTTAATATAGCATGTCTCTAGGAAATTTTGATTTTATAAGTAATGGTCTTGCAATTATTTGAAGTTGCTTTATAAATGATTTTGCTAGACCATCTTGAGTATGTATATGAGCAATAAGATATTCAACATCAATTCCAACAAAAATACAAAAACTATCAAATATCTGAGAAGTAAACTCATCAGTATTGTCCAATCAAACTTTCTTGATATGATAATCAAAAAATTATGCACATAGTCTGATAATTTGTGTTATTAATCTAGCAAATACAATATTTCAACTGGAAAATAAATAAACATGTGACCATTTACTTGATGCATCAATCAATACCATAAAATATCTAAAAGGTCTGTATAATGGATAAATAGGCCTATATATATCTTATTGATTTTTTTTCGAGAAAAGATGGTGAATATATAAGAACCTTTAGAGATGGTTTGGTAATTAATTTATCTTGAGAGCATGAAACATATGAATTTTCACTTGGTAAAAGAATCTTTAGGTTCTTTAAGGGATGCCAATATGATTTCTTAATAATTCATCCCGTCATTATTGATCCTGGATGTCCAAGTTGATCATCCCAAAGAATAAATTGTTTTGGGTCAGAACATTTCTGGTGTATCACAACTTTTGATTCAATAGATTTCATGATCGTATAATAAATTCTAGAAGAGAAAGCAGGTAGCTTCTCAAATATAAGCTTCTGGCCTAAAATACATGCAGTAATATAAAAATATTCTTTTGTATCTTTATATGTTGTTTCAATATGATAACCATTAGCATATATAACCTTAAAATAGAGTAAATTCTTTCTAAACTCAGGTTAATATAATGCATCTTTGATAATCAATGTTGTGTTATTTGGTAACACAATATTAGCTTTTTTATAGCCTTTAATCATGTCTATTGGACTTGATATTATAGTGACATTAACTTTGGTTAATGTCAAACACTCAAAGTATTTATTTTTATTAAGAATTGTGTGTGTTATTGCATTGTTTATTAGACATAAATCTCTATCATGAAAGTTATACCACTATTCATTATGTCTCAATTTCTAGTGGTATAATGAGTTGCTTTTATAAGAATTATCTCTTCTCATTTTCCATTTATTTTTTCCATACTTGTATCTTTAGCTCTTTCTTGTCTTCTAAATAAAAGTTCCATTCATTTCAAGGGATAATTTTGAATCTTTTGAAATTATGCACTATATTGTTTTTGCAAGACAATATTTGAGGCATGAAAAGTAGAGAGTGTTTTCTCAAATATTTGATCTTCTATGATATCTTTACCACATAATTTCAATTTAGGTAATTTTAAAAGAAACATAATTATATTCACTAATCGATTTAAAATCTTGCAACTTCAGGTGCAACTAATCATAACGAGCTTGGGAAGTATGATAAATTTTGGTGGTCATATCTTTCATTTAGATTTTACCACATATTATTTCCTTCTTTAGTGGTCTCTCAAAGATTCATAGCTTTCAGAAGAATCTCGACGTCAATATTTCATGACAAATATTCTAAAAATATCAAAAGCAATAAATTCAAGTTTTATCAAATTTGATATTATCTTTATCTATAAAAAATAAGAAATAACTTATTAAATGAAATCATGAAGATAAAAGGAAAAAAATCAATCATTTAAGACTATTATTTATTTAGTTTTAGAAATATTAGTTCTTCAGGAATTATATTTAATTTATTTAATTCTTCATAAACTTATAATACTAGTTCTTGAGGAACTACTTTTAATTTATTCAATTCTCCAGGAAAATCAGTCCTTTAAGATTGCTATTTGTTTATCTTTAAAAATACAAATTCGTCAGGGGTTATATTTAATTTAATTAATTCTTTTGGAAAAATCAATCCTTTAAGATTGTTATTTGTTTATCTTTAGAAATACTAGTTTATCAGGAACTTGTTTTTAATTTATTAATTCTTCAAGAACTTGTGATACTAGTTTTTTTTTAGGAACTATTTTTTTAATTTATATAATTCTTCAGGAACTATAAATCTCTTTCTATGAATAAAAATGAAAGAAAATTTGTCATAGATAAATTAAAATAATAAAAATAAAAAAATATTAAAATTGATATGAGTCATATAATAATTGTTCTGATAATGTATTATAAAAAAAATAACAAAGAATAACATAAACATCAAAATAGAATAAAAAGAAACAAGAGATAAATACATTTCTTATTATGAATTCTTTTTTTTTTTCAAGTATTAAGAATATAAGACAAGTGGTATAAATATAGGAGAAGTAAATGGACTCAAGAATTATAAAAACTCAACATATTAAACTTAAGAATCATGGATATTCAATGTATATAAATATAAATTTATAACAAATCCTTAATTTCTGGGCATTGTAGTGCCTAGAATCCAGCCAATATCAGACAAAGCAAAATTCGAGCGCTTGTTACATCCTTTTGGATCCAAATATTTTACGTGGTACAATGCTCTACTAGATCTAGGATGGATGACACTACTAGAAACCCAATTGTCATGTTTGGAAGCCTCTAGATACAGTATTTGAACTCCAGAGCACTTTAAAGAACACAAATTCGATTTAGGGGGTGTTTGGGAGTGTGGTTGTTGTTGTTTTTCAAAGTGTTTTTCATGTCGAAATACATCAAAATGATATTTTTTTTATTTTTTAAAAATTATTTTTGACATCAGCACGTTAAAATAGTCTAAAATATATAAAAAAAATTATTTTAATTAAAAAAACAAATTTAGATGAAACGCGGTTTGGATAGCTTATCTAAACATGCTATTAGCTGAAGATTTGAGAGGGGGATCATTGTGGGGGATCACATTATAGCCTTTTGGTGTCATGGGCCAAAAAGCAAAGGATTAGACAGAAGAAGTCCACTCAAACAGCAAACCAAGACCCAAAATATTATAATGCTAACGTAACTCAAGGTAGATACAGGATGGAGTTTTGATTTTTGTGGGGATTCAAGGGATCTTTGACCTGTATAAAATAAATAATTAGTGTATATATATTCAAGGGATCTTTGAATAAATTTAAAGGAGAGGAAGGGGCTCTCATTGATTGCCCTATGCTACCTCATCCACAACCCAAATAAATTTAAACCCTTTTTAGTAGAATGTTGTTTTTTTATAAATATTTTCATATTACAAATGTATTAAAATATTTTCTTATATCAAAACATTAATATTTTCTTATATTACACATGTATTAAAATAATGAAGGAGCCGCAGCTAGCAGTGGCCGTGGTGCAGGCTGCAGAATCCAAAGGCTAGCGAGTGAGTGATCGCCATGACTGATGGCTAAAAGCAAAAACTGTAGCGACCAGTGTCTTACATAAATATATGGAAAATGGTCAACGGATCTTCTTTACATTAACACTACTAGTTTCGCCTTGTCAGGTCTGGTCTTAATGTAATAACTACTCTCGCTTTCTCTCTTCTATTCTTCTGCTACTAAATAATTTACAAGATCAATCACACAAAAGGAAAAGAGAATACAAAAAGAAGTGAGATTTAGGTGTTTTTCGATTGTGGTTGGATCAGATCGAAAGCAGAGGCGAAAGCCTACTTTATCTCTGTATAAGTTTGGATTATATTAGATTTTTTTTCCTATACATTAAAAGAAATATCCACCCATCTTTTTATCCATCGATGGCATATAGAAGAAGGCAGCAGCAGGAGGAGGAGACATCAAGCACAAGCAGCAGAAGCAGAGGCAGGCCATCTCCAATCAGGACAACAGCATCTTCTTCTTCTTCTTCTTCTTTTTCATTGAAAGAAGAGGATTGGATTTATGATGATGTTGATTCTAACAACAACAATAATATTAATATTGAGAATAAGAGTAATTCTACCTCTCTGGCTACCAAAGCCATTAGAGCTTCTTCCGCTGCCCACAGAGAATCCTCTCTCTCTTCTGCTTACGCCCTAACCAATCACCCCTCCCCCTCCTCTAATTCTTCCAATTTTAATTCTTCTTCTACCAAGGTAATTATCCACTTTTTTTTTTGCTTCTCTTACTTTCCTGCAGATCCAAAACTGCTTACTCAATTTCCACTTCTAATTGCTATAAAGCAATCTACTTTCTACTTTAGTTTCTTGATATTGAAATGGGTTTGGGTTTTTATAGGAGGAATCGAACAAGGCCTATTATCAAGAGTACACATCGATGAAAACATCGAAAGAAGCAAAGCAGCAGCAGCAGCAAGGGTTTTGGGGTTCTCTAGCTAGAAAAGCTAAATCCATTCTTGATGATGATTTCAATACCAGTACCTACAATGCTGCTTCTTCTTCTCCTCAAAAGCAACAAATGGATTCAGGTACTGACAGGACTGCTACTAGGCAACACTATGTCCCCGACACTGCAACTAAGTCTAAGGTTGGATACCCTAGCTTGCACTTTCATTTCTTTTCCCTCAATACATACGTTCCCGACAAAAAGTTCATAGCTTTGGCAAAATCCAGTGGTTTTTCGTTACTCTTTTGATTTGCTAAAAAGCCCATAAATTGAACTTGAATTTCATGCTCCTTTTTATCTTTTTTTTTTGGCCGAGTGACTGTTTTCGTATCAGCTGAAATGAACCTATTACGTGAGTTGTTATTGCAGCCCCAGAACTCCTACCCCCATCGTGAGACCCATGAGAAGATGGATAGTCCTGTGTTACAGAAGGGACTCAGTGCGATCTCATCTTCCTTGCATTATATTGGTAATGCTGTCGAGGTGGGCCTCCCAGTTTGGATTTTTTTGTTCAAATTACCCCAGGATTCCTTTGATTGCACTAATGTTGTTTCCCTTTTTTCAGGAAGGTCTGACAAGAGTGGAGAACCGGACTGCAGACATTATCCAAGAAACTCGTAAGCATATTCAGAAAAAGCCTAATGGTGCTGCTGCACAGAATCAGTCAAACTATAGGAATAGCATGTGGCAACAACCTCAAATGCAGACCAATAGACAACAACCCCAGAAAGAAACTGACCAAGAACTCCAACTGAACGCATCTCGCGACGTAAGGTGGCGGCTGTGTTACTGGTTCATATATAACACAAGTATATTTGCATGTGTGGTTTGCTCTATACTTGTGCAGCTTTTGGTTAAAAAAAACCCTGCTCGATTACTATTTATACATAGCCTAAAGTATCGTCAATTTCTTCAAGGCAGAGCCAGCTTATTGACTAGCATTTTTAACTAGTTCTTTGACTGACTCTATCGTCCAAGTAGTTATTCCCGGCTTCCCTTCATCAAAGTAGCCTTCTAAAGAATTATCTTACTGTTTTCGTTGTAAAATTGTGTCTCGCATGGGAAATCCATCCTAATGTATTTGATGTAAGTGTTTACTTTTCATGGCAAGATGCATAATTTGGTGATGATTTGTGAGACAGGTTGCGATGGCAATGGCTGCCAAGGCAAAGCTTCTTCTTCGAGAGTTGAAAACTGTTAAAGCAGATTTGGCTTTTGCTAAGGAGCGATGTGCTCAGCTGGAGGAGGAAAGTAAAATTCACAGGGAGAATCGTGAAAGGGGAGAGAACCTGGAAGATGATGATTTGGTGTGCATTCCTTTCACTTGCGTTTTTTTCTTCTTAATCTGCTACTTTTTTGTTTTGTTTTAATGTTGTGATAATCTGGCTATTGACAAACTAGTAGAGGTTCTTTAATATTGCAAAGGGAAGTATCCGAACTAGAAATTTGGTGCTTGGTTATGTTAGAAACAAGGGCAGAGAAGACAGTATGGTACCCTTAGCTAAGTTTATTTATTGCTCTGAACATGCCAAAGTATTTTAATCATTAATCATTTTAATCATCTTGTAATTGGCAGCAGCATCAAGCTCTTTTCATTATATGGTTAACATTAGCATTTGATTCTCAAGGCTGATAGAGATGTTAAGAACACTCAAACCGTATGTTAGATATGCATACCTGTACATTCTGCTAAAGAGTCAATCTGCTATAAGACACTATTTGTACTGAAAGTTAATCCCAGCTATGCCAAGCACAGGAGGGCTGGCATATGTATGATAGTGGATGCTGCTCCAATCTTTTTTTTTTTAATGCTATCAAATTGCTATTGGCTGGCTTCGAATCCAATTCTAGATCTACTAAAACCCTGATTGCATGATCTATCTCTTTGTATATAAATGCAAATCTATCTCTATGTTTTGATGGATTTTTTGTCTCCGTGTTTTTCATAAAATTAATATATTGTTATATTATAAAATGTATAAAAATAAATATTTTCTTTGGGTTAATTATTCTCAACTTTAAAGATATTAATTTTAAATACAAGAATAGATAGCACAACGGACGAGAGATCTATCAATTTGGGGGGGGGGGGGGGGGGGGGATAAATTTCCATTGAATGGAAATCATGATTGAAGCATGGCAGCCTGTTTGTATCAAGCAATTTCAATTCTGATTACCCTTTTATCCAATTCCAGATTAGGCTTCAACTTGAAACACTCTTAGCAGAGAAGGCCCGGTTGGCACACGAGAACTCAGTCTATGCTCGTGAAAACCGCTTTTTGAGGGAGGTTGTTGAGTATCACCAGCTTACCATGCAGGATGTTGTGTATTTGGATGAGGGCACTGAAGAAGTAACTGAAGTTTATCCCATCAAGGTTGTCTCCAACACTCCCTCCATCCCGTCAACATCGCCCCCTCTGCATACCAAGGCTTCCGTTGATACAAGTCTGCCTGCAACTCGAGACATCTTGCCTCATCCTGTTCCCCCACCAGGGTCTTTGGAGGTTTCCAAAAGTCCTGCATCACCAAATTCATCTACCTCGACGTCAACTGCAGCAGCAGATCTTAGAAAACACTCTGATCCCACTGTTTGAATAGCCATGCTCCGTACTCTTTTATCTTTTTGGAAAAAAGTTCGAAATTGTTACCAGTATGTTCTGTCCTTGATTCCTCGTTTCAATCTTCTGATGTTGGCTGATGCTCATGTATATTTGCTACCATGTACTTCAAACTTGCTCATACGTTAGAACTACAGCATTCCTTCAGGTTTTGGCCGGGGGTATTTTTTCCGTGAATTTAATTATATATTCACGGCGGTGTAAAGGACTCATGTGACTGGATTGGGTGTCAGCTTTTCTCGGAGCTTCATCGAATGTGCTACATTTTACTGTGCTGTTGCAAAGCTAGTGGATCGAATCAACACGTCCTTTCTCGTACAAACCCGGGAATGCCAAGGATACATTATTTTCGAGTGTTCTTGAGAAAAAATAAATTCTCCATGTAAAACAGTGTAAGAAAGGCAACATGATACTCAAATTCGTAGACTTTTAGCACTTGTGCACAAATTTTTGGCTAGTCTTTTAGTTAAAGCTCTGGTGTTGGTTATTGGGTTGGGTCTACTATATTTATAAGAGATAAACCTAATCCGAGCATGTAGAGAAGTCACTTTAAAAATAATTGTTTTCTTTACTTGTATAATTAACATAACCTCTTGGAAAAGATAATTTTTTTCATTATTGAAATAACAGGGTTCTCTCTTCTTTTTTCCTTTCATCTTAATTCTCTACATTAATATGTCAATATCTAAAAAGATATTCATATTGTGGAATATCTTTTTGATTTTAGTAATTGAAGTGACAATGAAATGATAGATCAAGGAATAAAAAATAGAATTCACACAAGTCAATTTTCCTTTTCAATTTTACATTGGTATCAAAGCCAAGATCATAAATTTTTATAATTAAATAATTTGTTCATAAAAAATATTTTTCTGTAATAAATACATGCATGTACATGAATATTATTTGAATACTATCAGTTATGTATTTAAAATTTCTTTTTTATGAATTATTGTTATGCAAGTTAATTTAGTAAAAAATAATCTTAAAAAAAATACATGATTTTGTAATTATCATCTATAATTCTCATGTGATGTTTATGTTATGTATGAAGTAATTAAAAGTCACTTATTTGTAAAGTTCATGCTTTACAAAAGTGACAGTTAATTATACGTAAAATGATATAGAATCCAATTGAATATGGTAGTCAATTGGAACTAACATTTGATAGTTAATTTTTTTTTTTTAAATCACATGTTTAGGAGAATGTGTGGATTGGTAATAGGAATTAAAAGTAAAAAATTGTCATTTTCAATTGACAACACTTTAAAAAATTGTTATTTCACAGTTAGATAACTACCAATTGACAATTGAAATAATAATAAATAAATGAGTAAATAAATAAGTCAATTAATAATAATCAATTGTCAGTATAAATTGTTTAATTATGTTGTTAGTGTATTCATTGTTAAAATAAATTGCTTAATTTCATTGGTATTTTTTTACAAAAATGATGATACATGCTTTAATTAAATATTGCTAATAACATTTATATATTTTTAAAATATTTTGTTGCAGTGGATAGACAACAACAAATTGAACATTTATTAAGCTATATCATTAATCATGTTCACAAAATTCAAGGGCATATTGATTATATATATCATTGGATGAGTAGTCTAGTTATGAGTGGTGCTTATAAATTCTACATGGAATATCAAATGTTAATCATTCTCAATTCTCTACCTAAGGAATGGATGTTGGTGCAATTATCGTTGGAATTTAGGTTGGAATCTTTAGATTTCAACAATCTTGTTGATGAAATGTTACTTAAGGGGGAACATCAGTTTTCCAAAAAGGATATACAACGCACCAAAAGAAGTGCAAGTCATTTGGATGTTACTACTAAATTCATTCCATGATTTGAGCCAAATGAAGCTGGAGAAGTGACTTTGAGTAGAAGACATAATTGAAGACCCTACTTATGTTTTTACAATATAAGATAATTTTAAAATTTATTATTCTTAATATTATATTTTTTATTTCATTTGTTCTAAACGATAATTGGTTGTTTATTTTGAACTGCATATTTTATGTAATTTAAGTTTTAATTACATTATATGCATGTATTTGATAATAAATGCATCCTAATCCGTAGGAGTTGTTAGTTGAAACTAATAGCTATAATGTTGCACTCATAAATTTTCAATAATAGTTAAACTATACAAATGGAAATTGATTAAGTGTTTAATAACTTTTTTGTTTATCCTGTATATGTTAGACTATTATTTGTTTAAATTTGACTATACACTAATATTTGTTGTTGGTGTCAATAACACTTAATATGATTATTTCTAAGAGTATTATTGCTTATTTGAACCTTGAAGACAAACTAAATGAAAAGAATTATGATGTTTGGTATCGTAAAATTAAATATCTCCTAGAAGAGCATAAATATTGGAAACAATCACACAACCAATGGCTAAAATTGAGCAAGAAAACATTGTTCAACATAGGCTTGATATAGAAGCATATCAAACCTATAAACACAATGATCAGGTAGCCTGTATTTTGATGTTGAGCATCATGCGAAATGATATAATGTTGTATTTTGAAAAACATCGTTTAGCTCAATCTGTTTGGGATGTAGTAAAGATTCAGTATGGAAGAACCTTGACCACTAGACTTCTTCTATTAACCCAAAAATTTTATGGTTATAAGAAGCACCAAAATTAGACGATGAGGCAACATCTTACAGTCATGTCAAATATGATCAATGAACTGCGGGGTGTTGGTAATGAGATAACTAATGAACAATAAGTCCAAACAGTTATCCATTCTTTACCAAGCATTTAGGAGCACGTGCGTGTTAACCTTACCCATAATAATAACATCAAGACATTTGATAATGTTGCTTATCATGTCAAGCTTGAAGATCGATTTCACACTAAAAAGCCTATAAACGATGCTTTTATGTATGAGACTAATATGCATGGAGCATAAGACTCTAAATATAAGAAGGGTAAGGCTAAGGGCTCAAAATATAGCAAGAGAGGAATAGGAGCAAGTACCGATGGATATAAATACATGCATGGAAAATGTGGTTGTAAAAAAACAAGAATATAAAATTATGGTAAACCTGGTCACTTTACTTGTGATTACATTGAGCCAAATGTAATATTTAACCACAAGCACCCCCTTTAAGTTATACATTAGTAGTTGTTTAATGCTTGTTGAATCTGTTCCTTTTTGGACTATACAGTCAAGAGCAACTGACCACGTAGCAAGGGATCGAACTGTCTTTGTAAAATTTTATCGAATTTCAAAAGAAAGTAGATACATATACACGAGGAATAATACTTTTACCGTGGTGTTTGGGATCGGTACCTGCAAACTAGATTTGCAAGGTGATCACACATTTTATCTTCATGATGTATTTTATGCTCTAAAAGTTCGATGAAATCTTATATTTGTTCTTGCTTTACTCCAATTGGGATTTAATATTGTATTTATTGGTTGTTGTGTAAAAATATATCTGGATGATATTTTCTATGGTTATGTTTTTTTATAAAATAATTTTATGGTGTAAGACACCGTTAATATATCTATTAATAATGATGCTTCAATTTATATTGTTCAAAATTCCAGCACTATTAATAATAGTAATATCCTAACATGGCATGCTAGATTAGGACATACTGGACAAAATCAATTGCATAGATTAACAGGAGCTGATTTTTTAGGATCACTTATCAAAGAGGAATTGCTCGTTTGTGAACATTGTCTTGCTGGAAAAACAACTAGATTATCATTTGGCAAAGCTAAAAAAAATTAGTAGTTCATTACAACTTATTTATTCAGACACTTATGACCTAATAAATGTGAGGGCAAGACATGGAGAAAATTATTTCATCATATTTATAGATAATTTCACACGGTTTGGTCATATTTATTTGATCTCATATAAATTTGAAGTATTTGATCGTTTCATTCGATACACAAATCTAATGGAGAATAAACTAAGCACTAAGATCAAAATTTTAAAAACAGATCGATATGGTGCACCAACGGACAAAATGCATATTATCATCTTCCTTTTCCTTGATGAAAAATGATTCAGGCCCTTGCCCTTTGAATGTATGCTAGATAAATCCTGAACATATAAGTAGTCGATCGGTGTGATTGTCAATTGAAACGGATCCATCTGGTGCACCATAAAAGATAGAGGATGTGAATTCATGTACATCTGTGGGCAGTAGAACTTGAATCATGATATCAAAATTAATCTCTTAACATTACCATCATGCTTGCTTTCCATGAATATTCCTTCATCAGCTAATCAATATTGACATAAACCAAAATGTATGTAATGGATCATCTTCCGAGTTACATTTTCTTGTTGGGGCATCATTTGCAACCCAAAATAATGCACATATGATGGATAAGTAGGATTTAATTACATTACACGGCATTATAATAGTGCAATATTTGCACAATTTAATAATCGTGAAGCTTTGCCAATGGCTTCTTGTGATCCACCCATTATTGTCTCCAGCACAACATGCACTGCCATGTACTTTTCAGACAGACCTCATAGGAATCCTATGCTCATTTTCACCTATGCCTTGTGATATCAAAATTGTACTCCATATACCGAAATTAAGTGTGTCTTCCCCGAAACCATAGTCGAATACGGGATTACAATGAAGTCTGATATCTCTAGGGGAACAGTTGGTTGATGAATTGGAAGCAGGTGGGCAAGGGCTGTACAATGAGAAATCTGGATTAGTCTTAGACAGTTGGAAACTACTCCACTCCATTATTGGATTGATGGACTCCTGGTTGGACTTACAGGTTGTTGTTGTTGGGAGATGCTCCTGGTTGTTGTAAGTGATTCACATGGCAATGGGCATAGGTAGAGGGCAAAAATAGGATCCACGGAAAGGCCAAAGCAGTACCTGAGCTAGACCATACAGGTTTGTTGGTCCAACGCTTTCATTTCTTGTCATGTGATAATGATTAACATATATTAAAACATGAATAAAGTAAGCATTGATGAAGTTGAACCAGTTCGGGTTGTGGAAAGGGTGCGTTTGGGAGTGATTGAAAGATATTAGCAGCAGCATGTCGTCACAACACGAGCATCTCTTTCCTAGATTAAGAAATATGTTAGCTAGTTGGCAATATATGTGGTTCACAGGACAAGTTCCTTCCTCGGCTGGCCAGTTTCGTCCAGCTCTTGATTAGTAGTTGCATACATTTTCCTTCATAGAAAATGACAACCTTGATAGCGGCTACAGATTCCTTAGCAAGGAACTCAAGATATCAATAAAAGGAAGCGTATCTATTTGACCACCAAAAATCTATTCTTCGAGTTTGATGCAAACATAATTACAATTTTTATAATAAAAATAGTTGCATCCACAGTAAAACCCGTGAATAAATAACAAGTTTTACCTTTAGCGAAGGAAAGGGAAAGTACAAGGCATAAAATCCTCCTATACACGGGGGGGGGGGATTCTGGTTGGATGATGTGTAATCTAAAACTTTAAGACAAGATTGACTGTCTCAGGGGAAGCTTTTCTTTTCCAGATTCCAACATGGGAACTGTGGGAGTAATAGATAGATCCTCTTACCATTCAAATGATGCAAATATTCAAAAACCCAACATAGCAAGTTGCACCAATCACATCTTGGCCTCAAGTTTCTGACTTCAATTCCACACATCCACTTATGTTTCTTACGTTAATAGGTATCCCTAAATGGTATTTAGAATATAGTTAACTTCCATGAAAAAAAATAAACAAGACTTTCATTAATTTATCCAATAAATTTATGAAAATTGATACATGATATTATAAAATTATAGCAATAAAGTAATCAAAAGACAAAGTGATCCACACTCTTTAAGGTATAAGGGTTGGTATCAAAATCATTAATTATGTCTCAAAAGCTAAAAAATCATACCAGCAAAGAGAGACCTCTCACCTTTCTCTGAAATCTTTTCTTTCTTTTTAACTGTCCATCTATATGTCCCTATCACCCTATGATTTGTTCATGGTGAATGGAATCCATTTCTCACACCTGTAAAAACTTTTGTTGGGAGCAAAGAAAAAAAAAAAGAGCAAGCAAGCAAGAAAAGCCTTGAAGCCTTTAAAGCTCTGCTCCCGTATTTAAACCCCACAATTAATACTACTGCGCTACTAAAAGCCCACCACCATTAATTCCTCACATTTTTTTTCTTCTCCTTCCACCTTCCTCCTCCTCCTCCTCCTCTTTTCATATTTCTCTTGTCTGTGTGTGTTTTGTTATACGATTGTCAATAAGAACAATCATCATCATGTCAGGCTTATACACACAGAACTTTTCACCTGTAAGAGCATCTCCACATGTAAGAATAACCCCTGATGTTGAGAGGTACTTGTTTTCTATTTCTGTTTCAATTTCCTTTCATCTTCTTTTTCTTTGTTTCATAGTTATGATTTTTTTTTTTTCTGGGTTTTTTGTATTTGTTTCTAGTGGTCAATATTTGACAGAGCTGCTAGAGGAGCACCAAAAGCTTGGACCTTTCATGCAAGTCCTTCCCATCTGTAGCCGGCTTTTGAATCAAGGTTCTTCTTTATCCTCTTTTTTAATTTCGATCTGTTTCATTCTTCTTCCTTTTCGCCTTCTTGATTCTGGTGCTATAAAAACTGTCCCTCTTGTTTATAGTTGTTATATGCCGGAGGAAAAGACCAGAAAACATTAGTTTTTTTATATATATGATTTTGATTTTCTGTTACTGCTGCTTCTTCAATGCTGGAGTCCTCTTTGTAAATTGTTTTTGATGGAAGAGATACATGTATGGCTCTCCTTAAATTCTATTTTTTTTGTATGTTTAGATATGTTAGTCAAGCTAATTCTTGCAAAATCAAGTGATTTATCATGGATGAATCTAGGGACTCGCATCTCTGCACTCTACTATGCTTTGATTGTTTTACACTGGTTTCCATGGATGAGAATACGCAAATAATCGTTAAATAAAATGAAACACCAATCAGAGTAGCTTACATATAATGTTAAGGTTGCCGACCTTAGTTTATCTTGCTGAAAAACAATTTATATCATACCTAGCTGTTGCTTGGATTATTAAGAGGCATGAGAGTTTGTTATGTTCTTTGTCTAGGGACTCGCATCTCTGCACTCTACTATGCTTTGATTGTTTTACACTGGTTTCCATGGATGAGAATACGCAAATAATCATTAAATAAAACGAAACACCAATCAGAGCAGCTTACATATAATGTTAAGTTGCCGACCTTAGTTTATCTTGCTGAAAAACAATTTATATCATACCTAGCTGTTGCTTGGATTATTAAGAGGCATGAGAGTTGGTTATGTTCTTTGTGCGTTGTAAAATTAATCATAGTAACGAATTATGGTCTAAAACATCCAAGCAGGCCAGCTTCCAGGAGTACATGTCTTGTCTAATTAATTTTAATTATGCAAAAATCCAAAGTGATCTATCTCACATATATGGGAATGTCATACATGGAGTGCACGTAAAGCATTAAACTTTCGATTGCAAAAACCCTTAATTGCATTCGTTTGTGATAGATCACCATTTGAATCAGTCTAAAATGGATTTAATAAATCAATATTGTGTCTTTCTTTAGCTGAGCTAAGGTGGTGTTTGTTGATTACTAGTATTGATGGTGATTCTGGGCAGCCGTGTGGTTGATGTGTCTGTGTGTGTGTTGCTCACAAATCAGTCAACGTACTTTGTTAACTTAAATTATCGCTACAAAAGCTTCAACTTGAGAACACATGGTTCAATATTTTCTTTCTGTTACTCTAAATGAAGAGAAATTTAATTAATTCTGTATGTTAGCAGAGATATTGAGAGTTTCTGGAAGGACGCCCAACCAGGGGTTTGGTGACTTGGACAGACTGCAATATGGAAGCCTAAGCCCTATGGCTTCTTTAGACATGATTCCGAATACTGTAGGAGCAGGCTTCAGTGGGTGGAATGGACTCCAACATGAAGTATGAATTTCAACTGTTCATCTTCTGCTTGGTATTCCTGTCAATAATCTTTACATACTCTAACCCTTATAGTTGGGTCTGTTGTAAAGTTCTAGACCAGAATATTTACTTCAACAAAATGTGTGGTAATTGACTTATCTAGAATAAGATATAAAAACAGAAATGAGAGTGCATTACTGGTTTTCGTGCATTCTTTTTATAATTGAAATCGACCAGAATGGCTGGTTGTTAATTAAGTTTTGTTTTTAGAGGGGTACTTTTCGTCAAGAACCTACATTTTGGTAGGTTCAAAATGGTCTGTTTTTTTCCCCACTCAGCAAATGAATCTTCTTAAGTTGGTGAAGTTTTTTTTCCCTGCCATTTTGCTAAATTTTACTGAGTTTCAGCAAATGTGGATTGTGATCCATCTAAAAGCTGTAGAAAAATGCTTGTTCGCTAAACTAAGCAAAGCTCCGGTCCTCATCACTAGCAGCAAAGTGGATGTCTTACATCTTACGTTCCTACTGAATTACCATGATTTTGAAATTTCTGTTTCATTCTCTTGGAATATTGATCACAGTAGAATGAACTTATAGCCTCGTCCTAATTACGTGACAGAGAATAGGACCACAGGGGATGAGTGTAGACTGGAAAGCAGCTCCAGCAAGCCCAAGTTCTCATATTGTGAAGAAAATATTGCGCTTGGATATTCCAGTTGATAGCTATCCAAATGTAAGCGAAGCATCTACCATGGAACATAATATGTTGATGTGTGTGTGTGTGTGTGTGTGTATTTCAGTCTAAGGTTATGATGTACTAAATGCCTAATTTCTTGCTGGATTTTAGTTCAATTTTGTTGGAAGGCTTCTAGGACCTAGGGGAAATTCATTAAAACGAGTGGAAGCTTCTATGGGCTGCCGTGTGTATATTAGAGGAAAAGGTTCCATAAAGGACCCAGAGAAGGTACCATTTTTTCCCCTTCAGAATAATGCTCAGCTTGGGATTGGCCTTTTCGATTCCTTTGGAGTCTTTCAAATTTTTATCAATCTTTTTTTTATGGTCAAATCCATCATAAGTTCTTAATCCAGTTATTGCTAAGCTTCCATAAAGTTGAGCATGATTCTCACTGTTTTTTCATATTTTTTTACTCAAAAGGAAGAGTCTTTAAGGGGAAGACCGGGTTATGAGCATCTAAGTGAGCAGTTGCATATTCTAATTGAGGCTGAATTACCTGCCAATGTTATCGATACAAGACTGAGACAAGCACAGGAAATCATAGAAGAACTGCTCAAGCCTGTGGTATCTCTTTGACTCGTATCCTTCTGCTGTATTATCTGGCCTTTCTAGCACTTTGTGGGATATTTCTCTTATTTGATTCATTATATTTTTGGTTTCTATCAACATTCTGATCGCACAGTTATAATTTGTAGACAAATTGCTGTGCCTTTGCTGTTGTTGCTATTCCTTTTTTATTATTATTATGGTCAGCATATGATTAATCATGACTGCATACCTCAATTCTATTTTAGTTAGTGGTGCTGACCCTTTGACGGAACAGTTATGCTATCAGTGTGAGATGACCAATAGAACACATCCCCTGCAAAATTGTACTGCTATCGATGCACTCTTTTTAGGAATCCTGACTCCTTTTCTCCAGCTTTTGGTATTAGTAATTCATGAATTCCACCAGCATACTTGTGTGTGGCAGGCTTGAAAATGCTAGCATTTGAACATCCATGTCTTCGATGTCAAAAACATTTTGCTGTCCTACCAGACTTTTCACTTTCTCGTGTCAATTCAATTTGCAGGATGAAACTCAGGATATCTACAAGAGGCAACAGTTGAGAGAACTAGCAATGCTGAATTTGAGTTACAGGGAGGAAAGCCCTGGTCCGAGTGGTAGCGTCTCTCCCTTCACATCAAGCGGGATGAAGCGTGTCAAAACTGGTCAATAACAACACGTCATATGACCCAATCTCCTCACTGGTTTCTCTTAAACGCTTGATATGCTTGTCAATTGTGTACAGCTACAACGAAGTATGGTTTGCTGAGTTGATGATATGAATTAAAACAGGTTATTCTTTGTTAACAAAAACATTAACAAGGGAAAGGAATAGAAATTCATTTTTCACAGTAATTGTTTTCAGTTGTAAGAGTATAAATAGAACAGTGATTTTCTGTAATTAAATCAGCATTTTTGCAGGCCAATGTGTAATATAATGCCAACATATGCTGTCTTTCTTTAGGGCTGGAATGAAGGACGGACCAGTTTGTTTGCTTTTTTTCTTTTTCTGCTTTCTTTCTTTAGTGTATGCATAATGAGTGTGATAGCATACGCCATCACCAGTGGGAATGGTGGTTGCCCATGTTGCTCTTCATTGATTAGCAAATCCTTTTTTTCCTTCATGATGATTGGCTCTCCATGGCATCAGTAGCACCGCTGTTGCTTGCACCATCGCAGCCTGCTTTAGTGGCCGTAGAAGTGCAGCAAAATTCCATCTATTTGCTGAGGACTTGCAACTTCCAAGCGTATTTTCCTTCACTAGTTAGGAGGGAAAAGAGAGTTTAGAATATTCAATGTGTATGTTAGTGATATAATAATGCAATTGATTTTACAAATTTTAGATTTGAACTGGAAAAAAAAGGAAGATATTTGCACAAGTTTAAGACTTGGTTTGGCTACGCTTCAAAAACATTAATTTAGATTGAATGCTTTTTACTGGTGAAATGTGGTCTCGATTACTCAGCCAAACTCATTTAGTTTTGTTTTATAGGTAGGGAGACATTTCTCATGTGATCCATAAGAATAAATGGAGTTAAATAGCTTTTTTTTTTATTTAGAATAATAATGAATTTTTCTTTCAATTTTATCCCTTATAAATTTGTTCATCTGTTGAATTTGGCCCTCCTTCTTTTATTATTATTTGTTTTATTAGATTTTTTTTTTCTTTTTATAATTTCATTATTCCTGAGTTTTTTTTCACTATCATACCTAATCTTTTTTCATTATTATTGCTGTTATTTTTGCTTAGTAAGATTTTTTTTAGAATTTTTTTTTTATTATTTCATCCTATAATATTGAATTAGTCAAGCATTTAGCTAATTTGAATCCAAGTCTAGAATTTAATGGATTGCAATTTTAAGAGATTAATTTAGGTTTACGAGAGCTTCCTTGGTTTTTTCTTAAATTTATCTTTTCCAAAGAAATTTTGTTTTAAAATTAATTGATTTCATCTTCTAACATTTTATTCTTCAAGTACGAGTTTGAGAGTTTAACTTGAGTTCACATCATTCACTTAGATTTGTTTTTAATTTTTAATTTTTTATTATTTTTTATTAAAATAACTAAATTAAATCTATTGATTTTATTATTTGGCATTTAATTAGGGGTCTTAGTTTGCCCTAGGTCATTTCTCTAACCACAAACACTATTTTCCGGTTATCAAATTATTTAATTTCTTAAAAATATTTTAAAACCTTGATGTCACATAAATATATATTTGCGAAAAACATTAATATAGCCAGCAACGTCGCAAAAGCACTAATTAAACTTGGACCAATGGATCACACCCTTTACGGGCCATCTTAAGAGAATATAACCCGGCCCTTATATCTCAATCACTTCAGCAATCCGGGTCGACCCGATGATCTGATGAATAAAGAAAGGGTGCCAGAGGAGAGGAAAGCGTTGCGTAGCAGCGATTAATTTCGGAAGCGCAGACTCAATCTCATAAGCGGCAGAAAACAAAGACATGGGGAAGCAGCCGGTGAAACTGAAGGCGGTGGTGTACGCTCTTTCACCGTTTCAGCAGAAGGTAATGCCTGGTCTCTGGAAAGACCTGCCTGGCAAGATCCACCACAAAGTCTCCGAGAACTGGATCAGCGCCACCCTCCTCCTCTCCCCTCTCGTAGGCGTCTACACGTAATCTCCTCTCCTCTGTCTACTCATTCAATCTCAGTATCACTTGAATTAATTTGAAACCCTAAAAAAACCCAAATTAACTAATTAACTAATTAAATCTATCTAAGAAATGAAAAGATCTCTCCTTTGTATGAAATCGAGGAAAATAAGAAATTATAGCTTCATTTATGCTCTAGGCTTATTATTAAAATCCTATCATTTCTACAGCCAAATTGTTGTCCTGCTGATGTTGGTATCTGTATTTCTTATCAGCTTTACGCAAATTCAAAACTCAAATAATTGTATGATTGGCTGATAATAGTGTAAGGGAGTACTTGCCCATGTCCTTTACTATGCTGTTCTTTCCTCCTTTTCTTTTGTAAATCAGGAAGAAGAGAAAAAAAAGGCATCTCTGATAGCGTTGTCAGGTTAAATCTTTTTTTGCTTGTATATTTCATCAACTAATCCTAGACAAAATCTCTCCTTTCTCATGTGACTGCTAAAGAAAAGTAGTTCCATCTATTTTTCCCTCCGTTTTTACTCACATGTTATTAATTAAGGTATGGGTTTTTTCAGTATCTATTTGCTAACTTTCATATTCCAGAATTGGACTGTTTGTGAACCATGTTTAACTTTTCTATCCTCTGGTTTCTGCGTTCTAATTTGTTAGTCTGGTTTGCGGTGTGGTTTCATGTTTTCTTTTTGTCAATGATATTTGATGTTTATACCTTTTTTTAGACATCGTGGCTATTCTTTTCATCCTCATTTTCATTTGTCGGTCTGTTGAATGGATGGAAAGAGAAATAGAAAGGAGGTATATGGTCCTAAGGTTACTGGTTTTATATAATTGCACCTTAATTTAGCCAAAAAAAAAAAAAAAGTTGCACAAGGCTTGGATCAGTGGGGATGGTTTTGATGCCATAATTACATACTGAGCTGAAGATGCTGTCGTATGAGAAATGAGTTTTGCCTTCATTAATCCCTTTCTTTGTTATTAGCTGCTTTTATCTTCAGCTGATTGTGTTTCCCTGCTTCGTTGTCTTATAATCCATGCAGGTATGTGCAAAACTACCAGGAAAAAGAGAAGTTGGAACACAGGTACTGAGTTCAGGTGCGCAGTCAAAGGGATGTCTGTTTTTTCTTTAAGGCTTCATATTTTTTCCTGTTCTACTGGGAAATAAACTACATTGTCAGTTTTCAGAACTTGCAAACTTCATGTGTACCGAGTTATTATGATGATTTATAGCTCGTCTTAGAACTTGCTTTTGAGCTGTTTGTGATGTTTCATGTTTATCACCTTTTGTGACCCAACAATAAGATTCGGGTGTGAATGTTGATTCAACAAGACACCACTGCCTTTATGTTTTAGCAGAACACCACAGATCTGTTCGCTGCTTGCACTATACTGTAATGTTGTGTTGAGGTCTGCCTAATAAGATTTGTAGGAGTAAAAAACGGATACATTGGGCTTGCCCAAGTCATTGTTTTTGAGATGCTAGTAAACAATTTGCATTGAAAATGAGGATTCTTTGAAATTTGTATGCAAATATCCCAAGAAAAAATATTAATGTACCATCTTCAAAATATTAATCTTTTGTCTTAAAAATTTCCCATGAAAGAAAAACCTAATGTGCTTGTTTAAAAAAGCAGTACACCGTGCCAATCGAGCGCTGAAGTCTTGTTAGGGAGGTGTATTTGTGTTAAAGATCATTAAATTTATGTTTTTTAGTATGTATAGATGATTTTGATGTATATGTGTGTGTATTAATGTATTTAAAAAAAAAAAAACTGTATGCCAATTCTAAACATGTAACTAATAACCCCAGCCAGTGTAAATTGTAAATTGTTTGCTCACCTTTTTTACAGAGGTAAAACCATAATCCTAAACACTTAATTAGTAACTTTAATCAGTGTAGTTTCAAAAATTGATTGCCAACACTTTTGCATAGGAAAAATAACGTTGAGCATCTCAAGATTTGTCATTTATAATTCGCAACTATTCTTTTAAACATTATATTCTCTCAAATTTTTTTCATGAAAGGAAACATAATATATTGTTAGAAATTGAGCAAAAACAAATCTATATATATTTAACTGGCTTATTGTATTGAAATGATTACATAAAAAAAAACATTTATTGCCCACTCGAAGTTCAACCTCTCCTTCCAAGTTCCGTGGTGATGTTCCCAACTCCAGCTCGACTCTTAATACGTGGGTGAGAAGGTAGCTCTATTGACTTACGGTAGGAAAGAACGACTCCTAAGTTAAGGAGCTGAATCGATAGTTCTCCCCCAACAACGGAGTACAGGAATCTTCTGATCCTGGTTTCACTCCCCCAGGACGATGGCAACAACTCTTAGCAACGAACCATCACAAGTATGCCATCATCACATTACACCTGCGTGTTGATTTCCTGAGCCACCTGTCTCCAGATGGCACTGGAACGTACTTGGCCGTTGGGAATGGGCTTCGACTAAACAGTTTGAGATGTGTTGCCGCACAGGAGTTTCGAGAGCGGAGCTCTCCTCAGAACCTTGAACTTGCAATGAATCCTTCCACAATAGCAGACCCATGCAACGAATGACCACATCGAATCCTTTAATTTAAGATAGGTGCCTCTAATGGAAGGTGGAAGTAGTCATTGACAAGCCTCAGAAATCAAACCAAATACAGTTATAACACCACTGTTCCAAGGGTTGAAGATGATTTCCATGTCGTTTTATTGCATTAGCGGCAAATTAATCCAACCAACACCAGGGCGGGGCAGTTGACAAATAATGGTACAAAAAGTAATCCATCGACTCACGATGTCAATGTAACGCAGACAGAATTAATACTCAAGCATGTTTAACCTTCATCGCTCCTAAATTCACGAATCATATGATCGTCAACAAGCCAAACCACAGCCAACCATATGATCATCAACAAGATCGATGGCGACTGCAACTTGGTTAATTATTCAAAAGGGCATATCAAAAGAGAGATCGCAAATTTGATTCAGATATTGCAAAAAACACAGCAAAACCATGAATTTCATATCACATCCTCCATACAGTTTCCATGAAACTCGACAAGTTTGACAATATTCGAAACTAAAACAAAAACAAAACGGATAATTCCTCTGACGCTATGAGATGAATGAAGTGCCTTCCAGAAAGTGAAGATCCTAGGCAGTTTCTGGCAAGAATGCTCTTCCAGGTTGACGGTTGGCCAAGGGTCCATGGCATCCAAGAAGCTGCGAGAAACACATAATCACCATCAGTTTAATTGGGCTAGTATTAATAGTTCAAGTGAAATTTATTGTTTGGCTGATGATTAAATGGATGAGAAAATAAACTATAAGCGAAGCCTGACCTTGGCATTCACGCCATCTGGCATGATCTTATTCTCGGCCTTCAACTTCAAATAATCAGTACGATTGAACTTGGTAAACCCCCTGCACATCACAGTTAACATAAAGTGAGGCAACTAATTCTATTGCTTCTACACCAGCTTAAGAAGTAAAGAACTACCGATATTAGAAAACACAAAACAAGCTCTCACTGTGGGGGGGGGCGCACACAAAAGAGGCTGCCACAGTTCCCAAAGGGAGAAGGCACAGGCCTTCATTTTACCAGAATAGCAAAGCAGCAAGAAAAAACAATGCAACATGAAAAAGAAAAAGGTGCAACACTTAATGCACAACTATGATGGCAACAGATCATGTAATTGTTGACTGTAGACAGGCATCAACAGCCTGAAAAAAAAGTTGCATACCACTTCCTGCTGACAATAATCTTTTGGCGACCAGGGAACTTGAATTTTGCACGACGGAGAGCCTCCTGAGCATGGTGACTGTTGCTGTCCTTGCAACGAACAGAAAGAAGAACCTGTCCAATAGCAACTCTGGCACAAGTGCCCTGTGGTTTACCAAAAGCACCTCTCATACCAGTTTGGAGCCTATCAGCTCCAGCACATGAAAGCATCTTGTTGATTCGCAGGACATGGAAAGGATGAACCCTGACTCTCAAATGGAAAGCATCCTTTCCAGCAAACTTGGCCATGTATTTGTTGCAAGCAATACGTGCTGCTTCAAGAGCTTCACTGGAGACATTCTCCTTCTCCCAAGATACCAAGTGCACACAGAATGGAAACTCTTCAACTCCTTTCCTTTTCATTCCAACATCATAAATCCTGATCTTAGAGTCAGGCACACCTCGGCAATATCTTGATTTCGGGTATGGCTTATTCTTGATCTGGCGGTAACACCTTGCAGGTCCTAAAAAAGAATAGATCAGCTTACCTAAAATTAACCCCTAAAAAATAAGACGGACATAATCAACGGAGCATAATGCATAAACATGCACTGGAGAAAAGAAAGTTTTCAACCAACAAAAGGCCCCTATAATTCAAAACTGCATAGAATGTAATAAACTAATTGTTCCAACCACACCAACAATTTTACTAATAAAAGATTAAAAAAAAAACATCACTTCTGGTACACCAACAATCAAAATCGTTTCAAAATTAAGATCTAGATTAACACAAACGCCCAGGAATAAAATAGAAGTATTCTCATCCTATTTTAATTTTCTTAGTGGCAGGCATCCATCTATTAGACATAATCTTAACCATATCGATTGCATTACAAAACTTAACCATGTCCATCTTCAAATACCAGCATTCAGAATACTAACAATCATTTCCAATCCATAAAAATTGATAAAAAAAAGAAGAAGAAGAAGAAGAAGAAGAAGCTAAAGACGACTTTAATCAAACAAAAGCAAAGAAAACTGAATAATCTTCTATCCGTGCAAAAATCCATTCATATTTATAACAGCAGAAACAAAGATCTTCAAAAATTTACATTGATGACTAATTAAAAAAGCAAGAAAAAAAGACAAACATCATAAAAATTCGGATTGGTAATTGGAAAGAAAAGTAGCTTACTTCTACCCATGGCGGCTTCTGTGGGGTGGATCGGCGGCAGAGACCCTTGAGAAAGAAAATGAAAGAGGAGTGGCAGAGGGTTTTATTTATATAGAGGGGTGGGGTGGGGAGAAAAGGCCGCATGAAACCCTAACGCGACTTGGGCTTGCATTCGTGCGCCTGCGGGCGTCAAACTGGGCCGGGAGTGGTCCAGGTTTCTTAGCCTATCGGTGTCTTTTTATGGGATGATGTGGTAACACGGTAAAGCTTAGATTTGAAGGGTTTAAAAGTAATTTTTTAAATTGTTTTTATTTAGAAATATATTAAAATAATTTATATTTTTTATTCTTAATATTAGTTGATGAAAATATCTAAAAACATGAAAAAGAAAACAACAAAGTTGGACCACAAAATCAAACAAGGTCTAAATGTATTATGATAATTTTTCCGGTTGCGGTATATAAATTATAATTTTCTTAACCAAGATCTTCAAAGAGTTTTCAGTAGAATTCTCTAAATTAATCGAGCACTTTTAAAAATATTTGATTGCAGGAGATGAAGCGGCGAAGAATCACAAAACCCAGGAGAGTTTATAAATTGAATTCATTGTGATATCACTCTTTTTTTCGTTACATGTCAGTCAAAAATATTTTAGCATTGTAATGCATCTCTATTGCCATTGCTCTACCTAGCATGTTTACAGACAAAGAAATTCTACGAAGACTGCACAAAAAACTGAGCAAAAAGTTGTTGAAAGATGACCCCAACACAATCTTCAAGCACGATAGCAATCCAAGAATTGTTTGTTCATTTATCTTGGAGTGATGGTAGGAACGACTCCGCTAACAAGGTCACTGCCAGACACTTCTGATGACACACAAGGGTTTATCATCATGGAGGATGAAGAGGGTGGAGTCATTTCCTCTCCGTTATCGATGCTGGTTATATCTGTTGTTGCAGTGTCCAATTCTGACGCCATATGCCATATACTTTCAAGTTCTCGGACTACATCAGCCATTGATGGTCTCGCATCTGTCTCTTCGTTGCAGCATTTCATGGCTAAAGTCAAAAACTTGTCGATGCAGTCGGAAGGATAGGAACCCATTTGTTCATCGATAACCGAGAAAATCATACCAGATTGATATGCGATATTAACCTGTTGTCAGAGATTTTAAGATTCAGAAAATTGAACTTGTCATCATGATATGGACGTGGTTCATTTACATGAGACTTGGCGCTGAGATTGTTGGTACTGATGGTGCAGGATCTACAAATCAATGTTTTTCATCCATAGAAGAGTAGGAAATTATAAACTGAAAAACATTACCTCTCGAACAATGTTTTTGCCATGTGAGATTGGCTGCCTCCCTGTCAATAGCTCCAGAAACACGACACCGAGGCTATAAACATCACTCTTGTCTGTCAATTTATGGGTTAGAAAATACTCTGGATCAAGGTAACCCTGCAAAGATTACACAAAATTTTAAAAGAGAAGGAATGTCAGGAATCCATTAAGTCTCATTTTTTATTTCAACTTCGAATTTCATCATCCTACAGAAAGATAGTATGTGAACGTAATAGACTTACTGGAGTGCCCTTCACTACTGTAGATATATGATCTGGCACACTCCCTTCGATATCTGGAACTGGGGCAAGTCTTGAAAGTCCGAAATCAGCAACTTTAGCATTATACCTGGAGTCCAATAATATGTTGCTGGCCTTGATATCTCGATGAAATATTGGGGGATCAGCTTCTGTATGTAAGTAGAGTATGCCCTTAGCTGAAGCCACGGCAATTTTCAGTCTTTTCGCAAAACTCAAGGATTCTTTTCCCTTCACTGAGATACCACATGCATGATCCATGAAATGAAACCCATGGAATAAGTACATAGAGATTCAAGGTCGAAATCAGAAATTAACCTTGATTTAGGATAGAAAATGTATGTTCAAAGGGGAAAAAATGTGAGATGTACCTGATAGATGATCTCTAAGAGTGCCATTCGGCATAAACTCGTAAACCAACATCTGCATGCACCAAAGGAATAGATAATACAGTTTCTTTTTCAAATGATACTGCATATGATAAATTTCCTTGAGTTGCTTCCCAAGGATGAGAAGCATGCAGTTTAATGCTGGTCAAGCTAAAGTTAGGAATGATAGACTTTACTAAAGATCTCAAGTTTAAAAGAATACAGAGAGTACCTGTTCGCCTTGTTCATCACAATATCCAAGCAAAGATACGAGGTTCCGATGATGTAACCTTGACAACAACTCTATTTCTGTTAAGAACTCTTTCTCTCCCTGTAAAGATCCCTCTTCAGCCCGTTTTATAGCCACAGTTCTGCCATCAGCAAGGATCCCTTTATAAACTTTTCCATAACCCCCTCGGCCAACTTGACTGGAGCTGTTGAATTTGTTTGTAGCCAAGGCCATTTCAGCATAAGAGAAATCCTTCACACCTTCAATTTTCAAGGAGGCTTTGGATTCTGTGCGCAAATACAGGAGCATGTTAAGAATGAAATTGTTTATATAGACTTTAACAGTGTATCTCGGGAAATTGTGGAATCAAAATGTAACCTTTTTTTAAAAGAAAAAAGGACTTCACAGTTCAGAAAATAATTGAAGTTAAGATTTACACGATTGACACATCATATGAGATAAAACGCCACACGAAAAGATAATTTATTTGCTTTCTAATCATGGAATGAGAAGACACTCACTGCGACGTCTTTTTGATATAACTGGGTACTTCCTCAAACGCACTCTCAAGATAAGAAGTGAAACAACTGCAGATAATGTAACTGCTCCAGCAATGGCTCCCAATACTATGCCAACCAGAGCACCCATGCTTATTTTATTTGATTTCTGAGCGGTGACAATCGCTGCGAAATAGCAACAACAATGAAGACTAGGGTATCAAAACTTGGCAACACTTTCATCAAACGCAATATACGGATACTACATCAGCCATTAGAATTACTACTTACTTTCGAGGTTAGAATACTTCACAAACTTATTTAATTAGGATAAGCATTAATTTATCTCTATATAACAGTGACAGGTTAAAGAAATAAACCATCTTTGTAAGGATCCAACAGAGTGATGTAGAGAAGTTCATAAGGTCCGAATATTTCATTGTCTGGAATTTTCCACCCAGTGAACTTGCTAATGATGCGCCGAGCCTCGCTTCTATTAAAGGCATGAGAATTGGTTCCATTAACATAGACAGGAAAAAGCTTCAAATCCATTTTTAATCGAGGTCCGCTTTCCCATTCAATTGAATCAAGGTCTAGCTGATAGAGATTCAATTTGAGACCAGAGCTCAAATAATTCTCAAATCTAATTCTGTAAGGAATAAAATTTGAGAAGCCGGGACTTTTCAGTCGATATCCAAAGATCAAAGGGGCAGCACAGAAACAAGATATAGGAGATGTTGGGGAATATTCGTAAGGTGGTGGACATGATTGAGCGAGACAGGTAACATTAGATTCTGTTGAACTCTGATTGTTCATATCGCTATTCCGAGATCCACAAAATTGGACTGTGTTGGAATTTGAGCATGCAGGATTTCCTTTAAGCCTGAAAATTATTTATAAAAGGCATCAACAAATGATTGCCTGAAAGTTACATAGTTGTCTTAAAGAGTAGGAAAAAAGTGAACTTTATATCATGCATATGTAGACATAATGTACTAATGTAGCATTGCTAGTATAGAAGAATACCACAGCGTGACATTCTGAGGGAGACTGTTACTACCAGTAATATTTGAAAGTGTATTGTTTTCAAAGTCCCTGCAACATCAAAGAGCCAAAAACTATTAATTAGTCAAACAGGTTGCGTGCTAAAAAACCATCCTTCCAAGAGCATGTCCCATCAATGTTGATGGAGTATGCTGAAATCAGCACATAAAATCGATCTTTTATCTTAGAAATCAAGAGCAGAAGTGTTCTTCAGATTACCATAACATAACAGGAGAGCATTTTAATTACACTATATCCCACACGTAAGCAAACTTCTATGAAGAAAGAAAATTGTTCATTGTCATTTCATTTCTTACAAGTCAAGTCCATCAGTCCTGTTGGCCCTAGCTTGCCAGATTGTAGAGGGAACAGAGCCGCTTAATGAATTGTTTGCAATTGACCTGCCAAAAAATAGGATCAAGTTAAACATTTAATTTATTACAGATCACCTTCTTTTAGGACCTATATAAGTTTAACCAGTAACATCAAAATCTTACAGCTTTCTACAGTAACACAAGCTATAATATCATTAGCTAGAAATCAGAAACAGATGAGCAGGAACAGAAGAGCAAGTTGAAAAATGCTCACAGTAGCTGAAGTAGAGGAAGTTCTGAAAAACTGGCAGGAATAGTCCCGTTAAGATTGTTATAGGATAAGTTTCTGCAAAATAATAAATGAACATCAACATCCAAAAAATCATTGCTGTCCAAATTTAAAATCCTTCAGAATTTTTAACGTTTTCTATATCGAGAAGCCTTACATGGTTGTAATATTCTCAGAGAGCTTTTCTGTAGGTATGGGTCCAGCTAGCAGGTTGAAACTGAGGTCTCTGAGAAATCACATTGGAAATTGTAAGTGGAAAGAAAGAAAAAAGGAAGCAGAGCTATCCAGGAAAGAAACAAACAATAATCATCCAGTCAGATGAAAGCCACAGATGGTAAATAAACGAACTTACAGATAGCCAAGATTTGGTATCCCACTCAAGTCAGGCATTGGACCTTGCAAGCTACAGTTCCTCAGACTCCTGATAAAGGCCAATCAAGGCACATACAAATATCACATTAGAAAAGTAGTGGAGATTTTGAAGCATGGATTACTACATTGCAATTATGAAATGAGAAATAACACAGAGGTTTTAACAACATGGAAGATTTGTGAAATCTGGACTATTTGACATGGCAGATTTCATAAATTGCGGCAAGAATATATTATCTAAGTTGAGATGAAACAATAAGTAGCAAGAAAATGATAGTGTAGAATCTCATAAAAATAACCGAAGACTCCATATTTCGTAGAGGCAATAAAATGCAGTGATAAAGACTCAAATAACTCAATGTAAAAACTCCATGTAGCTCTGTTATATGACTGATCTGTTACAGCCAGAAAAGTTTGGTGGGTGTCAGTGTTGATTGGTAGAAAATGACCAATTTAGTTTTCTCCAACCAGTTCGGTACTGAGACTATTCAGTTGAGGATTCAACAGACATACAAGGTTATTGCTTTTCTATTGCAAGAAGGAAAAGAAAGAGATGTATATTCAGTCAAAGAAACTTCTTGTCAAATTATAGGAACTTTTGATCAAGGCATTGAATTCTGCTAATATACAATCATGAGCGTACATTAACATCCACATCCACATGAGAAGAAAAGGCAATCCATACTTTACGAATACTAGCAGATCTAGATTTGCAATTTGCAATTTGCACTTACAACTTCCGCAATTTAGTCATGTTCCCATAAGAAGCCGGGATTGTGCTCCCATCAAAGTTGTTATTGTCAAGTTGGCTGCAAATTGAAAATAGGCAAAGGTTATGAGACACGAAAATTTATAAAGCTAAAATCTACTATATTGACATAAAAAACCACAAACTCATGATTCACAATTTTACAGGAAGTAAGAGAGCCATACAGTATAAGTAAATTCGGAAAGCTAGATAACTCTGGCGGAAGAGTTCCTGATAGGTTGTTGTTATCCAGAAGGCTGCAAATATTTGTCATATTAACAATAAATTAACACATATGATAGAAGATAAAAAAGAAAGGGAATGAAATGAAATGAACTTAATTTGCAACCTCAAACAGGAATCTCGAATGTAGCAGACTTACAAGTGAAGTAGACTTGGTAATCTGGAAAGTTCAGCTGGGATATGCCCACTAATTGAATTGTTGTTCATGTGACTGTCCACAAGAGAAAAGAATACAGGTACCATGAAATACGAATCAATAAAGTATCACAATTAAGATTATTAGCACTAGTTATAGAGAATATATAGCATCAGAATAATTCTCACAGGTGCTGTGTTTTGTTCAAGTTTGCAAATGATTTAGGTATTGGTCCTGATATATTATTCTGGTCTAACTGTATCCTTTCCAAGTTTGGAAGATAGCCAAGCTCTTCAGGTAAAGGACCCGTTAATTGATTTCCATTCAGTAGCCTGCAAAAATAAATACTCCATCAAACATAAAAGCTTAAACCAGTGTAGAATGCAGCTCAGCAATAGTAACAATATCAACTCTATTCAGATTGACAATGTTGTCATCATTCAACACTAAATAAATCAGTTAATGAGAAATAACCTAAGAAATTAGAACTCGGAGACTAGTAAATGCTTGATCTGTTGTTTGCATTATGCTGTAACAATCTTGACAGTCTAAGCTATAAGCTAAAAAGAAGCTCGACTTACAAGAGTACCAAAGATGTAATATTTCCTATCTCTGGCGGTATGCTTCCAGTAATGTTGTTCCACATAAAATCCCTATGATCATCAGAGAACACATATCATTCGGACAAATAAACAGTCAAAACCATAGACATTCTAACAGAGAGATCTGTTTCAGAAGAAAGGAAATAACCCTTACAATATTTCCAAATAAGATAAGCGGCCAAGGGATGGTGATAAAGTTCCTGATAAATTCATATTCAACAGTTGCCTGCAAAGAAAACAAAAACAGTGTTTCACGGTGCTGAGAAGAAAAAAGGAAAGGAAAATCTGGAAATTAATATCCATCATTCTATTTGTATGCAAAGTCCCGTTAAAATTGTCAAATTTATGAGCTTAAATTCTAACGTGTAGCTTTTGCATTATGCTCAGCACAGGTTAGCTATAAATTTACTAGTAATAGAGTTTTCATATGCCAGTAGGATAAGAGCTAGCGCAACATAGTGATATATTCTCAAACTGGAATTTTGCATGTTTTAAGGTGATGTTTTTCGGAAAATAGAGCAATCTTCACACAATTGCTCCTAACCTTGAAGGACAACTCTCGCCAGCATTTACTCAATTTTAAAACAAACCGAAAAAAATAGCAAAAATAAATAAATAAATTGCTCCTCACCATGCAGCAAGTTGGAACAAACTGTAAGGGAAATAATTGTTTTTTTCCACAAAATAAGAAAATGAAAATTTAAGGCTTGGAATCATACAACTCTCTAACATGATAGCGATCCCCTTTTGTGCTATTGAAGCACAAAACCCCTGTCCAGTTTGATGTGCACGGGTCTCCCTGTCTCCAATTACTCAAATTGTTATTGATATCAACCAAACTGTTCTTGATGTCTCGCAATGCCTTCACTGCAGAAATTTTAACATTTGGTCATCATCATTTCATTTTTATTAAGCCTTGAACAAATAATTAATAACACAATAAGATGGTACAAGTTTAACCAGATATCCCTTTAGGTTCCACGTTGAATGTCATATGAATTTTTCGGCGTCATCCAAGATACACAACCATCATCATTTCTTGCTTGGACAATTCGCAAGCAAGGATATAAAGTTCAAAACTACTGAAACTCGCAAGATTTACTCCATTTACTATATCAGTAGCTCAGTAGTTGATGATGCACATACCAGCAAACAATGGAAGATACTACTCAATCTAGCTCGCTAAGTAGGAACACTATTCACAAGGACATATTCATCCTAAACAATTCCAAGCATTTCTAAGTCAATGGCAAGAGGGGAAATTAAGGCTGCAATGCTACTGCAGAAAGCATCTTTAAAGGAAAAGGAAAAAAACAGCCAACTATTCAAGGAAAATCACCTTCTACAGGGTCAGTAGTTGCAGCTTGTGCTGCTACAAGTAATGAAGACCACCAGAGCCAGATGAGCAGAACAGCTCCAAATGTCCAAATTCTTGATATAGGCATCCCAAAAAAGGAAATATCACCCCGAAATTCCGAATCATCTACTAAAACCCAAAACTGAAATTATTGTTCTATCCAAACATCCCACCTGATATCAAGAAACAGACAAAGAACAAGATGTTTACAGGAATTGAATTTGAAAAGAGAAGTCCACATATTCAAATGAAAACATTTAACAATTATCCAATTACTTCTCAAACAAAATTATAGTTCCCGACGGCTGTAGATGCAATAAACAAAGCCAGAATTGCTATAAAAACAATATATGAAGGAAAACTGAAAAAAGATAAGATACATATATAGAAGTGTAAAAACAAAAGGACCTACGCTATTGATGGGCTTGAAAATCAGTAGTTTGGATGCTTGAGCAAGAAAATCTGGAGCTGAAGAGGTTTGGCAACTTGATAACTTTCTGACGAAGTTACAGTTAGGAATGCAGCAGCAGAATAAATCATGGTTAATGAAAAAAACTATGACGATATCGATAATGATGATAGCCTTCTTTTTCATAACTTACCATGCTTTTGATTGGTGTTGAATAAAAAAACAAAATGGGTTTGGCTCTTTTGACTTTGGTGTGGGGAAGTTGAGAGGAGCTTTTGTACTTCAAACTAGTTTACGACTAACGGTAGACACGAAGCTGATGTGCTGCTTGAATTGACTTGCAAAAAATCGTGGATATAATTATGTATACATAAGACAGTTTAAGAAGTTCGGATGGGAATGATGTATATTTTAGTAAAAATATATTAGAAACCAACTTAAATTTAGTTAAATTTTGGAGGCAACTATACTCGGTATACGAAGTCAAAATTTAGCATGAATATATCCATTTTATGATGAGAGGACACAGAAAACTTAGCATGATTTTCTTCTTCTATATATGTTGTGTATCGATTTGCTACCCCTCTACTTTGTGTGATTATGTTTACTTACAACTTGTGAGAGCAGGGAAAACCTCTTAGGTTTAGAAGACACTTGGTTGAAGGAGAACACGAATGTAAATGGTAAGAAAATACTGAAGAGTTGGATTGTCATATAGGGTTGAAAAATCTCAGTGAGAGACTTTTTCTTGTGAAAAATGATATCTGGTTATATCCAATACAAATAATAAATAAAATTTTTAAAAATATATGCTCGGCTGAACCTGCCAAATAAATTTTTACATGCAAAAAATAAAAAACAGATTTCTATAAATAAAAAAAATAATTTTTATAAAATCAAATTTTGAAACAGAGTTACATGTGAGACTTGATATGATAAACAATGTCTAGTTGACTACCCAAAACTTCTTTTTTTATTTTTCTCTGGCCGAAAAGAAAAGGTTAATACAATACTAAATGATCCCTCCCCTCTCACAATGCGTGTTTGGCCAACCACTCCCAGCGACCACCTGCAGGCAAGAGTTTACTGCTAGAATAAGAAAAGCAAACGGGTGGCATGTTGCCATGCGAGTCATAGCTGGAACTGAGTTAAAAAAAACCTTGCATGCGAGTCATAGCTGGAACTGAGTTAAAATATTCATATACATGAACACTGATGCCTCCTCCGTCTTTGCAAATGATCACTGTTCATGTAGCAGGTGAAATGGCGTTCCCTCGTAGTCAAAGTCAAAGATTATGACCTCCATTCCCTCCCAGTTTCCTTTTTTTTCTTGAAATACTCAAAGCTATTGAGAAGCCAGGTTTGAAATACTCTGAAGAAATATTTTATTCTTTTTATTGTTATTTTAAAGTAAGCCCAGCTTTCTCTGTTTCAATTAAATAATCCGTAAGAATTGTATTTTCCATGAATGAATGCAGCCTGTCTTCTCGATTCAACAACAAAAGAGTAGGTAAAAATTTCCCCACATAAAATAAAATAAAAGGGAACTAGTCAAAAGAACGAACAAGCTCATATGGACCTTTCTCACAAACCAAATAATCTCCCCGTGTACCTGGCCTCTTTTGCTTAATGTAAGGACGTGGATTATTTTAAGATTATAAACACTCAATTATTAAAATTATAAAAATAAAACACTCAAATATATCATTGTCCATGCTAAAATGGATGTGGGTCATCTTTCATGGTATTGTAATTGTAGTGTTTTCTTAAAAGTTTTTCATTGGTAAATACATTAAGATTATTTATTTTTAAATCAAACACAGCAGAATTATTAAAAAAGCAGAGCGAAAAAAGCAGTCAAGTATTCAATTGCGGCTGCTTGTGCGTGTCTGAACATCTGCAGTTCACCTCTGTGTGAATGCAAAAGATCCTAATCAAGCAGAGTCTTCGTGCTCCTTCTTCTTCTCTGCCTGGTGGGGATCCATTTATCTATAAATTACTAGACTCACTGTCGCTGCCGTCCACTTGGTATATCTGCCTACTTTTCTTCGTTGTCACGATTAGAAATATGCATTCTCATTTATTTATTTATTTATTTATTTATTTATTCTTAATCGATGATGCAATGCATTCCATTTTGCTATTCAACGCACCAGCTACAGAATTCATGAACTCTATTGGGGTTGATTTCAGATTAATTTTCAGGCCACCTTTTCCGGGGAAGCAAGCCCGGCGAAAAACACCTTTGAAGAGAGGAGATGGATAGGAGGAGGTCATCGTTACTGGGACGGCAGCAAAACTCATAAATTATCTTTCTGGTGTATCTAAATTAAGTTTCCTTACCCTACATTAAAGAAAATAAAAAACAATTCATGTGAAAGTAATTATATATAATCATCGCACATTAAAAAATTAAAAAAACAAAAAACAAAAAAACAAAACATATGTGATGTTATGTGGGTCTGGAAATTAATCTTTTTAATAGGGGGTTCATTACCAGCAAGGATTGAAACCGTGTTCCGCAAGACCCAGCCGTCGTCGTTGGTAATAGTTTTTCTACCAACCTTAGTAAGCGAGAAAGTTGGGTGTATGTGTGCCGAGAAAGTACCTTCCCCAGTTAAAGCTAGCTAGGTTAGATTTATAAATATTCTTTGTGAAGATCAAAGAGAATGAACAATCCCTTTCTAACATTAATAAATATTCCCCTAGCTACTTATTATACCTCGCCACATCAGCAGCGACACCATACCAGGTGAGGTTGAAAATAGAGAAACTGGAGATGCAGCCATTAACTTGAATATATCTTAATTAGCTAGCTTGTGTAGTTGAGTAAGGCTTGTGTTTTATATCTTAATTACATAAGGGCCATCAAAAAAAATTACAAATTAGTGTGCAATCATGCTTCTTCCAGTAGTCTAGAGCTGTACAAGAAGTCAGACAAATGAGAAGATGGGCTTGCAAGTCCAGCCCTAATTATCTTGGATTGGAGGTGCAGTGACACTAATGCCCAACCTTCTTGGCAATGGAATGGAAACGAAGGATTACAAATTATGCTGGTTTTCCAAGCATGAAAGCTGCCCTATAAAATGAAGTCCACGAAGAGATAAGATAGAATAAGGCCCCACCTTTCTTTTCTTTTGATGCAGGAAAGGACTGCATGGCTTGATCGACTGAAATGGAAGGTGATTTATGTTCTGGCTTAAGCAATGGAAACCAGGTAGACCGCAAGATTTTGCAAACATTTCAGAAGAATTTTGTGCAAGTTGAGGACATTCTAGATCAAAACAGGTTGCTGATCAGTGAAATAAACCAGAACCAGGAATCGAAGATCCCAGACAACTTGACTCGAAATGTTGGTTTGATCAAGGAGCTAAACATTAACATTAGAAGGGTGGTTGGTATTTATGCTGATCTTTCCAGCAATTTCATCAGGTCAATGGAGCCTTCATCGGAAGGTGAATCAAGTGGGATACTGAAGCCCACTTCCAAGAGAACTAAATCCGGGTAATCTACTCCATTCAACTAAGCTCTAAGCTTTCTTGCAGTTTCCCCACTTGATGAAACAATGTAGGCCTGACTGATCTGTGATTAATATATTTTTCCAGGCTCTTAGTGTAAGCCTTACTTTTTAATTTTCTGATTATCCACTGTAATATTATTAGTAGCAATTGTACATAAAGCTCTGCGACACTGTATCATCCTGTTGAAGTACTCCTGAGGTCTTAATTTTAATTGTCTAGGTTTCTACTTAATTTAACAAGCTTTGAGTGTTAGATCTATTTTGTAATAAATTTAATATTTTTCTTCTTCTTTCTTGACTGACCATACCCTGCCTGATCACTAAGAAAACATTTGAAGGCCACTGAACTCATGTTTCAGGGAGTTAGAACTGCTCAAATGTGATATCCTTGATTACTGACAAGTAGGAGCTTATGCAATATTGCAGAATGCTTCTCCAAACGTATTCTAATCCCTAAGAAATAATCTGAACTCTAAATCATTTGCCATAATTAACTTTAAATCTTGAGAGTAGCTTCGTATCTTGCTTCACTTTGATGTTGATTGTTTTCAAGTCAGGATGGTCGGCACACAAGGATTCTTGCTGCAGAAAATCAAACCTGCTAATTAATTCGCATGATAAGTTAGTGGACGGGATCGTTTGGAATGCCATAAATGAAAAAACATTGGATTAGGATAGCTGCAGCTTGACAGATTGCAAAACTATATTCCAGCCTTGTAGTTTCTGAGTCCAGCCCTAATTAACATGGATTACTTCATTTTAACTATTAAATTTAGATTAAATATAACAACTAAAATATAAATTATAAAAATACCTGAATAATTAAATTAAAAAAAATTAATAGTTGATTTTTTATCTATAAAAAGAAAAAAACTATCATTGAAAATTTATCCCTACATTACCATTATTACCATGACTATGATAATTACCATTATTATCAATATTATTTTTCAAACAATTAAAATTATTAAATTGCCTCAAAAAATAAAATAGCATAAAGCAAAATATTTTTACAAAAAAATAATCATTATTATTGCGCTAACAATGAAATCATAAAATCATCTGACAAAACACAAAACAAATAACGAAGGGAAAAAAGAAGAAATATTAATTTTAAAATAATCACCAATTTAAAATAAAATTTTAAGAATGAAACAAATAAAAATAAAACCTTATCAAAAATTAAAACGATAAAAATTAAAAACAAAAACTAAAAGCATAGGTGCATAAATATAAATAAAAAAATAAACATTCTCCAAGAAGGATCCAAAAAACAAAAGGAATTAATACAAAAAAAATATATTCAAAGAATAAGGGCTGAAATTAAAAATAAAATATATAATTACTTCCAATCGAAAAACAAAATTGAAACAAATAAAAATATTATGACCGAAACAAATAACGGCATTTAAAAAAAACTTGCAATGTAATTTTGTTGAAAAATTAAAAGAATAGAGACTAAAATAAAAAATAGCATATACGACTACTTTCAATTGGAGAATGAAATTAAAATCTACTTACAAAAAAGAGAGTAAAAGAACTAGAAATAAACCAAAAATCATAAGAATAGGAATTGAAATGAAAACCTATATATATAATCAGTTTCGATTGAAGAGCACAATTAAAAATAATCAAAATTTAAATTGAAGAAATTAGGAATAATCAAAATAAAAAGAATAAGAGCTAAACTAAAACCATCACAAATATCATTGATTTATTGCATAAGAGAGAGAAAACTAAAAATTATCAATCAGAGCTGTACCAATTACCGTAAGATAACATGCATTGCACCAGAAGATAAAGAACATAGCGGCGCACCAGGTAACACGATAAAAGTTGAGTTTCAACGATAAAATGACGCCTCACACACCACTTGAATGGCACATGGGCATGAAATATTGTCGGCGTGTCCGGATGATGCGTCTATAATGTTTCGGAAAAGAATTAATAAAAAAATAATAAATTATCTTTACACCTAGAAATAACTATGGGAAAATGGGGTGAAAGTACTGGACTACTCCTTGCTCCAAGCTGTACACAAATATATAAAAAAAACAAAAATACTCCTAAATGATACGTATTTTTTTATTAGTATTTAAGAGTAAAATAATAGTTTTATTGTGTAAAAAATCAAAAAATAATATATATATCCATTGAAATTTGAAAGTATCCATAATGCCCCCGACAACAGGGGGTTATTTTTTTAAAAAAAAAATAATAATTTTATCATTGCAATTCATGGTCATTTATGTTTACGTCAAAAATGAAAATACACGCCTTTTGTTTTACAGTAATTATTCATCCGGGTCTAACTCCTTCGATACTGTAAAATGGATTCATGGAAATCCGTTTCCTCAACGAGAGGGGACAGCGTGGCAGGAAGTGGATACATTATTGGACGGAGATAGGATTCCCAGTGGAAGCACACCTTGCATTATCCAGGCAGGCAGGCAAGGGAGCAACAGCAGGCGTGTCAGTAAACGTTTGGGCCTAGAGGGATGGCCCATCATGGTGGCCAGAAGTTGATGACAGAGGCAGGTGGAGAAGTCTTGACCACTTGTTTGAGTGGCAGAGCATCTCTCGAGACCTGCACCCATTGATATTTGGACTCGTGTTTTTGATTTAGGCTATCATAATGTAGTCCAGCTACATAATGTCAATTCCTGTATTATTATTATTATTAATGTCAATTTGATTAGCTAATGATGTGGTCCAGCTAGAAGAAAGGAAAGATTTCAAGTCCTGGTGAGAATCTAGGGTTTATTAGATGAGGATTTCTCTACAAAATTAGGCTTGACTGAATATAATTAGCCGAGCTTCCAGAGACCCTTAAATTATTTAGTCTAGAAAACTTTCCAATTTGGTTTTTTTTTGGCCATGCATGAAAGGGTTGCCTGTCTGTCGCGAAGGGTAGATTAGTCCATAGCCAGCCGGGTAACGATCATCAATTCATTTGCAGGACTGGCTTTAGAAAAAAGTGAAATTAGCGCAGATAAGTCCTAGATTACGGAAAGCAACTTATCCAAACAAAGAATCCTATATAACCCAGCATAGATACTCTACTTATCTGAAGATCTTTCTTCTACAAGCCAACTTAGGACAAGGCAGAGACATGGCTACTCCTGTCAGAAGCAACAACAGGCTCTCTCTTGCCATGGAGAGAACTGGCCAATGGTACTGCTAGCACCGATATTTTCCATACATATATATTCTTGTTTGTAGTAAATGATATGTGCTCAGTCGAGCATTCGTTCTTGCTAATCATTGTCAGTCCTTTCTAATTTTCCTGTAGGGTCTTTTCTCAAGACATTCCTGCAGATGTTGTGGTTGTTGTGTGTGAAGCCAGTTTTTCTCTTCACAAGGTATGGTAACGTTATGTTACCGATCTTTTTTCCAATCTTGTATTAATTTGTAGATCAAGTGGAAAAGAATCAAAGAATGAAAACAAGGAGTAGCTTCACGAATGCTTAATTAATATGTTACTATGCTTTGATTGCTTTGTGGCAGTTCATGCTAGTGTCAAAGAGCAACTACATCAGGAAACTAATTTTGGAATCAAAAGAACCAGACCTAGCTAGGATCAATCTGTCTGACATACCCGGAGGGCCCGAGATCTTCGAAAAAGCAGCAAAGTTCTGCTATGGTGTTAACTTTGAGATCACGGTTCATAACGTAGCAGCCCTTCGTTGTGCTGCTGAGTATCTTCAAATGACTGATATGTATTGTGATAACAATCTTTCTAGTCGGACTGAAGATTTCCTTGCTCAAGTAGCCCTGTCTAGTCTTTCCGGCGCCATCATCGTGTTAAAATCCTGCGAAGATCTCCTTCCTCTGGCTGAAGAAGTCAAAATTGTCCAAAGATGTGTTGATGTCATCAGCCTTAAGGTGCTTGCTAGATTCACATAAATTAGTAGCTTGTGTGACATATACTATCGGGGTTAATCTTCAGTACAATTTTGGTTGACTGATGTTAATTTGATGATTGTCAGGCTTGTAATGAGGCAAACTTTCCAAGCAGAACACCACCAAATTGGTGGACTGAGGAGTTATCAATTTTAGACATAGAATTCATTGGCAGAATCCTGTCTGGAATGAGGAAACGCGGCGCGAAAGCACTTACTTTAGCAAGTGCTTTAACAACATACACAGAAAGAAATCTACGACATCTTGTTCGAGATCATTCCGGCAGGTGCACCATGTCTTACAATCCTGGTGATTGTGATATGTACGCCCGCGAACGCGAGCTTCTGCAATCAATAGTATCTCTCTTGCCCTCGGAGAAAGCTGCCTTGCCTATCAACTTCCTCTGCTGTCTTATCCGTACTGCCATCTTCGTCAAGGCCTCGAATTCTTGCAAGAATGAGCTCGAGAAGCGAATCTCTGTGATATTAGAGCATGTCACGGTTGATAATCTACTCGTCATGTCGTTCACTTATGATGGTGAGAAACTACTCGATCTGGATAGCATCAGGAGGATCATATCAGGATTCATGGAGAAGGAGAAGAATATGGCTGTCTTTAGTGGCGGTGATTCCAAGGAAACATGCTCTGCAGGTATGCATAGAGTCGCAAAAACTGTGGACTCGTACCTTGGTGAGATCGCAACCTATCCTGAACTCACCATTTCCAAATTCAATGGGATTGCGATTCTTGTGCCGAAAGGAGCCAGAAAGGTTGACGATGATATCTATCGTGCCATCGACATCTATCTGAAGGTATAATCGATAAACTTTTAATAGCTACGTCTATCCCCCCCCCCCCAAAAAAAAAAATAAAAAAATAAATAAGTAAATAAATAAATTGTTTGTTCATTTGAAAATAGGCATAGCAGTGACGCTTTTGAGTGGTGATTGCAGGCTCATCCGAATCTCGATGAGATAGAACGAGAGAAGGTTTGCAGTGTCATGGATCCATTGAAACTCTCCTATGAAGCTCGACTCCATGCTTCACAAAACAAAAGATTACCAGTACAGATTGTTTTGCATACCCTTTACTACGATCAGCTTAAACTAAGGAGTGGTGCAGATGATCAGCCTGACGCTGCTGCAACAAGGAGTCAATTGCAATCTGATGTTTCACTTGTCAGAGAGAATGAGGCCTTGCGATCAGAGCTTACGAAGATGAAGCTTTACATCTCAGACATGCAGAAGAACAAAGGGAGTTCAGCTAAACGTATGTCTGCTGCTGCTGCTTCTGGGTCTCGAAAACATACCTTCTTCTCATCCATGTCGAAAACGTTGGGGAAGTTGAATCCTTTCAAGCATGGATCTAAGGATACTTCTCACATTGATGACAATATTGCTGTGGATATTACCAAGCCTAGGAGGAGAAGGTTCTCCATTTCTTAGAAGTTAGAACTAGCTAGTTAATTACCTTCCATTGAATTTGTGTAGTGTAGATAGAGGCTGGCGATCCACTCGATCGAATTGTATTGTCATGATATTATTTCTTTTTCCTTTAATTTCTTAATTGATTTGGATTATAAGTTCTAAATATCTGTAATCTCAATGTGATGTAAAATACTTAAGAAGGGAAATAATTTTGGTCCATGGAGAAGTTTTTAAGAAATTTTCAATTAATTGAGTTTTTTTGGAAATTATGTTTAATAATTCAAATATCAAAATGCTTTTCAACTTGTGTTTTGATTAAAATTGATGCCATTTTAAATGTGTTTTTTTTTTATGATTTTAATATGAAAATATTGAAAAACAGACTATTTCCATATTAATTAATTCTCTCATGTGTTTTCAATTGAATCAATCCAATTTTTATATATTTCACAACGTTTTGACTTCCCTTTCCTGTGTCAATGTTTATCCATTGGGGTTCTACTTCATGGTTCGATTCATGAAATGGGTTGTCATTTTTCCTTTTGTGGGCGTGGATTTCAAAATATTAGGCAAATGGTTTTGGACTTTCACGAAGCAAACTGGCTTTGGCTTTAGACTTTTCGAGCCGGCCTCCCTCAAGTTTTTTAGGGTTCATAATGAATGTTCCTAGGTGTGGAGGAAGATGATCAAATATAGAGAAGTTGCTTTGGAGCTCATCGAGTTGATTCTACACTGGATGGAAATGGGAAAGGTGTGTGCTTATTCATGGCGGGATTCTTGGCACCAGATTGCACCGCAGCTGCGCCAGCGTTTTCAAAAGGGCCCTGATTCGCTTGTTTAATCCCTCCAGTACTGCTTTGTTTGTCCTTTCCTGTTGATGTTATTCCCTGAAAGTCGTGTTCATAGATTCCTAAATACACGAGGAAACTAAAAAAACATGTTTGCTGGTGTTGCAATCGTCTGTTGCCTTCATAATTCCCGATCATGCTGTGATATATATACATATAGATAGATAGTTGGAAGTGGGAGAAATGCTACCGTCAACGATGGGCATGGACATCGGTGACGTTATTAGGATGCAGCAGAAAGATTCCTAGGAGCACTTGCAGACAAGAAATATACGGTCTTAAGTTAAATCCGACAAGATTCACTTTGCCAGGACCATGAGCTGTTATCTTTGTCATGTCTTCTTCTTGTATTTTCTGCTCTTAATTTGTGTAATGCTTCCCATCAGCTTAATAGATCTTCAAAACTCATTTCAACATCTTTATCTTGTCAAATGGAGCCTATATCATTTTTTTATATATACTATTATTTTAGGAAAACTAAGTCCCCGAATTCCATGATTTCAATCATGTAACAAGAGCACAAGCTCTCATTCCAATTTTTGGACTTAAGAGGGATAGTCTAGCTGCATTTAATAGGGAATGTGAATAAGATATGCAAGATAAAACTAGAATAGTCATTTGAACCAACAAAAACTAATGGTTGGAATTCCTTTCACAACTAAAATAATCGACTAGTTTAGATCAAGTCAATCGATCAACTAATTTCTATAGAATTCTCAATTGTTCATTTCTGATGAATAAATAATCGATTGGTTGATTTGACCAATTTAAGTAAATTTTTATATTTGATGGATTTTACACTTGAACCAATATCAATATTAAAACAAGTTTTTACCTAATTTACATTCCGGACTTGTTGATTGGTTTTCTTGGGATTATTTAGGTAATGTGAGTATTTCAAGGTATTCTAAACAAGTTGAGTGTTAATTGACAAAAACTCTTTTAAATATATGTGTGTGTATGAATGTATACAACATGTATTTTTTTATTTAATAATTAAAATAAAGTTAATGCATGTGACACATAAGCATGTTTCATGAAGCATATTGACAAAGACTAATCAAATTATTTAAGTTTTATAATGTGATATTTAAAGGCTTAATAGCATACATCATGATTTATTATTATAACACACACATGCATGTCCATGAAATTGTACATGAATTCATTAAGACTATATAAAATTGACATTTGACATACAATATATTATATAATTGATAATATCAATATTTACTATTTATATTATCATTAAAATAGTAAAAAATCATCATCATAGTTAGAAACTACTAAAGTTTATAATTTGATTTTGGACCTGGAGAATAGAGTTGGACAAGATGAATAGACAACACTCTATTGTTTTGGTTGCTCAAAACTACAGGTTGGGTAGATGAACAACAAATATCCGTTTTCTCTCCTTGTATTTATATATTAACTAAAAAATAAAACGTGTGGTTGTTTTACTGTTAAGTACACTATAACTTTTAGGTTATTTTATTGTGGATTGTGACAGTGTGTTGATGATTGTGCCTAGTTGGGACATGTGTGTTGTTGGGTGATGGCTTTGTTGGTTTTTCATTCTTCCTTTTCTTTTTGAGTGTTGTTATTGTTTCTAGATTGCTTGTAGGGAAGCATGAGTTGGTGAATTTTTTTTCCTGATATGGGTTATGGTTCATGCCTGCAAAATGCAAAAGGTAGAGAAGAAAGATATGAGAGGAAGAGTTAAAGGTCATAAACTAGAAGCTTGAGCTTAAAGCAGGAAAGGATAAAGTGAGGAAGACTAGAAGAGGAGGGTGAAGATGGAAGGAGCAAATAAGAAGTTGAATACGATTAAGTGCTTTTAAAAATGTTGTAACTGCACTACAATATTTTTTAGGGCAAGTAATATGAAGGGGAAAGAGCCAAAGTTTAGTGACATTGAAAGAGTAGATTGTGGGATCTTTTCCTAAATTGGAAGGTTAATGTTGTTGTTTGTGTCGTGTCATGCTTTCCCGGTGAATTACGTGTGCAGCGTGTTGCTAATTTCTATTTATCCAAATCATAAAATATAAAGAAATAAAATTTTGAAAATGATCATGTTATTTTTCATTTTAGTCCTTATTTTTTTATTTTTGGTCTGTAAATTTTAATTGTTTCAATTTTTTCCTCCAATTAAAATTTGTCATCTATGGCGCTTTTCATTTTTGTCCTTAATTTTTTAAAACAATTACACTGTATTTTTTTTTAAATCCCTTTATTTTTTTGGTTTCAAGGCTTTGATTTGTTGGAGTTTTGTCTTTCAATTGGAATTAATTATATATTTTATTTTCATTTCAGTCTTTATTCTTTTGATTTTTTATCCTTATTTGACAATGTTTATTTTTATCTATATTTGTGCATCCATGCTTTTAGTTTTTATTTTTTATTTATTTTATTTTATTTTTGTTAGGGTTTTATTTTTATTCATTTCAATTCTTCAATGTTAATTTATGTTGGTAATCATGTTTAAATTAATATTTTTTTTCTTTTTTTCCTTTGTTTTTTAGTGTTTTCTGTTATTTTTACATATTTTTTGGATTAGATGATTTTTTTATGCTCATAATATTTATTTTAGTTTTTTCTCTTTTTTGTTGTTTTTGTTTGCTTTTTTATTAAAGATTTTTTTTATTCTTTGAGATAATTTTATGGTTTCATTGTTTGCATAATAATAATGATAATTTAATGATTTTTTTATTGTTTTCTTGCTTGTGTTTTTGTAAAAATATTTATTTTATTTTATTTCTCAGGGATAATTTAATGATTCTAATTATTTGGGAAATAATAGTGATAATAGCTTTAGTTGTTATAGTAATAATAATGATGATAATGTAACAATAACTTTTCAATGATATTGTCTTTTTTTATTGATAGAAAATCATTTATTTATTTTTGTTGTTTAGTCATTGTAGATGTTCTTATAATTTATATTTTATTATTGTGATTGATTTTAAATAGATTATAAAATGAACTAATCATAATACAGTAAATTCGATGATTTAGATATTTGAATCTTCCTGTTTTTTTATGCCGAAGATAATTTTATATTGGTAATTTTATTGAATAAATAAATTTATATGGATTTAAAATTTATATATTTTATTAAAAACTTACGCTACACAAATTTTTTTATAGATTTATTATTTTATTTAAATTTATAGTATAATAAAAGAAATCTTAGAATTTTAATATATTTTTTATATTGAAAAAAAAAAGATTTTAGCTGCGGTAGATTACTGGTGTATATATAAAAAACTGTAATGTATTTAGGAATGAGAAGTGATCGTTTTGTTTTTATGTACGAAGGAGAAGTCAATGTCGTGCGGGAGGAGTTAGACCTAACCTCCACCTCCATGTTAAGTGGGGCAGGTAAGACCACCGGGGATGAAGACCCATTTTACATCTTCAAACACTCGCATTTCAACCTCTGTTTTTCTTCCCTTTTTAATAACACCATGCATGTTGCCTTTGATACGCAAAACACATCGCTTTTCTTTGTTGAATTAAATGAAATTAATTAATTAGGCATTAAGCTAAAACTAAACTACCCAGCTAGGAGTCAAAGCAATTTAAAAGAGATAAGCGATCATATACTTTTTTAAAACAAGGTGGTGACTGGTGAATGAGATAGAGATTGAAACAAATGGAACATGTCCTAACACGTGGACACATTTTAAATAAAGAAAAGCAATAATATCCATGCTTCTTTAATTTGCAATTCAATGAGCAAGCAAATAGAATTTTCTGCTCCCATGAATGTAAGAATCTGAAAGAAATTTGAGTAGTAAATGATATGACCTTAACTTCCAAGTCAAAATCAGCTTCATGGGATCGATCGCAGCGAATGGAGTCACTTAATGAGAGAGAGAGAGAGAGATGATGAACCTCCTGCACCCACACGTCGAGTAAAGTCTTGCGAGTATGCTAACGTGGTCATTACGTGATCATAAAGCATTGGTTTCCCAGTCCCCGCTCATGCAAACTTAAATCTTCCATGTCTGATTTCTACATATTCTTATTCATTAATTGTTAGGCAATATCGTGCTGACCAAGCCCATCCATTTCTCTTTTCAATTTTAAAAAAATCAGGCAACGAAACCTCCACTTCTCTGCAAAGCTCGGAGGTCATACATACATTTATTTATATACAGAAGAGACTTCGATATGTGATTTCTATTCTCCCTTTATTTAGCTGTAATTATTGACTTGTCATTTCTTTTTACACCTACCAAAGTGTAATAAAGAGTGTCCCCGAATGGCAATGTTCATCAATCATGAGCTTCTTCTTCTTCCTCCTTGTACATGATCAATAAATCTGCAGCTGCATGTGTACGTACATGAATAAATAAGAGCATTGAAATTTATTTGGTGGAGGTGGTTGGGTTTCATAAACAAAAATCAACAAGGTAGAGAGTGGTTGGAATTTGATCGGCGCGTTTTTCTTCACCTAAATTTCCAGACCCTGTCCTTCTAGTTTCTCCAAGGACGTCTGTCCATTCATTCTACCTCAAATCTCCAAGTATGCTCCCTCAATTAATGCCTTCTCTCCGTATGACAGCTCCATAACGGAAAAATCGAAGCTCTTTGTATTTTTTTTAAAAAAGAAATTGTACTTTAAAAACATATTTGCTATGAAGAAAATATTAATTAATGTTTTTTCAGTATTATTCTATAATTTTAATATGGTTTTAAACAATTTTTTTTTTAAGAAATACATTATTTTCAAACCATTCTTGACGTCTTATTTATGGATTTAAGTTTTTGAGTTAAAATGATTATTTCAAGTAAAAATATATTATTAAATATTAACAGAATCTAAAGAAATTTAGCGCTGTAATAATGTAATATTGTAATAACGATAGGCTGAGAAGAAAAGATTTCCAAAGCGCAGTATGGTACGATATGGCATGCATTTTGCGTTAATTAGATGCCTGAAAACATTTAATTAATCAATATAATATTTTTGAAAAACAAATGGTTAAAAAAAACTTTTAAACTTACTTTTCTCGCATGGAAAAGATTTCTGGGATGAGAAACACGCAGAAAGCACGTGACTTTGCGAGGGAATGTAGCAAACGGTGGTGAAAAAGGCAAGTCCAAGCAGGCCAATCCACACCAAAATTTTATTATCAGAAGACAAAGGGGAGGGGGAGGGCAGTTGCAGTGAAGAAAAAAGAAAGAAAAAGTCTTCGACTCCAGGCTTGCACTTCTGACGCCTATCCATGTGGCCAGCATCCTTACACAGACTGTAACCTATGGTGGCAAAGCTGTGATTATGATGTGAGTGAGGTGTAGACATGGAGTGAGATAAACATATCCTCAACTCCTTGAATCTGTACAGTATAGTAGCTTTCTTTGGAGTTGATAAGTGTAAGGTTTGAGGTTGTTTATGTAATTGTACTTTTAATAAGTCAAACTGTCTCAAGTCCACTCTCTCCTCTCTTTTCTGTCACTGTTACAGGGACCGAGTTTCTAACTTTTTTTATTCTCTCTTGCTTCTAATCTTTCCCTTTTGCCTTTTTTTTTTTAATTAAAAAACAAGAAATTTGCCTTCTTTTCCACTCCTCAACAAGACAAACAGTAATAGTAGTTATTTGCTCTCAATTTTGTTTATTATGTTTCAAGTAACCTCAAAGCTTAGAGCTGCTGCTACTGCTAACTCTATCCTCTTAAATGCTATACTAATCTTGGGCTAAAAGTGCTCAACTAGTAGTTGGGGGGTGGAATCAAATCCTCAAAGTTTGTGAATTCCTATGCTGCTAGCTCATTGTCCAAAGATTACCCATTTCAGCTAATTACAACATTTATGCTGGATCTAAAGCTTCTCTCTTTGAAGATTCTTGATATGCTAGAAATGGGTTTTTTCAGGTGATTGGTTCTTTGGAGGTTTCAGCATAGTTTCTCCAGAGAGAGAGAGAGAGAGAGAGAGAGAGCTGGAGAAATGGCAGCTACTGAGTTCAATTATCAAGGCGTTATTTGATGAGAGAGTCTTCCTGCATGCTTCTTTTTCCAGGTTCACAATTTTACCTGTAGTTTTTGCTCTTCTGTTTCTTTAATCAAGCTCTTCAAAGTCTACCTGCATTATTTATTGTTTTAGATTTTAGGCATCTTCTTAAGCCTTTAGATCTGTTTCATTTTGAACATTGTTTGTTTATTCTCACAAGAAAGTCAATTTCTTATCTAATATGTGGAAACCTTTGGGTTTCCAGATTTTCAAGTGAGTTTGTTGCAATGGATGTCATACTTGTGTTTGTTTTGGATCTCTTCAGGATGCTTTTTAGGCTTGACTAGTTTCAACTTGTTTTCTTTCTTTTCAATTCAAAGAATGTACCTTTAGTTGTTCAACAACTCTGGCTAACATGACTTTAAATTGCTTAATTGCCATTCTGTCCAGTAAAAACTAGCCACTTTCTGGTTTCTCCGTGGCTTCTTTCTCTCCTCAACTTCAACAGTTGCTGTACCTTTGTTATGTCCTTGAAGCTCAACTCTTATCCTTCAAAGTTCAAATACTTGTAATGTAGGATCTTACTGGGATATTTCTGGTATAGAACCAAACTTGGTCATTCTCAAAGTCTTTGGATTCTTCTTTTTTTGTTTTTTTTTTAATTTTAATTAATTAGCATGTGAGTGTAATTTGCTTTATTTGATGGTCTTTGATGAGAAAAAGCATGTGCTCCCTTTTTATTTCTCACCTTTTTGTGGTTTATTTATTTATTTTCCTGTTGGTATTGGATCTTTCTCTATGCCCTTTGGCTATCACTATGGATTATGGATAATAAGCATTTCATTTGTGGAGCCCCAGAATGCAATGGAAAAGTGTTGTTCTTTTGCTTGCTTTATTCGTTTTGTGATTTCCTTTGCCTCTTGCTTTTGGATGATAATTACCTTTTCTATTTGTCCTTACCATTTCTTTAGAACTGGATAAAACATAAAAGTAAGGAGGATTAGAAAAATTTATCCCAGCTTTTCTGGCAAGAAAAGTAACGATCAATCGATAGCTTTTTAATTTTAGATCTTCTAATCTTTAATGGCTGAAGTAGTGCTTAGCTGACAAAGACTGATGTAATCATTATTGCTGTGGAAAATATGAGCTGGAAGACTAAGACGATTCAGATTTAAGTTTAATAGTAACTCACGAAGTTTTCATTTGATAGATGCATAGCGAAGTGAGAAGCTCTTTATGTGAGAGATTGCAACCTCATGAGTATCGCATTTTGAGAATGTTTTGTCTTTTTTGATGCAATTAGCTTGTGATATAATGGAGATGCACATATTCTTTTCTTGTAAAGATTCATGAATTGCCTTATGTTGGCTGTCTAATGTTGTTTTCTGGTTTCTGTGCTGAATCAGGGAAACAGCAATAAGTGAAGGCCCCATATTTCCATATAGCAAGTCCAAATCAACTCACCATGAAGATCTTCCTGGCTTCATTTATTTATTTCTTCATCATTATAACCATCAATTTTCCTTTTGCTTTTGCTGACCTGAAGTCAGATAAGCAAGCTCTTCTGGACTTTGCTGTTGCTGTACCTCATTTAAGGAAGCTCAATTGGAACTCCACTTCATCAATCTGCAATTCTTGGGTTGGTGTCACTTGCAATTTGAATCGCACTCGTGTGTCTGAACTGCGACTCCCTGGAGTTGGACTTGTGGGTCATATCCCACCAAACACTATTGGTAAACTTGATGCCCTCAGGGTTCTCAGCCTCAGATCCAATGTCCTCGAAGGTGATCTTCCTTCTGATATTACCTCTCTTCCATCACTCCAGAACCTCTTCCTCCAACATAATAATTTCTCTGGCGGCATTCCAACATCCTTTTCCTTGCAGCTCAATGTTCTGGATCTCTCATTCAATTCTTTCACAGGCAACATTCCTCAAACATTAGCAAATTTAACACGGCTTATTGGGTTGAGCCTCCAAAATAACACACTTTCTGGACCCATACCAGATCTTAATCACACTAGGATCAAGCATTTGAATTTAAGCTACAACAATCTTAATGGTTCGATTCCAGTATCTCTTCAAAATTTCCCTAATTCATCCTTCATTGGAAACTCTCTCTTATGTGGACCTCCTCTCAATCCTTGCTCCCCAGTCATTCTCCCCCCTTCTCCATCCCCTGCTCACATTCCCTCACCAACAGTTCCACCTAAGCGAAGCTCAAAAGTGAAACTGACAATGGGAGCTATCATTGCCATAGCTGTGGGAGGGTCTGCTGTTCTGTTTCTTGTTGTTTTTACCATCTTGTGCTGCTGTTTGAAGAAAAAAGATAATGGCGGCAGCAGTGTGTTGAAAGGGAAGGCAGTTAGCAGTGGAAGGGGCGAGAAGCCCAAAGAGGAGTTTGGAAGCGGGGTGCAAGAACCTGAGAAAAACAAGCTGGTGTTCTTTGAAGGCTGCTCTTACAATTTTGATCTTGAGGATTTATTGAGAGCTTCAGCTGAAGTTCTAGGAAAGGGTAGTTATGGCACAGCATATAAGGCTGTCTTGGAGGAATCAACTACAGTTGTGGTGAAAAGGTTAAGAGAAGTGGTGGTGGGGAAGAGAGACTTCGAGCAGCAAATGGAGAATGTGGGGAGGATTGGGCAGCACCCAAACATTGTGCCGCTTCGTGCTTATTACTACTCAAAGGATGAGAAGCTTCTAGTGTATGACTACATACCCAGTGGCAACTTGTCCACGCTTTTGCATGGTACGCCTTAAGCTCTAGTAATGAGTCTTAGAAGCTGCTTTAGAAACTTATGGATGATGTTTCACTCACTTTAATTTTACATTACAATAACACAGGAATGACCAGAATGGTGATAAGACTGAAATCTTTTACACATTTCGACTATTGTTTACCAGATTTACTTTCCTAAATGTTTTTACCTGCCTTTTGGATACAGTAACCATTTTCTGAGGTCCTACATGAAGAATTAGCTTAGTAATTATCTATCATGCCAAAGAATGGCACTACGGATTTTGTCATTTTTCAATCAACTGTGTACGCACAAGTTGTTCATGTTCCTAGAAAAGTTGATTCTAGGAGGCCATCTTCCATTATGCATCAATCAACCTATACTCTTTGCAGTTAAATTCACTCAGGCATGGAATTTAAAACTGTTGATTCACTAATATCCTAAACTCCATTCAAATATGACTACAGCAAACAGGGGAGCTGGCAGGACTCCACTAGATTGGGACTCTAGAGTTAAGATTGCCCTTGGAACTGCTAGGGGAATTTCCCACCTGCATTCAGTCGGCGGCCCAAAGTTAATTCATGGAAATATCAAGTCAACAAATGTCCTCCTTAGCCAAGACCATGATGGTTGCATCGCTGATTTTGGTTTGACCCCTCTTATGAATGTCCCTGCTACTTCATCTCGGAGTGCAGGATATCGTGCTCCTGAGGTGATTGAAACTCGAAAGCACACTCATAAATCAGATGTCTACAGCTTTGGTGTTGTCCTCCTTGAGATGCTGACTGGGAAAGCTCCAATCCAATCTCCAGGACGTGATGACATGGTTGATCTCCCTAGATGGGTCCAATCAGTTGTAAGGGAGGAGTGGACAGCTGAGGTTTTCGATGTTGAACTGATGAGATACCAAAACATTGAAGAAGAAATGGTGCAGATGTTGCAAATTGGAATGACCTGTGTAGCCAAGGTACCAGACATGCGACCAAACATGGAAGAAGTTGTCCGAATGATTGAAGACATCCGGCAATCTGACTCAGAGAACCGGCCATCTTCTGAAGAGAATAAATCCAAGGACTCAAATGTGCAGACTCCGTGATTGACTAAATGTTTCATTTCAGGATCAAGATTCAAAACGGCTATGAACAAGCATTTATTCTAACTTGCGTGTATGTGCAGCATCATAGAGTGTGAATTTGTCTCTCTCTTTTTTTTCCTTTGTTATTCCTCAGATATGTTGTAATGCTCTGATTTTCAATTTCTTAGTCTAATTAGGTGGAAAACTCTTGATTCGTTGAAAAATTTAATTCAATATTGTGAATGAATCGATGACTTGAATCAAAAACCTTGCATATTTCTGCCTTAGCTAGTGAATGTGCTTCCTTTTTGATGTCGTACACCATCTTAACCATCTTCATGAATGATGAAATTAACTACGGTTCTCTTCTGAAATGCACTTGGAAATCATGATTTTCTCAGCTAAAGCGTGACAGAATCAATTTTTGATTGCTTGAGATTACCTAACACTAAGTTATGCACGTGACATGCAATTCTAATTTTTAGGGTCGGGAATATAGTATTGATTGTTTTTTTTAAAAAAAATGTTTTTAATTTATAAATATATAAAAATAATATGTTTATTTCTTAAAAGTTAATTTTGGCATCGACAATTAAAACAATCTAAAAATACACAAAATAATTTCAAGAAATTTTTTTCTCTCAGAATAGCTTCCTAGACGCATTCTTAAACAGGTCTTAGTTAGTAATATGTCTATGTCAAAGCTCACAAGTTTAAAATCTGGATTTTTAAACAGCAAGACAGGATCTTTCTGTAATGATTTCAAGAAATTTAAGCTGAAATAATGAAACACTGAAAAATAGGCATGTTTCCATAACGGGCATTCTGTCATTTTCTGAATTTACAGAATTCAAAAGGGTGTTCAGTACAGGCACCTATTTTTAGCATGTAAATACAAGTATAACCATCTCATTTAACAAAAATGCATGAGGTTCTCCTCAACTTGCACAATTGGCAACGATTTTCAAGCATAGAAATGGCAGTGGGCATACAGCATACAAACTAAACGCACAGTGCTCCTTCTTCAGACTAGGAAGGACAAGGAGCATCTCTGGTAATGGCTAATTCTGATGTGAGCAATATGAATCATCAATTCTGCCATTCAACCGTTCTCCTCCTACTCCCCCGAGTTTTCTTCTTTTAAGAGTTATAAGAAACCAAAGAGGTTCACTCACCCACTGGTTTTCTTTATCTAATGTCCCTTCTAAGAAGGAATCTGAACAAGAGCGGGGGGAAAAGAAAGCTGTTTATTATGTCGTGCATGGATGATTGTGGGAACATTTGCACTTGTTTATCATTATGTCTTTCTTTGTTTTATATTCCTATCCTTATTTCGATCAGAGTTGCTTGACGTTCACGTTTCTGGCCTAAACTCCATTGCACTAGACGTCCAACAAAAGCGATACGCCCTTGAACGCCACAGTTCAAATAGAATTCTACGTAGAGAACACCGATGATAATGATGGGCTTCGATACCATAAACCCCTGTTGGCTGGCATTTCATCAGGGAATATTGATCTGGGTCAGACTTTGATCCATGGATTTAAGACACGATGGATGTATGCCCAGCATGGGCGTAGGCTACCACGCCCGAGCCCATGCTCCTTAGATCCTAGTTCAAGAGGTGTTTTTTGAAGCATTTTATTTGAATTCATCAGTTACCTCTCAATGCAGACTGTGATGATAAGCCAAAGCAAGGTTTATTATGCAGTAAAACCAAAATGCAGTGTTAAAACCTTTAGTTGCATACCACAATTTTTGAAGTAGCTAGCTATTCATCTCCATTAATTTATAGGACATTAGCTCAGCTCAATCAATAAATTAGCGGTATGTGTGAAACCTCTTTGATGTTTTCATGTCTTGGTGCTGCTAGTTAACTAATTCTGTACTTCAGATTTTGGTCGATGCTTCGTAACTCTTCCGCCATTCTTCCTCTGAACAAATCCTTCACTTCAAATGATGGTTTATGCCACTTTTTTAACCCGTTTGGTTATATTAAAGCAATACTCGAATCACTGAGTTAAAGAGGTCATTTTCAAAAAAAAGGAAAAGAAAGAATCATAAATGTAATATTATTTTGTAGACAATAAACGAGGTTATAGTTTACTTGCATTAAAATGGGGCTGTCATGGTGAACCAAATGTTTAGGGAGTAGAGAGAGAAACAATAAAGAAAAAGAAAACCGAAGAAAGGAGGGATCAGAATGCAAACAAAGGGATAAAATCGATGGGACCTGAATAGAATAGAATAAAATAAAGAAGGAGCAGGCCGTTGATCTCACGCAAAAATTGATGAGATAAGAGAAAATTCTAGACGCAGAGCTCCTTCTCTCTCTCAAGCCTGGCCTACAATAATTTACAAAGCTCACATCTTTCTCCTCCTCGCCTGTCTTTAGATTCCAAAAAAATCATCTCTTGGGTTGGTGCTCCTCTCTCTGTATCCTTTGTATGTACTTATAGATCTGCTCTTTTCCTCATCTGGGCTGTCTCTCTTTGGCTGTTTTGGTTTTTTTCAGTGATTCAGTGAGTCCAGATTTGATTTTTGGGTTCTGATTCGATGGCTTCCAAACGCATCTTGAAAGAGCTCAAGGACTTGCAGAAAGATCCACCTACCTCTTGCAGTGCTGGTATGCGTCCTGTTCTTATAAAAACCTCATCTTGATAAAAACCTCATCTTTGAGGCTGTTTCTCTCTCTATTATTACATTATTTAGTTGTGCTGGCCCGATTGCTCTTGAGAGCTGATTTTGTATCATTTATGGAATTAGTGATGTAAAGTTTTCATCTTTTTGGCTTTGTAACTTGATTTTTGACTTGTGAATGGTTGCAATTTCAGGTCCAGTAGCTGAGGACATGTTCCATTGGCAAGCGACTATTATGGGACCTGCTGATAGCCCATATGCAGGAGGTGTCTTTTTAGTTTCTATTCATTTCCCTCCTGATTATCCTTTTAAGCCCCCCAAGGTGATCATTTTCTCTGTTCTTTTATTCTTTTTTTATCATGCGCGCGCGCAAAGTGCCCTTGAGACCAAAGTATTTACCACTTAAAAGTTTTTGGGTCTCCTTTTTAGAAAGAGAGGAGAAATGTGATTCTGCCCTTCCTTATCTTAGCTTCACAAAACTATTGATTGCTGATATTTGTATAGATGTTGAAATTTGCTCCAGCATAGATGTAGGTTTTGAAAAAGTAAAATGAAAGGTATTTTTAGAAATGATATTGTGAAGTTCTGATCAGTGCTTGATGTCTGATAAATCTACATGCTTTCTATATGCAAAGCAATGATTGTTAAGTTTTTGTGTTTGCTTGCAATAAAGAGAAGGAGCTACCAGTTTGAGTAAGATCAGAGGGCGGGCAGCACGGAAGTTAAAATGACGTTCTAAGTAGATTCTATAACCTTGAATGTTATAGCCAAGATTTATTTTACCATTCTAAAGTCCATGCCTGAGGGGGTGTTTGGAATTGAGGTTGAACCTGCTTTTCGTCAAAAAATGAATGTTTTTTCTTCGAATTATTTTTTTCCCTAGTATTTCTGGATTGTTTATGTGCTGGTATCAAAAATGAATTTTAAAAAACAAAAAACATATTATTTTGATACATATCCAAGTGAAAAGCATTTTGAAAAGCAACCTCGACTACACTCTCAGAAACCCTCCAAAAGAGCCATATAGGTGGAGAACAATAACCAAGATTGCTTGAAATAGCGTTTATATCAATGACTTGAGACTTAGATATTATTTTTATGTGCTTTGAAGATAGATCAATGCCACAATATTTCTGGAATATGAATCAATTTTGGCATTTAGATAAGCAGAAAGTATTGTGCTTTAATGCTCTGCATTTATTTGGTTGATAGGTATGAATTGGAAACAATGGTGTATGATGCATTGGATTACAGTGTCAGATCCTCTTTTTTAGGATCACAACAATTCGCAAAAAGTTTGATCCTATTATATTAAAATATAAGAAATAACAAATTGCCAATCCCAATTAGTTTGGGCCATAAACTTGGTTGACTTGATTTTGTAAAATGAGTTCAATTTTTCAGTATCTTGTGCTCTTTTTAGTAAACAAATTGATTTGACTCTGGTTTATATACACCAGGTTGCATTCAGGACAAAAGTCTTCCACCCAAACATTAACAGCAATGGAAGCATATGTCTGGATATTCTTAAAGAACAGTGGAGCCCAGCACTAACCATTTCCAAGGTTTGAGATGACCATTTCTCTTTTGCCTTGATTTTTTTAAGACATTTGTCGATGCTTAAACACGTACTCATCTGATAAACTGGTTTGGTGTTCTATGCGTGCATGCATCAAATGCTTAGAATGACGACTGAAACTTGAAACCAAAATGATGTGTTCGCTGTGATATTGTTGCCCATTAGTAATATGACAGTTCAACATTTTTCATAAGTAATATGAAAAATTACCAGAAATGTTAGTTTAAACACAAGTCGTACCTAGTTCAGTATTTAAGTTGTGTAGCAGACGCTTCAAACAGTCTTTTAAGGTCCAGAAGGTCTCACATCTATGCAAGAGTATGTGCTTACCAATATGAAGGAACTTGCTATGACCCTGGATCTTGAATAGAAAAGAGAATGGCAGTATCCATTAATAATAAGTTCTTGGAAGGCCTGCTAGTAATATTCTTACATGTCTCAAAGAATGTAGTAAATAATTTCTTGAACCTTGTATGAACACGATTAATTACTTATCTGGGTCTTGAATAGAAAAGAGAATGGCAGTAACCATTAATGATAAGGTCTTGGAAGGCCTGCTAGTAATATTCTTATATGTATCAAGGAATGTAATAAATAATGTCTTGGACTGTGTATGAACATGTTTAATGGCTTATCTGCGCCTGTTTTCTGATGTCCATTTATCTCTTAGTGATTATGGGAGATATCATGGTGCTGCAAATAAAATGTTTAACACAACTGGAATCAGGGAGAATTGGAAATGTAGAAGGTTCACAGTTTCTAATTGCTTTGGTTTGTCAATTAGGCCTTCACAAACTTGAGATTTAGACTTTGAATGTCGTGTTTGATAGCTGTTCTCTAACACTTTAGAGGTGTGAGCTTGTTATTTGATTTGATATGGTTGTCTGTTATTCTCCTACTTTTCTGAATAGGTATTTCTTCTGACCCAGCTTCCCTTTCCTGAAACAAATGAAGAAAAAAATAATAGAATTTGGTAGCAAAAATGGTTCCTTGTAAGAAAATGATGTGACAGAAAATGTGATTGGAAAGGAAATTTTTCTTCATCAATTGTTTCTCTTATGCTGTTTGATTTTGGTGAAAAGGTGAATTATGTAACCCATTCCTGAACACACAGTTGGGCATCTGGCACTTTCCAAACAACACTTGAGGTGTTTTTGGAATGTTAGGATGGAGTTGTGGATATTATGCACTCATGCAAAACATTCTAGAATATTTGTATCTGAGGGAAGTGTTTAATGACAGCTGTGTTTTTTAATCCAGGTGCTGCTGTCTATATGCTCACTGTTGACCGACCCCAATCCTGATGATCCACTTGTGCCTGAAATCGCTCACATGTACAAGACTGACAGGGCAAAGTATGAGGCCACTGCCCGTAGCTGGACTCAGAAGTATGCGATGGGTTGATGCAGAAGAATCTATTTAGCATTGTTTAAACGAATTTTCTATCCTATGGTTATCTTATTGTGAGGTGAAGGGATGGAAATTTCCCAACTTCAAATTCTCTTTTCCTTTCTGGTTTTTAATTGCAGAGACCCAGAATTTGGAAGAAATTGGTCTGCTAGTCTGTGAATATCTATTTGAAGGATTAGTGAATGTAATGTACCTTGTTAGAACTGTCAGGTTGTTTCTTTGCAATTCCAATGCTCGTATTTGAATGCCAGAAGTGTTAATCCTGATGTACTCTGTGCCCAAGATTAGTATTCTAGATTCATGATGCTAAAGACAGAAAGCACATGCACGGTCCTACAATGGAAATGACAGGGTTTACCGATCGGACTTTCCTGGCACCTTAGAGCTTTGATGTCTTGGTAACCATGATATGCCCATTGTTAGACTAAAACCCAAGTTCTGGTTTCGGGATTTTACTTGTGCAAATGATGTTCCATGCCGAAGTTATGTATTTTAACATGGAAAAATATCGAAACCTTCGAAAGGTGTCCTAAAACCAAACAAAACCCCTGGCTTTCTCCGCTCGCGTATTGCAGCAAAAAACGAAAGTCAAGGACAAGCGATATCACGGGATACATGGTGGGATTGGACTGTTTATGTGCGTAGTGGGATTGAACTGTTTATGTGCGGTGGCTCTTGCGCGACGAATACAACTGATTGTTTGGTTGAGAAAAAGAAATGGAAAGCTCAGCGTTAACTGTTGTGATAGCAATAAGGTGGCAAGCATATCCTTCATAACATAACAGGCGTTGAATACTGTTCTTGACTCAACAATCTATTGATATAAAATGGTGAGGTGCATGTGTTTATTATTAGCTGTAAAAGGCAGGGCATGAAATTAATGGAATCCCACAAATGATTTGATGATATTGTTGGAAACCTGAGATCTACAACTTAAAGCATCATCTTATCACTTAGTTAACAAGCAATGAGGGCCTCACTGAAAACTCTAATGCATAATATTATGATTGCTCCACACATGCATGCTGTCTGTCTAGGGTTGTACCCATCACCCTTTGCTTCCTCTCCAAGCCAGAGGAAACCTACCAGACTTCACTATCATATGGAAACCGATAACAATCGCCACTTTCTATACAGCTGATTGCATCATTAATATATATTTTTCAGCGACATATATCTTCTTCTTTGAGATATGGTTTCGACAGGTAGATTTAGAACTCTCTGAAGTGAAGAGAGATTATACAAATTAATCCCATATGTTGAAGAAAAAAACATGTTTCTGTCACATAATTTCTATATCCATTTTCTTCATCCCGTGACAGTAATGAGAGGTCTTCTTATAGATAGATGGTGTCTATATGAACATTAGCCAGGGAGAGTGGATCTGGTTAGCGTATCTTCAAATCAAATGATTATGATTGGGAAATTGTTCGTTTTCATTGTAGATATTGATCATACCACAATAATAATATAAATAAAAATAAAAGACGGAAAGAGGGAGGAAAAAATCTCCTTGTATTGTTTAGGTCAACGTCGTATCGATACCCACTGTTTCATTATAGAAAAATAACAGCAGGAACGTAGCACTAGGGTTACGATTGGTTGGCACTAGTTTATTCACAGCTCTTGCTACAGTTTGAATCCATTTTTTTAATAGAATCTGTTAAAATCTTTTCACCATATTTATGAAACTCGATTCAAGATTTAAAAATCTTGACCTAATTATTTGTTTAGCTTGAGTTTTAAATTAAATCGTATGAGTTGTCTCACATGACCTTATTCACCCGGTAGATCTAGGGTAAAAATTAAATTAATATTAAAAGATAAAATTACATAAAAAAAATATTATATTAAATAATGAATAAAAAAACATATATATAAAAAAAAAGGTGAGAAAAAACAAAAGAAAATAAAAACTTCATATTAAATGATGGGGAAAAAAAGGCCAAAAGAAAAAAAACTAAAAAAATACCTAAGTCAACACATGCTAACCTTTCAACTCTATGAATTCGATCCATAATTCAAAATTATCTCATAAAAGATAAATGGGGAATGATCATGAAATTAAATTCTCAATCAATAAAAATAAAAGAGGTTTGTCAATATCAAAATAAAATTTTATTAGACACCTGCACTGTCCAGGGATGGAGAGTCATTAAGATTAATCAAACATCTTCGCAAAAGTTTGCCCCACCCCTTAAGAAGTGCGGGCCCACACGGTGATGCACAACCAACTATTTTTTATTTTAAAATAATATTTATATTTATTAAAATATAAAATTATTCTTACTTAACTTGATTATAATAAAGAAAAAATGCAATGAAAATATAAAAATCTCTAAACCGGTTAGATAAACTTTGGTTCAAAAGGTAATTTAATCAAAAACAACTTTTAGATGCTAGTTTTGTGTTTATATTTTTTTATTTAAAAGGCAAGTTACTCATTTTATGGAAAAAAAAAAAATGAAAACTATTGTATTACCCTAGGCCAATTGTATTTGTTGACAAGAACAAGACCATCATGTCAACGGTGCAAATGAATTTAGAGGTATATTATATATTGCTAAAGTAATTCTCGTAATTTCTTCAAAATATTAACATGAGGATATAAGGGGTAAATATAGAAAATACAGAAATAAGAACGAAAACAAAGATATAAAATGAATTTAAGATAATTTTAAAATGAGTTCATGACTTGTCTAGTTTCAGAGTTTCATCTGGGTATTTGCTTAGTACATTGGCATGCGCTTGCAATAGGGTTGATTGAGTATGGAAGATTAGTATGAATAGTGTTAATTAATTTAATGGGTGGTTGTGATTTAATTTCTTCATGATTAAAATTGCGACGCATGCATTTATTTATAATGATACCGTCCCTTCTTAAACTTTATGAATCCCTTTCCTTTACATGAACTGTAATTGATTAATATAGCAAAGGTCGGTCCATTTATGATGATGAGCTATATACCCCTTCTTCAAGTTTCAGAATCTAAATATAACTGATTAATATATCTGAAGCTCTGTGTGTGTAAATGTGTGTGTGTGTGTGTGTGAGAGAGAGAGAGAGAGAGAGAGCGAGAGGGAGGGAGGGAGGGAGGGAGCGGAGGAGACAGGAAGACAGGAGCGGAGGAAGGCAAAATAAATCAGGAAGTGAGTGGTCATAATTCAACCTCGTACGTACTTAGTGCACTTCCAAGAGGATTGTTCGTTGTGGTGGGTTCGTGTTAAATTAATGCAGTTTGAATCTAGGGTGTAGCAGCCACCTAACACCGGTCTGCTTCTGCTGTCCTACGAGTCTGTGACGCGTCGTCAATTGTTCTCTGATTAAGCACTCATTTATACATTTAGGTTTATACATTTAGGTCTAGGGTTTTGGATTTCACAGTGACAGTCCTTCACAAAATAAAACTAATATGAATGTTGTGGTGAACCATTTGATAAGTCTGGAGATCGATATTTCTGAAGTCGCAAGGCCCAACTTCTCTATCCCCTGTCCTGCTCGCCAATGCACTAATTTCTTCTGGTTTCCCTTCCTTAGAATCATGGATAATTCATTTTTTCTACATAGTTTTGTATTGCTATATATGAAATGGCTGAGTAAAATATATGTTTCATCTTGTGATCATTTCTACCATTGTATTATAGTTTAAGAAAATAAAAAAAAAAAACCAGTAAAATCTATACAAAAACTAGGATGAATAAATAGTTTTAAATTTATAATCGATAGGAGACATACGGAGCTAACAGAAATAAAAGCAATACCTCGCAAAAGGTAGCTACTAGCTAGCTAACACTCCATCCGGCGGCGAACGGAAAACTTCACCAAGAAGGACTGACATCAAAAGGACCTCAGGATCTTCACATGTAAATAAAATAAAACGACAAAATGGGTTGGTTCAAAGATGCAAGAGATAGTCTTTTTGACACGTCAAGATAGGCAGCTGGAAGCAGTACTAAGCTACAGTAATTGTGTTCAGCTCCCGTTTCCACATGATTCCTTTCCCCGCTCCCCACGACAAAAACAGAGGACACCGCCTCATGGCAACCTGCTTCCTAAGTAGAGATTTAAGCCAAGTGCCCTAGCTCGTGCACTATATATACACACACACGCACACTTGCACATGTCCTCCTCCATTTCATCTTAATTTCTCCCCAAAGCCCCCATTTCATTCTCACTCATCCTCCCCTTCTCCCTCACTCGCAGAGAGAGTGAAGAGCACTGAAACCTGCATCAAGACGTTGTTCTTTTTCCAGTTTTCCGCCACAAGCTCCGCCCCCTTTGCCGTTTCAGGCTAGCCAACTGCTTCATCAAACCTAGAAGTTGTTGCTGTCACTTTGTTGCCCTCTTCCCACTCCACAGAGCTAGCTAGCTAGGTGATCTAGCTTAACTTTCCTCTTTTTGTCTACTGTATATATATGATTACACCTTCAAACTCTCAAGACCCAATTAAGCTTAGTAAAAATTAAGTGGCTTCCTTCACTCTTCTTCAGTTTTTTTCTTCATCTCTCACTTCATTGATCACCAGACAAATTAAGCTGGCTGGCTAGACCATCTTGATCAGCTGGTCAATACATGGTTTTGCCCCTATGTCTTAACCCACTTCTTGATCACAAAGACCAGCCTTTTTTACCACCCCTTCATCTTCTATCCCCCACTACATCATAATCCATGCTGACACACAACCCCAACACCATGTCCATACAAACAAAAGTCAATTCTACTGAACATGTATTCGCCACTAAAAAGCTCATCCAGAACCAGCAGCAGCATCCTTCTTCAAGGATCCGCGGTCAGAGAATAGTTAGAATCATCCACACCGACCCTGATGCCACTGACTCCTCCAGCGACGAAGAGGAAGAACAAGATCAAGAGAGGAAGTTTGTCAAGAGAGTGAAGACACGAGTGAGTGAAATAAGATTGTTAGAGCAAGAAACAACAGCACCAGCAGCTCCTTCTCCAAGAACTTCAAATGATCATCATCGACACTCTACAAGAAAGAGGTCTTCTTCAAGACTACCGGTATCCGATGTCACTCGCCGGAAAAACTTCAGAGGTGTCCGTCAGAGACCCTGGGGAAAGTGGGCTGCCGAAATCCGTGACCCGACCCGACGGAAACGGGTCTGGCTAGGCACCTTTAACACTGCAGAGGAAGCTGCTACTGTCTATGACAGAGCTGCAGTGAAACTAAAAGGTCCCGACGCCGTCACCAACTTTCCTATTAAATCCGTTATGACGGTGAGAGCTAACGACGATGGTCCAGACGTCCAGTGCGAGTCATGTGACTCACCGTCTAGCAGTGGTGTTAACGTTATGCCATCACTCGCATCAGTCCTCCGTTACGAGGAGCTGGTGCCGTTTGATCCTGTTTTGACCGAGAAATCCAAGGTTATCGACGATCACCGCGAGTCATGCGAGTCACCGCTGAGTGGTGCTAACGTGATGACTTCACCAACGTCTGTTCTTCGTTACGAAGAGTTGACGCTGTTTGATAGTTTGGCTTACGGTGACGTTGACGCTTTTGGGTTTAAAATTGACGTGCCGTTAGGTTTGCCGGACTTTATGTTGCCGGTGAAATTCGTCAACGATGAAGAATTCGTTGACCTCGATGATTTCTTGGTGGAGGCCATTTGTTAAAAAAAATATCTTCAGATGTGTGGTGAAATAATCAATTTTGGTGAAGGTTTAGGGAGTGTGTTGTAAATTGACACTACCCAGACAAGACGTGGCATGTTATGATATGATTCGTGCTTTAAAGGCGCAAAAGAGGATAGAAAAGGCGCCTGATATAGAGTTGGAATACCTAAAGTGCCCCTTTGTTTGATGTTAGGTTCATGGTTTGATTAGTCAAACTACGGAGTGTAATTACAAAGTGGAGTGTTGGTTAATTACTTGGTCCATATTTAGTAAATTAATTATATGGAGTTTTCGTCACTTGGTGTGTTAGTAAGAATCTTTCTGTACTTGCGTTTATCATTATTTTAAATTTCTATGCAACACAAAACGGAGGAGGCATATTTAATAATTAATTTAATAATGAAGTGAGATTGAATCTTAATATATAATGTGTGGCATGAAATCTACTAAGCTTGTTGAATTGGATAGTTTAATTTGGATTCCATTACAGCACTGACATTATTCTTATGTTTGTAGTTTTAAAAAATAAATTAAAATAAACTGTGAATTTATAGTCTTTTATGATTAAGATTATAAAAGAGGTTTTCCCATATATTTATTGATTGATCAAATATTTTGAGAACTAAAATAAAACTCAATTTTACCAACACCGCATTACATTTGAGTATGCTTGTTGCTAATAATAATATAACATGTGACCTTTATGAACTAATAATCGCAAATGAATATTATTTTTTTACTCCATGTCAATTTAAATTTGAATTTTAAATAATATAATTAATGACTTTTTGTTGCCACAAGAGTATCACTTATAGAGGTTTAACTATATATTAGGCGTGCAGGAAAAAAAGGCTTGATGATGGCATGTTTGGAAGGTGGGGAGCCCCCGAATGTCTGAAACAAAAACCAAATCGTCGTCACTTGATGAGGTGGCGGGTTATTGTCGGATGTCAAGGCTCCACCAAAATTATAGTCCTCTCCAAGTTGCTATGCTTGTCCTGATATCCTATCCATGGCCAAAGTGGATGCCGCCGGAGAGCAAGTTATTTTGATGTATTAATATAAAAAATAATTTTAAATTACAAATAATTAAATTAAGCTGTAACCTAAATACGTATTGTGGTGGGGTCTGACAGCTATGATGTTTATCATCATCACTCACCGTGCATTTCCCTGCAATTTTTCCTCCGGCGCACGATTTTCATCCACATGGAACACTTCAAAATCATGAGTGCATTATATGTTCGCATATTATCTAAGAATATAATTATAAAATCATAGCATGTATCCTAAGCAAAATTATTATTGTTATTGATTCAATATTTTAACATATACAGTAGAATACAGAATATTAATGTTTAAATTAAAATACCATTGACTATTTACTTGCTGCAATAATTAAATTAATACAGATTTTATTTTTTAAAAAAAATGATCAAACCCGATTTCACGGTTAAAAGATGTAGTTTAGGATTTTTTTGGGTGTTATTATTTTTTTTAAAATAAATAAATCTGAAGACATGAATATAATTTTGGTTTTTACATTTTATTTATTTCGGGTGTTTTTTCCCCCTATTTTACGTATAGGATGTTAAATTACTAAATTATCGTACTCACACCACCATTCTATCACCAATATATCATAATTATAACGACCAATATCATTTTCAAAATACCTCCATCAAAATTAATATTCTTGGCCAGAACACCGATGTGGGGGAGGGATAGTATCATCACCTCTCTCCCATGAGATATCCATTGTTGATCCACTGATCCGTGACCCTCGAATTCACGCAGTAATTTGGGGATCAAGAGTCAACATCTTGCAGAAATTATATAAACCTGACCTGGTGAAAAGGTTAATGGTGGAGTGCCATAGCCCCACCACAAGCGGTGGCTGGTGGCCACTAGTGTTAAGGGGCCTACTATCTCAACCACGATTCAGTATAGACCACATAATGTTACTGGATTCTAGCTTGAAAAATGTGGCATCACTAGCTGTTCCACCGTCTACCGGCGGCTGAAAATAAATTTCAAAGTAACTGAGACGGAGGGAAAAGTCAAGAAGGGAGTCTCAAACAGATCTGAGGCAATGAAAAAATCGTAGTGGAGATTCTGTAGGTCCAATGGTTGGTGACCAAACGGATTCGAAAGCAACAAATTAAAGCGAGTCCATGAATATATGGCCATGATCGCCACCTTAATCATAAACCATTGCCGCCTTCTACTATCGTTTTCTTTTTAATATAACTTTTCATGCTTTAAATGTTATTTAACTCTACGTTCAAGAAGTTAATTTGAGTTAGCTTACACGTTAATAAAACCAATTAATTATTTAAAATATTGTTGGTTTGAGAATTCGTGCTTGTGAAAACCAAATTTCTAAGATTTTTTCATATATTATTTTTTATATGCTGGATAAGAATATATATGCTTTTAACAAATCAATTAAAACCAAGTATTGGTAATTATTTTTCATATCTTTAGACGCGTAATGTTGCTATAGGAATGAGCTCCATTATAGTTTTATGTGGAACTTAATATATAGTTTTTAATTAATATATTATTAACGAGGCACAGAGAAGTGGCGACACACCACTACTCATCCAATAATTTTGTTGGTGTGAGTACAAGTTGCAATAATTAATCCACTCACATACATGCATTTCTTTGGCAGCTTTCTCTTCAAAGCGGATAGTCCATGTAAAGTCTTGGAATCCTATTTACATAGTAATTTTGGCGTTTCTTTCAGATATTTCATGGGAGACGACTGATGATCGGTGGATCTTTGATCTCTTGTCACGTTACGATATTCGCTTCATCCTCTGAACATCGTGCATGCCCGGATTCCTTCAACAACAATTGATGTGCGTCACTTGACCTATATAAGGTTATTTTCCCTCATAAATAATTACTCATGTAATATAGTTACCTTATAAGTTGAGTGGATTCAAACTCATCTCAGAGCCACGCATGACTTTGTTGGAACACGACTAGCTAGTCCCCCCCCCCCCCCCTAAAATCTATATAAAAAAAACTATCAACCATTTTCATAGAAGCTTGTGACGGAGCTAGCCAGCAAAAAGTTTTGGTTATGTTGCTATAAGTTTTTAGCTACCTGATTGTTGAATCTTCTATAAAATTTTCAGGCCACGGCTCGGTTTAACGAAGGGACGGGCCTGTCATTGCTTGTCTTCTGTCTTCTAACCCTATTTTCAATCTTTTTGTATTTGTTACTGTTTTTGTTTTTGGTGTTGTCTCCATGCGGACAATCATTGTGACTCACCCATCCAAAACCTAACCTGGATCGAGTTTTATATTAAATAACATAAAGATTGATTGATTCAATTAGCCTGATCGAAATCCATCTGGAAATGCCTGCTTATTAAATATCAAATATTATGAATGACTCGTGGATAAAACACCTCATCGTCTACCCTTACTTCACATAAGCAAGACATTAATTCTGGTGAAAACATCCTATCCACGCAACCCTCCCCTCTCTCTCTCTCTCCCCCTTTCCCTCTCGATCGAGAGGGGGAGAGAGAGCGAGAGAGACTCCGTCAATTCATTTCCTACGCAGTATAACAATTTTAAATCCAAGCACGTGTTTCATACGATGCTGCCATCTATACTTATCAGCAGCAAGGCTTAGCTTTCTGCAAGGTGGGACCTGCTCCATGAAAAGTAAAATATCCACTCTAAGCTCTGAACATATTTATCGTAGAGGACAGAATAACCCCACTTGTTTCTCTAAATTTATGGCCGCCATCTGCTACTGTTCTCGGTGTGGTGATTGATTGCTGACATCTATGAACTGCTCATAGAAGATGTTTGTAGTTCGATCTTATAATAAACACCTGTTGAATTGTAGATCAATTTTCATTGGAATTATTATTAGCCATTAAATTAAATTAAATTAAACATTACAAAACAAATAAAAGTCGTGGCCTGTTGCACTGTGCTCCCTCTCACATATCACTGTGGATTGCGACAGTGTAGGGGCGATTTTGGGCTTCATCATCCGGTGTTTTGTGTTTTTTTCCTAGGGGTGTTTTTGGTTTTTGCCTCTTTTTTTTTTTTTTTACTTTCCGCTTTTGTACAGTGCATTGACGCCTCTGACCCTCGAAAAAGACAAATTAGTGTACAGGGACGAGGGGCTCCGTCGGCTTTTCATAATTTCAGTGCACAGTGCACCGACGAAAAAAGCCCTCGATAACGACAAATTAATGCACAGTGAACGGGGACACGGGCGTCCTTTCCTCCTCGGTTCTTTCGTGAATCTTGGTTGGATCAGGGATGCATTAGTAATTAGCCTATTTTTTTATTATATTTCCGTCTGCACGGCTGGCGCGTCGTCAGGACGCGACAGCGGCGCTCAACGCCAACGCGCACTGTAGGCGGCGCGTGCCGTGCCATACGGCGGTCAAAAATTTTCCGCCGACGGTGAATACGGTGCGCCTCCAGGTTCTTTGTCTTTCGTCGCGGCGCGTGTTCATCATAGATGCCCGTGTAAGCGGCGGAGGACGCGTTTTTGTCGGCTGTCCCTTTTCTCTCTCCTGTCGATTCAAATTCATCTCTGGTCCCTCATGTTTGTGGAAGATTAATTTCGGTCCCTTCAGTTTTGATTTCGTTTTGTTATTACTGATTTATTTAAATTAAAGTTTTATTGTTTTCAATTGTGCCCTTCAATTAAAATTGATTATATAAGAAGTTTTTAATTCAGTCCTTATACTTTGAATTTTTGATTTATTGTTGATTCCTTCAATTTTTATGGTACGGAAGTTTTTCTTTCTTCAATTTGGTCCTCCAATTGCAATTGGTAATATAAACAAAGTTTGATTTCAGTCCCTCTTCTTCTAATTTTTTTATGGAATGACAGCATTTGATCATTATTTATTTTTTGTCCTCCAATTATTTTTTTTTCAATTTTATCCTTCAATTGGAATTAATTTTAGATATGATATTTTTCATTTTGGTCCTTATTCTTTTAATTTTCTATTTGATATTAATTCATTTGTTCTTTTTTTAATGTTTATTTTTTATTGGTATTTATGCATCTATGTTTTTAGTTTTTGTCCTCAGTGTAACTTTTGTCCATGTATATATAAGTGTATTTCACACAATAATAATAATAATAATAATAATTTTTCTCTCTTACTCTTTTGTTATTTTTTTCGTTCCTGATAATTTAATAATATTTTTTTTTCCAGTGATAACAATGATAATTTTTTTTTTAATCTTTTGTTAAATTTTCTGGGATATTTTTAGCCTTTCATTTATTTTTGTTTCTTTCATTATTAACATAATAACAACAACAACAATAATAATTTAATTGTTTTTCTTGCTTACTCTTTTGTTAATGTTTTTTTTCCCTCCGAATAATTTGATAATTTTTATTGTTTTAACAATAATAGCAATGATAATTATTTCTTCTTCTTTTTTAATCTTTTGTTAAAGTTTCTAGGATATTTTGAGTGTTTCATTTATTTTTGTTTCTTTCATTATTAACATAATAATAATAATAATAATAATAATAATAATAACAACAACAACAATAATAATAATAATAATTTAATTGTTTCTCTTATTTATTCTTTTGTTAATGTTTTTGAGTTTTTTTTTCCAGGATAATTTAATAATTATTTTGTCGTTTTCGAGGGGTTGATTCGTGATTATACTGTGCACATTGCAGCTAATTAAAAAAAATAGAGTCAGAAACCGAAAACACCCCCAGAAAAAAAACACAACACGCCTGATCACCAAGCCCATTTTCTTTTGTGATCTTTTATAATGCAGTGTTTTTTTATTCTAAAAAATTTTATTTATGCTTGCGTAACAAACTCTACTTAAAAATTGCAACATTTTATCTCCTAATCTATATTTTTTCTTAATTATATCATATAAATTTATTTATTTTTATTTAATTATGTTAAATTATATACACAAAAATACCCACGGCAACGCGCGGGCAATATAGCTATTTTTTTTATATACACAAAAATGCCCGCGGCAACGTTTTTTAATTATGTTAAATTTCTCTCCCTTTGTTCTTTCTTTTACTTTTTTCATTTGTTCCTTTATTTTTATTTTCAAGTCAAATTACTTTTTTTACCAAATAATTTTTTTTAAAATTTTTTTGTTGAATCTTTTGCTAAAATTTTTAAGATTTTTTCAGTCTTTCAATTTTTTTTTCATTATTAACATAATAATAATAATAATAATAATAATAATAGTAATAAAATTAATAATAATAATTTAATTTTTTTTCTTACTTCCTCTTTTGTTAATGTTTTTTAGGGTTTTTTCTCTCTTGGAATAATTTGATAATTTTTATTGTTGTGACAGTAATAACAATGATAATTTTCATTTTTATTTGATTTTTTTGTTTCATCTTTTGTTAAAGTTTTTATTATTTTTTTAGTCTTTCATTTTTTTCCTTTTATTATTAGCACAGATATAATAATAATAATAATAATAATAATAATAATAATAATAATTTAATTGTTTTTCATGCTTACTCTTTTGTTAATGCTTTTTAGGTTTTTTTTTTTCTCGGAATAATTTTATAATTTTTATTTTTGTTGCAGTAATAGTAAATTTATTGCATTAAGATAATTTTTATTTTTCTTTTATGTTTTTTGTTTGATCTTTTGTTAAAGTTTTTACGATTTTTTTAGTATTTCATTTTTTTTCCTTTCATTATTAGCCCAAATATAATAATAATAATAATAATAATAATAATAATAATAATAATAATATAATTGTTTTTCTTGCTTACTCTTCTGTTAATGTTTTTTATAGTTTTAACAATAACGTTCACAATAATTTTAATTGCTATAACAATGATAATGATAATAATGTGAGAATAGATTTTCAATGTATGTTTTCATGTTTTTTATGAGTAAAAACAATAACTATTTATATTTGTTATTTTATTATTGCAGATTTTTATTTTGTGTTAATTCATTTAGTTTTTTTTTTAAATATTCTTCAATGATGTTTATTCTTTACGTCTATATGCATCTATGCTTTTAATTTTTTTTTTTTGTGTTTTATTTTTAATCTATTCAGGCCTGAAATTCTTATTTATATTGGTAGTCATTTTAAAATTAATTTTACTCCCTGTTTCCCTTTATTCATTTCTTTCCCCTGTTTTTTTCTTATTTTTATTTGTTATATGGATTATATAATTTTTTCTATTTTACTATTTGCACAATGATAATGATAATTTTTATTTTTTTAATGGTTTTTTTTATGAAAATCTTTTGTTTATTTTTTTATTATTTTTCCTGGGATTTTATTTATTTTAATTGTTTTGATAATAATATTGATAATGATTTTAATTTTTATAGCAATAATAATGAAAATAACGTCGGGATGAATTTTCAATTTATATTTTTAAATTTTTGTACATAGAAAATTAACTATTTATTTTTGTTATATGATTATTACAACTATTTTCACCCTTTATATTTTGTTTGGTTTAAATTAGATTATAAAATAAACTAATCTTAATGCAATAAATTTAATAATTCAAATATCCGAATCTTCTTGCTTTCTTGGTGATGATAATAAATTAATACTGATTATTTCGTTAAAAACTGCTAAACAAATAAATTTATAATGATTTAAAATTCATATATTTTATGAAAAAATTATTCAAATAAATTTATTATTTTTACTAAATTTACAATTCACACCATAGATCATCCTCACCAAAATTTTTTTTAAATATTTGCTATATTTTCAATTTATTCGCATCAATTTTTGTTCATTTCATTTAATAGTTTATGATGTTTTTTTTAACAGGAGAATTAGCAGGGAGATTAAATGTCTCATTTTAAAGAAAGGTTTTGACTTCGTTCTTCATGTCAACATGTCTCTTTTTTGCAATAATTCGCAAGTTATATTGTTTGCGCTCTTTTGTGATTTTTTATGACGCAGTACCTACATTCTAAAAGATATAATCTATGCTTGCGCAACAAACTCTACCTAAAAATTTATACATTTTATCAACTAATCTATAATTTTTATTTTATTATATCATAAAAATTTATTATTGTGAATTTAATTATGTTAAATTATATACACAAAAATACCCGCGGCAACGCGCGGGCACTCTAGCTAGTCATATATAAATCACGTGGTTTTCTTCAAAATATCTAAAGAACCAGTTTCTTGACGATAATTCTTTTAATCAGCTCTTTTGATCGGAGAAATGTTCATAATAATTATCCTAGCTGGAAATTAATATCCCAACTGTTAATTTGTTTTTAATATTGGTCTGATGAAACTATGCATGGAAGAGAGAGCTAGGCGTATCATTAGCGATAGAAATTATAATCTATATTATACCGGGATTAATAGGTTAAAACATTATATATTTATAAAAAAAAATTAATTATGTAGCTGATTAGTTAATTAACTAATTATAAACTAACTGGATATTTAATAGACATAAAATTTAATATTCTAACGGAGCCAACTTTAATGTTTTATATTTTATTATATTATGATCTCATTGAATTTACTATAACTCATTTAATTTAATAGAGACCCGATTATTATCAAAAAAAAAAAAACAAATTCTTGGACAAAATTGAACGGTTCTTGTTAGACAAACGCATCGCAGCCATCCCTAACAACACCTGTGATTTGTCTTCAACGTCCCTGCATACAATTCTTGTCTTCCGTTCTGGGCCTCTTCTAGCTAGCGACAACTTTGTGATTATCAGGTCAGGGTATGTTTTTAAGTTGGTTTGAAAATGTGTTTCTACATGTTTTTTATTCATAAAATTATTATAATAATATTTTTTTATTTTTTAAAATTATGTTATATTAATACATCAGATTTTTTTATTTAAAAAAACCAATTTAAAATAAAAAATAAAAAATATATTTTTTTAAAATATATTTAAAACACAGTAAGAAACCACCACTAAATTTGCAACTAGAAGCATCGTGCCATTATATTATACATGAAACTAGATTTGCCCATTGTCCTAACGTGGATTGTTCAGTTCACATTAAAACTACTATTCTGTCTTCTAAAAACAAAATAATTGAACAATTGATCATGATAAATCTTATTTCAATATTTTTTATCCCATTGTAATTGCGCTAGTACCCTTGAAAAGCAACACTCCTATTGCTCGAGGGGCATTATTGGTTTTTCATATATTTTTATACAGGGCAATTGCCGCATGGCTTCTAGAGCCAGCTTTATTTTTGCCTATCATTAAGGTGTTTTTTTGGGTTTTTAATCTCGGTTTTCTTGTAATTATCTCTTGGTTTCAAGGGTGCTATGATGTTTGTAATCTTTTTATATACAGTATAACGACCGAATAGCTCTTATAGACTAATTTGTTCTTGTCAGGTTAAGATGTATCGTTGGTTTTTTATTTATTTCAATTATCACATGAATATCAAGGACGTTATAGTCTTTGTAATTTATTTTATAAGAAAATGGTTAATATGTGCACCCTCGTCTACAGGTGAGAGACCCCGCGCAACACGTGTGATGGTTTTATGGGGCGGTGGTGTCTGGGGCGTTGCACCGCCCTCAACACTGGAGGTTGACGTGTGTCACCCGTTAGGCTATCGTGCAACTCCAACAGAAAAATTATCATTTTTCTTTTCTTTTTCTATATCACCATTTAAAATTGCAAGGTGGTTCTCAATCTTTGTATCAAATTTGATTTATTTATTTTTTAATTTCATTTTTTATATCATATTGATCCATATTTTAATTGGGTCAAATTTGATTTATATCATATTGTACCCGTATTTTTGAACATTTCACAATGGATCAATTATTGATCCCTTCACCAGTTTCTGGCAAACTCATTAAGTTTTGATGGTGCCTTGTTCTTCAGGCTTGTTTTTATAAACTAATTTTTCTTCCTGGTGTCGTGCTCATGTCTTTGGATCCTTAGAGATTGATAATCATATTTTTATTTCTATACGATCAAGTCATGGATTTTTAAATTGAACCCGAATACTGTTTCTTTTCCATGCATGGTGATTACAGCTTGCAGTCACAGAATCTGGATAACAATTAGCGATCTGCGAGCGTCTTAGACACTGCACTTGACTGAATTTTATATATATAGCGTCAAGAAATAGAAAAACCTCATCAATTTAAATTGGTCAGTGCTCTATATGATTAATTAATACTGTGTCTAAACTCTCAATAAAAGGTTTGCCAGAAGATTTCTTGTTTAAATATTTCCACCACTTGACCAAAATCCCATGAAAAGATGGAGAAACTTCTAGGAAACAGAAGGATCATGATGGTTGACTTATCCCTGCCGAGCAGGATTATGATTAACCAAAACCAAGTTGGCCGAGTCCTTCTTCTTGACTACCCGGAGCCACAGGCTACGCAGAGTCCACCTTTTTTCTTCGCGAGACAAATAGCTGAAGTGAGGATTTTGAGACAAAATGTGAAAAGGGCAATTAAGAAGGCAGATTTCTGGTGAATTGGCGTAGGGGAAACGTGCATCAATACAAGTAAAGCATCATGCTTTGACCGAGACCAAGTCCATTTCCACTGAACCCTTGGAAACTACTCAGCTCGCAAATTTTGTGTTCATTGAAATGGTAAAGGAACAAGTTCCATCAAAGGTTGCTTTCAATAATGTTCACTGGGCCAATTAGACACGATGGAGACTTCCATACATGAATACAGCTCAAACTATCTTCAAAGACGGGTCGTGTTATATGTATTGATATTAAAATTCTTAGGGATGAAAAGTTGCCTTTGAGTGTTGGAATGTGAATTGAATTCCAAATATGTCGTGGCTTTCCTTCTTGCCCATCGGATGGATCGGGCATACCACCTCACATCATTAATGCTATATATATACACTCACATATATACAATAAAATCCGGTGTATTGCCGAGTAAATTAATAGTAATCTCAGATTAAATTCCTATAAGGTTTTTGAGTGTATCCCCTCGTAATTCGATCATAGATAGGCCATATTCTTAAATAGTTTTCCAGCACAGACATCGCTAGCTGTTTGAATGTGCAGTCAAGGACTGAGTGTAGCGGCAATGTGCAGTGGCAAATCTTCAATGCCCCTTGAACAAATTAACTTCATAATAACAAGATCAGGGTCTCCAAAACTCTGAACTCTCTGTCAGTCGACGCACGCTAGTTAAGGGGCCAGATGACGACGACGGCGAGGTCTTTTAGCTAGGAAACCTTGATAGTCTGGACCTAAATGAGGGTCTGGAAAAAAAGACATAAGATTATACACCGAAACTAAAATTTAACAACTTAATTTTTCAAAAAAATATTACTTTGTTGAAGAGAAAATAATAAAAATTAAAAATTAAAATTAAGAATATATATATATAAACATGGATAAAAATATAGAATATTTTAGAAATATAAAAATCAATAGAGGAATTAGAATACAAAAACTAAAAGTATAAAGGCCAACATGAAGACCAAATATATTATCAATTTCAATCAAAAAATAAAATTGAAAAAAATCAAATCTTTTATATCGAAAATATCAAAGGACATAAAACCAAACCCAAAATTAAAAGAGAAGGATTGAAATGAAAATACAATATATAATCAATTTCAATCAAATAAAACATTTGAAACAATTAAAAACTTATATAGCAGAAATCAGAATCATACAAAATAATTAAAAGATAGGAAATCAAATTAAAAACATCATAAACATAGGGGGCCGTCATGTAATTTAGCATGAATAAAAGAGAAAAAGGGCAAAAAAATTTAATTGACTACCGTTACGACTCCGTCTACCGTGTACGACCACACGCCACAGTATATGGCAGTGCATCAGATGAGATGCAGGATGAACATTTTTTATCACCATAAAACGGCGCATGCGCGAGCCTAAAATGGGCGGGAGGGCGAATACCGTTGGCACTTGTGCCAGACACAAGCACAGTATTCGACATGAAAGAATAATAAAAAATGGTAAATTTTTGAAACACCCTTCTAGCCGCCTCTTGTACTGTGTTAGCATAAATTTTTAGATATTTTCAAAAAAATATAAAATATCAAAACAACCCATACAACTTTTGGTTTTTATCTTATTGGAGGGTAAAAGTATTATTGTACTGTGCAATGAAAATGTGAAATTACCATGATATCCTATCAATAATTTTTTATTTTTGTCTTATTAGAAAGTATAATGATTAATTTACTGTGTATATAAATATAAAAAAATCAAAATAAATTGTGACCCAAACACCCAAAACTAAACCAACCTATACTACTATTAAAATCCATAGTAAAAATGATCACAATGCAAGCACGGATCTCTAATAATAATAAAAAATAAAAAAAATAAATGGACCTCCATGGTGGAGGATGGACAATGAAAAGCCCAACGGGCTGAACCCCATCAAAGCAAGCCCATTTAAGTGAAGTGGGCTATGTTTACATCGGTCTCTAACCACAGCATCATCCAACCATAAAAAAATCCCGCTTCCTTTGTCTCTCTCTATAAACGCAGACCAAAGCCCAAACCAATTCTTCTCTACAGCAGCAGCTAAGTACAAAGGTACTCTCTCACTCTCTAGGGTTTATCGAAGTAAAATCCCATGAGTTTATGTCTTAGGGTTTCAAAATTAGATTCTCTACTGTTTCTCTATCTTATTTTGATTCATGCGATGCAGCAATCATGGCGGACGAAAATATCGAAGTCAAGGATGAGGTGGCAGAGGTCTGTTTTTCTTTTTTCTTTGATTAATTAGCTCTGATTTTCTTTTTTTAATATATCTTCTTTTTTTTTTTTGTGAGAGCAGCTTGCCCCCTTTGATCCCACAAAGAAGAAGAAGAAGAAGAAGGTAGTGATACAAGAGAATGCAGATGACGCAGTCGATTCCCTGGCTGAGAAGACTGAATCTTTGTCAGGTATTCTTACTTAAAAGTGTTTCTTTTTTCTAGTTCAATAGCTGTGCTAAGATTGTCTGATTTTTTTGCTGCGAAATTTTTGTTGGTTACAGTCTCTGATGGGCTTGAGAGTTCTTTTACTGGTTTGAAAAAGAAGAAGAAGAAACCTGTAAGTTGGTGCGCCCTTTAGGATTTATGGTTGCCCCTTTTTAACATCATCCGAATTTTTATGAATCTTTGTGTTGATACTTAGTGTGATTTTATAGGTTGAAACCAGTATGTTGGATGAGGAAAGTGGGGATGCAGGAGAAGATTTGGATGGTAAGAAGCTTCTCTTTTAAATTTCCCTCTTTACTTAATTTATGTTGACTCTGTTATTTGGATTCGGAGAGAGACGCATTTCTTCCTTTTTTAGATCATGCGGGAGAGGATGAAAATGGGGAGGGTGCTGACCTCCTGCAGCAGCAGCAGCAGCAACGAAACCCCTGGGATGGGACAGACCGTGATTATGAGTATGAAGAGGTACAGTAAAACATTTCATCAATGTGGAGTAGCACCAATCGTACAAGGAACTGCATTTTTCTGCTTTCTCTGAACTAAAGTTTCTGTAATTGAATGGCTAAAAGATCTTGATATTTTGAAATGAGTAATCATATAATCCCTTTGATTGTAGTTACTGTAGGTCTTCCATCTCAGTTATATCTGTGCTCTCTACTTGTTGGCTTAGTGCTTGGCTGAGACATTATGGTTCCATTATTTCTTATCATACATGTTCTTGGGGAGTGATGAATTTTCTTCTCTCTGTTGTGTCATTGGCAGCTTCTTGGCCGAATTTTCAACATTCTGCGTGAAAACAATCCCGAGCTTGCTGGTGACAGGCGAAGAACTGTGATGAGGCCTCCACAAGTTCTTCGTGAGGGAACAAAGAAGACAGTTTTTGTGAATTTCATGGATCTGTGCAGGACGTGAGTTGATGTTGCTCCTTTTTCCCTTTTTACTTAGCTTGTTATCGTTTGTTTTTTGAGCACACAGCTTCTTGTATTTGGCATAAATGATGAATGTGAATTTTATCATTCCATTTTCTTTGGTGGGGGGATTTCAGAATGCATCGGCAGGCAGACCATGTCATGGCTTTCCTCCTTGCTGAGTTGGGTACCAGTGGATCCCTTGATGGTCAGCAGAGGTTGGTTGTCAAGGGGAGATTTGCTCCCAAAAATTTTGAAGGGATCCTACGTCGATATATCAGTAAGTATCTAAATTTCTTGTTTGATTCCTTCTATGCTGAACTTTCCAGGAGGAAGAGTTTGAGGGTTCTTGTTTCCCAAAACATTTGAATGCTTCCATGTCATTTTCAGATGAGTATGTCATTTGTCTTGGTTGCAAGAGTCCAGACACCATTTTGTCAAAAGAGAATCGTCTCTTCTTTCTCAGATGTGAGAAGGTAACAGCTGATTATCCTTTTGTCTCTTTATTATGGTTGTTGATAAAGAATTGAGACAAAGAACTTTAGGGATAACAAGGACGGGGAAGCTTAAGAACAATTATGGAAATCAATACTCAATTGCCAGTTTTAAGGAGGAAAATAACATTAGTAAAGCATTTTTGCTAAACATATTTTGATTGCTCATGCACTAATGGTTTAATGTGTGCACAGGAACTCCTGTCCTCCTCTTTATTTGTCTTATTATCTATAGTTTGTATACATCATTAGATTAATTTATTATAAGATGTATGGAGTAGATTCAAGATAAATTATTGTCATTATTGCTGTTTCTAGAAGTTTTATATGGTGGGTGGATGTTGGTGGCTGTTTATGTTACTTTCATTTTACAGTATGGAGCAGTTATAATTTGTATTTGTCAAATCTTTTTCACTAAGGATGATTTATGACGAGCCTTGTCAGATTGTGTACACCATGACATATATTAGATAGCTTTAATATCAGTTTGTCTAGCTATGATAGATTATAGACAGTTCTGTTCTTGGAGCCCCACACTAGGCTCTCATTTACCTTAATATTAATTACGAAGCAAAAATACTGGGGTTGGTGCTGATTTGGAAAGAAAATTGTTCAATTTTGGTTACTACCTTTAATAGGTATCCAGTTTTATCTCTGACCAAAACCTCGTAAGTGGAGACTTACGATAATGAGATGTTCATTGCCATATTTTCCAATCTTGTTGGCAGATGTATGATGTTGTGCATCCAAGGCCTCCTCCTATGGGAGTTCCCTTTGTGTTTGTTTACAATGGAATGTCCACGGGAAATGTTTGGGACTGTGCTTTTTGTGGAGCTTTCTTCTATAGACTTGGCATTTTAGCATTTTTGGTTGAATCTATTCCTTATCGTTTACTGTCATTATTCTCCATTCCACGAATCCCTATTGCTTTCCATGCAAATATCAAGATCATGCCAGTTGTTTCTGACCTCTTTGTGGCTTATATACCCCCCCCCCACTATGATCTCGCTGATCTTATTATTACTTGTGCAGTGTGGTTCTGGGCGATCAGTTGCTCCAATTAAAACTGGTTTTGTTGCTCGTGTTGGCCGCAGAAATACTGGGACATAAGCCTTTAAAAGCCAAGAATTGTGCAAATTAGCCAATAGATCCTGTTTTGTTTTTGGTGTCTATCATCTACCGCTTCAGTGAATTGTGACAAGCTTCCTGAAATGATGTCAAATTATGAAGGATACAGATGTTCTCTAAGATGGCCAGGTTGTTTCTGGACGGTGTACTGGTTTTTAATTTATATTTCCAGAGATGTGTAGTTTGAATAATTTGGTAGCTCACTCTGAATAGGACTGTAAAAAGCTGCGGTTGTTGGCTGCACGAGTCTGCATGGTTTCTACCACACTGGCTCAAAATTTTCCCCACCAAAATAATAATGAGGGTACGTGAGCATTTTTGAAGAGTCATAAAAAAATCGGGATTAGAGTAATTGGTTAAATAAACATTAGTTTAATAAAATAATAAAAGAATTGCAATAAAATTTTGGCGGAAAACACTTTCCGGAAGTTGTGAAAAATTTAGAAATGTCATTATTTGCTAATTATATCAAATTTGATCCTTAAACTTTTGATTGCTATATATAACTTGTTTTGAATATTTATTTTTCAATTCCATCTCTTAAAATTTAATTTTTATATTAATTTTGGTTCTTATTTTTATAATTGCTATTTGCTTTTTTCTTATCATTTTTTTATTGAAATTTTTTATCTATCAAATTTTATCCTTATTTTTTTTATTGTTACTTATTTTATTTGAAATAATTTATGAAATGTTAATTATTATTATTTTAATTTATTCACCTTTTATTTTTTAAAAAATAAATTTTTAGATTTGATTTCTATTATTTTGATTATTATTTATTTTATTTGAGATAATTTATGAAATTATATATTTTTTTTCAATTTCATTCTCATTCAACTTTTTAATTTGTAAGATTTGTTCTTCATTATTTTAATAAACTTGAAAAAAAAATTAATTTATTAATAAATTATTTTCCAGATCATTTTTCATAACATAAACAAACACTGGAAAGTGTTTTCCAGGAATTCATTTTTCTCGGAATTCACTTTCCAAAAGGAAATCACTTTCCAGCAAACAAACGGGGTCTAAATAAACATTAGTTTAATAAAATAATAAAATAATTGCAATGATGATAGATCAACTAAATTAAAAAAGTAATGCTTGTTAATGCTAAAGAAATGTCTTTAATACTTGATAATGAAGTAGGAGAATGTAATCATCCCACAAAGTGAGTTAACTAGCAAATCAAATGTCAACTTGAAAAATGGTTAATAAATTATCTGGTTATAAGTTGAAAATAATGTTATAAAAAATAAGTTGATGAAAATATTGAAATTCAAGTATCAAACTACACAATTAGAAGAAAGGAAAGCAAAAATTGAGTCAATTTGGTCAAACCTATTTAGCCCATGAGTAGGGACTTAGTGATCAAGATAAACTTGTGATTTATAAAAAAAAACTCATAAAGTATAATTTATAATTAACTCAATAATAAATAGTAGTGAAATTGAAAAACAAATAATTGTCGAAGCCCAACCATCACGCCTCCACAACAACACGAGGTTTTCGAAGTCATTGTGCGAGTAATCGTTTGACTGCCACCATACCCTCTATTTACCCGGTCTTCATACTTTTCTAGTTTTAATTTTGGTTTCTTAGACATTTAATTGGCCATGAAAGTGCGCTTGATGATTCCATTGGCATTGATAGGATCGGTGACTTTAGATTTCTCTGACTGTACGTTGTATCATATGATGATATGGTACGGTTACATCCTTCGCTCATTATTTTTTTTTTCCAGGGCATGCAATCCATCAGAGGCAGAGCTCGTCAGTACTCCAATGAACAAAAAAGGAGGGTCAGGGAGAGGGATCGAGGCTGCTGCTACTGCTCTTCTTGAAACCATGCATACCACAAGCTCGATCTCTTCAATGAGATCGAGAATCATGGATGTGAAAACGGGTGGACACTACCAGATGAATTTTATCCACGTATCATGAAGCATGTCATAAGGACAACACGAGATGAGGCGAGGGGTCTCAGTCTCAGATCGATGCCTGCTGTCAAATTTTAAGAACATTTGTCATTGTAATACAGTTGCATTTTTTGCTAAAAAAGAACAACTGTTTTTAGCTTTAAATTCATGTTTTTTTTTTAAAGTTGTTATATATATATAAACAGTTCAAAAGACAATTTACTCCAATGCAAACATTATCTTAATCGAATTTTATCCTCTCTTTTTTTGAGTTAGAAACACCAACTAATGAAGAGGAGTACTGTCAGATACCAGAACCCCATTGCTTGAGTGAATTTATTTCTGCATGCCATTCCTCATTAATCCTTCACCCAACTGCTGAGTGAAATCCCTACCCCACTCATTCATTGACAGTCACAGCAAAATTTGTATCAATGCACGAGCAGCTAGCCCAACCACAAGCTGGGTTTCTTGATGTTTTACCTGTATAATTCCTCAATAATGGCATACCATCCTACAAAAATAACTAAGAGAAATTGTTGCTGGCTTCGGAAGGGACAGATTGCCAGATGAAGAAATAAAAACACTGCCCTTTTGACTTTCGTTCTTTGTTTTTGGGGTCACGAAGCAGAGGGCAAAGAATAATCAACACTCCATGTGGCATGTGGAGACAAGTCTAGGATGCTCTTCTACCATTAATTAACCACCATGCTTCATGAAGTTCCAGATATGACTACGATGATCCCAAATTATTATCTTATACTTTCTTGGAACAACCATTAATTCTTATTATATTAAATCCGGAAAGAGATTCTGAGGGTTTTTCTATCTATCAAAAAGAAAAACAGATCGATTTGTAGAATAAATTTGTTTCCAGTTACCTTGAAGAGTAATTTGAGATTTTCAAATACATATGCATGATTAACTAATTCAACATGAAAATTAAAAATGAAGTCCCGTGTGTTGCAAAGTTGCAATTGCTTAAAGTGTGCATTGACCTGTATGGAAACTCATGTGGGAAACCAGATTTCTGAAATGGTGGCCATTAATACAGCCCATCACATCTCTCTCTCTCTCTCTCTCTCTCTCTCGTGTAGTTGTGGCGGGTTGTGGTTCTTGTGAGCGGGCAAATAATTTCATCAGATTTATCTCTATTGTTTCTTCCTCTCTTCTTTCTTTACTTTGAAACCGATCATCCACAGCCACTCGTCTACTACTGCCCCTAATTACCATCCCTCAAGATTTCCAATAACGGCAAACAAGAAAGCCTTCTTCTGTAAGCTCTCTCTTTCTTTTGCTGCTTTGGTTTACTTTTCCTTTCTTTGGATTCATGAGTTCTTCTTTTATCCTTTTCAATTTGTATGAGCTGATTTATATTACGATATACAGTGGTTAATGTGCTAACTACATTGTTGGATCTCATCTCTTCTTGAAGACTATTAGCTTCTGGCAATAAAAACCAGTAACCCTTTTGAGTTTTGCAGCTTCCTTTTTTTCATCTCATTAGTGAGCTCAAATGCAACTGTAAAAATTCAATCTTTTTTCTCTTTTTTTGTTGTCGGAATATTCTAAAGCCTCAATCTTTCTATTTCCACCAACATAAACAGATGTTCGATAAACAACTAAAAAAACCAACGAAACTCATCAGTTTTCATACAGGATTTGTTAGTTTCTATTTTTCTAACCGAAATAGAAACAAAGGAAAAAAAAAACCTTTGGATTTGGGTTTTGGTACTTGCAATTTGCTGCATCTAAGACTACATGTAGAAACTTTATTAGCGGCGGTTTCTTTCTGTTTGTATTTGGTATTTTTGGCGTCAATTAAGGGAATATTTTAATTAATGTTCCGGAGTTTAGTGATTTTCAGACTGGACTTCTTGCCTGGACAGTTGTGTTTCCCGCGGCTTTTATTAATTAGATTATTTCGAGTTTTTATTTTTCTAGGAAATTGATCGCTCACCGGCGCTTTCCATGCTCCCGTGAGTCATTCACCCTTCTCGGCCCCGCCCATATTAATATTTGATGTATTTCTCGATGATGAAATACTTTGAAAAATAATTATTACCTCTCTCTCAAACACCCACTTGGCCAGTTTGCAGCATGTTATGAAAGTGTTAATGGCGGGTCAACCCAAGGAATCGCTGGCTCGGAACTAGTTGAACTGGGTTTGAGGTCAAATTAAGTAAGAGTTACATTATCGTTTTATTAAGAGTTACCTATCAAGATCCAAGTAAAAATAGGTTTGATTTCTTTTATATAATATTATCATTTTATTTTAAAATATACTTTAAAAATATTCAATTTTAGATTTACCATCACCAATTTAAATTAACTTATCCAACCTAACTTGTTACCCAAGTTGAGTGAACCGCCTTTTTTATTAATATAAAAGAAAGATTGTCAGATAAACATTGACGTGGTAGAGTTTATTTGTTTATATAAGTACATGAAGTGAAGGCTACTTAATTTCATAATGTTTGTTTTTGTAGTTTAACTTGTTTCTCAAATTATATGAAAAAACATTAAATTGATTTTTATAAAAAACAAATTTCAATGGTTTTAACATGGTAAAGTAAAAAGGAAATTAAAAAAAAAAACATTAATTAAAAATTATTTTTAAAAAACACTTTGCACCTCAATATCAATCTAACAATGTTTGCTTGATTGAGGTTGTTTTAAAAGTGTTTTTATTTTAAAAAAAATATATATAAAAATAATATTGTTTTATTCTTTAAAAAAATAAAAAAAACCAATTTTTTAAAAATATTTTTAAAAAGCAATATTGAAAATAATTTATGTAACAGTTGTGTTTGTAATTATGTGGCAGGTTTGTTGCTTTGTTCACCACGTTAGTCTCTTTCATTCATTGATTTGGACCGGCGTATTCACTTCAACGTACGAAATGGCTTCTCCTATGGTAAGAGCACGATTTTCATATTCTAAGAGTATGAGTTGTTTTCCTACTAAAAGCTTGGACTTTTGACTACTGTTCAGCTACGCTTTCAGAGCTTTCAGTTGATTGAGAGGCAGCCTTGATCTGTTTGAAATTGTTCTCTCTTTATCCTGCAAGCTTCCATCCATGATTAGTTGTTGATTGCAGTTGCTTTCGCAACCTGCAATTCTATGTTTTGATCAGAATCTCTGTAATTCATACTAGATTTTTAGCTTTGCTTGTAAGACTGCCAGTGCCCTAATGTTGCCATTCAGTTGCACAAGTCTCTAGCTCGATATGTATGCGAAGTTATGGTGATGTTCGACTTCGGTCTCATCTGTTCCACTGAATGTTCTCATCATTATAAACAACTTAGTGCAAGATGGTTTCGTAACTGGTACTCTTTTTTACGTGCTTCCTATTTCAGGTCCCGTCTAAGAGTTTCAAGAGATTGCAATCAAGAAAATCATATTCCTGGTGGTGGGATAGTCATATCAGTCCGAAAAATTCCAAGTGGCTTGCTGAGAATCTTGAGGGTGAGTTACTGATTTCTCGATGTCCCTTTTCATTCAAAGTTTTGTTGGTTGAACAGAAATGTGCATGCATCAAATGTGAAATAGAAACAGATTATCAAACAAGGATGTCTTGCTCAGTTTTTGGAATCGCAAATTTAAGTGAAAATGCTTCTCTGAGACGATAGATGCGTTAAAAAGGACATGCATGGTCAATACTGTTGTCTGGTGCCTATATTTGGGGCCTGCCTCTATTTTCCTCTCTAAAAGAGCAGTGGTTATAATATACTTTCTAGTTATGGATAGCCATTTGCTCGTAATGAGTTTTTTTATGTTGTTTCAACATGGGAATACCCTGAGTGATTGCTATGACCAATCCGGAAAACCCCTGAGCTTTTGTAACAGGAGTTGTTTTCTCCAAACCTCGTATTTTGCGTCAAAAACACTGAGTTCATGTGATCTTTTCTATCTCCAAAATGCAAAGAAAAAAAGTGAGAAAACGATCCCTGACTGCAGAGATGGACCAGAGCATTAAGCGGATGCTCAAGCTAATTGAAGAGGATGGAGATTCATTTGCTAGAAAGGCTGAGATGTATTATCAGAAGAGACCAGATTTGATTTCTCATGTAGAGGAGTTCTACCGCATGTACAGATCTCTGGCTGAACGTTATGATCACGTGACAGGAGAATTAAGGAAGAGTATTCCATCAGATATCCAGTCCCAGGGCTCTGGAATTTCTGACGTTATCTCTGAACCACCTTCTCCTGCTCGTGAACAAAAACCAAGCTGTCGTAAATCTGGCCCTCGAGCTGCTGGTTTTGATTTCTTTCTGGGCTCTGGTGGAAGCAGCGATCATCACCAGAAAGAAGGAGACGAATCATCCACGTTGACGGATTCAGAATCAGAATCTGATAATTCTTCAGTCAACAATTTCTCGGGTCTACCTGGGAATGGTGGTGACCAAGGACTGTCCCGGAGAATAATTGATTTAGAAATCGAGCTTCTTGAAACAAAAGAAAAGCTACGGATGCAGCAAGATGAGAGTGTTGATGGCTCATTTAGGGGTGCCATAAATGAAGATTCTGGGGATATTCTTGCAGAAATTACGGGGTATGAGCGAGATCTGACAGTTGCAAATGAGAGATTACGGCTGGCAGAAGACGAGGTTACTCGATTGAATACTGAGCTTCAAGAATATAGGTCATCTGAAATCTCTGATGGTTTGCAGGCTGAGTTCGCATCGCCAGCTGAGAGCAAGGTCACAACCAGGGAGGTTGAGCTGGAATTTGAGGTAAATCAAGCTTCTCATCCTCAACATAGGATTGGTTGGTCGGAAGCTGAGACTTTGGACTCCAATGTTAAGATTCAATCACTAATGGAAGAACTCCAGATTGCTAAAGAGAGGCTTTATGTTTCTGAGAAAGAAATTACTGCTTTGAAAAAACAACTGGAGGGTGATGGACCATCTGGGAAAATCAATAATTTGCAGGATCAACTTGCGCTGGCTCACAAGGAGATAAAGACGTTGAAAAACAAGCTCGACGCAGAAAAAAGGGAGGTCTCCAAGCTGCAAGAAAGAAGTGCCAGGCTGAAAACTAGCCTGTCGGACCGGGATCGTGAGGTGAGAGATCTTAAAATAGCAGTGTCTGACGCTGAGCAGAAGATTTTTCCAGAAAAGGCACAGATCATGGCTGAAATGTCTAAATTGATAGAGGAGAGGACATGCTGTGAAGAGCAGCTGAAAGAACAGGAATCACGTAGCCGTTCTTTGGAGGATGATATCAGGATGTTCCAGGCTGAAACGGCAGAAATGCAGGAAACACTTGAACGTGAAATTCACCAGCTAAAAGAAGACATTGCTGAGCGGTGCAGTTGCATAGAAAATTTGGATAAAAGCTTTGATAGCTTAAAATCTGAGAGAGATGAGCTTCATGAGAAAGCTATTACTCTTGAAGCAGCGGTAACTTGTAGAGACAATCGGATCGATCAAATGGACAAGCATCTGCAACAATTACACATGGAGCATGTGAAGCTAATTGCCAGTGCAGAAGAGGCACGCAAACTAGCGGGTGAGTTCAGATCAAAAGCTAAGGATTTGGAGGAAGAAGTTGAGAGTCAAAGAATTAAAATACTGGAAGGAGCGGAAGAGAAACGGGAGGCAATAAGGCAACTGTGTCTCGCTCTTGAACATTACAGGAACGGTTATCATACTCTACGACAGGCTTTTGCGGGTCATAAGAGAGTTCCGGTTCTGGCAACATAAAATTAGGTCGTGGCTGCAATGCAACTGCAACTGCAAGTGCGAGTGCGAGTGCGAGCCCAGTCCGTAGCTCTGTATTGTAATAATGTATTTTCTTTTTCCTCCCATAACACTCATGTTTGAGTTGAGTAGTGATTACCATTGGAGGTTAGTGTCATTTCTTTGGTCCGTGTAGCAAACATCACAAGAACAACTTATGTATTGGGGGGTTCCTGAGGCCATAAAAATAAATCCGCGGACATAAATTATCTTTCTTGCTTCCTTTCTTCTATTTATCTTCTTGTACATCACTAGTACGTACAACTGTATTACCTCTGCTTATTCTGGTTGATGAGGTATTAAGCTTTCTAATACTAACGAAAGGTGACAGGAGCCATGCAGCGAAAAGAAGCTAAGATGGTTTCTTAGAAACCCAACTCTCTGCTCAGTAAATAACTAAACATTGAAAATTTGAAACATTACATCCCAATTCAATAGAGCATTCTGAATATGCACAATCTATAAGCAATGCTACTTGCTGTTTTAGGATCGCTCTACCTGTCCTTCACAGCTGCTTACGTTAGGATGTAGAAGGCAGGCACAATGAGATTCGGCGAGGGAACAAGCCATGCGCAACTCCACAATCTTTCACCTCCGAGCCTAAATTCGGAAGCACACACCGACACATTCATTTTTTTTTACCAGCACAGGTTGGGCAATTGTGCACAAAACACGAACTCATCGAGGCAAACCCTAGCGCATACACACCAAGATGATGAAGTCACAAGATCTCACTAACCTTGAATCTTGAGCACGGATCATCAATGCTCCTTGAAAAGGCACTGAATAGATCCCAAATTAATCATCCCAAACACTATCAGCTACACCCTCACTTGTGTACAGTAAAAGAATTTTAAAACTTCAAAGTTCGAGTAAGCTTTATGCAAACTTGAGCTGGAAAAACCTACAGACATTTAGCGTCTCTTTGAAAGAGCTGTTGTGATAGTTTTTTAAAATATTTTTTATATCGAAATATATCAAAATGATATTTTTTTATTTTTTTAAAAATTATTTTTGACATCAATACATCAAAATAATCTAAAACAATAAAAAAAAATTTATTGAAAAAAAAAAAAAGTAGTGCACTGCAGGTTTCCTGTGGTGCAAAAGCTGCCCCAAACAGCTTCTTAGTGTCTGTTGTTTACGTGGTACAAATTGTATTTTGTTAAAAATATAATTTATACCTTGAAGTATTTGGTTACTTTTAAATTGATGATGGTACCTAACACTAAAATATATATATAACCGTGAATATATATATATATATATATATATATATATATATATATATATATATATATATATAGGGGCACTGGGTTGGGATATAATTTTAATATTAAAATAATTACAATAAATAAATATATTAGAAGAATATGATAGTATAATTTTTATCTCGCAATTCTAATTTTATTTTAAATAATATTTTACGATTATTTCAGGATCGAAGAGCCCTACACGTATAGATTTAGTTTGGATGAAATTACAAGTAGTTTGATGCAAGAATAAAATCAAGTGTCTAATTTAGTTGAATTATTAATTATATTTTTTTATTATAATTATTAAATATTTAAAAAACAATATATATATATATATATATATATATATATATATATATATATATATATATGTGTGTGTGTGTGTGTGTGTGTGTGTGTGTGTGTGTGTGTGTGTGTGTGTGTGTGTGCGTGCGCTAATATTAAAATAAATAATTGGTAACTCACACATTTATAACAAAAAAAAACTCAACCACGGTTTTAACCAAACACTTCACTGTTTATTTTGAACCACAGTAAAAGCAATTTTTTTAAACTGTTTTTTTTCAACCTCAACCACAAAAACAAAAGCAATTCCAAATAGACCCTTAGAGCCTGTTTGACATAGCTGTTGTTGTTATGGTTGAAGTTGAGAAAAAGCAGTTTCATGAAAAGCGCTTTTAACTGCGGTTCAAAACTAAAATTGAAGTGTTCGGTTAAAACTGTGGTTGAGTTTAAGGTTTAATAAAAAGCAGTTTTGAGTGTTTGGTTACCATGTTTTTCATATTGCTGTCAACTTGTGAAATTACTTTAAAAGACACACAGATATATTTTTTTAAATATTGTAGATTTAATTATCATAATAATAAAATATAATTAATAATTCAAGTAAATTACATAAATTTTAATTTTTTAAAAATATGAATTTTATATTTTTTTATAAAATCGGCCTGGGCCTAACCCAAATAAATGGGCCGGCCCAACCCTACTTGACTTGGGCTGGCCTAAGAGCAGCCCATCCCAAGTGTTAAGACTCCTCTATAACACAAAACGGTTCATTTTAAGAAATTCAAAACACTGCATGTTTGAGTAACGTTATTGTTCATCGACTGTGACGAGAGGGTCAACGGCCGGTACAGATGGGTAGAGGAGGCCGAGGTGGTTCTTCCTGTAGTAGTGGCGTCGTAAATGGTGCTGTGTGGTGGCCGGTAAGAGCTTTGGAAGGTTGCAGCACCAGCTGCTGTCGCAGAGGCTTGCTGTCTTTGGTGCTGCTGGAGAGAGGATGAGAGAAGGAGTTGTCGTGGAGGAGAGAAAGGAAGCTGTGGCCGTGGCTGTGGAGGAGAGAGGGGGAGCTGCTGTGACTGCATGGGGAAAGAGAGAGAGGCAGTGGCTGTGGAGGATAGAGATGGTGTTGTAGCCATCACTGCATGTGGAGAGAGAGAGGGACAATGGTTGTGAAGGAGAGGGAGGGAGCTGCGGCGATGATGAGGTGAGGAAGCCAACGGCGATGGTGAAGAAACCAACAGTGATGGTGAAGAATCGACAGTAAAACATTTCTTCAATTTACGTGAACAGTAAAACATTTCAGTGCTATTTTATTTTCAATATTTCTTTAGTTTATTATTAACCTACATTTGTTTTGAAAAGTATAAAAAATATGCTTTTCAAAATGCGGCCAAATAGCTGAAATTTCATGGAACCCATAGAAAAAATATGGCGTCCCATTTGATATAGATAATGTTTAGCTCCATAGTTCAATACAAATGTAGATTGAACTGCAAAGTCAAAAGGACACTTAATTTGCCCGAAGTCTAAAGATCGAAAATTTTGAAATTTAAAGATAGGAGATGGATAACATGCATCAAGGACATTTCGTAAGAAATCATGAGGTATATATGTCGTCATCAACCTGTCTTCTTCATTTACTGTTTTTTTTTTTTTGGTAATGTCCTCCCTCCCTTCCTTTACTGTTTGAACAACATCGAACACCCACCCATTTCCACGTGGAGGTCCCGTTAATTCTACGCTGAGATCTCGTTTGGGTTTGCGAGCGCTGCTTTATTATTATTAATTTTTTTTAAAATATATTATTTTATTAAATTAATGTGGTGTTATCAAAAGACTCCACTTATAAAGCTCGTATAAGTTTGAGATTTCGAATCCATTTTTAATTGCATTTATTATTGCTTAGTGTTCAACTTCTTAAGATATCTTTCTATTAAAATTTTCATTTAAATTGATACAAGCATGATTTTTATTCCGAAAATGTCTTTTAAAACTACACAATAATACAACTTAAAAAATTAAATTCTTTATTTTTATTTTTTCATGGTGAAGTACTTCTAAAATATTTAGTTTAATTTTTTTTTTAATTATATTATATATCTGTAGGACTAAAAGCTAATTTGTTATTGAAATAAAATACTTTCAGATTCACAAAATAAGATAAAAACAAAAATAAGACCATATCATAGAATAGAACTAGTTTGTTTGCCCGTATATTGTGCTGAGTTTTTTTTCAATATAGAAAATTAATTGATTTTTTACATATTATAATTAGTTATTTTAATATTTAATTAATAAAATTATAATAGATAAAATATGTTAGAAATAAGTTTTTTTTCTGCCTAAAAAGAATAGTGTGATTGAAATGGAAAGTAGTTCATATATTTTTTAATTATAGATAACCTAGATAAATTTATCAACCTAGTTTTTTTTTTTAGTTGTCTTTTTTCCTCGGTAATATTAGATTTGAAATATTATAAATAAACATATTGTAATTTTTTTTAAGAAATAAACTTAAACAAAAAAATTAAAATTAAAATTAAAAGCCAAAATATTTTTTTTATTTTATAAGATGTATTCACCATATTATTATCTTAAATGTATTTCAAATTATTGATATTAAGTTTTTATTTTAAAAAAATCCTAGGTCATTCTCTCTCTCTCTCTCTCTCTCTCTCTCTCTCTCTCTCTCTCTATATATATATATATATATATATATATATATATAGGTGATAATATTAAATAATCATTAAAGTATATAATTAGCCTCATATATGTATAAAAAACCTAAAAATAATCACTATCATTATTTTATCTAGGTTTTTTTCTATGTAAAAAATTGAATGATTTTATAAGCGTTGTCACTGATTATTTTAATATTTAATTATTAAAATTGTAATGAATGGAATATGCTAGACAAAAAAAATTCTGCCTAAAAGTGATTGAATGTTGCTACTGTTAAAATTGTTTTGATAATTATTGTATATATATATATATATATATATATATATATAGGTGATAATATTAAATAATCATTAAAGTATATAATTAGCCTCATATATGTATAAAAAACCTAAAAATAATCACTATCATTATTTTGAATGTTTTATCTAGGTTTTTTTCTATGTAAAAAATTAAATGATTTTATAAGCGTTGTCACTGATTATTTTAATATTTAATTATTAAAATTGTAATGAATGGAATATGCTAGACAAAAAAAATTCTGCCTAAAAGTGATTGAATGTTGCTACTGTTAAAATTGTTTTGATAATTATTGTATCAGTAAATTGTACAGTTGAAATTGAAATTTTTTTGTTGAAATGAGCCATGTACTCCATGTAACATATTAATTGATTATTATGTATGTTTTATTCATTTTATGAATTACTTAATTAGCAAATAGTAAAATTACAGTTATTGAATTTTAGTACAGAGAAGTGATTTATTTTATGCACCAAACAATTTGATTGGTGTTTTTTTTAACTAATTTGATAATAATTTAATTAGTAGATAGGAAAACCACAATCGATGATATTGACTAAAGATTTTTTTTTCTTCAAAAAATTATAGGCCACACACACACACACATACTCTTATATATTTATATATATATATATATTTAGAGAGAGAGAGAGAGAGACGCTAATATTACATAAATATACAAATATATAATTAATTTGACATGCTTAAAAGAAAACAAAACTAACAAATGATCATTATTTTGGATATGTTATCTATAATAATTAGAAAATTCAAGAACTAGCAATACTAACAAAAAAGCAATTTAAAACAAAATAAATAACAAAACAAAAATAAATATTATAAATTTTAAGAAATTATTTGACTTGAAGGAAAAAAGAAAGAGAAATCATAATAATTATTAAATTTCCAATGACTACCAATGCATATTAAAATTTAAACAGTAAATAAAAAAACCATAATAATAGTGGAAATAAATAAAAATTAAAAACAAAAACTAAGAGCATATATATGAAAACATAAATAGAAATAGAAATAGAAATTATGTAAGAAACATATATATAGGGAATTAAAATAAAATTTAAAATTAAAAGTATAAGTTTCAAAATGAAAAAACATATATATAATAAATCTAGAAGTTGCCATTGATATACCACATATTACACGGTAGATATCATATGACAACACAACCGTCAAAGAGAGTAGTGGAGAAGAAATCAAAGAAACCGATATTTTTCATATTTCTATTGAATTTTTTGAAATAAAAATATACATTAAAAATATATATATATTAGCCCATACACTGCACCCCATTGCAAGTGATATCATATTTTAAAAAAAAATAGAAAAAATTAATTATGTGAATTTTTTTATTATGATATCAATTTAAATAAAATAATAAATTTGTGCAGAATTTATGTTTAATGCACGTTTTCTTAAATTATATGAATTTTAAATCGATATAAATTTATCTATTTAGTAGATTTCAAAAAAATAATCAACATAAAATTATCACGATCATTGAAAAGCAAGAAGATTTGGGATATTAATAAAAAATAATAATTATTATTATTTTGAATGCCTTATTTATAATAATTAGAAATTTTCATACCTAAAAATATTAACAAAAAAGCAATTAAAAAACAAAAAAAAAATGACAAAAAAAATATTATTAGATTTTAAAAAATTATTTGACTTGAAGAAAAAATAAATAAAGAGAAAAATAATAAATATCAAATTTCAAATGATGACCAATACAAATTAAAATTTAAACATTAAATACAAAAAACCTTCATAATATTGGAAATAACAAAAAATAAAAACTAAGAGCATGTACATATAAACATAGACAAAATAAGAACCATTTAAGAAATATATATAAAAAATAAAGGAATTAAAATAAAATTTAAGATTAAAAGTATAAAGACCAAAATGAAAAAAAACATATATAATAAATGTCATTTAAAGGACAAAATTTAGCTAGCAATTTAATTCGCCTTTTACCTTTTATCTCCACCACATGCCGTGCCTGTTTGGGAGTGTGATTGTAGTTTATTTTGAAAGTGTTTTTCACTTACAAATGCATAAAAAATGATATTTTTTTAATTTTAAAAAAATATTTTTGATATCAGCACATCAACATCATCTAGAAACACTATTTTTAATTTAAAATAAAAATAAGATTAATTTTTTTTTCAAATCTGTTCAAAAGTGATTTTCAAATGCATTCCCAAACACTCTTGCCATCTTCAACCAGAATCACAGTATCACAGTTCAATTTATCTTTAAAAATAGTAATGAACAATGAAAACTAAAGTTCAAGTCACTGTTAATTACTGTTTGAAATTGCAATATCCTTTGGCTATCTATAAAATAATAATTATGGTGTACGTAAGCTAGTCCGGACACCCATGTTATAAAAATTAATTTATAAGTGGGGAAAAAAACAGAAAAAAGTTGAAAAAAACAGATAAAAAGTAAAAAAAACGGATCCGAGAATCATTCATGAAGCGTGTAAGCTACCCCAGTTATAAAAAAAAAATATATGTGGAAAAAAAATCGTGTTGCGTGTAAACTGACCCGGATATCACGATTATGAAAAAAAAGCCCAATAAAAAAAAGGGGAAAGCATATTATTAAACAGCAATGAATGCTAAAAATTGTAAAAAAAGAGATCAAGTTCAAAGATTTATTTTGATGTGCGTAAGTTGACCTAGACACTCTGTTTTTTTTTTTTTTTAAAACCCCTTTTCAAACAGTAATGAACAACAAAAATCACTATTCATTACTCAAAAATCATTTTTGTTCCTGAACTCCCGCGCTCCGCGTTGCGCTGACGCCGCTGTAACCGCCCGGCCAAGCGTCTTCCTTGTGTAGTTCTAGGACACAAATAATAATAATATAATGATAAATTTAAGTATCCCAAAATATCATTGCTAGAGAGATTCGAAGTCTCGTCCCCCGCTCTGCTTGGACACGCCTGAACCACGTGGCCAAGCGAGTTCTCTATTGAGTTCTAATTAAATATGATAATAAAGAAAAAGAGTGGACAGTAAGTCACCATATTTAAATAACCAGATTACACACCCTAGTTCACATGAATATAATGGACATAAACAGTGATTTACCAAGCTAATTTATCTCTTTTGTAATTGTAATAGCCACAGAAACCAAACAGATACCTGCGTGTCTTTGTGAAAGGACAGGAACTCAAAGCACGGACTAGGAAAGGGACTTTACAGTTTTTTTTGTATAGTGTGCATTAAAACACGTACTGTGCTCCATCACCTCATGCTGTGAGGTCATTTTAGCAGTGCAGAGAAGATACCAGATGGTGCAATAAATAGCAAACTAAGGCCCCGTTTGTTTCCCGGAATTCACTTTCCAGGAAATTATTTTTTAAATTTTCTTGTGTTTGTTTGTCTTCTGAAAAGTGTTTTCCGAAAAATTTGGGCGGAAAACACTTTCCGGAAGTTGTGAAAAATTTAGAAATGTCATTATTTGCTGATTATATCAAATTTGATCCTCAAACTTTTGATTTCTATATATAATTTGTTTTGAATATTTATTTTTCAATTTCATCTCTTAAAATTTAATTTTTATATTAATTTTGGTTCTTATTTTTATAATTGCTATTTGTTTTTTTCTTATCATTTTTTTATTGAAATTTTTTATCTATCAAATTTGGTCCTTATTTTTTTTATTGTTGCTTATTTTATTTGAAATAATTTATGAAATGTTTATTATTATTATTTTAATTTATTCACATTTTATTTTTTAAAAAAAAATTTTTAGATTTGATCTCTATTATTTTGATTATTATTTATTTTATTTGAGATAATTTATGAAATTATATTTTTTTTCAATTTCATTCTCATTCAACTTTTTAATTTGTAAGATTTATTCCTCATTATTTTAATAAACTTGAAAAAAAAATAATTTATTAATAAATTATTTTCCATATCATTTTTCATAACATAAACAAACACTGAAAAGTGTTTTCCAGTTCATTTTCCATAACACTGCCAAACATTGGAATTCACTTTCTAGGAATTCACTTTCCAGGAATTCATTTTCCCCGGAATTCACTTTCCAAAATGAAACCACTTTCCAGCAAACAAACGGGGCCTAAAACCATACTTTGTAAGCCGAAAATATATAATTTAAATTTTAATATCTTACATGAAAAAAATTATATATTTTATATGCATGCAAACTAAACCTAGCAACCCCATGTGAATAGAATGACAAGCATCCTACGTATATACCAGATATATATAATTATCCCATGAAAAAACAATTCATATGAATAAAAGATATATATACAGGGATAAAAATATCTTGTATAAAAGAATTCCATGTATGTAAAAGTTATAGGGATAGAAGTTGTACGAAAATATACGAGGTTAAGTATTCATAAATCAATTCTATATTTATTAAAATATAAATAAAATAAAATCGAGTCTTGTCCAAGTTACGAGGATCATCTAGCTGACTTGATGCCTCACCAAGTCAAGTTTTAACCATTTAAAACTCAACCAAAATCCAAAGTCACCCATATCGATCTACAAGTAATGAATAATATCATATTTTTTTACGCTGTATTTTTAAAATATTTGATTTTTTTATTTAAAATTAATTTTTTTTAGTATTTTATATTATTTTTATGTGTTGATACCAGAAATAAATTTTAATAAATAAATAAAATATTATTTTAATATATTTTAAAATAAAAATAATATGAAACATTATCCCAGCTAAGTTTTACATCAAAGTCTCGAACCTTGAATTACACAGGAAGGGTATTATTCTTAGTTGTATAATCAGATGACGACGACATGAATTTTCTGCAGCTAAAAAAATAATTAATGGTAGGCATAATAAATTCTTGGGATCCGGCATAATGGTGGATGCATGGTGATGCTATAAATGACTTAAGAAATGACGTGGACAAATAGAAAGCAAATGGAGTGGAGTGGAGGAGGCTGGTAGCTCAAGCAGCGGCTTCGTTGGGAGGTAGGTATGCAATTTGGTCCACGTCCTCTTCAATGGTAGTAGGTGAGAAATGGATCTGGTCTCGAGTCTCCACCATCCTCGATCGCCCTTTTTTTCCATTTCAAAAAATAGAGAAACACGAAATCCACCCATCACCTTCCCATTCATTGACGAATGTAGGTGTCGACATTCACCAATTAGCTTCAGGGATTGTTCCGGGGATGAAAACAGACCATCTTCAATCCTGGAAATTATATATTAAGTTAATGAAAAAGCTTGCAATTTATATCTAGAAAAAAAAAAAAAACAGAGGAGGAGGGAAAATAAATGTTGAAGGGAAAGCGAAAGAAATTTGCTATGATTTAGGTGGGTAGATGGGCATGCAGGAGTTGAGAATGAGAAGGATGCACGGACGCCGTTAAAAGTAACGGCAAAGTCTAGTCGGCAAGCTAGGGCTTGTTTCAAGGTTGACTGGTTCTTTCAATGGAGGATTGATTTCTCCCACATTTCGTCTTTTTCCTTGAGACATTTAACATTTGCAACATGTGTGTGAGAGTGTTTGTGTATATAACTATATATAAAGAATTTGTGAATATATGCGTGTATTATCACTCTCCTGAGTACCGCCGTTAACCTCTGTTTCAGAAACCTAACTCGAAGGCACACGCGCACCTACCTAATGAGCTTTTCTGTGCTCCAACCTCCACGTTGGTTCATCTCCTCTTTAATTTTTTTTTTCTTGCTTATAAAACCCCCTGCCAACCCCCACTCACTCTCCACCTAATTTATAGCATTTCCTCCAATCTATCACTTCTTCCTCAACCCCAGAAATTTCTTTCACTCTTTAGGATAAAGAAAATCATATTCCGATATTATCAATGGATCTCCTCCTTTTGGAGAAGACCCTTCTGGGTTCTTTCGTTGCCATTCTTGTTGCCATTCTTGTTTCAAAACTACGTGGCAAACGTTTTAAACTTCCACCCGGCCCCTTACCGGTCCCCGTGTTTGGCAACTGGCTTCAAGTTGGTGATGATTTGAACCACCGCAACCTCACTGATTTGGCCAAGAAGTTTGGCGACATCCTCCTCCTCCGTATGGGCCAACGTAATCTTGTTGTGGTCTCCTCCCCTGACCTAGCTAAAGAGGTTTTGCACACGCAAGGGGTTGAATTCGGGTCAAGAACAAGAAACGTTGTTTTTGATATTTTCACCGGGAAAGGTCAGGACATGGTGTTCACTGTGTATGGCGAGCATTGGAGGAAGATGAGGAGAATCATGACAGTCCCTTTTTTCACGAACAAGGTCGTTCAACAATATAGGTATGGCTGGGAAGAGGAAGCAGCTCAAGTTGTGGAGGATGTTAAGAAAAACCCCGAGGCTGCAACTCATGGGATCGTTCTGAGGAGGAGATTGCAACTGATGATGTATAATAATATGTATAGGATTATGTTTGACCGAAGATTTGAGAGCGAAGAGGATCCTCTGTTTAATAAGCTCAAGGCTTTGAATGGTGAGAGGAGCAGATTGGCTCAGAGTTTCGATTACAATTATGGTGATTTTATCCCCATTTTGAGACCTTTCTTGAGAGGTTATTTGAAGATCTGCAAGGAGGTTAAAGACAGAAGGTTGCAACTCTTCAAGGACTACTTTGTTGAAGAGAGGAAGTAAGTTCATCATCTCTTTCTTGGCTATTTAGATTCCCAGTAAGCAATTTCGTTAGAAGTACATTCTCAGACCATTTATGTGTCTGCTGACTGTTAGTTTCGTGTCTTCATCATTGGCACTACTGGATAGTTTTTGGGTTTAAAATTGCTTTTATCATCAGACTCCTCCTGTAGAGTAGACATCATAGAATGGTTTTTGATTTTCAGTCTTACTTCTCCCAGCTCTGCTATTTTGGTCACAAAATCGATAAATGTTATTTGTGTTGGGGTAATAGGAAACTCGGAAGCACAAAGAGCATGAGCAATGAAGGCTTGAAATGTGCAATTGATCATATTCTGGATGCTCAAAAGAAAGGAGAGATCAATGAGGACAACGTTCTTTACATCGTGGAGAACATCAATGTTGCTGGTATGCCTTTCTGTCATCTCCAGGCCCTGTCGTTTTTTTCTTTGCTCCCATCTTCTTTCATACAATCCAAGCTGACTTGGACAACTGGACACCAAGAGATATATTTTTATATATAGCCCCCCTCGTACACCCGCATCCATCGAATGTTAATTAACATGCACCTAGTTCTTTCCGAAGTTCGATTCTCTTCCGAACTCATATAGGTGCTCTCTGTTGTGTTTCATTGTCCATCATCCCACATAGCGAGATTTTATTTATTTTTGTATTTTAAAAATGATTTTGAAAAAAATATTTTGTTTGAATAATTTTTTAGTATTTTTAGATATATTAATATAAAAAAATATTTTTAAAAAATTAAAAAATATATATTATTTTTAAACAAAAATTACTTCAAAATATTATATCAATCAAACTCAATAATACAACGTCATCTCATTTTCATGACGGTGACTTCATCACATGATGTACTTCATAAAAAAATCTATGGTGGCTGGTTGATGGCGCATGTGAACCGGTCAATCCACCAACTTTAGATCTACAAAGTTATTTTTTTTCTTTTATTTGAAATAAAAAATTATATTTAATACAACACATTAAAACAATATAAAATACTAAAATAAATTGATTTAAACAAAAGGAAAAAACAAACATGACTTGTACGAAACCTTATCCTTACTTCATGGTGTGGTGGAAAGGAAAGGAGAGGATTTTCTCACCTACTCCCCGTTTTCTCAACTGCTTGCTGGAAAACGTGCCAACATGATCGAGATAAGTGAGAACACCTTTGAATAGCAAGTAAGCGACTGTTCATTGGTGCGTGTTTTTAAATTATTTAATATTTTTTATTTTTTTAAATTATTTTTATATCAACATATAATAATATATAAAAAATATATAAAAAAATTAATTTAAAATGAATAATAAAAAAACATAAAATTTTCAAATCACTATAGTAAAAATATTACCCAAAAAAAAAAAAGATTTTGTAATTAATTTAATATGCAAAATTAATGCATATGCTAACAACTAATTAGTGTTTTGTGGCTCTATGAACTTGTTTTGCTACCCAATTAGACACTGCATCTTACTCGTAGGAATTGATTGTTTTATGGAACAGCAATTGAGACAACGCTGTGGTCGATTGAGTGGGGAATTGCTGAGCTTGTGAACCATCCTGAAATCCAGAAGAAATTGCGTGATGAGCTCGATACCGTGCTTGGACCTGGTCACCAAATCACTGAGCCTGACACCTACAAGCTGCCCTACCTTAATGCTGTCATCAAAGAGACTCTCCGGCTCAGGATGGCAATTCCTCTGCTTGTCCCACACATGAACCTCCATGATGCTAAGCTTGGAGGTTTCGACATCCCGGCCGAGAGCAAAATCTTGGTAAACGCTTGGTGGCTTGCCAACAACCCTGCTAAATGGAAAAATCCAGAGGAATTCAGGCCAGAGAGGTTCTTCGAGGAGGAGGCCAAGGTTGAGGCCAATGGCAATGATTTCAGGTACCTTCCCTTTGGAGTTGGGAGAAGGAGCTGCCCTGGAATTATTCTTGCACTACCAATTCTTGGTATTACTTTGGGACGTTTGGTTCAGAATTTCGAGCTCTTGCCGCCTCCTGGACAGTCGAAGATTGACACCTCAGAGAAAGGCGGACAGTTCAGCTTGCACATATTGAAGCACTCCACCATTGTTGCAAAGCCAAGGTCCTTCTAGTTTCATTCCTTGCGTTTCGTTTCGTGTCGTGTAATGGTACTGTGAGATGTGGGACCCAGATTAAATTGGCTAGCGATGACACGAGGGGAGTCGTGTCTGAACTCAAAAACGATAATTTCAAGACTTTTCCAATAAGTTTATTATATTTAATTCCCTGTAGCTGTGCCCCTAGACCCCGTGACTTCCCAATTTATCATAAGACTTGTCTGTCTGCATTCAGGTGGAAAGGAGCTCATATCAGTGTTCATAAATCACACCATTTTTTCCATAAGAAATGCTCGCCTTCAGAAACCCAAGCCCTCGTATCAGGTTTTTGTTGCGTCGCAATAAAATCCATTTCGCAATGCATTCAACGCAACCTCAAATTAAACGCAGACCAAGTCTTCTGTCATGGAATACTATTTTATAAATCTTCAACATAATTTTCTCATTTATGTTCTCTGATATTCATTATGTTTCCACTTCAACTTTCTCGTCGATCAACTGTTTTGAGTTGCATCTCTTCTAAACTTTTCAACACCCAGCTTTATTAATAATAATAAAAAAAAACTCAGGGACTGGAAAAATCAATAAGGTTGTTTATTAACAGCTTAAAAAACTAGGTCATTTATATATAAAAAAACCAAATACAGACCCCAAAGAGTCGAAAACATCTAGGAACTATTTCTAGTGGGTCTGGTACGGTAATAACTAAGAACAAGCAAAGCAGTGTAAGCGAAAACAAAAGAGAAATAACGATCAAAGCTTTACAATGAACACTTGGTGTTGTAAAAACAGGCTAAATGAAAGGCATAAAATTTTAAGATTTTCTTGGTGGTGGAAGGAAAAGGAGAAAAGGGATTCAAAATCAATTTCCCAGGCAAAACGAAGGGAAAAAATTATCAGAAAAGCATGGCAAAAAATAATGTGGGTATAAACCAGGCCCCAAATTCAAAGCCTCCATAAAAAAAGAAGCATCATAAGGAGCAGACATGTTGACCCTCCATCACTGGATCAATTTCTGTGCACATTACCATGCTTCCTTCATTTCCTTTTTCAATCCAGAGCATCGGCTTATTGTACACAGAGCCAAAAATCAAACAAACAAGAGAAAATATGATTCACATCAATGATATCGATTTCCTAACATCACGACACATAAACAACGCAAGGTTTTAAGTAACCTGGAACTGCTGTGGCTACTTGGCATCCAATATCATACGGTATATATAGAAGAAAAGAGGGTGTCTTTGCTAGGGTTTGCCACTTTTACTGGGCTATATTTTAATAGCCCATGCGTTGATCACAATTGTCAAACTGTTCGGTGCAGCTCAAATTGTAATCAAGCCCATTGTTTTATTACTGGGCTTCCAGCATACTAGATTTAACTCTCTCCTCTCTTCTTCTTCATCGTTTTTCTTTTCCAGTTCAAAAATGAGAACATCTACGAATTTCTTTGCGATAGATAATTTCCCCATGACAAATAGCGAGCTGGATTCAGTTTTTTATGTAAATTTCTTGTGTTGATGTTTTTTTTTACCAGAAAAATTAAATTATGGATACTTTATTTGGTATAACCTACTTAATTTGGCGGGTTAAAAAACACTAAAATATAGTATGATTTAATATATATTATATTTAAACTGAATCGTTTGTATTTTAAATTATTAAATTTAATTGGTAAATAAGTTGAATTCACACTTTAGAAAAGATTAATCTTTTTACTGATACTACTCTTATCACTTTCATCTTATTTTTCTAAAGGTTTATATATAAAGAAAAGATAGGTTGGTGAGTATTTTGAAAAATCCACTTTTAACACTAAATATTCTCTCTTCGAAATTGTAAATTAGATGGCTTAAAACTGAAGTGAAATGTGGCAAATGACAAGTCACAGTATTTTACAGGGATGTGATGTTAAACTCGTGCCCATGTCGTGCAATATACCCTATGTTCCTCGGTGGTATCTCCACCATGTGTTCCTGAGTGGTATCTCCTATGGCTCAATCGATTGACACAGCAGACCATAAAAGAAGCTTGTGGTCAATTTTTGTGAATTGTGATGATGCTGAGATGAAAATTATAATGATTGACAAGCAATTTTATGTTTTTGTCGGCAAATCCTGGCCTGGAATCTTTCACGGGGATTACAGGGGGTTGGTGTAATGGATGATAACTTGATATTTCCCTGGTTATTAATTCTAGTATCTGTTAAAATAGTTTAGATGTATGCAAGCTAACACAGATGTTAATAAAAAAAGGGTAAGTGATTGATAAAAGAACAGGAATCAGCTTGCGAACAGGGTTCATTTCAAGCAGCAGTGGCTCTTGGTTGCCAACTTCTGTTCCTGATCCCCTTCTCTGTCAAGACAATCTTCACCCGCATCATAGAGACACAAAGATAATAGACTTTCTTTTTTCTTTTTTTTATAAAAAAAATCACTTTTAAATTTGTTAAAATATAGATTCATTTTTTTAACTATATCTCTGTTCTCTTAAACAAAGAATAGATTCTGTTTGTTTTCTTTTTGTATCCGTCTCTTATATTCTGGATACTAATCAAACGTAACCCAAGTACAGAATCATTAGATGAAATAACATTTAATTAGTTGCTAAAGATTGCAGCTTATTACATACCACCACTCTATTTTCACCCCCAAACTCCATCCCGTTCCCCATTCTTGGTTCCAACATTCTACCAGGAATGTATTCACTCGTCGTTGTTCAAAGCCTATTCTATACCCAGTTTTTGCTTAAGAAGCAATACGAAGTTATAGATCTTGTGAGGATCAGGAAGTGAAGTGGACACACTCTCCTTTTCCATGCACCTCTTGATCCATGCAGTGATCTTTGGACACTCCGCCTCGATGCTAAATTTCCCACAAATCTCAAGAGAGTGGAACCAGCTGGTAACAGGAACAAGCACCACATCCACAAATCCAAAGCTTTCACCACCGAAGTAAAGGTTATCTCCAAGCTCTCCTTCAAGAGTCTTCAAGCCTTCTATAAATTCCCTCTTCACTTCCTCTTGCTTTTCTCCTTTCTCCTTCCATAACTTCTTGGCATTGCTATATATCTGTTTTCAAACAAACAATAAGCACACACAAGCGAGGACAAAAAGAAGAAAAAGAAGTTAACAAGTACTGCTGAAATACCCGCCTTCTTGTCAATGTAATCAGCCCAGAATCTGGCCTGGGATCTTTGGTAAGAATCCGAGGGTAGCAATGGAGACTTTTCCTTCCACACCTCATCAATATATTGCACAATATTAAGTGACTCACAAATGGGTTTCCCATTGTGAATGAGAACAGGAATCATCTTATGAACTGGGTTCATTTCAAGAAGCAGAGGGCTCTTGTCTATCAAGTTCTGTTCTATGGACTCGTATTCTATCCCCTTCTCTGCCAAGGCAACCTTCACTCTCATTGCCCAAGAACTTGACCAGAAATCCAGTAGAATCACTCTGTCCTCCATCTCCAGTCAAAGCAATGATCTTTTCCTAGCTCAACCAACCTCTCTGTTCTCAAGCTGTTGTAGTGAATTAAGGAAATGGGGTCGTAGCAGCTATTTATAGCCGCTCATTGACAGTGTAATCAACGATTATGATCGGTACCATATGATGTCATTGCTTAGGTCTAGTTACATATGTGTATGCTAATTATTTATGGTATGGTGGTAAGTTCCAAGGTGCTTGCTTACCAAGTTCAAATGTGATTGTCTAGATCGACCTCTCCTCTTCTTTTCTTAGCATTATCCTCTCCCAATCCATTAATATTCTTTTCAGACTTGATTCCTTCTGAAGGAACACGTAGCATGCCCACCATCTTTGACCATGATAAGTCATCATATTATAGAAGAATGGTTTTCTCTCTCTCTGGGTTTTTAATTTCTTAGGAAAAAAGAAGAAGAGGGAGCATGGAATGCTTTCACCAGATAGGCCGCCGCCTAAGGTTATGCTTGGTAATGAATGTGGACTGTGCAAGTGTGTTTCGGCTTGGCTCCAAAGAGCCTATAACGACTAGAAACAAGAGCTTAATCCAGAGAAAAGGATAAAGAGCCAAGCCTGAAGAATGCCTAGCTCCTCTCAGAAAACAATTTGAGAGATGAGGATTGCCAAGGGCTTGGATGTATTAAAAAAATATTTCATTTAAAAACTTAAATCAATAGGTAAGATTCTAGAATATAATTTTCTAAAATCCCTTTAAATGAAAGCTCTTTAGCCTTAAAACTTGTATGAGCTCACACTATTTTATGTTTGATTTTTATTAAATAAAATAAAGATGGTGAGATTTGAACTCATGATCGCTGAGTCAACAAGATTCTAATATCATGTTAATGTATCATCTCATATAAAATTTTAAGCTAACAAGTGAGGTATATTAATTTCTAACAATACAAATATCGGTTTTGATGTATTTAGATTCTCACAAGAGCATATAGTATTATCCCCCAAATTTATCTACAAAATTTATATCAAACATGGACTTGTTCAAATTAATTATCTGCAAGTGACTGCTACGCAGAAGTGGAAGTTAACAACATTGTTTTTACGTTAGATATTAGCAAGAGGGATGATGAAACAGTGAACTTTAAACTTATTCCCTCCATCGTTATGATAACTTCATTTGAAAGCTCTTCTCCTCCTGCAAAGCCTGTCTTGTGATGGATTGTTCAGCTTTCTCACATCTGATGGCTGAAGAGGCTTCAGCAAGCTAGAATTCTTGAGTTCCTTCCTAGCTTCATGCACCTGTTTAGGTGGAAAATATATAACAATAGATTGAAAAAAAGAAAATGATTTAAATGGCTACAGGACCACTTGCCAGCCACGCCAAAACCCAGCTCCATTTCGTGTGAACATGAAAAAACAGAGAGAGCGAGAGAGTTGAACCGGTAACATGAGCGTGCAGGGTGCTCGATCTGTGGAGGCTCCATGGAAATTCCTGGCCAATAAAAGCAACCGGTTTTTTTTATTTGTTCATTGGAGAGACAATTTGATATTTAATTAAATATAAAAATTAAAAAGGTTGGGGCTCATATTATTCTTTAATGGGTGGGAGATACCTTACGGCATTACAAAATTATTTTTGGCTTTGTCATTAGAAAGGGTCACCATGTTTTCTTCAGAAGATGTTGATGACTTTATAGTGGGGTTTTTTTTTATGTTAACTCAGATCGATTTAAATCATTTTTTTATATAATTTAATTTGCATGCACAGCAAAGGAATGCATGGTTGGCAATTCAATTCAAGACTATAAGGGGAGATTTTTCTGCTGTGATTTCTTCTTTTATATTTCAGTAAAATAATGTTTATGTAATTTCAAAGGGATAGAACCACGTTTTTGGATCCCTCAAGAAAAATCATCAAGAAAAACAAAATAAAAATGAGTGGAATAAATAAGTGTTTATGACCAAAAACAAGGTCGAATTAAATCCCTCAAGATTTGTGTAATTAATAGGTTTTGTATTGCGAGTGACACCTATTTATTCCATCGTGAATTTTTTTAAACACCATTAATATTTAATTTTGGAAAAACATACTGCCAATATCTTGTTTCTGGATATTGATCTATCTGATTTAATTAAGAGGGAAGAAACTTCCACCAACATCTCAATTTTAATTTCCTGAATCTTCAAGAAAGAAAAATCAAACTTTTTATCAAATAAATATGTTAAAAAAAATAATAAACATATAGAAGAACTAATTACTGAAATGCCTACAATCAGCTAAACAATTATATAAATTGCTAAACAATTATATAAATTTTCAGTAATTATTATATTAATAATTTAAAATTCAAAATTAAAACCATAAAAAAACAAAATTTTAGTTCTAAGCTCGTAGTGTAACACTGTAGACCTAATATATGGTTAAAGACAAGCCAATCCTTTATATATATATATATATATATATATAGAACCGGATATTCGATCATAACAAATTTTTAAACTCATTTAATATTCTATAAGTTCAATAAATAAATAAAACATCACGTAAATAAAATAACAGACATTGAAATTTTAACTCTGATACAGAACCGCTGGAGCAAAACTCCCCTTCAGATAAGCCCATCTTAATAATAGCAGTGGTGTGTGTACGACGAAACAGTTGAACAAAAACCCACGAAACCGCCGCTTGATGGTGTCATTGTCCGAATGAGTCTGTGGAAGAAAAAGAGTCAACTCGAACCCACTCGACCCGGAGTCGACTCGACTACCCTTCCCCTACTCTTCTAATGTTTGTTAGGAAAGCGGCGTCAAGTGTCGTGCATGCATCTTTCCTTTTTCCTCTCTCCCCTTCCTTCGCATATTTGCATGCACTCCTTCTCTCTCTCATTTGTAAAACACACACACGCACACGCACACGCACTTTCTCCTGTCTCGGCCCATAATAATACAAACAAACAAGTTAGCTCGCCGTTGCTCTCCTCTTTGACTCACCCTTCTTCTTCTACTTCACTCAGTACTAGTCACAGACATTAATGAAGGTAAATATGCTGGAAAAAATATTACTTTTTTAGTTTTTTTTCTTGAAGATTTGGGCCTTTTCTTCTTCAATTTCTTACTATTGAGGGGTTGTTGAGATTTGGAATGATTCATAATGTTGTGCATGGAGAGATTGTCAAGTTTTGATTCATGTTTCAATTGAATTGTGGGTTTTGATCAAAAAGGGGTTTTAGGGATTCTTTTGATTTGGGTTTTGTTGTCGATGATGATTGCTTTGTTATTAGTTAAAGGGGTTGATTTTAATTTTTTATTTTTTAATAAAAGAAATGGGCACCAAGATTTGCATGAATGCATCGTGTCAAACTACAACGACTCATGAATGGAAGAGAGGTTGGCCTTTGCGATCTGGTGGTCATGCTCTTCTCTGCTTTAATTGCGGGTAATTTCCTTTTCCTCTTCTTTGTCATGGATTTCATTTCCAATGCTAGTAGCTAAGTAGCTTCTCAAAGAGCAGTTCGGGGATGTTTTGATTCAAGTTCATCACTTTGTTGTTTCTGCTAATTGGGTTTTGACTTTTCTAGATTTATGTTTTCTGGAGTGTTTTTTTACTTTGTTGTAAGAATCGGTGACATTATGATCATTGTTATTAAGACACCTATAGTTAGATTATCGATACTAGAGTAAAACCATTATATATACGGGCAACTAGTTATTATATCATGGAAAATCTTGATCTTTAATTATAGCATGTAAGCAGCTAATTATGGCCTGTACTCAACTATATAATTCACTCAATCTGTATGTTTCTGCACCCACAGCTACAATGTATTCAATTATGTCGATGATATTAACTAGCTGGAGAAAATTGCTGACCATCCTAGGAGAACCTATGAAATTTTATCTTTTAGCAGAATGAGTCTAAATCAGTAAACTTTGTGTTTGACTGGAAGGACAGTCAGAGGAAAGGGTTGAACTTCAACTGGCTTGTTTTGATAATGAATAAATAATTATTTCCTATCTCATGCATTTGGGGCTGGTAATGGATCCTTAATTTTAATTCGAATGAATAATCCATTTTCATATGAACTGCAACTGAGCAAATTTTAATTTTCAATAGGGATGTTGTCATCTCAGATGCTTTAACAAATATTAGTATTTAATATTTGAACTGTTTCACTTGATTTCATATCAAGCTCTTTGAGTTTGATATGCTTGGTTTTTCCTTAATGAACTTATGCAATGCATGAAGCTTTACACCCATCTCATAGTCTTTTCCAAATGCTTCGTGAAATCATGAGACACCTCATTACTTTGGTAATTTTTGTAACATTTCAACAATTACTCAGGTTGACCTTGCGTGTGCAGCACGAGTTGCTTTTGCCTTTAACTCAGAAACATTATGTTTCTAATTCATCATTCTATTGGTGTCCATATGTTTGCTTCCATTTATTTTCATTAAGCCCTTACTAGTTTAACATGGGTTATATCTTTATATGTAACTTAGATCTGCATATGAGGATTCCCTTTTCTGTGATACTTTCCACTCTGAGGAACCTGGATGGAGGGAATGCAATATATGCGCCAAGGTAAGCTTATGGTCTGATGTCTTTTACTTTTTTTCCAAATCTTTCCTTTTGTTTGTTGAACCTTTCTTATATTATATCAACTTATGGCCCTCCTCCAACAAGAATAAGAACAGAAGAGAAAAATGTCTAATTGAAATTTGTTTGGCAGCGTCTCCACTGTGGATGCATAGCCTCTAAATTTTTGCTTGTACTCTTGGATTATGGGGGTGTTGAGTGTAGTAGCTGTGCAAGGAGTTCTCGACTTCATTCAGTAAGATAAATTGCATCTAGCATTTCTAATTTGTTCTATGCATTATGTTTGATATTAGGTTGATTGGTTTAAACAACTGCTTTTGTTTTTCACCTTTTTCTGGTCATTCTGTCCAAATTATGAAATTCACAGTTTTAGAGGCTCTATAAATTACATGCTACACATGTTCATGGCTTTGAAAGACTCTGGTTGTCTCGATGATTCTTCAGAAAGTATTTCAGGATTGCTGCCTGTTCCTCATGTACAGTTTGGTGACAGAAATGATTAATGTGCTCTTGTGAAAAAGCTGAATTGTTGTGGAAGCTTATCCTTAAGCATTTCAAGCTAATAATTACCTAAAGATTCTCATGCTCACATTTTATTTTCATGACTTAAATTTATGGTTATGGTTGTCGTATAAAGGATAATGTATTTTCTTGGCATTTTTTGGCAGCAAGACATTATGCTTTAGTGACTCTGATCATGTGCTCATTCATTTGTTATTTTATTTGTTCATGCAGATGCAAAGTGATGAGATTCCCAATGGGTTTGGCTCATTGACAAGAAATAACGCTGGTGATTTGGAGTCCATTCCTGTCGAAAGCACAGTGGCTGCTAATGACAATGATGAGGGAGGACTTGCTCAGTTGTGCAGGCTTATAGAGGCTAGTGAACCCAGCCTATTGCATCCTTCCGAGAGAGCCAACACTAATGGATGTCTTGGGCAATTCAGACAAGAGGAGATCAGGCATGCAATTGGGGATATTGGCACAGGCTTCTCAAACATGACTCTACCATCAATTGGATCATCTAAATTCACCAAGCCAGACAATATGAGTTCATTGTTAGACATGAGAGATATGCACAGTTCACATTCTGAGCCCTCTCTGAGTATGGCTTTGGGAGATCCATCCGGGACTACAAATTTCACACCCTTTCCTGGTGGGACTGTTGAAGGAAGGGAACAAGTCAAAACACCTTCTTCCTTTCAGCAGGGACAAAGATCTCGACCAATATTGCCTAAACCCTCAAAACTGGGCCTTTTGGCAAGTTCAGAAAATAATAAAGGTTCAGCTTCTGAGCTACGGATTGCAAGGCCTCCTGCTGAGGGGCGTGGAAAGAATCAGTTGCTTCCTCGGTATTGGCCAAGGATCACTGACCAAGAGCTGCAGCAACTATCGGGAGAGTATCCTTTATTTAAAAGTCTAATTTGTTGGGTAAATTTGCATATGAGGTTTGTTTTTTCATCATAAAAGGATTCAGAATTAGTGGTTTCCTTAAGTATGTTATCTTAAAGTTTGAACTCCAAAATTGTTCCATTGTTTGAGAAGATTCTCAGTGCCAGTGATGCTGGTCGGATTGGTCGTTTGGTTCTCCCAAAAGCATGTGCAGAAGTAATACAGCCTGTGCCTTTCTCTTTGTTTCCTCTTTTCTTTGTTTCTGCTTCCTTCTTTGCTTTTGTAGTTGCATAAGCTTTAAAATATTGCAGGCATATTTTCCTCCTATTTCTCAATCTGAAGGCATTCCTTTAAAGATTCAAGATATAAAAGGGAGAGAATGGACGTTTCAGTTCAGATTTTGGCCCAACAACAACAGCAGGATGTATGTGCTGGAGGGTGTAACCCCTTGCATACAATCTATGCAATTAAAAGCGGGTGATACAAGTATGTGTGGTTATGCTTAAAATGGATATCAATTTCTGAGTTCTCACAACATATTTTGCACTTTGAATAATAATCTGTGATGCTTTAATGTAAAATTTATGCTATTCCTAGCTGGGGATGGTTATGTGCTTGACTTTATATCTCTATACTTGATTAAAGGAAGATGTTAATGCATAGCTATTAGGATATCTATTGCTTCATTCAAATATAAGCCTTATAACAATGGTTTGGTTTATGAGGAAACCAATATGGACTAAGATTGCAGTGGAACACAACATAAACTAAATTTGGCTTGAAAGGAGAGGTTCTCAGCTGCATTACCTTCTTAAATCATAACTATCTGTATGAAATTTGAGTTCTTTCTAACAGAACTAAAGCGCATTGATGTTGCCTTGTTTGATTAATATATGTTCTATTATGCATGCATATTTTTGCATCCTTTAACCTATAGGAACTTGGAAGTTATTATCACTTTCATTTCATGTGTCTCTCTTTCTCTATAATGTTATCTTATGAATGCTATTATTCCCCCTATTCCAGTAACATTTAGCCGAATAGATCCTGGAGGAAAACTTGTCATGGGATTTCGCAAATCAACGAACAACAATGAAGATACACAGGTTGAGCCTTGCTGTCATTTTTTCTTCATTCTAAATCCTCTTATTTCAGATGCCATTTCTCTTTTCTAACGTGTGGGCAAATTTACATCTACTTTGTACATGCTTGTTGAATGAACAGGATGCCCAAGCATCTGGTCTTCCTGATGGCACTGCTTCAGGGGAAACTTCTTTATCTGGTACTGTTGAGACTCTCCTTGCAGTAAGTGGTTATTTTGTCCTTTTTAGATCATTAAAGGCAGCAGGAATCCTGACCTAAATTCTCTGTCTGGACATTTGAAATTAGCTGATGGATATATTGGCTGGAACAATAGCGAGAACCATGGGGGTGGGATAAATGGGGATCTACTGCAGCAAACAACACCACCAACAGAGAAGAAAAGGACTCGAAATATTGGACCTAAAAGTAAGAGATTGCTCATGCATAGTGAAGATGCTATGGAGCTAAGACTAACATGGGAGGAAGCGCAGGACTTGCTTCGTCCCCCCCCAACTGTGAAACCAACTGTTGTCACTATTGAAGACCATGAATTTGAAGAATATGATGTAGGTTTCTCTTATTTGATGTTTTTGCTTGCCTGTGCATTGCAAGTTATATGTGCAGTGATGCTTTAAAGGATCTTGTGCATTGAAGTTCTAAATACTAGTATTTTTTCTAGATAAACTATTTGATAAAATTTCTTTATTTGATTTAGGAGCCTCCAGTTTTTGGGAAGAGGACCATATTTACTTCTCGATCACCTGGGTAAGTATTCCTGTATATGCCGTGTTATATTTTGTATTTCCCTACAGTACATTGAATACAAATTTTGATTAAGGCTCTGCTAGTTTTTAATGGAGAAGGCATGTTGTGATCCCATAGCTCTTGATATGGATGATGGCAAAATTGTTTCTGCTTGCTTGCCTGCTTCTTACTACCATTAATTAAGGGAAGCAGGAGAGATCAAGTAGCTTCTCTTCCATCACCATCAAAACCACTAGTGCATTGAAATCATCTACAGTTATGCAGCCTGTTTGGGGTAATGTAGGATCTTGGTAGAAACTCTTAATCTGCATGAATGGGCTGGTGTAGTGAAGTGCTCCATATCAGTTCTTTTAACGCTCGATAATTGAACTTTTCAGGAGACAAGAACAGTGGGCTCAATGTGATGATTGTTCCAAATGGCGAAAACTTCCTTTGGATGCTCTTCTTCCCCCGAAATGGACGTGCTCAGAGAATGCTTGGGATTCAAGCAGGTTGCTCATTTCTTGCCATTGAAATATTGTTTTTTGTTCTTTAGGGTATTTCATTAAAAATCATCATGATTGATATTTGGTTTCACAATTCATATTTTAATGGTCAACTTTACTAGGTGTATGTGTTCTGTGCCGGAAGAGATGACTCCCAAGGATTTGGATAATCTTCTGAGAGTGAGCAAAGGTATGATAGACCCTTTTTTCTTTCTGCATAAGCTTTTATACATTGGAGAGTTTTTATCGGTGACATTAGACTTAATTTCTAATGGAAGTGGGTTCATCCTGACTAGACAACTTAAATTTCATATTAATGCAGGTGATAATACACACACACACACATACACACACAGAGGATAACACGAGATTTGAATAGTTGATAGTTTCTTGGCGAATATTTCTATTTAAAATGTAAGCTTAATTACCTGATGTGCACATCACAAATTCAGTTACTATCAAGTAAAAGATAGGGCTGACTAAACGTGGTGATATTATATTATTGAGATTTTCCTTTGAAGTGCAAGATTTTTATTACTGATGAATCTCAAAACATCTTGTTTTGAAAACCCACCCCTAAATCTTTCCAAAAGCAGATTTCAAGAAGCGAAGGATTTTAGAAAGCCAAAAGCGGTTCCAAGACTGTGAGCCTTCTGGCTTAGATGCCCTGGCTAGCGCTGCAGTTTTAGGAGACAATCTAGATGATTCAGGTGAGCCATCAGTTGGAGCCACGACAAAGCATCCCCGTCACCGCCCTGGTTGCACTTGCATTGTTTGCATTCAACCACCAAGCGGGAAAGGTAAGCACAAGCCCACATGCACATGTAATGTCTGCATGACTGTAAAGCGCCGTTTTAAAACCCTCATGCTGCGCAAGAAGAAGCGCCAATCAGAACGTGAAGCAGAAACTTCTCAGAAGGACAACATGGATGGTAAGGAGGCAGAAGCGAATGGCACAATGAGTCATGAAGTGTTGCATATAAACAATCCAGAGACTGCAGTCAGTCAAAGCAAAATGCAAACTGAGAAGCCAGAAACTAGTGCTGGACAAATAGACCTAAATTGTCATCCTAACAGGGAGGACATGCCACTAGACATGCCAGGATTGAGCACGCTGAACCTTGTTGACATGGGCAACACACAGTTGGATAGCTATATCAAGCAAAACGGTCTTTCAAGCTTGGTGTGGGACCAACAGGGAGGTCAAGCACAACATAATGGAGAGAGTCTGAGGCGCCTGTCCGATGAAGCATTTCTTGCATCCATAGGTTGGACTCATGAGAGCAGACGCGATTGAGGGTGCTGTCTACTGGATTTATATCGGCTTGATATGGTAGTTCACGAGTTCAATTTTTCTTCCCTCTAATAGTGTAATTTTTTTTTTTTTAATGTCCTCTCCAAAGGGGTGGTGCTATACATCTCTCTACAGTCATAGAAAATGCAATTTTGCTGTATGTTTAATTTTCCTTTCACACATACGCATTCACACAACATCTTACCCTTAATATTTCTCTTTTAGAATCTGTGGTTGCACCGTTCGAAGTTGTGCCTGCCATTGCTATCATAATGGGAGGGTCATATGCCTGTTTATTTTTTGTTTGTAATTGATATATTTGATCAATTCATTTCAAACCCTATACTTTAATTTGGCTTAAGTTAGCCCCACTGTTTCCTATCAACATTGAATATTTGGTTCCCATTATCCACTTGGATTATGAATTAAATAGCCACATGAACACTGTGATACAAAATTATTGAACAACAGCATCTCAAATTCCCTTCTCTTAAATTAGTATTCTCTTTTATGGTTGACTAGGCATAAATATAACCCTGCCAAACCCGTGAACCCTCGGGCAATATTCACAATTTCAAAATGTCAACCATGCTTATTAATAAGTTGATTTATTTATGTGTCAGCTGGGCTGATTTGTTTTTTAAACTTGAAAAATAATATTGCAGTGCGACTAACATGTTTTAAAGCAAAAGATACCATGACTGAGTGATTGGTCCTCCTGGATCTAACAAAGATGGTTTAGTTATATAACAATAAAAAAAGAAATTACAATAAATATATTGAATCCAAAGAGAAGGCAATAACAATGACCTTGGATATTGGTGTTGTTTGAGTGCTGGAAAATCCATGCCTTGAACCTTTATCTTGTCGAATTGAAATGAAAACTGTTTCTTCTTGTCCATGTTTAGATGTTCAATATATTTGACCACACCACCTCCGGCCTCGTATTTCCCTCATCATCCCATGGTCGGGTTATTGTTGAGAGTCACAAATCTCTCCACCTCGAAACTAGGTTTTCTAATTGAAATACATATTTTTGTCATTAATGTCACACCCGATGATTAGACCTCATAAATCATCAATATTATCATAATAATCACATGGACTCACATGTCGTGGGGTTCAATGCATGTGACCAAATAAAATTAATAATCACAAGTTCCTTATGGAAGATTTAGTGTGGATCATTGGTTGAGAGGTGAATAGGTATATGGATGGTAATATGAATCGAACTTCATAGATATAATCCAAATAAATGATTAATCTTCTTATCCAATAATTAACGAATAAGATATCATTATTGTCAAATCAATTATATATATATAGCTTATTTCTTATTGAACTGTAAATAGTCAATATTTGAGACCCAATGGATTAATTACGAGTTCTTAAATTCTTCTTGTAAATTAATAACTCGTGACACCATGATTCATATCTCATCCCCCTCAAATGTACAAGAACTCCCACCTCCCAATATCACTGTGAGCCACCAGCTAGGTCCATGCACGAGTCCCATTTAAATTAATAATTGCACCATATATTTATCTGATTTTGAAATTAAATAACGTGATCCTGAGTTTCTTATCCAAGATATATAAATAGAAAGAAAGAAAAGGAATCATCGACATCTTTTTGTTTACTTTTGATACAAGAATCTTAATTATGCATGGTCTATGTTGTCCGGCCTAGCTAGATGTTTGCCTTCTATGTGTAAAATCATCATCGACATTTCCTACGAAACCTAACGAACTCATTTCACCTCCCATTCAACCAATTTCCATAACCTTCACATTCTCTCCAAGGAAAGGAAGGGGGAAGAAAGCTTCCCAAGCTTAAAAATCGGGGACTTGAAAACATTGGCAAAGGCAATAATGGAGCTTGAAGAATATTATTCAGGAGTCCCGGATGATTCTGTCAATCTCACTTTTCAAGACCTAACCATTCATGTTTCTGTATCAAGCTTCCTTCCATTGTGTATCAAGCATTTTTACATTCTGCCTAGGGATGGCCAAGGTAAATTTTATTTTCTTTCTTTTCATGGTTATTTAGACATGTGTAAACTCCTCATATTAATTTGTCTTATTTAAATATGTGCAAACTTCTCATAATAAAAACTTTGATGTCTTCCATGATCTACTGTTAAGTTTTTGACTTTCAATAACAAAATCAATTCAAGAAAGCCTCCATAAACAAATGGAAGTTGCATGGAAAGATTCAGATACGTGGGGCAGTAATAAACCTTGAGTTTTTTTAGTGATTGTGAAATGGAAAATTTGGAGATGTGTTTGACAATTTGCCTTTTTAGATGAGAAGATGGAAATCTTGGGAGGCAGAGACAAGGACACTGGATTATCAATTTTCAACAGGTATGATCGATTGATGGTCACGATCTTGTTTGGTCACAAAATCCTTGGTTGGACCCCATTAATTTTGTTATCATCTATATAATAAATGTTGTGGCCTTTGTTGGATTAAACATTTAATGAACAAGTACATTCTCGATGGTTCAACTTCTAACATTTTTTGTGTGCTAAAAGCAAACAGCATTCATGGCTGTGAGAGAATGGAATATGATCACCATTCTCATCGTAGAGTTGAGGGACACATAATATATTGCAACAGTATAAATTTCTTTCGAAAATATCATATTTGAGAATGTGTTTGTAGTTCAATATCATCATAATTTCACAAGAAAAGAGCACTTACCTATGAAATTTATGCTTGATACACAATGGAAGGAAGCAGGGAATTTGATGGTGTGAATTCTATGTACCAAGAAAGACCTCGTCGCCCTGGAATCCCCTACTCCAATATTTGCATCGTCTGCTCTCCTTACATCTATACTTTTCAGCATCGTTGTTCGGTGATTATACTAAACAATCCTCCTCCTCCTTTTCTTTTAAACAAATTAAGCCCCAGATTCGATAAAGAGAGAAGCTTTCAAGAGTGGTTTATAAGTTATGTTTGAGGTGATTTATACCTGTATTGTAGATTATATTCTAGTATTAAGAACTGATGATTTTGTCTTCAGGTTTGTGGAAGAGTCCATTGCCGAAACTGCGTAATAATAGGAATGGGAGAGATGACAGAAGGTAGAAAATGCTTAGACTGTTTAGGGAGAAGGTCCAGTCAAAGGTAACATCTCTGAGCATGCTTCCTTCAAATTAATATATCTTATACATTTACAAGCATGATTCGTTAATTAACAAGTATTGGAATATGTGCAAAACTTAATTAAATTTATTTGTCATTATATCTATGAGCTTGCAATGAAAAGGACTTGCTATATTGACTTAATTTATGGGCCAAATTTGCATCATGAATGGACAGCTCTAATAATTTACCGTGGCAGCCAATCAAACTCTAACTATTTGTCTGATTTTTTATATAGATACATAAGCAGAGCAGGAATGGTAGGGTGTTGTTCTGGGTATCCTGGTACTGTAAAGCAGGCAGAGCTCAAGTGGGCTGAGAAGGGCAGCAGGGGAGAGAGCATATATACCATCATGACCTCAAGATCAGGAGGCCCTATGACCCCCCCAATCGGCACAAAATAAACAAGGAAAATTCACTATAAATTAAATTGTATATCCTTCAAACTAAATATGTTCTTGTCATGTTAGTACCTATTTCTTTGTTTTAGAATAATAACTAAACACAATCGAAATATATGCACGGACGTTGCTGAAACAAAGGGTCAAGCTTGTCCTTCATTCTACAATAGCAGGGCCATGTTCCATATATAGAAGCAAGGATTGATTGACCTCCTCGCAGGGAAATTTGGTGCCAGCATCCAACTCCATCGCTGAGTTCCGCCACCTCCATATGTATTGTGCTATGTTATCCGCCGGTCCGGCATAGGGATTCTAACATTCGGCACATTTACATCACCGTTATTTGCTGACCGATCAAGTGCTATTGTTTGTCGGCATAAGGGACATGATGAATGCAACAATAACCATTTGTCTATGCATTGAACATGGAAACCATGGCTACATTTGGGTAGTACTCTTACCTTTTCGCCGTCCGAAAACTCTCCAAGGCATATTGTACATCCAGTGACCTGAATATTTAGTCCTGACTCATAAGTTACCACCGGAATCTGCCCCAACGCAGTTTTCTTTAGTCCTGAGTTAGTGGCCGCAGCGAGGCGTGAAGCAGCCTGCTGCGGAGTCTCAGAGCCAATTCTATAGCCGTATCTTATAGCACAACGTGCTAAAGTGTTTATCCCAAGAGCACATACGAATGCACATAGCAAAGCTACCAGAACTATCACCATGTTGCTCTCAAGACTTTCATCACTGTCGAGGATGTAATCACTTGAATTCCTGCCTCCATGGCTATCAGGTTCCATCCCTGAATCCATGACCCGGAGGAAGCGGTGCGGGCGGTACAGTGCTGAAGTTTGCATGGCTTGTTTGATTCTATCTATCGCGTCGCAGCTTAAGAATCGAAGTTGACATCAAGCTTCCATTGAAGGATCACGCAGCACGATAGGGTTCAGTTTTGTAGAGAATATGTGCTTTAGCTATGGCAGATATTTTATCTTTTGGTTCAAGGTAACTATAGATAAGGTATGCTGCAGATATCCAATCGATAAAAGACTTGAAGAAAAGCATCAGCCTGATCAGAAGGATAAGAGAAAGTCTAGTCGTCATCCAAAATTGGGACCATAGAAAGCTACAATACACCTAATCGATCAGAGCTACATAGGGTCAATCCATCAATGCTTTGTGCGAAGATAGATAGCAGAGGAGTAGAGAGTTTGTCTTACACACAAGTACTACTCTCTAAATACATGGGATTTAGCAGGTGTGGTGGATGTTTTAAGCTCACTAAAGATTTTGGCCGTATATAGGAAGTAGGATTCCATCGTGATGTTGAAATTTTATTCCCTCCCTAGAAGATGAGTTTTTGGATCATATATATCCTTTCAGCCCTTTTATTTTATTTCCAGGAACTATATTTGATCTCTTTTTTAGCTAATCGATCGTTTATTTTAGTAGACAATGATAATTTATAGTTGTTGCCGCCATCTATCAGCTGCGGCAACTCCTCTTTTTTTTTTTTAAATAAATAAATAAACAAAAATCCTCGTTAATCAATATTCACCATGGTCATAGTTTCTAGATTCAATCCGAGATCAATTTGTCTCGAGGTGTTCGGTCAGTTGAATTAACATGTTAATTTCACAAAACAGTATCAGAATAATATCAACTTTGTTTTTCAAAGTAATCACGAGTCCACCTGGTTTTATTGAAACCTAACCTAACTTAAACCCAAGTTACCGAGGTTAATGTTGAACTAGATGGATGGCCATGGGTGTAGTGAAGAGTAAGCATGATAATCATGTATTTTAGTATCTCACTTGCCATTAATAATACCTCAGAAGATTTCTTCGATCGCTTATTTGTCACGTCGAAATCAAAATAATGCCAAGTAAATTTCTTCTACACAAGACGTGACCTCTTTCACGTGGCAAGCAAACGGGGTTTTGCTTTGTTTTAAGAATATAATGTCGTCTTTTATTTCTCGGTACAATAAAGTTTTTATTTAAAGAAAATAAAATTAACCTGCAGTATAGTGTATCACGGATCCATGAATAAAATTGTTTGTTAATGAACCAATATTAACAATTAACTTTATTTTCTTTGTCCTGTTACAACATCACCAAATTATTAAAATCCGAAACACATGAATTGAAATAAACTTTTTAGACTATCTTTGATTATAGTGATAAAACCTAAGCATGAACAAGTAGAGTCTTGATTTAGTGGTTGAAGGGATTTGTTTTCAGGGTTCAAGTTCCGCCATACACCCCTGTTATCCTCGCAATGCCTTATAAGGATGTTCAGTGAGTCTAGAGATTAATTGTGGTGCGTGTAAGCTGGTCCGAAAACCCCAGTTATATATATAAAAACCTAAGTATGATCTATGACTCAATGTAGAATTTCAATTATGAGTTATGTGAATTAACTTGAATTATTTGAGTCAATCCAATATATTATTATTTTAATTTTTTTTATATATATAAAACATTAAAACAATAACATTATGATTTTCTTATATAACAAAATCAAAATCTGGATTTCACTGGAGTTTTGTTAGTTATGCTAGGCTATAATTTGATTCACCAAGTTAATTAAATATAATCAAATAAACTCTAATTATATATAACTTGGGTCATGTTCTAACTTGTTGAGCCATATCATGTTTAGTAGGAGTGACTTAGCCGAATTATTTAGAATAATATTGTTTTAAGAATAATTAATCGATAATGCTTTGATTTTCTTTAGTGAAATTAAATATTATTTAATTAGATGAGATTACTTGTAATAAAATAGAAAACCCGGTCCAAGACACGTTTTAAATAGTAATTAATTTGATGTGGGAGAGGACATATCAGATTTATTAACACTAACTTCGACAAGCAGCGCGCCACAGCACTGTAATAATTTTTATTACCAAACAACGTCAAAAAATAAAGACAGGAAAAAACATCCAAAACCTTCTCATTTTCTCTCTTTCCTCTTCTCCTTTTTTTTAAGCTTCTCAACAATGTCTTCTTCAATGGAAACTCAAGATCCACAATCTAAGCCACCACAAAATTCAGATCCAACAAAACCCCACAATCCCAACCCCACAACATCACCCGCGTCTTCAATGTTCAACAGCATTCGAGGTGGAGCCCTCCATAGGAGGGCACGTTCAGAGATGAGCTTTAGGTTACCAGAAGACATGACAATGATGATGGATATCCACCCGTCAGATCAAATCAATGGTGGTAATGGTGGAGGGGGCGGGGGTGGTGGGGGGTCTTCAACAGGAAGCTTAGAAGAGATCGGATCAGAGGATGATTTGTTCTCAACCTACATTGATGTCGATAAGCTAACTGGAGATAATAGTGGGAATGGAACTGGAGGAGGGATTCAGAATGATAATGATAATAATATGAATGAAGAGAAAGCTGGGGTTTCGGGTTCGGGTACTTCCAGGCCTAAGCATAGGTATAGTAATTCTGTTGATGGGAGCGTGTTTGGTGGAGGAGAGGTGATGGAGGCTAAGAAAGCAATGCCGCCTGATAAGTTAGCTGAGCTTTGGACTATTGATCCTAAAAGAGCTAAAAGGTGTGGACTTTCTTGTTTTTTGATTATGGGTTTTGTTTAAAGTTTTATTCTTTTGTGTTTTTTTGTGGGAAATTGGTGTGCATTTGTTTTAAATTTGAGATAGGTAATATTTTTGGTTTTATGGTTTAAAAATTATAGATTTTTGGACGTGGAAGATGGGGAAAGTTAGTTGCTTGCTAGATTTAACATTGGTTTTAGATTCTCGGTTTTAATTGGTCAGTGCTTGTTTCATCTTGGGATTTATGAAGATTAATGCTGTCACATTACTGTTAAGACGTCTGTGTTGTGACCTGGTTGTTGAGTTGTTGTGTTTTTAGGACTGAAGATTTTTCTTTCTTTCTCCCTACTGTTTATCAAATAATATGTTGAATTTTATAGTCTGTGGCAAATAGATACTTTAGTATACATTGAAGCCTACAAGGAAGTCAAGAAACCGGTTTATCGTCTAAGATAGATTTTGATTGGCTTGTTAGCTTGAATATTTTTCTTCAATTTATGCTCACTTGTAATTCACCAACCATGTCGGCATACTTGAAATTTAAAGTTATGGTGCCTTATGCTGGGATTTAGAAATTTCGATCTCCAACAGTTTTCTCCATTCTAGGCCAACTTTTCATTCACCAACCACTTTGGCATATTTGACATTGAACTTTATGGTGGATTATGGTTGGATTTTATAAATGTCGGTAACTATACTTGTTTGGTGATTGGACTTACCATTCAACTTTTGTAGTTTTAAGGGCCTTTAAGCTTTTCATAGATTTCTTTTGACAATGAATGCATGAACGAAGAAATGCAAAGGCATGGATAATCGATTTGCAAATAATTTTTCTTCAAAAAATGGTGGCGTCTCTTTTGTGTATGTTGACAACATAGTTGTTGCTCACAGGATACTTGCAAATAGGCAGTCCGCCGCCCGCTCTAAAGAGAGGAAAGCCCGATACATACTGGAACTTGAGCGCAAAGTTCAGACCCTCCAAACAGAAGCTACCACTCTTTCTGCACAATTAACTTTATTCCAGGTTTATGTTTGTTGGTTGTAATTCAGCATGGGTTTTTCTACCTTAGTTATATTGGTATAATCTATTTATACCATGTTTGTCCTCTGCAAGGATGGACGATTGTGTTAATGCCTAGATAAACAAATTGATGCGCGGACTTGAAAAAAAAAGTGAGAATGAAGAATGATTATGATAGTAAATGATTTTGTTATTGGCAGGTGATTCTCGTGAAATTTTGTAACTGATAATCTGATCACAACCCTCCTCTCTTAAGAGAAATCTTTCACTAGGCAAGCTAGTAGATGCAAAATGAAAGCAAGTAAAAATCGCTTGCATTATCATTGAATTTTGTGTTCTTGTAATCAAGGACACCATTTATCTTTTCCATCAATCTCATCTCATCATGCTACTTTATTGCCAGCCACTGTGCTTAGTCCATGTTATGTGCTCTACTACTACTGTTGTTTTGTCAGGATGATGATCCTGTTTCTCTTCTTTTTCTCATATAGAGGGACACAACTGGTCTAAGCTCAGAAAACACAGAGCTTAAGCTTCGGTTGCAAGCTATGGAGCAACAGGCTCAGTTGCGTGATGGTGAGTGGCATGCCTTCTTTATGTTTATATCACCTGATAAATACTCTTTTCCTTTTTATGCTTTAATATTTGTTATTTGAGGCTTTGGCATCATATTTGGTTGAAATAGTGGTAGTTCTTACTTTGCTCTGCATTATTCTGTAGCTCTGAATGAAGCACTGAAGAAGGAAGTTGAGAGGCTCAAGATAGCCACCGGGGAAATGGTAAGCCCTTCCGAGTCATTCAACTTGGGAATGCACCAAATGTCCTTCAATCAGCCGAACTTTTTCCCACTTCCACCACAGCCAGGATCTTCAGGTCACCCAAACATGCATGTACCATCATTTACTCACACGCCACCTAGTATGTCTACCCACCATCTACAGCAGGCAGATTCTCACAATCTCTCAGACTATATGCAAAACGATCCAATAAGACAGCTACAGGGGCTTGATATCAGTAATAAAGGCTTAAATATTGTAAAGTCAGAAGGTCCCTCGCTTTCTGCAAGTGAAAATAGCTCCACATTTTGAGGCAGAGTGGCTGCTGACTAGCTGACTTGTCCATGGTGTGCCTGTGTGTTAGATTGTTTATAGACTGACATCCAGTCACTTAGAGAAGGTTTCTATTTTGATTTCATTATTCATTCCATTCATGATGTGGGGTCAATCAAAATTATTTATTCTTAGGGTTCTCCAGAAAGGGAAGCACCCAGGTTTTGTTGCGATGTGTAAGAGTACTTTGTTTAACATGGACTTTCGTGTTGATATAGGACTTGTTGGGATGAAAGGTCATTCCTGTTGGATGTCAACATATTATGGAATGTTATGTTGATGTTGTCCGATTCTTTGTAGACTGTTTCTTGAACCATTCCTGGATTGATTGAAATGGACTCCAACTCCCTCTCCCTAGTTGCTTTCTTTTATCTCTAAATTGTTCCTCTTTCACACTATGATGTTTCGGACTCTTCTATCAACTGCCGCCCCATAATTTTATCAACTTGAGGTAGCATGGAGTGAAAAGGCTTAAGCCTTTCGTTCTGGAGAAGTATACCACAATTACAGCACTAATTTATGGACTCGAAATACGCAATCTTAAAAAAAAAAAAAAAAAAAAAAAAATGCCTGGTTTCTATATAAAACTAGATCTTGGCCGCCCTGCTTCATAAACAAACAAAACTCGATAAATTTAAAGATAATCTGACTTACTAGAAAAAAATAGTTTAATTAAATTGTTTTATAAAATATCATTCAAAAAATTCTAAATTTATTTTTTAATGAATTTAATATTAAAAACAAAATTTTAAACAATCTTAGTCTTAACTCGTTAAGTTCACGACTTGTGGCATTATATAAAGTTAATACTACAAAAAATAAATTGAAAAACATATTATAAAGCTTAGGATAAAATTGAAAAAAAAAATTCAATCGGGACATAAAAACAATACAAGTTAACATGAGTTAGATTCGTGATTTAGATCATGAGATTATGATAATTTTACAAAAAAAAACCCAAAGAATAACCCAATTAAACTTAGGTTAATATATCAAATCTAACCTCAATTCTTAATAAATTCATTGTTAAAAAATGAGTATAAAATATTTGATTTTAAAAATGACACAATAAAACGATTGAAATCTACCCAGGTTGACCCGTATAACCTATGACATGAGTCATAAAAATAACCTCATGGAAAGCAAATTGAAATAAATTATGAAATATAACTTTTGATCAATCTAATATTACCAGATAAAATTAAAAAAAATACAAATTAAAAGAAACTTCAAGCTAGTCAAATTCACTCATCAAAACACTAATCATAATATTAAAATACCCACATTAACAACAAACTATAAGAAGCTATAAATTTAATTTTCAATAAATCAAATATAATGATGAAATTATTAAAAAACTATAGATAAAAAAAAAACAAAGAAAAAAAATACTAAATATTGAGGCGTGTTACACATAAAAGACCTCCTTTTTCTAGTTTTTTTTATTAATTAATAATTAATCAAGGCATATTCCAAATACGAGAAAGGTAGAGAAAATTGAAGAGAAAAGGAAATTTTGTATCTTTTTATATTACCTTATAGAGAGATTCCAAGCCATGAACTCGTGTTTACTTAAAGATTTTTGATCAGGCTCTGTATGGAAGCCTGATACCAAATGTTAGAACCAGAAAATCTACAGAGTAATCAAAAGTTTGATGCACACTTGTTTTCGTAGGAAGAATGCTCATCCTTTATTCTTTTGATAGAAGACTCTTTTAAATTCCTACAAAGTAACAGAATAAAAATGCATCAACCCACAATCTTACAGCACCTACAATCGTGGTATTAATCTAGGCTTTTAAGTTGATCATGCAACAATACTTGTTCCTTCACAACAGGAATTATTTAGCAGCTACGCAAAGTGAACCTGAAAACAAGGAAAATTCTAACTTTAACATATTTATGTTGTTTTTTTTGCTCCTTAAAACGAAGGAGAAATGCAATTTGAAAGTAGAAGAAGAGGTGTTTGTGGAAGCAAAAAATGGGGACGCGTCTCTTATATCAATATCTATGGCGGAGGAGGAAGAGAAGCTGTTGAAATCTAGGATGAAAGAAGAAGAGATAGAAAAGGCCGCGGAAGCTCATTTGGATGAAAGCTAGTTTAATAAATTGGACCAGCTTTTAACTCAAACTCTGCTCTATTCAGAGTTTTTGCTGGAAAAGATTGATCAAATCACTGCTGTATGTATATATCTTCTCAAATGACTTTTTTTTCCAATGAATGTTCTTTAACGTTCCTTTTTTGTTTCTGTTTTCTTGCTTTAAGATTTAGATTGCATCACTAGAATGGAGCGGAGCAAGAGAGTGAACCTGCTGAGCAGAAACAGATAGGTCGTGTATCAAAAAGAAGAGCTGCTGCGGAATACAATTCTGTGAGTTTTTATCCGCTTGCTTTGCTTTTGCTTCTTATGGATGTTAGTGTTGTGGATATTATGTTAGAGATGGCAGGTAGATGTGTTGTCTTGTATAAAATTCAACGTATAAGTTTGTTATCTGTGCTTGACTGGTTGCAAATTGTCAGTTGCGAAGTAAGAAAGATTACAAATTTTATTTTTTACGATTGGTTCTTACTTTAATAATAGAGCTGTTAACAGGACTGAGAACTGAGATGGGGAATGTTTTAATGATCTCAGTGTAGTTTTAGTCTTGACCTATCAAATCTTCCTGTATTTCTGCTATGAAAAGTAGCCATTTTAAGATTGCCTTATTAAATTCTGACATGCCATGACCTACCTTTCGCCAGAGGAAAGCCAAGAGAGCAGTTACAACAATGCTTACAAGATCAAAAGAAGTTGACAACAATGAGGATGCAAATTTGACTGAGGAAGAAAGAGATGAGAAAGAGCAGCGAGAACTTGTACCTTTGCTAACTGGTGGGAGGTTGAAATCTTATCAGATTAAAGGTGTGAAATGGTTGATCTCTCTCTGGACAAATGGGTCACCGGGATCCTTGCCGATCAAATGGGGACTGGAAAGACTATCCAAACAATTGGTTTCCTATCACATATAAAAGGGAATGGTTTAAATGGACCCTATTTGGTTATTGTCCCGCTTTCCACTATCTCAAATTGGGTCAATGGGATTTCAAGGTAAGAGTTTTAACTTGATTTTTTGAGTTAACTGCCCATCTTGATCTTCTAATCCACTGTTTTATTTGATTCTATGTGAATTCCCTTGAATAGGTTTGCTCCTTCTATGGACGCAATTATCTACCATGGTAGCAGGAAACAGAGGGATTAGACAAGGAGGAGGCACATGCCCAGATCTATTGGCTCCAAATTCCCAATTACTGTTACTTCCTATGAGATTGCATTATGGGATGCAAAAAAGTATTTGAGGCACTACCCCTGGAAGGATGTTGTGGTCGATGAGGTGAGCGTTTTAACAAGATAGCTTGTAGATCCACGGTTTTCTGTGTTTGGATACATCGTTGTCAACTGCACTGGATTCAAGTTACTCAAATTATACATAAGATAACACTCAGGACAACAAGTGCCTGGAATTTAAAAGGAGCTCGGACTCAGGTCACAGATCCCGGGCTTGAGTTTGAGTTTATGTTTACTGTAAAATAGCTAGAGACAGATTTTATTTTTCTACTCCTTTATTTATTTATTTTATGACAGTTTAAATAACAAAAAATAATTTTGGTATGTGTATTAGCCTTTTACCCTTCGTTGTTCCAACTTCCTTTACCACTGGTCTTGCTTAGTTCTTACGTGATGATGGAGCTTAGGTTCCGGCACTCATTCCTCTGTTTAGTAGATATATTTAAAGGAAGAGTGTTCTGTGATTGAAATGCAAATCATTTAATCTGAAGGAAAAATGGATAAATCTTGACGATGATTATTTTTTATTTATACATCTTTAACAAGCAATATGCTTAGAGAATTTCTTTTAATTCAAATGGCAAATTTAGGTGTTTTGCTTTGAAATATGAAATTGGATAGAATATAGTTTATCAGACCATGCATCCCCGTTTTGCTCCTTTCATATGTTCTTCGCTTTTGCTGATCACTCTTCCTCCACAGCTTCAATATTTGATGGTACGCCTACCACCGCTTGCTGGAGGTGATATTAAAGAGATGAAGGGCCAGTCTTGACGACCATAGCCAATCTCTCCTTTCTTCTTGGGTCGGCATCATCATCCCACACATTCTCCAAGGAGAAGTAGAGTGTCACGTGTGGAACTCTCTAAACCCGAGAAACGAGAAGCTATGATGAGAAATATAGTAGAAATATATTAAAATAATATTTTTTATATTTATAAAATTATTTTTGATATTAATATATAATAAATAGGTAAGAAACATTTAACCTGAACACCTATAATATAATATAATATAATATGTTTATCATTTTCATCCTCTGTTTTATAAATATTATTATAATATTTAGAAATATGAAAGTGTTAAAAAAACTATAGCATATAGTGCATGCTTAGGATAATATCTTAAGTAGGTTAGTTGAAATGATAGAAAAATCACCATGTTGGGTATAAATTTAACTTAAAAAATAAAGTCCCTGAGATTTGTTTATAGTCTTTATTATTATTATTATTATTTGCTTATAGTCTTTTTTATTATTATTATTATTTGTTTATAGTCTTCTTTAAAAATCATCAATTAATTCTATCAATCGACATTCTTAAATTTGATCCAATCACTGATTTAGTCAAACTATGAAGTCACTAAGCAGTAGTACTAGTTGGATGGTTGGCATTATAATATATGTATATTTTACCATATACTATTAAATAATAACAAAGAAAATGATACTAATTTGGTGGGTTGAACATGGCATCACTTTTAAGAGATGCGTGCATGGCCAACACTCGTACGTTCCAACCTAGCTACATTAAGGAAACATTCATATATAGTTGTTAAATTAAACCTAATTAAGTGGGTTGATTAAAAAAAATATAATCAATACTTGGGGCCTAATCTAGATTAAGTTTGTAGTTGAATTGAAGATGATATTAATAGGGTTAAACATATTTATTTTCATTTGCTCTTAATGATTTTATTATCTGAACTTAAATAAATCAATCTCTTTCTCTACATAAACAAAACATTTCTGTAACGCACTGAACTCTTAATGATTTGATTAACTCATTTAAACCCAATCCAAACTAAAATAAATCAATATTTTTCTTTTCAAGAACAAAATATTTCTGTAACCCGATAATTCAAATATTTTCCAAGTCAATCCTCAAGTCTAATTATAGCTAAGGCTAGAACAATATTAGAATAATCATTGTGGATTTGATATATATATATATATATATAAGAAGTTATAAATACCTTTCTCTATTTTTTCACTTCATAAAAGGCACCATCATTTGTGTGTTCCCTGCCTATATATCATTACACTCTTGGTTTCTCACATCCTCTTGATTCTCTTCCTTGCCCAGAAACTCTCGATGAAATTTATGGCTTCCGATGCAGTGTCTGATTTCATCCAAAAGCTTTCTGATTTACCAATGAAATCTATAGCTTCTGAAACAGAAGTGTCTGACATCCAATGGTTTGAGAGGATAAAAGTTCGTATAATTGTTGCAGTGGTGGTGGTGATAGTACTCCTGTTTCGTGGTTGTTGTGGAGGTAAAACAATGAAAGCACCAGGGATGGACTGTCGCATACGAAGGAGTAGTTTTGAAGCAAACCCTTCTTCTTATTTTAAGAACATGCACAAGGGGCGGTAGATATTGTTAAGCAAGGAAAGAATCACAGAGAAGATAATCTTAGCTAGCCGTTACAGAACCTTGCGTTATTATTCCTTAATTAGAATGCTGAAGATCGTAGCTATGAATGCTCATAATGCCAAATGTAAATGTAAAAGGTTACAACCTTAATTAGATCAATTACCTTGTATAGACTCTACTTGTATACTGTCTATAAATTAAAGAATGATCTGCAGGTCAAGGCACTGACTGCAATTGTGATAATACATCTCTTTTATAAATTTATCAGATATCTCGATCCTAAGCCTCCAATATGGTTGTTTCCATAGACTTTTTCACTGCCAGCAGACCCTCTTTTCTGTATTTTCTTCTTTTCGAGTGTTTTTTTTAAAGCTTTGATCTATTTTAGTAGATGCTTTGGGGGCTTGGTAGGGTGTTATGCTGTGTGGGATAGGCTGGGCTGGGGTGAGCTTGCTTCTACTTGTATGTTTCAATATCGAAGTGAATTGTTCTTCATGATCAACTATATCCATTTCATATATATGTATATATATATATATATATATATATATATATATATATATATATATATATATATATATGTATATTTGTTGCAAGCATAACAATTAGTGGTATTTGCATCAAGAACACGAATAACAGAAATGAAGAATAACTCTACCGTATCCCCATTTCAGAATAAGCATTTTATTAAATGGCGATTACTATTTTCTTTTTTCTTTCTGGAATGATCTATACGTTTATAAACATAATGTATTGTGAAGAATTTTGTAGAGCGATTGGATAAAATCAGGTTTAAGAAGACAGATTTTACTTTTTCTATCAATGGATTCTATCAAAAATCTCATTGACCAATATGTCTGTATATATTTTAAATTTATTTTTATAAAGAAACTTATAAATCTAAACCTTTATTTCTTCATTTTGTTATTAGATTCTTCAACTTGTACTATTTCTTTTATAGTTCATCACTTTTTCATTTGGATTTTAAGATGATAGGCTATTTAATTTTCTTTACTATATGGAAAATAAGGGACAGCAAACTCTGGTTCTATTCCTCAAGAAGTTAGATTGCTAGAATTTCTCAATCTACTTGAGTTGTCAGAAAGTGTTTTAACAGGTGGAATCCCTTGTACCACTGGAACCTATCCTTGCTCATACTTGGGAGGAACAAACTGTCTGGTCTAATCCCTTCAACTATTTGGAACCTGACCATGCTTATTAAAACTGATCTAAATCAGAATAATTTATCTGGACGTGTTCCATCAAAAACCGAACTTAAGCCTCTAGTGGAATCGGGCTTCCCCATTTGAAGTCACTAGTTTTGTTTCGCAACCAATTCACGGGACAAGAGGTATGCCATGGAGGAGTATTGGAAATTTTTACTGCTTCCAACAACTTTTACTCAGGTTCCATCCCGCATAGCTTGAAAAACTGTACAAGTTCATACCGATTAAGAACTGATTGGAATCAATTAACATGACATATTTCTAAGGATTTGGCATCTATCAACATATGTTGATACGAGTAACAATAATTTTTATAGCTATCGAGCTTTCTTTGAAAATCTAGAGTGGTCTCACGATCACCATTACCTCAGTTTCTTTTCTTTTGCTCTGCTCCGTTAAAACTCTTTAAATTGGATGCTTGCATCTGCTTTAAGTGATCATTACTTCAATTAAATATTGTTTGTTTTCTGTAATTGAATCACGCTAAAACAAGTACTTTACTCACTTGTTTGTGATAAATTACTCTGTGTAGCAAAAATTGTGAGGCGATGATTTAAAGTCACTGAAATGATTTTGTTATCTATAATGTTCTTTACTTGAAATTTCGAAAACTTTAGAAAATCATTTGAAAAGATTTTGCTGGGAACTAATCCAAGGTTTTTTCCAAACAATTCCTCATGCAGCCTGGATCGGCCATGCATCTCTTACCAAGTATGAAGCATAGACAAATAATAACAAGGAAAATTATGCTATAAATAATAACAATTTCTGCTTTCTTTTGCCAAAAGTTGGTGGGTTGAACATGCCATCAAATTTTAAGAGATGCTTACATGTATAATATGACTGACACTCGTATGTTCCAACGTACGTACATTACAGAAAGCTTCATGGTTATTAAATTAAACCCAATTCAGTGGGTTGGTCAAAGAAAATCTAATTCTTGGGGGCCTATTCGTAGCTAAATATTGAACATGATATTAATCGGGTCAAGCAATTGATTTGATTAGCTCATTCGAACCCATCGAAGCTTAAATAAATCAATCCTCGTATTGACTAACTTCTCTTTCTGCATGCATGTTTCAATTACCTTTATTATTCAAGAAAGAAATTCTTGGTTTCTGATGCAGTGTCTGATTACATACGCACGCCTTTCGATGATCTAACTTTGAAATTTATAGCGTCTGATTCTGGTCTAATAAAGAAATTTTTGGTCTCTGTGTCTGGTTTCACCCGCACGCCTTTTGATCTAGCTAAGAAATTTCTGGTAAAAGAAAAGGAGAGATCATCGATATTCCTTGTAATGATTTCTCAAAAAGTTGCTTCACTTGTAAGTTTTGTGATGCTTTTTCCATTTTTAATAGTGTGATGTGTCGTACCATCTATAATAAACCCAAGTAATAATAATAATAAATTAACAAAATAAAGAATTGGTGGTGGGTGATTTGGAAACTAATCCAAGGTTTTTTCTTTCCCAGAAAATAACTAATGTGTCAGCCAAGCATACGAGGAGAAAGAGTCTTTTTTTATTATTATTTGTTTATAGTCTTCTTTAAAAATCATCCATTAATTCAATTTGATCCAATCACTGATTTAGTCAAACTATGAAGTCGCTAATTCATCGATGAGTCAACAATGGTGCAGGAGTACTGGTTGGCATTGTTATATACGAAGCATTGATAAATAATAGCAAAGAAAATGATGCTAATTTGTTTCTTACTCCTGCCTGCCTGCTTTCGTCGAAAGTTGGAGGGTTGAACATGGCATCACTTTTAAGAGACGCGTGCATGCCCGACACTCGTACGTTCCTGCCTATCTACATTAAGGAAATATTCTTAAATAGTTGCTAAACCTAATTAAGTGGGTTGATTAAAAAAAATATAATCAATACTTGGAGCCTAATCTAGATTAAGTTTGTAGTTGAATTGAAGATGATATTAATGGGGTTAAACATATTTATTATCATTGAGCTATTAATGATTTTATTATCCGAACTTAAATAAATCAATCTTTTTCTTTACAGAAACAAAACATTTCTGTAACGCACTGAAGTACTGAACACTTAATGATTTGATTAACTCATTCAAGTCCAATCCAAACGAATATTTTTCTTCACAAAAACAAAATATTTCTGTCACCCAATAATTCAAATATTTTCCAAGCCAATCCTCAAGTCTAAATATATATAAGAAGTTATTAACTATCTTTCTTTATGTCTTCACTTTATAAAAGGCACCATTATTTGTGGGTTTCCTGCCCATATGTCAGTACACTCTTCGTTTCTCGCAGCCTCTTGATTCTCTTCCTTGCCCAGAAACTCTCGATTTCTATACAAATCGCACTCTACCCCCTAAGCAATGGAACCAGCAACTTCTCTTTCCGCTTGTTTCTATTACCTTTATGATGTAACCAAGAAATTTCTGGTTTCTGATGCTGTATCTGATTACATACGTACGCCTTTTGATCTAACTAAGAGATTTCTGGTTTCGGATGCTGTGTCTGATTACATACGAACGCCTTTTGATCTAACTAAGAAATTGTTGGTTATTTATTTTAGTCCTGCAAATGTTTCATCAATTATGTTTTAGTCATTGTTATTGTCTTTGATTTAATTAAAGTCAGTCAAATGTATGTCCTAGTCTTAAGGAATCAGTTATTTACGTGTGCTGGTTGTGCAGCTCATGCAGCTCACTTCGTGGCCTTGTTCTCTTTGTTCGTGTCTTAAGTGGTAGCATGTTACATGATCATGGAGTCCATATCATGGCTGTCATGTTTAATTTTTTTATCTATAAATTGTAAGGTTGCATTTCAATTCATTAATTTAATTCTGCAATCAAAAAAAGGATTTGTCAACAGTACAAACATCTACTGTGCAAATTCATTTCTGGAATTCTCAAATTCATTTCTTCTCCCCTGTTTCGTTTTTTCTTCTACAAACACTTTCAATTGGTATCAGAGCACTTTTCTTGAAGGGACCTGAAATGGAGGTTGAAACAAGTTTCTCTCACATGTCTTCTCCTATCTTTGATGGAGAAAACTATCAACTGTGGGCAGTGAAGATGGAGACCTATCTGGATGCTATGGATCTGTGGGAAGCTGTTGAGGAAGATTATGAAGTGCATCCCTTGCCTAATAATCCAACAGTGGCTCAGATCAAAAACCATAAAGAGAGAAAAGCAAGGAAATCAAAAGCAAAAGCATGTCTATTTGCTGCTGTTTCCACAACCATTTTCACCAGGATTATGTCACTTCGATCAGCAAAGGATGTTTGGGATTACTTGAAGAAGGAATACGCAGGAGATGAAAGAATTCGTGGCATGCAAAGTCTCAACTTGATAAGAGAATTTGAACTACAGAAGATGAAGGATTCTGAGTCCATCAAGGAATACTCAGATAAATTGCTTGGAATTGTCAACAAGGTAAGGCTACTAGGTACAAGTTTCTCTGACTCCAGAGTTGTAGAGAAAATCCTAGTAACTGTACCTGAGAAATATGAAGCATCCATAACCACCTTGGAGAATACCAAGGATCTGTGCAAGATCACCTTGGCAGAATTATGGAATGCCTTACAAGCTCAGGAGCAACGAAGGCTTATGAGGCAAGATCACATTGCTGAAGGAGCTTTACCAGCCAAGCATCAAGATCAAGGCAAGAGGAAATTCATCAAGAAATTTCAGTCTTCAATCAATGAAGCCACTGCCAGCTTCAGAAATCAAGGCAAAGGAAGAAACTCAAATAGAGGCTATCCACCTTGCAAGCATTGTGGCAGAACAGGCCATCCACCATTCAAATGCTGGAAAAGGCCCGATGCTAAGTGTAACAAGTGCAATCAGCTTGGGCATGAGGCTGTTATATGCAAGAGCAAATTTCAGATAAAGGAAGCAGAGGCTCAAATTGCCGAGAAAGATGATGAAGATCAGATTTTTGTGGCAACCTGTTTTTCAACCAAGAGCACTTCAGAATGTTGGCTGATCGACAGTGGTTGTACAAACCACATGACATATGACAGAACTCTTTTCAAAGATTTGCAGACCACTGAAACAACAAAGGTTCGAATAGGGAATGGTGACTATATTTCAGCAAGGGGAAAAGGAACCATTTCAATTACAACAAAAGCAGGTACAAAAACTATTTCAGATGTTCTCTATGTACCTGATATTGATCAGAATCTGTTGAGTGTGGGTCAGCTAATAGAAAAGGGATTCAAGGTTACATTTGAAGATCATTGCTGCTTCATATATGATCTTGCTGGTCAAAAAATTTTTCAAGTCAAAATGAAAGGGAAAAGCTTTTCATTTTCTCCAACAGAGGAGGAGCACATAGCCTATTCCACAAATGCAAGCATCACTGAAACTTGGCACAAGAGACTTGGGCACTGTCATCTCCAACTAATGCTGACAATGAAGAAGAATGAAGTGATAAGAGGATTACCTGCTCTTGCTGATCAAATGCCGAATTGTCATGCTTGTCAATTTGGCAAACAAAAGAGACTGCCTTTTCCTAGATCTTCTTGGAAGACATCTCAAAAGCTGCAGCTCATTCATACGGATGTAGCAGAACCTCAAAGAACACCATCACTGAAAGGTAGTCTCTACTACGTTGTGTTCATTGATGATTTTTCAAGGATGTGCTGGATTTTTTTCTTGAAGTTCAAATCAGAGGTTGCTGGAATCTTCTGGAAATTCAAGAAGATGGTGGAAAATCAGAGTAGCTGCAAGATTCAAAGCATAAGATCAGATAATGGGAAGGAGTATACTTCAGCAACATTTAATCAATTCTGTGAAGAAGCTGGAATTGAACATCAGCTCACTGCTCCTTACACTCCAGAGCAAAATAGAGTTAGTGAAAGGAGAAATAGATATGTAATGGAGATGGCAAGGTGTATGTTGCATGACAAGGAGATACCCAAAGAATTCTAGGCAGAGGCTGCAAATACAGCAGTCTTCCTTCAAAATCGACTTCCAGCCAAGTTTTTGAATGAGAGAACACCATTCGAAATGTGGTATGGATATAAGCCTTCACTGAATTTTCTTAAAGTATTTGGCAGTGCGTGTTTTGTCCATGTCCCTCAGGTCAAGCGTGACAAGCTTGATAAGAAAGCAATTCCAGGCATATTTGTGGGATACAGCTTAGTCTCCAAAGCATACAAAGTGTATCATCCACAAACAAAGAAGATCACAATCACAAGGGATGTACACTTCAATGAAGATGAGCAATGGGACTGGAAGAACCTTCAACAGATCACTCCTTCCGCAGATCACATAGCTCCTCAGTGGCAGAATGAACAAGAAGATGATCCTCCAATTAGGGGAACAAGGCTGCTGTCAGACATCTATCAAAGATGCAATATTGCATTTTATGAACCTGCTGGATATGAAGAGGCACTCAAAGACAGCAAATGGAAGAAAGCCATGGAAGAGGAGCTGTCAATGATTCAGAAAAACAATACCTGGACATTGGTTGACAGACCTGAAGGCAGAAAGGTTATAGGAGTAAAATGGGTATTTCGAACAAAGCTGAATGCAGACAACTCCATCAACAAACACAAGGCCAGGCTTGTTGTTAAAGGGTATGCTCAGATTTTTGGTGTTGATTATTCTGACACGTTTGCACCTGTTGCTAGACTAGACACAATCAGAATGCTGCTAGCAATCTCAGCACAGAAGGAGTGGAAAGTATTTCAGTTAGATGTAAAATCAGCCTTTTTAAATGGCGTTTTACAAGAAGAAATATATGTGGAGCAGCCAGATGGATTTGTGATACTAGGAGCAGAGAATAAGGTCTACCTTTTGCAAAAAGCTCTCTATGGGCTGAAGCAAGCTCCTAGAGCTTGGTACAGCCGAATTGATGAGCATTTGCTGAATTTAAGCTTTGTAAAAAGCTTATCCGAGGCCACTCTATATATCAAACAAAAGGACAGTGATATTCTTATAGTGTCCCTTTATGTTGATGACCTTTTGGTGACAGGAAAAAATGAATTGCTGGTTGAAGAATTCAAACAAGAAATGATGAATGTGTTTGAAATGACCGATCTTGGTCTTATGACTTATTTTCTTGGAATGGAGGTTATGCAAAGTCAGAATGAAGTCTTCATCTGCCAGAAGAAATATGCAAAGGAAATTTTGAAGAAATTTCAGATGGAAGAGTGCAAAGCAACCAGCACACCAATGAACCAAAAGGAAAAGCTGAGCAAGAATGATAGGGCCGAAAAGGTTGATGAAGGATACTTTAGAAGCATGATTGGATGCTTAATGTATCTCACAACAACAAGGCCTGATATTCTATTTGCTGTAAGTCTCTTGTCTCGTTTTATGCATGATGCCAGTGAGTTACATTTAAGAGCAGCAAAAAGAATATTAAGGTATGTTAAAGGAACTGTCAGCTACAGGGTCAGATTTGAGAAGTGTCAAAGCTTGAAGTTGAATGGCTTTTCAGATAGTGACTGGGCTGGTTCTCTTGATGATATGAGAAGCACTTCAGGTTACTGTTTTAATCTTGGTTCTGGAATTTTCTCTTGGTGTTCAAAGAAGCAGGAGATTGTAGCACAATCCACAGTCGAAGCAGAATTTATTGCAGCTACAACAGCAGTAAATCAGGTTCTATGGCTTCAGAAAATCTTAAGTGATTTGTCAATGGAGGAGAAAGAACCAATAGAGATTTCAGTGGACAATCAAGCTGCCATTGCAATCTCTCATAATCCAGTATTTCATGGGAAGACTAAGCACTTCAACATCAAGCTTTACTTCTTACGTGAGGTGCAGAAAAATGGTGATATTAAGTTAATTTATTGCAAATCTGAAGAACAACTTGCAGACATCTTCACAAAATCCTTGTCAGCCAACAAGTTTGAATTTCTGAGGCAGAAACTTGGTGTTTGCAGCTCCTAAAATATGGAGGAGTGTTGGTTATTTATTTTAGTCCTGCAAATGTTTCATCAATTATGTTTTAGTCATTTTTATTGTCTTTGATTTAATTAAAGTCAGTCAAATGTATGTCCTAGTCTTAAGGAATCAGTTATTTACGTGTGCTGGTTGTGCAGCTCATGCAGCTCACTTCGTGGCCTTGTTCTCTTTGTTCGTGTCTTAAGTGGTAGCATGTTACATGATCATGGAGTCCATATCATGGCTGTCATGTTTAATTTTTTTATCTATAAATTGTAAGGTTGCATTTCAATTCATTAATTTAATTCTGCAATCAAAAAAAGGATTTGTCAACAGTACAAACATCTACTGTGCAAATTCATTTCTGGAATTCTCAAATTCATTTCTTCTCCCCTGTTTCGTTTTTTCTTCTACAAACACTTTCAGAAATTTATAGCTTCCGATGCGGTGTCTGATTACATACGCACGCCTTTTGATCTAACTAAGAAATTTATAGCTTCCGATGCGGTGTCTGATTTCATCCACAATCTTTCTGACCTCCTAAGGAGATTTCTAGCTTCTGAAACAGTGGTGGCTGTCCTCCAATGGTCTGAGAGAAAAAAGGTTCCTATAATTGCTGTAGTGGTGATAGTACTCCTGTTTCGTTGTTGCGGTGGAGGTAATTCTAAGAGTGCTAAAACAATGAAAGCACCAGGGAGGAACTCTCGCATACAAAGGAGTAAGTTTGAAGCAAACCCTTCTGCTTATTTTAGGAACTTGCACAAGGGGCGGTAGATATCTCGATCCTAAGCCTCCAATAAGGTTTTTCCTTTGACTTTCTCGCCGGAAGTATACCCTCTTTTCTTCTTTTCGTCATCGGCCCTACTGTATTTTCTTCTTTTCGAGTGTTTTTCTTTTAAAGCTTTGATCTATTTTAGTCGATGCTTTGGGGGCTTGGTAGGATGTTATGCTGTACGTATGGGAAAAGCTGGGATGGGGTGAGCTTGCTTCAACTTGTATGTTTCAATATCGAAGTGAATTGGTTCGCATGATCAACTATATATATCCATTTTATATATATATACACATATATTTTACATTTGTTGCAAGCATAATCATTAGTGGTGTTTGCATCAAGAACACGAATAACAGAAATGATCTATATGTGTATAAACATAATGTTATGTGAAGAATTGTGTGGAGCAATTTGATCAAATTAACTCATCCCCTCCTCAAGTTATGTGCAATGGCAGTGGGTGGAAGTGGGACATGACTTCTGGTTTAAGAATAGAAATTTTACCTTTTCTTTTGAAAAGCTCATTGACCAATATGTACAAGGGACTGAAGCTAGAAAGGCCAGGCAGTGATCAAGTAGGGCAATAAATAAATGCTATTGAATCCGACTTGTTTCATGATTTGGTCTAGGATTCGAGTTGGATGAATCAAATGATCTTGTTTCAAGCTCTTAGAAAAAAATTAATTTGAATAAAAAAAAAATCAAATCAAATCAAATCAAATCTTACATGATTATTTTTATGTTGCGGATACACTCTTGAACGCACCTACAGGTGAGCAATCGCTCATGTGTCCAGCCATGAGGGACGACTCACCGACTTGAGGTCTACCATTAATCATGCACTTACATGTGAGTTATGATGTACAATAATAATTCCCAGGAAATCACTCATCCTACCTGGTACTGCTATAGCCCAAACATATTTAACTTCATAGTTCTTACGGGATTACTGTGTTAAGTTAGATATACAAGTGTAGTAGGATTACAAGGATTTTGATCAGGAAACCAGTCACAATGAACCTGTCAGATTGATCCAGTTAACTCAACTGATATCAATAAATCTTTCTCTATTAAATTTCTTAGATTTGAGACTCTAATGCAAAACAAAACAGTTGAACATACATTACACGTGTGTGTGTGTGTGAGCTTAAGTCCAGAAAGCGAATTACAAAGTATCACTGGTGCAATTATTAGAGCCACAAAACTAACGGTACAAGAAGTTCAATTTTTCTATGGTGTCAGCCAATGTTTTTGGTGAAAAATCTGCCAATGTATACTTCATGTAATGTCAATGTATACTTCATCTCAGATTTATAAATAAGATCTTCAATTTTACCAAGAACAAAACCCGAAACTGTTCGGTGGAATTTTTGTGCTGTTTTCTTTTTAGATAAAGCATTTCTCACATGTTAAAGTTTTGATGTAGGGGTTAACTTTATTTCCATGAAGTTTTCAATGGTTTGATCTATCAAATGTTCAAAATAGTTCAGTGCTAGGAGATGTCTTGATTGTTTTCGGTCCAGGCTGAACGTGGCTTTTATTTTTTGCTTTTTGTTCTGGGTAGATTTCTGCCGAAGCTCTGTTTTAATCTCTACAATATTAGCATTAGTTTTACAAGTTGTTCATGGATCCAAAAACATATGCCTTTATTTTTGGACTCGATATAAAGTTTATGAAGTCCATTGAAACAAATTGTACCGGACCATATACTAAAAAAACAAAAAAACTCTATTTTTAATAACCTTGATGAAATTTCTTTTTTATTTTTTTAAATAATAAATGTAATTTATTAGGTATCTTTTATTAAGAGAGATCAATGTGAAGATTTAAATTCAATTATGAGTTACATCTATTTTTAACGATTTTGATGAAAATCCCTTTTAGGATTAATGTCAACATCTTTGACTAGACTAATATCATTTTCTATAGTATTAAAGATTGATATCAATTTTTTTCACAAAATAGCTAAAAAATATAAAATATAAACTACAAACAATGAGGATAATTAAGGGTAATAAAAAAAATGAGAAAAAAACTAGGATGTCGAGGTCAACTTTAACATATTTCAATTAAATCTCTTGATTTTTATGTCTATGCTCATATAAATCTCTCACACGAGAATATGTTAAGTTACTCGTTTTTATACAAGGAGATATACCCAAAAACAAATATAACAGTTAAAATTGAAGTCCTAGACCAAGAAAAAAAATATACCTCTAAAACTCAAGAAATTTGCATCCTTGTTTAGAACTGAGTGGAGTGGAATATCTGGTAACCCTCCATTATCCCCCTCTTAAGCACGTCAGAGTGTTATCAGTCAACATGGACATCCTATCGCGTATTCAACCGTGTCAAGAACGAGAGCATCCATAGTTTTATTCAACCATTCAATTAATCACTTGTTCATTACGTTTATTTAATGATGTTTTTTTGAATCTTTTTAAATATATAGTGGAGGGTTGTATTCATATCCTATCTATGATCAAACAAAACATTTCTAAAGAGCATAGTTAATTTATATTTGAAGAAACGTCGGTCCTGGTTTTACTTGTTCCCATGGACGTTACGGGTGATCCATGGACTCTTTATTTTCTTGAATTCGACAACGTTGGCCCTCCAGTATTGTCTACATTCAGTGGAACATTAATCTCGTCAACCTCATGGAAAAACTTCTATGATGTTATAATTTCTCATCGTATTTAACACTTAATTGTTCAGGAATTCCACGGAATACATAGTATGTGAACAAAAGGGAGTCAACATTGTCAATATCTATAGGACTTGCACTCGCTAGGAGGGAGAGCCCACAACATTGTTGCTTCCTCTGATTTGGAATGGGAGAAGAAATTATTGAAGACTTTGAAATTTCTTAAACAAAGTTTTGCTAGTCGACCTATCCACCTCTATATATATATATATATATATATATATATATATATATATATACACACACACACACATAGATAGATAGATAGATAGATATAAACAATTTTATTCAATGAGTGTTTGCTTATTGAAACCTCGAGAAAATAAATTTATAGTATGATCAAAGTAAAAATAATTTGAATTTTATAACAAGTTCTCTCCAACCATAGAGACTCATAAAGATTATTTGGGCAAACTATTTTATTTTCTTAGTTATTTTTATTCCCATTTAGTTTAGAAAAATATTTTTCCTTAGGGTGTTTTTTTTTTTTCTATTTTGTTTATGAAATAAAATATTGAGACTGATTTTTTTAATTTTCTTATTTAGTTTAAAAATTATTGATTGAGATTCTTTTCTTCTTGGAGATAGAATCATGACTAGTATAATTAGAGTTGTTTCTTTTCGTATTCAAAATAGATTGATGACCGGTATGAATAAAATTGCTTAGCTTGTATTTCGCAAACTACTTAAAAAGAATATCCAGCAATAAAATTCTCAATTGCAGTTTTTATATGGTGATTCTATTCGATGAAATTTGTGTGTGTGTGTATGTATTCTTATGCTGTTTTCATTTGCTTTGCATGGTTACAGTTTATATATTGTTGCTTTTGTTTATTCATGCGTTCCATATACAGTTTTATGCATCAGAGAATTGATTTAATTTCATGGGAGAGATATATAGTAGTTAGCAAAATGTTGTCGTATCTCTAATCTGAACAAAGTATAGGCAAGTCATCTTTTTTTAAGAACTGATGATAGAATCTGCAGAAGTCCTGAATAAACACTAGATATCGAACTCAAGAAACAAGAGCTTCGGTAGGAAAAATAATCAGCGGTAAGATCGATGCTGGCAACAAGACCCATCCCATGTCACATCACAGAGTGACTGTACTAACCACTGAATTTCCAGCTCCATGTTGCATCTTCATTGGAAAATTCTAACACAAGGAAGACTATAACAGGCTGTTGGTTGGTTAAACTTTCGAGCTAAAACAGGTTTAGGAGTCGGTTCTGCAACGGCAAAAATTTAAGGACGTGCTGTTCTGATTATCATGGAGATGTAATAATGATCAATATAAATTATTCATGGTGTGATTCCAAGGTTACTGTATAAAGATTCCAATCCTATAAATACCTCTCCATGGAGGGGCCTTCATCTACCACAGCAAACGATATTCTACATCTCTTGAAAACACACCATGACGTCCTTACCACCCAAACCATTCTTCACAATCTTTCCCCACATCCTGTTTTTGCTACTTCACATACTCTATGTTTCTTCCTTCTCTGCATTTTCTGATCACACTTCCTCTGCAACTTCAATATCTGGTACGAGTGCTAGTGCTGCCAAGTCCAAAATTACTGGAGGTAGTAATACAGAAGCTGAGGCTCTTCTCAAATGGAAAGCCAGTCTTGACAACCAAAGCCAATCTCTCCTGTCTTCTTGGGCAGGCATCAGTCCATGCATTAACTGGATTGGAATCACCTGTGACAACTCTGGAAGCGTCACCAACTTGATACTTGAAAGTTCTGGTTTGAGAGGTAGGCTGTATGATTTCAACTTCTCATCCTTCCCAAATCTTCTTATTCTTGACCTCGCGAACAATTCTGTTTCAGGAACCATTCCATCACGTATTGGTAATCTATCTAAACTTACTGAGTTGAACTTGTGTTATAATGATCTCACGGGAAGCATCCCATCTGTGATAGGATTCTTGAAAAGTCTTAACAAATTAGCTCTATGTAGAAATCATTTTAGTGGCTCCATTCCCCATGAAATTGGAAAGTTGACGTCTCTTTCTATTCTTTTATTATCCGAAAATAATCTCACTGGTTCCATCCCCTCCTCCATTGGAAATTTGAGAAGACTAAATATACTCTATCTTTACATTAACAAGCTCTCTGGTTCCATTCCTCAAGAAATTGGGTTGCTAGAATCACTCAATTATCTTGACTTTTCAATTAATGATTTATCCGGTGGAATTCCTGATTCAATTGGAAACTTGAGAAATTTATCTTTTCTTCACCTTATTCAAAACCAGCTCTCTGGCTCCATCCCTTCTTCTATTGGAAACCTAACGATGCTCATTGAGGTAGAACTAAATCAAAATAGTCTCACTGGTCCCGTCCCCTCCTCTGTTGGAAATTTGAGAGAGCTGTCCCTTCTCTATCTTTGGGGTAACAAGCTCTCTGGTTCCATTCCTCATGAAATTGGGTTGGTAAAGTCTCTCTATGAACTTGGCTTGTCAAGTAATGATTTTACTGGTGGAATTCCTTGTTCCATTGGAAACTTGACAAACTTATCTGTGCTTTACCTTTTTCGAAACCAACTCTCTGGTCCCATCCCCTCTTCTATTGGAAACATGACCATGATCAATGATTTGGATCTAAGTCAAAATAATCTCAGTGGTTTGATCCCCTTCTCAGTTGGAAATTTGAGAAATCTATCCTTTCTCTATCTAGTTGAGAATAATTTATCAGGATGTGTTCCTTTAGAAATAGGACAACTTGAATCTCTATTACAATTGGGCATCACTATAAACAAACTTCAGGGCCCATTGCCCCTAGAGATGAACAATCTCACCCATTTGAAGGTATTGGATTTGAGTTACAACGAATTCACGGGTCATTTGCCACGAGAGCTAGGACACGAAGGAGTATTGAAAATCCTTGCTGCTTCTCACAACTATTTCTCAGGTTCCATCCCGGAAAGCTTGAAAAATTGTACCAGTTTACATCGACTAAGACTTGATTGGAATCAATTAACAGGAAATATTTATGAGGATTTTGGCATCTATCCACATTTGGATTATGTTGATTTGAGTCACAACAATTTTTATGGAGAGCTTTCTTCTAAATGGGGAGAGTGTCGTAACATGACAAGCCTTAAAATCTCAAACAATAATGTTTCTGGTAAGATACCACCGGAGATTGGGAAGGCTACCCGATTACACTTGATTGATCTGTCATCAAATAACTTGCAAGGAACCATCCCAACAGAATTTGGGGGGTTGAAGCTGCTGTACAACCTTACTCTTAGCGACAACCATCTTTCAGGTGCCATTCCCTCAGACATCAAGATGCTTTCTTCTCTCCAAATCCTCAATTTAGCTTCAAATAACCTAAGTGGATCGATTCCAAAACAGCTTGGGGAGTGCTCAGAATTATTGTTGCTGGACCTCAGTAATAATAAATTTACAGAAAGCATTCCACAAGAGATAGGCTTTCTGCATTCTCTTCAAGATCTTGATCTTAGTTGCAATTTCTTAGCTCGAGAGGTACCGTGGCAGCTTGGGCAACTGCAAATGTTGGAAGCTCTGAATGTCTCTCACAACATGCTTTCTGGATTGATTCCGAGTACTTTCAAAGATCTGTTAAGCTTGTCAACTGTAGATATATCCTACAATGATCTAGAAGGCCCTATTCCCGATATCAAAGCTTTCCACAATGCTCCATTTGAGGCATATAGAGATAACATGGGTATATGTGGCAATGCGAGTGGTCTAAAGCCATGTAATCTTCCAAGAAGCAGCATAACTATAAAGAGAAAAGGCAACAAACTTGTTGTTTTGATTGTACTCCCTCTTTTAGGAAGCTTGCTTTTAGTGTTTGTTGTGATTGGCGCATTCTTCATTCTCCGCCGAAGAGCTAGGAAGAGAAAAGCTGAGCCAGGGATTATTGAACAAGATCAAAACTTATTCACGATACTGGGCCATGATGGGAAGTTGTTGTACGAGGATATCATTATAGCTACCGAGGATTTCAACTCCAACTATTGCATTGGTGAAGGAGGATATGGAATTGTTTATAAAGCGGTGATGCCAACAGGACGGGTGGTCGCTGTGAAGAAACTTCACCAATCACAAACAGATAAGTTGTCAGATTTTAAAGCTTTTGAAAAGGAAGTTTCTGTGTTGGCAAATGTTCGACATCGAAATATTGTGAAGCTGTATGGATTTTGCTCCCATGTAAAGCACTCTTTTTTGGTTTACGAGTTTGTAGAAAGAGGAAGCTTGAGGATGATTATAACTAATGAGGAACAAGCAATTGAGTTGGATTGGACGAAAAGGCTAAACGTTGCGAAGGGGATGGTTGGAGCTTTGTCCTATCTACACCATTCTTGCTCTCCTCCAATCATTCATCGAGACATTACTAGCAATAATGTTCTTCTAGATTTGGAATATGAGGCACACATCTCTGACTTTGGCACAGCTAGACTCTTGATGCCTGAATCATCCAATTGGACCTTATTTGCTGGTACTTTTGGATATACTGCTCCGGGTACGTTGCTTTACTTCAACATTAATAGCTTCATTTCAACATTAAATTCTTGTGATAAAAACAACGTTTAACCAATTTGTTTTGGCAGAGCTGGCATACACAATGAAAGTGACCGAAAAATGTGATGTATATAGCTTCGGAGTTGTAACAATGGAGGTGATGATGGGAAGGCACCCAGGTGATCTCATCTCATCACTCTCATCACCAGCATCTTCCTCCTCATCGTCGATTCCATTGGTTGCTCAACATGCGTTGTTGAAGGATGTGCTTGACCAACGCATCTCGCTACCTAAAAAAAGAGCAGCAGAGGGTGTTGTTCATATCATGAAAATAGCACTTGCATGCTTGCATCCCAATCCCCAATCTCGGCCTACGATGGGAAAAGTTTCTTCCGAGCTTGCAAAGAATTGGCCTCCTTTGACAAAACCATTCTGCACAATAACTTTGGTAGATCTATTCGCACACGCATGCAGCTAATGCGATTATATGATTAGTTTGGTAAAATTCTCAAATTACCAATGTGGCCTTGTTGCGTTTCGGCTTACTTTCTTTGATTGTTGAGTGAAAAATAAATGCTGTAATATGCTATGGACTGTGTTCATGGGTTGTAAGTTTGTGACCCTATTTTATCTATGATCACTTGGTGTATTCAACTTCGTGAGATGTTTGTTCTCTCTTTGGTTTTAAGGCAGGAAGAACAGGGTAGTTCGAACCTAAATCATGGCCCCTTCGTCTACACATTCGTTGGATGAGGGAAGATTGGAAGGTGAAGTGGATTAAGTCCACGATAAATTAAACTTGCATTGACAAAAGTAGACATGAAAATGCGGGCAAAGCAGCGATGCTCCCATTCGTAGCTCACGCTGGATTGCCTGCATGGTAATTTATCTAATGATTGGCAATACCTCAAGGCACACTTCTCCATAGAAGTCAGGTCTCGACTGTGCACTTACGGGGACCAAAAGAGCAGCAAATGTTGCAAATAAAAGAAGGTTTACCCGAGTTGCATGGTGATCCAGCTCCCCAGCCTTAAGCAATATTGGACAGTGGAAAGACATTTGGTGAAATCGTGCAGCCACTCAAATCCTGATCTATGGAAGAATTTGGACCCAGCTGACGCCACCTGGGAGCTCCTTGATGAAATCTTACCGAGATTTCCCATATTTTCCATCGAGGACAAAGGAAATTCCTTGTGGGGAGAATTGTAAGGTCCCCTGAAGAAGAAAGAAGAGCAGAATGATTTTCTTAGCTCATGTGATCCCAAGTACTGATATATTAGCTATTGCAGCTAGCGTTTTTAATTGCTTGTTATCCTCTATAAAAACAATAACCCTCAGTGAACTAATCAGCCTTGCTTCTGGTTAAATACGATGAGAAATTATACCATCACAGAAGGTTTTCCATGAGGTTGACGAGATTAATGTTCCACTGAATATAGACAATATTGGAGGGCCAACGTTGTCGAATTCAAGAAAATGAGGAGTCTATGGATCACCCGTTCATATAACTCTCCACTATATATATAAAGATTGAAACTAACATCATTAAATAAACCTAATGAATAAGTAATTAATTGAATTGGTCGATAAAACTACGAGTGCCCTCGTGCTTGACACGGTTGAATACGCCATAGGACATCGATCCCTGCCAATTGATAACACGCTATCGTGCTTGAGGGGATGATGGAGGATTACCAAATATTCCACTGAACAGATAATGGAGGGCCAGCGTCGTCAAATTCAAGAAATTGGGAAGACCAGGGAAACAAGGATGGTCCTTCATTTCACAATTGTTATTCAAAAATGGCTCGGTCACATTGTGAGACACGGGCTCCAAGATTTTGCAGCGAAAGTCTCATCGAACACTTCAATGCTTGCCAGTAGCTATTTCACCATCGCTACAGGCACGCACGAAGAGACTTCAAGCCATAGATCTTTAGGAATGTTCTTGTATTCGTTCGAGTGTTCTTGTCTTCTCTTCGGCCATTGGCTGCGTGTTCATTAGATTTTTTCCAAGATAACTTAACTTAGCCTTTTTCTTCTCCTCTACCATTCAATACCTATCCAGCCATCTTTCTGAGTTCTGTTAAACATGGTAGGTGGCTTCGCGAGTTAACATACTAATTCATTGATATTTAAGACGTAATCATAAATTATTATTTTTATAATTATCATTACTAACCATCTTAATTTACCACTCGCCACTTATCTACTATTAGCTATTTTCGGCTTCCCAATCTCTTAATATCAGCCTTTTAGACTTGCTAGATATTAGTTGTTGTTATCTTGACTTTTCTCCCACACAAGTTATTAATCACTTGATTTATTATATACATAAAACATTGTTTCTAAACTAAGATACATTAAAATAGAAATTTTTGTTTTAAAAAAATTATTTTTAATATCGATATAAACTAAAAACATATAAAACTTAATTAAAAATAAAAAAAATGAAAAATATTTGAATATGTATTTAAAGTGGTTGATAAAATGTCCGACAGACAGGCTGTAAATTACTTAAAAAGGTGCTTTAAATACTAAAACATGTTAGAGTGGTATTTTTTTGTAAAAACAAATTTATTTTTTCTGCATTTGCACCCTTCTGACTCGTTATATAAAATTTTACCAACTATATAATAATAATATTTATAGTGGGGTGTAAATGTAATTGTTGAAATAAAGAAGAATGAACTGGCTCAAATCTTGAAAGAGTCAGGATTTAATATAATAATAATAATAATAATAATAATAAGTAGGTATTGTAATACCACTATTAAAGCACACCTAACAGGCCACTACACTTTCACAGCTATCTATATATCAGAGAGAGAGAGAGAGAGAGAGAGAGAGAGGTCTTGTTTGTTGAAGCCCATGACAGAAGCAACTTCGTAGTCCCTTTCAAGCTTCTTCATCGATTAGTCTACCAAACTATACACTATTTTTATAGCATTGACTAAGATTTTCACACTAGAAAAGGAATGGCAATTTTTAAATAGGTCCTTCAAACAATTACTATTTGCTGCTTGATACACTATTTTCTCATTATCTAATTACTTGACATTCCAACTAACAATTATTATGTTAATATAAATATAAATTAGCAGTGCTGTTATAAATTGCAAATTACAATCCATTTTGTAATTTTATTTTACTTCCTGTTAAAAATAGAAACAATTCCCATGAGGCCAATTAATTGCTCCCCACGTCTACCCTAACAATTTCCACGTCGATATGATAATGTGACACCCCATCAACCATTTTTATTTTATTTTTCATACCAGGTTTGTTTCTACATAATTTTTTTTATTTACTAAAGTTATTACACACAGCTCAACTCGTAATTTAATTTAAGATTCGAGTTGTAAGTTAGCTAGGTTAATTTAGTCCAACAATTTTTTAAGAAACAAAAATTAAATAAAAAATTTAACCAAATTTTGATAAGTTCGCCGAGTTAACTCTAACTTGATTTAATTTAAAACTTAACTTGGATTAAATTTTGAATTTAACAAGTTGACCATATCATATTAAGTTTAATAACATGTAAGATTTGAATGTATTATCATGAATAAATCTAAATTAATATCATTATACGAGAAAGTTGACCTGGTAATAAAAATAATAATTTCACCATAAACGATATCGAATTAGATTGATAAGAAATTTTTAGATCTAATCATATTTCAGGTTGAGTTTAGGTAAAATTTGAAGGCTAAAGGTTAGGTTTGGATAGAGATTGATATTGGTCTACCCAAACTTGAACTAGAATCCGACTCGAAATAAATAAATAACCTTAAAATTTTGAAGGAAAAAAACATTACATGTATCCCAAGTTAATTATGTACTAGATGTAAATATAGCATCTGGGTTCGGGTTTTGAGTTTGGGTTCTGGTTTACTCAAAACCCAATTGGGTCTGGTTCGAGTATCAAAAATGCATACATGTTGGGGTCGGGTTTAGATACCCATGGGTCTTCATCCCACCCGAGAATAACCGGCCATGCCTGGCATGTAACCTTCTACCCAAACAAAGCCATAAATTTGATGTCCTTTAATTTGGACACAATTACAATTTAATCCCCGAAAAAGGAAGAGAGTCAAAGCTTCCTTCCCATCACCATCACCAACAGCAACAGCAACCGCATCAACGACAACACTCCTCCCATTTCTCCATTTATATATAAATAAATCTCTCTCCCTTTCTCTTATTCTCAATCAAAGCAAACAGAGTTGCAAAGACAAAAAGGGGCAAAAGCAGAAACAAAAAAAAAAAAAACCTTTTAGTTCTCTTTTATAGATAGATTTCCGTTCTCAAGAATTGCCAAAGGTTTCTGTTTATCTACGTTGATCTCTAATTTCACTAACAGATCTGTGGTTTTGGTACTAATCCATTGTTAATTCTTGACAGTTTCAGCTGCATTGATTGCATTTTGAAAATTTTGTATCAAATTATGAGGTGAATCAGGTAATGGGTTTTTGTTTCTGTATTGAATTACAAATGTATTGCTTTCATGTGTTTTCCTTTTTATGCAAAAACTGAAATGTGTTTTCTTTTTTTATGCACGAAGGCGTTGATTGTATTGAGGTGTTGGGATTTTGATAGATCTGGATCAAGGAGATTGAGTGATTTTGAATAGAAGTGAAAATGAGTGAGGGCCAGAAATTCCAGCTAGGGACTGTTGGGGCTTTGAGTTTATCAGTGGTTTCGTCGGTGTCTATTGTGATTTGCAATAAGGCTCTCATTAGCACTCTTGGCTTCACTTTTGGTGAGTTTTTATATTCGCATACCCTCTCGTTGTTGAATCACTTGTTATGTTGCGGTATTCAATATAAATGTCATTTTTAGAACACGATTGTGGATAGTTGGATGTTGTGTTTGCTGGTTGTATTAGATGCAAAAATTTATGTTAAAAGGACAAGTTTTATGAATATGCATGTATGGTAATTGTGTGAGATGGGAGACCATATGCTCAATTTTCAGAAATTATGGAATGGAAGAAAAATGTTGTTTTTTGTAAGTAAAAGCTTAAGATCACATGATCTTCATCATTTAGTGTAAATATTTCTTAATAAAATGTTTATGATTTGTCACCTTGTATTGTGTCCAATGCATCTTTGTAAGGTTTTACGACCAATTGATCATGGACACATGGTGGATAAGAAGTCGATCTTATTAGTTACTGATCATCAATATGATGTTTTACAGTGTGGGATTTCATTTGGTGACTGTAGTATCTAATGTGTTCCAACTGCAAACATGATGCAATGAAATGATGATTTCATATATTCCTGCCTTGCTTCATTCCATTATACTCGGATGCAAGCATATGGCAAATAAATACTGGCAGTTTTTGATGATGATAGTAAATGTGTGGAAACTCTGTATGCAGTCATTTTTTTTTAGATGTGCTTGATTTGAATTGCTATCACTTTTTTTGTTTCTCAGCATTTTTCTTCTAATTTTTCTCGTCGTTATAGTAACCTATTTTTTGGCAAATGCAGCCACAACATTGACAAGCTGGCATCTTCTGGTCACGTTTTGTTCTCTTCACGTGGCATTATGGATGAAATTGTTTGAACACAAGCCTTTTGATGCAAGAGCGGTAATGGGATTTGGCATACTAAATGGCATATCCATTGGACTTTTGAATCTTAGCTTGGGTTTCAATTCTGTTGGGTTTTATCAGGTATGTTGTCTTGTCTGTGCCTGACTTATGATCTGGTATGCATTTTTCTTCCCAGCCAATATGCTATTATGTATGATCAGTGGTCATGGAATTTGATTTACTTACTCTATCATTCTTTGACAGTAGCATCTTGATGCAGTAGACTAGAAAGTCATTTTAAGTGCTATTGTGTTTCAGGGGGGAGGTAAACAGTTAAAAACAGCGCTTAATACTTTCCTGTGCTTTAAATGAGACCAGGTTGTTGTTTAATCTGTCTAAACTCTTCATTGTAAAGTATGAAATGACTGTGGATAGGTTGGGTTTCCCTTTGCAGTATCTATTGACATCTAGTAATATCATATTTAGTGAAAGTCCTTTGGTTGTCCCTTTTATCTGTCATATGCTGACCATTATCATGTCCACTTTAATCCTTGATGCTAGTTTTTCTTTTCCATTAAAAATCATTTTGGAGCAATAGCTTATGAAAATTTATTCACTTTCTTTTCCCATGTTTCAGATGACAAAATTGGCTATCATCCCATGTACTGTTCTTTTGGAGACGCTTTTCTTCCGCAAGCAATTCAGGTCAGTCTGAATTATTGAGTATATTGTTTAATGATAAAGTTTTAGGCCTGCCACTATTTTGTATTCATAAGTTATGTGACAACAATTTAATTCTTGAAGCACTTGCTTAAGTTGTTTATGTGGCTGCTCTTGCCTGCTCCACTTTTGATACTGCAGTCGGAGTATCCAGCTTTCACTGACCATTCTTCTTATGGGTGTTGGAATTGCAACTGTGACTGATCTTCAGCTCAATGTCCTGGGATCCGTATTGTCTCTGCTTGCAGTCCTTACAACCTGTGTTGCTCAGATTGTATCCTTAGCTGAAGTTCCTTTGTTAATTGCTATTTGATTTCTTTTTATCTTCTTTTAGATAACTTCTTTAGATGTTTCAATGGTAAGCAAAAGAAAAGGAAATATATAATAAGCGCTGTACTGTGTGGCTACCTTCCCTTCATTCTTAGGGAAGTCTGTCTTTTGCTTCTTCTTTTTTCTATTTTTTTTTTTTGTTAAAATCTTAACCAGTGCATTTCAGATGACCAATACCATCCAGAAGAAGTTCAAGGTCTCTTCAACACAGCTTCTGTACCAGTCTTGCCCCTATCAGGCATTAACTTTGTTCATTGTTGGCCCATTCCTGGATGGGCTTCTGACTAACAAAAACGTTTTTGCTTTCAAATACACCCCTCTAGTGCTGGTGAGGATTGAAGAATACTTTAACTTCATTATTGGCATTTTCTTTTTATTCTTGTGTCTGACAATTTTCTATGCATCATGTGGTTGCAGTTCTTCATTGTTCTATCCTGCCTGATCTCTGTCTCTGTGAACTTCAGTACTTTTCTGGTGATTGGAAAGACATCTCCAGTCACCTATCAAGTCCTAGGACATCTGAAAACATGCCTAGTTTTGGCATTTGGTTATGTTCTCCTTCGTGATCCATTTAGCTGGCGCAACATTTTGGGAATCCTTATTGCAGTGGTTGGAATGGTACTGTATTCTTACTGTTGTGTCCTCGAGAATCAGCAGAAGCAAAATGAAGCACCTGTAAAATTGCCTGAGGTAATTCTCTTACCGCTCTTTCATGTTATAAGAGCAAAGTTAGTGCTTTAAAGCTTTTTCAGACATCTTATGCTCTCATATTTTGAATGGGTTTTAGGACAAGGAAAGTGAAACTGATCCTTTAATCGGAGTGGAAAATGGAACTGGGATCTTAGCTGATGGTGGCGTAGCAAAAGTAGTCCCCTTGTGGAACTCAAACAAGGACTTGGATGCATAAACATTCTCATTTTTATATATTCATTTACTCTATCAAAATCAGGAAACAAAACTGTTTCAGCGATGAAGATGTTGCTGGCAAGGGTGTATCACGTAGCTGGAGTTGCGGTATTCTGAAATCATTACATCTATTATATTAGATGAAAGAGTTGAACAAAACATGTCATTAAAATAGCAGTTTTGGCGTAGTTTTATATGAATCGGACATGGGCAATGGTATGATAATAGGATTTGGTTTCTTAAATGTATACTTTTGTTACAGCAGACTGCAATTTTTTTACAATTTGTTCTGGTCCTATTCATCAGTGAAGAAGAACAAAAACATACCTTGTTCTTTAAGTTGCCAGCAAGTCAGCTTTCTAGTGTTTCTGAAACTTTCTACCTTCATTAATGCTTAGAGATCAATGAATTGCTTATGAACCCAATTTTGAAAACAATGTTGCAAGAAACTAAGAATGGTGAATGCATGCCTTGGTGAATGGCTCGTCACAAATAGGATAAATTATTATAATCCCAAATCTTAAGGTGAAGTTAAATTGTACACTACTGAAAAAACATAGTGGGTAATGATAGCTCATGGAATAGTGATGAAATCACAAGTAGTGTCGAATTAAAATCACAAGCTTAATGGTTGATGTTCAATCTAATCATATCAAATTACTTGTGAAGTCACCAATATATATGAAAATATAAGGACTAAATATGGAATCTTTGGGCAAGAGAGACTATCTTGTCAATGTCTTGAAAACACAAGGACTAGAATACAACAATGCACTCCATATCCTCTTTCTAAGATGATATTAAATCAAGAATCAAGAAGAAACCTCGTCGGTGTACAAGTTTAGGTAAAGGAGCATGCTAGCTTCTGTGTAGAAAATGTTCACACAGAGGATACCCAGAAGAGACATAAACCATGGATTGGAACAAGTTCATGTGAACGTTACAAACTGTAAAACGTCACTTAGGGTTTGCCCTCAAATGCATTATCTCTGTGTTTTCTGTCAAAATTAGAGTTGTGAGCGTGAGGTTTTCAAAGAAATTGACTTCTGTAAAGTCCATATCCAAAACGTTATCCTTCAGCAAGTAACCATTTGCCGTGTAAATTATTCTATGGGCACGCGTGGGATCCCTGATTCTTAGCCTTTTTTCTTAGGGTGAATCCCTTTTTTTTTTCTTTCAAAAATATAATTAAATAAAACTTATTATGGGCTATGGAGATGACAGCTTCCATGCATGCACGATGCCACGGCCACGCTATTCCTATGATTTTATGACTCATTAAAGTCGTTTAATTAACGCTATCATGACACCTTAAACTCATCAATTTAAATACAATGTATAAATATTAGAATATCCATGCACCCGTATGATTAAGATGATACATATTTCTATTTATATATGTAAATGTAATTTTATTGATGGTAATGATAGTATATTACAATTATTTTATAAAATCCAAATAAAGATAATGAAGATGAAAATTAAATCTAACAAAGACTAGGGAATCAAAATAGTAATTATTGAAATTTTGAGCAGCATTTCATTCTTTCTAAGTTATATTTTATGATACATTTTTTTTTCTATAATTGTTTTGATGATAATTTATCATCATTAATTTTTTTTTCAATTTTGTTTGTTAGGAAGCTAGTTCAGATCATGATTTGGTGAGAAAAGCTATATATATATATTATTAGATTGTAATAGTGTTATAATTTTTTGACACTATAATTTTATTTTCTCTCCAATTTTATCAAATTGAATCTAATTATTTGTTTCAATTGATTTTATATTAGGTTTTCGCGATATTAAGGAAAAAATCAAGCTCTTTGTTGATACTCAATTTCAAAATACAAGTTTAGAATAATTAAAGCTTTAAAGATTGAATTTAAAATTAAAATTAATTTACTAGAATTGGAATGAATAAAAAAAATGATTAACAAACACAACCCTATACCCAAATGTGAGTGGGAATGCCACACTTGGACAAGCCGTGCAATGTTAACAAACATTGTGTATCAATATCGTGAGTTAGCTCATAAAATCATATGATTTTATGAGTTAATATATGTTTACATGTAAAATTGGATTTAGAGCTTGAAACTAATAAAATTAAACTTAACTTGTGTAAAATAGGTGAAATTGTTAAAATCAATAAAATTTGTTCGATTTTATGAGTTTATTAAACAAATTTATGTGAACCAAGTAAAAAATAAATTTGATTTTAAAATATTTGTTGATCAATTTTGTGAGATTAGTCATATCTTTCAAATTATATATTGGATCTCACTGAATTTTTATAGGGCAATACGATACACATAAAAATATATTGTGGTAAATTTTGAAGTCAAATAAAATTTAGAAATATATTATTTGAAAGAGTTAAAATTATTAGATAAATCTTATCAAATATGTCAAAGTAGATCTCGATGTATTGTTTTAGACATATTTAGTTATAGATGGAACTTCATTGCAATTCTTGTTAGGAAGAAAACTAAACATTTCAATATTTTTTAAATATATATAATAAATTCAATAATTTAATCATAAGAGAGAGAACAATGTGTCTGAAACCACTACAAATCTACCAAGAATCTGTGAATTTTGAATATTTGAACTACATTAAGAAATTTTAGTTGATTTTATTAATTGATTATAGTATTGCTGACTCTCTATATTATATTTTAATATAATTTAATTTATTGTCAAAAACTATCAATATATAATTAGGTAAAAAATCTACTTGCAATTTTATAACTTTACTATATAATTTTAAAACCGATTTTTCGTTGTGTTTGGTGTATAGTGTAAAAAAGAAAATGACTTTTATGGCCACCGATCTCTGCGCTTCAATCGTCTAATTGACTTCTTCTTTCAAGTTGACTTTTCCTATACATGGAGAAAGTTTGACCGGGTCTGGAGATCCAATCTTTTATTTTTTATTTTTTTTATTTCCTTGATTTTAAAGCTCGAATCTTTCTAAATTAGCAAAGTGGTTTATCATTTGTTTTTTTAATGTGTAAATCAAATTAATCATCAATCTTTAGAACATAATTATAAATCAATTTAACCATTTTTAATGGTTAGCATGTTTCAATTTAATATCCCCTTGCATAAAGTAAGACTCTCTTTTAAAGCATAATTATATTAATTCTATAATATTTATACCGTTTTTTTAAATTAATAGCAGTAATTACTTTATGATATCATAAATGTTAATTTAAGTTAATATTTTTTTCATTAAAAAAAATATCGAAAACTGCTTGAATTAAATGCAAACGAAACATTACAAACCAATATTTCTCCTTTTATTTTTATATTACCTCAATATCACGAAGTCATTAAACCCTTCATCGTATAGATAATTTCGGATGAAGATAATTAATCTAAATTAATATAATTATTTTTCAAAAAACTAGATCTAAATAATCCATTTAATATTTTCTTTTAAAAAGTTAACACATTATCAATTAGATCTAGATAAGATTTGATGATTATTAATAATCTAATCTTGATAAGATCACTTCTAGAGATATGTTTGAGAATGTATTAATTAATTGTTGTTTTTTAAAACTCAAGAATATATCATGTTAAAAAATAATTTAAAATAAAAAATAAATTTTAATAAAAAAACAATTCAACTTCAGTTATAAACATATTACTATAATAATAATAATAATAATAAAAGTCCCACTATTATTATTATTATTATTTATCCTTCTTCTAGTTTTTCTTGACTTCCTTTCCGTCGCATCTCATCAGAGACTGACAATCTGTGAGTCAATAAATCACACGAGCGAACCCCACACGCAAGCATTTAAAAAAAAAACACAATATCGTAGAGAAAAAAAAATCCAGAGAAAACCCAAAGACATTAACAAAAAAAAAAACTCTCTTCCTTCTCTTTGTCTTCCTCTTTTTAGGTTTCTGGGTTTTTAAAATGTTTCTTTCCTCATCATCCTCTCTGTGTAAATAACAATAGTAATAACAATTCATTTACAAAAGAAACTTTTCTCTCTCTCTTGCTAAACTAGAAGGGAAAAAAGAAAGAAAAAGGAAAAACAGCAGCAAATGAAATGATCCTGTCACGCAAGAAGAAAATCTATCCTTCCAAGAAATAAACTTGTGGGTTTTGTTTGAAATTCAGTTTTAAATAATGGGTGATCTTCAAGTTTGTGACTTCCCAACTGAAAACGGCCATCTTCACGACCACCATTACGATCATGATCATCACCATCGTCTTCTGGATTCGGGTCAAGACCCGGTTTCTCCTTCCTTCTCTTCCAATCAGGATCCCTGGTCGATTGTGGAAGAGAATTGGGAGAGAGCAGAAGAAGTTACGAGAGAGATTGTTTATAGAATACACCCAACTGTAGAATCCTATTTCAAGAGGAAACAAGTTATTGGTTATGTTCAAAGACTCATTAAATCCTCTCTCGGATTTGAGGTTATATTTGAAACAATCTCTTTCTCATGCTTATTTTCTCTGTTTGTTGTTTTTTCATATTTTTAGTGGTTTTGTGATGTGGGTTTTGTTAAAATTTGTTTTTTGGGGTTAATGTGGTTTATTTTAATTATTACAGGTGTTAATGTAGTTATTTCACCTTAATTTTATTATATCTTGTTCATATCTTTTTTTTCTTTTTTATTATTATTGCTAGGAGGAATAGGATTATTTTGTGAATGTGTGTGTATTGTGAAAGTTGAGTTACAATAGTGAAAGTTTAGGATATTGAATTGTATGGAGCAGTGATGTTATAATTTATTTTTGTATTTGGAAATTGCAGTTAGTTAAGGGGTTTTTGATGATATAATGCTTTCGAGGATTGGAAAATAGTGGATAGGGCGAGAGTGTCCCCCCCCCGGCATTAATGATTAGGAAGATTAAGTGGTTTGCGTGAATGAGCCCTTTGCAGAGTACTGTTGTGGACAATTTGATTGACTGAGGTAGATACTAAACAGAGTAGTGTTTAGGGATGTGGCGGGGAGGTCCTAAGTAAGTAAAAGCCTTGATGTTGCAGTAGTTGAAATGGGATTTTGAAAGTTCTGGTTTTGGTTCTGATACCTAAAGCTTAAATTGAAATGGTTTAGTCGGAATTTCAGTTGTTGGTGTAAACATTATTACATTTCTAACTTTTCTAAGTTTAAGCATCATCCGTTAAGTCAAGATTGGTATCTATCTGCTTGATTGTGATCACTTTCTGCAATTAGTTTTTAATACATAGGAGTTACAGTTAATTTCAATGATGTGAATGCTAATAGAATTTGCACCCTTTTCTGATCATTCTTTCTTACAGGTGTTCCCATATGGGTCAGTTCCTTTAAAGACATATCTTCCTGACGGGGATATTGACTTGACTGCCATTAGCAGTCCTGCCATTGAGGAAGCTTTGGTCTCTGATATTCATGCTGTTCTTAGAAGAGAAGAGCTGAATGAGGATTCTCCATTTGAAGTGAAGGATGTCCATTGCATTGACGCTGAGGTTCTTCTCATGCAGATGCCTTATCTTTTATTGCATTTCTAATTAGTTTAAAGTAGAGAAGTTGGTTTTTGCAGAATGAATGTTATAGTCACTTCCCTTGTTCCTTCACTTCTGGTTGATTCTGGGTTTTTGTTGGCAGGTTAAACTTATAAAATGTATTGTACAGAATACAGTGGTAGATATTTCCTTCAATCAATTAGGAGGACTTTGCACCCTATGCTTTCTTGAAGAGGTATGATTCTTGTCTTCGTTGGCTTTCTGGATGAGTTTATGTGTTGTACTATAGCTGCAGCATTGAGTCCATGAATTTGTCTTTTGTACTTATTTTAGAAAAGGCAAGTCTTAAATTAATTTATTTCTTCTAGTGCCATGTTCTGTTGCAGCACCCTACTCCCTGATAAAATTAGGATCAGAATTTACTAGTGTTGTTGAATATGTTTGGTCAAGTTTTGATTGTCATTTTAATAACACTTATATGCAGGTTGATCGGCTTGTTGGAAAAAATCACCTCTTCAAACGCAGTATCATTTTGATCAAGGCTTGGTGCTATTACGAGAGTCGAATTCTTGGTGCCCATCATGGTTTGATTTCAACATATGCTTTGGAAACTCTGATTCTGTACATCTTCCATGTATTTCACTGTTCCTTAAATGGGCCTTTGGCGGTAAGATTTCAAGGACTTACTGTGTGGATTGTGCTTGTGCATCTTCAATTAATATTGCAGCGTGCATGCAGTATCTCCATGTGTTCAAAATTGCAGTGTTCTATGCATTCATGAACCATTGAATTTGCATGCATTTTCTGTAGGTTCTCTACAGATTTTTGGATTACTTCAGCAAGTTTGACTGGGAGAATTATTGTATTTGTTTAAACGGTCCAGTTTGCAAATCTTCCCTTCCCAGTATTGTTGGTGAGATTCTTGCTGCATTCTTTCTAACAAACCTGTTTCTGATGTTATAGATTGTTTGATGGACTCATATTTGTCTTTTGCTTTGTCTCTATTTGTGCAGCCAAGCCACTTGAAAATGGGCAGGGTGAATTGTTGCTTAGTGATGAATTTCTTAAAGATTGTGCTGATAGGTTCTCTGTCCCATCAAGAAAGCCTGAGATGAATTCACGGCCTTTTCCCTATAAACATCTCAATATAGTTGATCCTTTGAAGGAGAATAACAACCTTGGGCGTAGCGTCAACCGAGGTTTGTAGCTTTCTCATATTCTCTTTTAATACCATGGCACAACAAGAAGAAGAATTTGTATTGACTGATAAACCTGACCTTGGATATAGATCTTTTTTTTCACACATTGAAATTGTAAAATTTTCAGTGACGTCAAAACTTAGTTTTAATTGTTAAATCTGTCTTTCTCCTGCTCATACAATGACCATCATGACTTCAACGAGATTATCAATGGAATTGGCACTACTGACAAATTCATTGTTAGCATTACCTCCTCTACACTTTGTCCCGATGACTACCATGGCTCAACTACCATGGCTTCCCAGATACCATAGATTCTTTTGCTGTGCTTACCTTTAGTGGAAGGTTTGTTTTTTAAAGGTTACAGATGGCATTTTTCTTCTGTTTTTTTTTAAAAAAAGGATGCTGTGCAGTTTTAATAGATGACACTTTGTTTTGTGTCTGTTTGTTTGCATGTCAAGTCTAACTAAATGGGCACTTAAGAATGTATGTGTTATTCCATGCCAATGATTATACCGTGATTTTTTTGTAGGTAACTTCTTTAGAATAAGGAGTGCCTTCAAATATGGAGCTCGCAAACTTGGTCGAATTCTTTCGTTACCTAAAGAGAGAATACCTGATGAGCTCAAAACATTCTTCGCAAATACTTTGGATAGGCATGGAAGCGACTATTGGACTGGAGTGGGAAATTCTGAATTAGCATCTGGTGCTAAAAGTTCTGATAACTCAGTATCACTGTCATCACGTTCCGATACTTTCTCTGAAGATGACATGCATCTGAAATTGAATGATGGCTATGATAATGATACACTATTTTCTGAAAAATCTAATCATACTCCCCCTTGCCATTTCCCAGGGCTATCTGAAGGAAATGGAAGAATTAAAAACGGTATCTCCTGTAGAGAAATAAATTTTAGTTCTGATGATGAAATGAGCTGCATTTCTAGACCAGAACCAACACAGAACCATTTTGTGAGTAGTAATTCAGTCAGTTCATCTACCAATCATGAAGGAATCGCTCCATCTGCTGATTTCTTGGAGGACCTATCAACTACTCAAGGAGAAAAAGACATTGTTGGCATTACTGGAAACTCCCAATCTTTGAAATCCTTGTTGGGACTCAGAGGGGATCACAATGGCCACTTACAAAGTTTGGAATACAGTCAGTATTGCCATTTGCATGCTGTATCAGCACCTATACCACTTTGTCCTTCCACGTTTCCTCTGTCAGAGAATAAGAATCGTTGGGAAACCGTACAACAATCCCTTCAATTGAAGCAGAATGGTCATTCTCAAATGAACATGAACTATGTTTTTGGAACACAACTCTATTGTGTTAACCCAGGGGGACCATTTAAAGCTGCTAACAATTCTGAAGAAAAGAAGAAACGGCGAGGAACAGGAACATATATTCCTAACGTGGTATTTCCAAGTGACTATTATGTTCTGTGGCTTCTATGCTTTTTGATGATTGTTGGCATGCCATACATTGTTTTTTTATAGATTCCAGGTCTCAGCTTTTTTTGCTTATTATTTCGCAGAGTTATCACTCAAGTAGGGGGGATAGGTTGTCCTTGGGAAGAGGAAGGACTCAACCACAGGCAAATCATGCCCAGCTGCATAAGTATGCCCATGAAAATGGTTTGCCTACAACTGTGCAGGAGAAGAATCTCTCTGAACATGGCCATGATCTTTCAGAGGCTGAATACCCGCATCTTGGTAATGGGAAGCCTGTGCCACTAGAGGCCCACCATTCTTATCCGTCTGTATGGGGATCTTCCAATACCAATGGTTCCTCCCGTGCATTTGTGAGAACTGATTGTGGGTCTCCGGGCCTTCAGGATGCTGAAGGCCCTCCTTCCACATCAGATTTGGGTATGTCATGCCTTGGGACCTCAGCTACAAGCCCTGTCGCATCAGCAGCTGAGGACATTGGAATTTTAGAAAATGAACAAGAAAGGTAACTAGACTGTCCTAGAATCAGTAAATTTTCATTTTCAATAAAGAAAGAGAGGATAATCTAAGGGTTATCCATTTTCAATATTTTTTTTCTTTATAGAAGGGGGTACTGTATTAATACCTCATCATTTGGTTCTTAGGGCTTTAACGCAGCAATATCATCTTAAAGACAATGTTGATTTTCCTCCTCTGACCTATTGAAGGATTTTGAAGCATAGAATAACTGAAGATAATGAGTATAACTATAGATTCTAATGACTATCCAAGATTCGGCGAAGACTGCTGTTATGCTTTTCTCCTCCGCCTTCTGTTTGGAGATTGAGGTCATTCTATTGTACAAAATGACTATTTTTGTCAGCCGTGATGGTTTTCTACTGGCTCTCTCTAACACAGGCTTTTGTTTCCAAGATTTTTTGTTTCCATATAAATGTTTGTAGGATTTGGATGTAGTCTAACAGAAAAGGTTTGTGTAGATATCTTTTCAGTGAATATAGAAACATCCGAATATCGATTGTTGATGATAAATTTCAGCTTTGCAGTGTAGACTAGTGGATATCTGAATACAAGTTTTGGTCTCCCAATAGAGGAAACTTTTGAATTTGCCTTGTGAATACCCCATACCAAAGATCTAGAACAGGGATATGGGTGGACACAGAATTACAGATTTTTTTTCTTTTTTAAAAAAGCTTTAATCTTTTGAATCTATGCTTTGGTGGAATTAAATCCTCTGGGTCCTGAAAATCTTCCAAAATGATGAGTTAAAATCCATAGAGCTCTGTCATTATGATGTTCATCTTCTCATCCTTCATTTAATTCAAGTGTGGATGAGTTGTCCCAGAAATTTGTCATGAATCTCCCAGTTCTTCTTGTCACACCACTCACAATCTCTCTTTTTTTAATAGTGATGAACGTGGATCTAGGCCGGATTCTCTGTGATAAATCATCCTTAATTAGTGCTGGTTACTGATTCTAGATCATTCAGACAATAGATCTCCATATCATCTATAATTTCTTTCTATATTTTTTATTCTGAACACTAACTAATTACAATAACAGATTGAAATAGTTTTGGTAAAAAAAGTGTATTGCAACTTGTAATTATCATTATTAAAAAGGTATGTCTATCATTAAATAATTTAACCCCGCCTTACAATAATATAATTTGAAAAATAATAATCTGAAAAGCAGATGAATAAATTCCTCCAATATATATACAGTTGATATATAAAAAAAATTAAAAAATCGAGAGCTCAGATGCGCTCGCTTTCGTCCGATGATGATCAGACGGTAGTGATAGACCCTATCATCACGTTGAGCACCAAGGTCATCACAGCTCAGGACTTGCACCAGCCGGGAATCGAACCCGGGTCTGTACCGTGGCAGGGTACTATTCTACCACTAGACCACTGGTGCTTGTTGGTTCCTTTCCCCAACAATATAAATATTTAACTTTTTAATATCAATATTGTGTTTATAAGACGCCGTGTATGTGAGAACCCTAACTACAGAATTCATTTTTTTATTATTATTATCAAATGTGCAATTAAAACTTGATTATATTGAAGCAAACAAAAGAGAGATCGTGATACTAATTTATCATCATCGCCACTAATTATTGATTCCATAATCATACTTGTAATTGAAAACCTCCACCAAATAATTACTGGATTCTCCGAGGGTCCTCCATGAACGAAACCAAGGTGGTGGTGGGCTCTATTGTCATGGTCCAGCCATCATTGTGGGCCCATGTTGCCTTCACTCCTGTGGACATGAAAAGTCGTTCTGGTTGCCAATAGTTGACACGTCCTCTGTTCTTCTTCGTCGGAATCCCAGCTAAGGACAGGCATGCACTGTTTTCTGTCATTTCATTTTGAACGTATGGATTATGTACCGTTTTTCTTCGGTAATATCTTCTCTTCTGCAGTACTTCACAAGATAAGACAGGACAGGTGTGTGTGTGTTTTTGTTACAAGTTATAGCAGAGAGTTGTTGTTGTAGCTTTTTAAAGTGTGTTTCGTGTCGAAATATATTAAAATGATATTTTTTTATTTTTTAAAAATCATTTTTGATATCAGCACATCAAAATGATCTAAAAATACTGACCTTCTGTTTTTAAAATACAAAAAAAAAAAATAGACCAAAAACACCCAAAAACACTTTTGGGTGGCTTCCCAAACACCCCCTTAGAAATTCAACGAGAACAAACATGTAGTAGTAATTCAAACCATCTCGTCACACGTTGTTCATTTCAACTTGGATAAATCAAAAAATTATTATTTTAAATAGAATATATAATGAAATCAAGTTTTAACTAAAGAGCAAATCCACCTGGTCAAATTGAATTATCTTAGAGTTGATTTGTTTTGCACTCAACCCTTTGTGTCACGCCAAGCTAGGTCTAGAGAAATTGAATGCAGTTATTATGCCCTTATTTTAAAACTATTTATGGAAAAAAATAATATTTTATATTTTAAATTAATAAATTTTAGTATTTGTATATCATTATGTTGATATCAAAAGTATTTTTAAAAATAAAAAAAATATTTTTATATATTTATAAATAAAAAAAAATGTCTTAAAAAAATAGCTGATTTGTACTAGCCATAGTATATGTTAATTATTTATTATGTAAAAATGATAAACAAAAATAAAATCTATGATTTAAGTCATATACATCTAATTATATGATATTAAAAAAAGAAATATGATAGCCTTCACACGCTAGCACAGCAACACATGCGCCAACCACTCTACACTGCTCATTTTCCCTAGCCCACCTATTTGTTTCCATTTTAATTTTTGCATCAATATATATATATCATTTCAAAGTGAGCATCAAACATACAAAACACTAAATTGTTTCTTAACATTGTGAGAACCCTACAACCAAAATAAATTACCAAGTCAAATCCAAAACAACAACACAACAATAACATGAAATGATCAAATTAGAGAACAAAAGGTTGAGGGACTGAAAAGAAAAGAATTATTTCCTTGAATATGCAAATTAGTCCTTGATGCTAGCAAACGAAAAGAGCTGGAGAATTGTTTAATCTTTAATTTTGGTCTTCGAATCTCTAATTCTTTTAAATTAGTGAAATTAAATTTGATTTTGTGAGATCGAGCATGTTAGAGAATAATATAAATTATATTCTGATGTCTCACTTATAAACTTAAGCTTTTAGGTGAGTTGATTATTTAATATGGTATCAAAACCTTGTTGACTTAGCGATCACGAATTTGAATCTCACCACCTCCTTCTATTTCATAAAAATCAAGCATAAAGTAATGTGAGTCTGTGCAAGTTTCAAGTCTAAAAAGCTTTTATTTGAGGGGGGGTGTTAGAAAATAATATAAATCATATTCCGGGATCTCATTTATAAATTTAAATTTTTAGATGACATGGTTCCTTAACAGAGCAAAGAAACATGAAACATGGGGGTCTCCAAGCACAAGCATTAAAAAAATCTACAAAGACTAATCTCCTGAAAATAAAATGATAAAGGATTGAAGAAAAAAAGAACTTCCAATATATGTGAATTCACCATCAAAGCTCTCTCAGCTGACAATAAATGACTGGTGCTTCTTAGTTGGGTCTTTTTTTCTTGATGATATTATAGATAATAGAAAAATACTGCTAAAATTCTCCAGTTAGAATTGGATTTGACTTCCTTCACCACGGTGGCTGCTGTGCTAAGAAAAATATTATTTTTATTTTTTATTTTAAATTAAAAATTTTAATGCTTTAAAATTATTTGCATGTGTTAATATCATAAATAATTTTTAAATAATAAAATATTTTTATTTTAATATATTTTTAAATAAAAAATATTTTTAAAAATAATTTCATTCACTTGTAATTAAATAATTAATTATAAGAGAACTCCAATTTGTGCTCGACTAGGTTGTCTTGTCGCGCATATATTCTGTTCTATGCAGACGACAGACGACGACAGAACTTATTTTGTGGTATGTAATGTTTGAATAGAGGAAGGAAGCTGATGCTTTTGGTAAGATTGTATTTGCAAGATCAAATGATTATGATGAAGAAGAAATACGCTGGGAGTTCGTTGAATATTCATCCAATAATGCAAGTTAATGGCTTCAGTTTGTGCTAATTAATTGATGACTCTTTTTTTTTCTTCAAATTATCTCCCTTCAAGATTTAAATTTATAAATAAGATCATAAAGTATAATTTATATTATTTTTTAACACGCTCTTTTTTCATTAAAATTTTTTGGACTTGAAACTTGTATAAGTTCATAATATCTTGTGTTTAATTTTTATAAAATAAAATGAAGATAATGAGATTCGAGCTCGTGACCGATAGGTCAACAAGGCTCCAATACCATGTTAAAGAACCATTTCATCTAAAAATTTAAACTTGTATGATTTATATTATTCTCTGACACTCTCTATGAGCATAAGATTAATCCGATCAACAGAACAATCTCTGATTTTTCATTCTATTTATGAGATCTCTATGAGCATAAGATTAATCCGATCAACAGAACAATCTCTGATTTTTCATTCTATTTATGAGATAATATCTATATTTTATAGAATTTATATTTTCAAACTTAATATATTTTTAATAACTCTTAAACTGAAATTATAATATTTCAAATACTTAGACAATTAAAATCTATCCGTTAGAAAATTAACATTTTTCATTTTGTTTTTGAAACTTCATAACAATTTTAAATTAGTTATTATATAATGACTCTTTATAAATACCACGCATTCTGCTATCAATGATACAACTTGAATTTATTTTTCCTATGCATTGTATTTTGCTATGAATCAAGATTGGTTTATTGAACCGTGAATTGCCATGATAAAATTCAATTGATTTAGAAACTTTCTATTAAAAAAAAATCAAAATATTAAAATAATAGCTGCCAACCGATTACTGAAATCCAAGAACAAAGTCACGTATCTAGACAAGTTTTATAGGTATTAGCACGTGTGTGTTTATAGCTATTAGTAAATGGTAAAGAGAAGTGTGCGTGGTGGGCAGAGATGTGGTCAATCACACATTATGATTACACTTTATTCTTTAATCGAATTAATTAAGATAAAGTTTAGAAATAGGGAAAAGGTCCAAAATGATTAAAAGAAGTATATATTAAGAAGCAGAGGATAAGAATAAAACTCTTACTAAGTGGGAAGAATATTTAAGATGAAATTGACGACGGGAGGCCACAGCTTTATTGTCAATCCATCACTGAAGTGGTTTGGTGAGATGAGTTGGTGGACATGTATGCCCTTCCTTCTACACTTCATTTACAGCCATCCACCTCAGCTCAGCTAACGAAATATTTATCAGTACATTAAGGTACTGACAAAGAAATATATTTCTAGTTCAATCCCTAAAAACGAAATATTTATTTGCTTTAATCCCTGAAAAGCAAAACACATGCTTCTTTTAACATCTATGAGTCTAAAATGATATAGAAATAACAAGAACATGCATGAATCATGGTTTGGTAGGTGAAGGCTGATGTAACATCCATTTAGAAGAAAACAAATTAAAGGTAGATGCAACTAAATTTTTTGAACAATTTTGAAGAATTATTGTGGGATTCTTAACTTATAGTAAATTATCAACCGTTGAACGAGTTTTTCCTATTAAGTTTAATTATAATTTGAACGGTGTTGATTATGATAACATCATTTAATAGGCTAAAAGGATGTTACCTAAAGAAATTAATGTTCTTTATGTATGTTTATATTGGGTTTTTATAATCTAGATATGAATATGAATATTTATTTTCAACCGTTAATCGATGAATTGAATCAATTATTGTTAACAGGAGCTTCACCATATGATATATTAAGGAAATACAATTTTCAGATGATGACAAGATTGATATCAATTATTAATAACTTTTCAACGTATAAGATAGTTCTAGGTTTGAGCAAATATGAAAAATTATATTGTTCATACTTTATAGAAAATATTAAGGCATTTAGCTTAATAAATAGTGGCAAAGCTTAATTTTTTTTATTATTTTAATACATAAAAAAAACTTTTTGAATGATAAAGACTAAAGATAAAAGGAATGTTGCACCCCCAATGTTGTCAATGTTGCTGAGTGAATAATTATATGATGTAATTTTACAATATAAGAGCATTGTATTGGATTTTATTCTGGTAAGCTAAAGTTTTTATTTATTTATTTGACCTACAATTAGGTAAAATTGAGGATATGAAATGTCTATAGAGAATATGCTTTCACCTATCCTCCTTATAATCATCAATTATGGCTGGAAACTAGAGCAATTGATGGACTTGATAAGAATCTAATTTATAAGATGTGTATGGCATAGACTAGAGAAACGAGGTCGAGTTGTACAGTTTCAGGGCTGTTTGGGAGTGCGGTTGCGGTTGTTTTTCAAAGTGCTTTTCATGCTGAAATACATCAAAATTATTTTTTTATATATTTTTTAAAAATTATTTTTGACATCAGCACATCAAAATAATCTAAAAACACCAAACCACAGTCATTTAAAATGAAGAAAAAAAAAAGCAGCCAAACACAAGTTTAACTGCAACGCCAAACAGGCCCTTCAACTCTAGCCACACAGCAGTCTAACCCGAGCCAATTGTTGCTAGAATTTGAATTGAGGATCTTACAAGAGATCGAGTAGCCAAATTGTAAGGAAAAAAGAGGACAAATTAGATGGAATATATGACCTCACATTATCATGCCTTGCATTTTGGCTCAGGATTCCTCCCCGACAAAATATTTTATTAATTGAATGACGAATAGAATCTGGTTGATGCATTTTATTTTGTAGTGCCAATATTTTATTTGTTTCTCCATCAATAATTTGTAGCCTGAGTATTTAATTTGTTTTATTAAGGTAGTATTTAATGAACTTGTTTTTATTATTAAACTATGGATTATACACAATCATCCAATTGAAAATGGCCCATTGGTATTAGGGTATCATTTAATTTGTAACCTTTGATGGTTTTGCAGGTTTTATATGACTAATATTAATGTACCTTCAATTCTTAATTAATTAGGGTCAACTTTGCTAATCCAATTAATTTGCCTTGCACATCTATGTACAATATTGACCCTGCATGCGGTTTAATTCAGCTAATTAGTCAATATTATAATCTTAGAAAATATTGCCTCGTGCTATAATCTAGCATTAGTTTAAGATAAAAAATAAGATTTATAATTATCTTTTTTTTTGGGAATCTCTGACATCACCTACTTATCTCTAAATTAAATATAAATTGAGTCTTTTTAGCATCAATTGTATCCTCATATTTGTTTTTAAAAATAAAGTCAAATGATTTTTCACTATTTTTTAAATAAAATACAGAGCTTCATACAAAAAAAAAAGATAATTTTATTTCCATTTACTGCCATGTTCGGTTGATACAATAAAAATGTTGGAGGATTTAATTGAAAACCCTGTATAGCTGGGGGCTTATTTGAGTTTTCATTGATTATTTATTTGTAAAACAATTCCAGCCATATAATCCAGACAAGCCAAGCCGTCCATATCTAAACCCAAGCGTGACCAAAAAATCATGGAGTTAATGGTGTCATCTCAGCTGCAATAATGGCATCAAAGTCAAGCTTGACATCCTGATGAATGATAAGGAGGAGGATTCTTCCTCCTTCACAATTCTCAACTACACAAGAAATAATATATAAATACCCACCATTTTCTTTTTCTATGTGTTTCTTTTCCTTAAAAAAACTATAAAGTTACAATTACCTCGGATTATTTGGTGTAAGACCCGGTTTTTAAATTGATCAAATGTTTATATTTATATCAAAACTATATTGTCTGGATATAAATATTCACATTATTTTAATTTAAAATACAACTTTACCGAAGAAGGTTTTACTATGCTGACAACTACCTTCATGGAAGATTACACGATGGCCCAGCATCGCATAATTTTGTCTTTACTCATCAACTTTCTGCTTATTTATTGAGCATCTTGTGTGGGGAAGTTGCAATCACAGCCATCTTCTACGAAACATATTTGCATCTTTTGGTTAGCTCTTCTCAAACATCCATTTCTCCTTCCTCTACCACCATCCAAACATCATACCATTTTTGGGCCCTCTCGATCATCCACAAATGTCTCCAACAAAAGGTGGCCACGGATTCTTCAAATTCAGAGCTCTTCGAGTCATTGCAGCTATACCTATTTAATTACACTTACACGCATATCCTTGTTGGCAAATAGTATTTTTGCGTTTCCATCCTCGGCAAAGTAAACTAGACAACACCATTTTCCCATAATACTCACTCTCTTGTCAATTCTAACACCAGTCCGATATTTGTTTTTTCTCTCACTCCAAATGGTTGCGAACAAGTACGACTTAATATCTTCAAGTGGGGTTGTAGAAATGGCCTGGATCATGCTAAGGATAGACTACTCGAGACTCTTCTGGCTTCTCTTTGGTGTTTTCTCGTATGAAAATCATGAGGGAAAGCCCCGGATTTAGGGCACATCGATCTTTTGCTTAAAATTAGTTATATAGCTAGCTAGCTACACACACAATATCCACGCACGTCCACCAAAAACCCTTTATTTATAATCTTTTTTCCATAAAGTTTGCAAACGTTTTGTCCATAGCACAAGGATGTATCGAAAGCATGTTGAAGGGCCTCCTTTTGATGAAACCACGGCTGATCATGGCTATGTTGAAACCGATCCTACAGGCCGCTATGGTCGGGTAAGTTTTATCCTTTTGTATCATCATCGATCAATCACCACCATCATATATATATATATATATATATATATAATTTGCTCTATCTTCTTGCTATTACTTCTACAAGATGCACTGATTCTCATAGTATTGAAAAGACGGTTTAAGCTCTAGCTACTAGCTTGCACCTTCACCAAGTCTTTCCTTAACTCACAATCTAGCTAGGGCTCATTTAGCATGTGTATTTGAGCTTGACGATACTGGATTGGACTTGACTGTACTGGACAAAATAGTGTTATTCATAAGATTGGGAAAAAACCATCCCCTGTAGATACAAGTGATGCTGTCATGTTATATGTATCCTGTCCTGCCGTTTGATGTACCAAAACCTAGGTTTAATCTAGGACAACTTGTATTATTAGTAATTAGTCTATTGTATAAAATACATGTAATATTAATTGAGAATTGGAAGTTTGGGAATCTAGACATGACTGCACAGAGTAATGAATAGTTTTACTTATCACACGTACATGTTTACCAGGTCAGTACATGAATCTCAATAATTTAATAGGCTAAACCTCTTTTTGTCTTTTCATTTTAGCTGGGAAGTCACTGTCCTGATCTTTGTTTATGTTAGATTTTTTATGGTTTTAGTCATCCCATGTAATTAATTATTGAATTACCGGTTATCTTTGATAATACAGAATCTATCATTTAAATCTCAAGTTTTAATTAGAATATATATTTTTTATAAAAATTTAAAATATCTAAAATTTTACTCGTTTATTTGGACTTATAAAATATATTTTCTAGATGATAGAATTTCCTCTTTGGTATAATTCATAAACAATTAAAGAATCTTAATTGTTTTTTATTAATTTATTTTTAGTTTAGTAGTTAATCAATGATTTGTGCTACGTTACGAAGCATAAATAGAAACTAGGATTTTTAATTTAATGAAATAGATATAAATTGTAATATCCTAAATTGTAATGAAACAGATATAAAGAAAATTCTGATATTTTTTTTAAAAAAACAGTCTATGATTTAATAATTTAATGAGAAACCAATTGTTTGTATAGAGTTAAAAATCTACCACATCAAAAGAATCGAAAGCCAGGTAAAAAAAACTAAAATATAAATTAATAAGAAAAACAAAAGCAATATTTTATGGATCTATTTTGAAGCCCTCCGAATCCCAGATAGTTACAAGGCCTGTAAAACTTCCTATCTAAATTTGAATCCAATTTAGTAATCATATGATTATTTTTTGTCATATTATATTTTTAATGTGTTTAGACTTCTTCACGAGCTATAACTTGTTCATAAAGTCCATAGACACTTCTGCAAACACATCATTCCTATGTTATACCTTTGGGATGGAAAATTTTGTATGATTCGAATGAGGATTGACATGCATGTTTAATCCAAGATTTCAGTTTAGTTCTTCTATGAGAATGATTAACTGGTTAATTGATTAATGGGACTACTGAAAAAGATTAGTGTATCCACTTATGACAAGAATTGAATGTGTTTTAAATGAATAGTATGAAGAAGTTCTTGGCAAAGGAGCAATGAAAACAGTTTACAAGGCGATAGATGAATTCTTGGGAATCGAGGTGGCATGGAACCAGGCGAAACTCAGTCAGGTGCTTAGTTCACCAGATGATTTGCAGAGGCTTTACTCAGAAGTTCATCTGCTCAGAATCCTCCATCACGACTCTATCATCAAATTCTACGCCTCTTGGATTGATGTTCGTGGAAAGACCTTCAACTTCATCACTGAAATGTTTACTTCAGGAACTCTCAGACAGTAATTTTCTACGCAATTCAAGTTTGTTTACATGGCTATGATCCTTTAACCTGATGTGTTTCATGCCATAATGCAAGAACTATCTGCTGTTTTGCAGATATCGCCAAAAATATACCCGGGTGAACATCCAAGCCATAAAAAAATGGGCTCGACAAATCTTAGAAGGCCTCGTGTATCTACATGGTCATGATCCTCCAGTAATTCACAGGGACCTAAAATGTGACAATATCTTTGTCAATGGCCATCTTGGACAGGTCAAGATTGGTGATCTAGGTCTCGCAGCCATACTCCGGGGTTCCCAATCAGCACACAGTGTCATAGGTACTCATTTTTCCTTATTGATGCATGGATCAAAGTCTGCTCCATTTGTGCTGACTTCGATTCGGTAAAATATTTTTAGGCACTCCGGAGTTCATGGCACCAGAACTATACGAGGAGAATTACAATGAACTAGTTGATGTGTACTCATTTGGCATGTGTGTATTGGAGATGCTCACAGCCGAATACCCTTACAGTGAATGTTCTAATCCCGCACAAATTTACAAGAAAGTCACATCGGTAAAGCCTGTTTTCATAGTAACACTAATAATTTCTGGTGAGCTAGAGTATGCCTAGCATAATATTTTTGTTATGCAGGGGAAGTTACCAGCAGTATTCTACCGGATTCAGGACTTGGAAGCTCAACGGTTTATTGGAAAATGCTTAGAAACTGCTTCAAAGAGATTGCCCGCAAAAGAGCTACTGCTTGATCCATTTCTTGCATCTGATGAAGTTGAACTGTCACCGGTCCCATGGATCAGACCTCAGGAGTCATTTCTGGATGTCAGGGAAATGGAGAAACTCCAACTAAACGATAATCCCCCAAGGACAGACATGATAATCACAGGGAAGCTGAACCCTGACGATACCATCTTCCTTAAAGTGAAAATTGCTAATGAAGATGGTAAGGGAACAATTATCTCTTTCTATGCAAATGTTTTTACACGTTTGTTCCTCAGGAATTGTTTGTTTGCTGCTGAAAAAATAGAGTTTTCATAGTTTCTTCATTACTGGTGCCAGTATGGCTTTAATAAGCTTTGTTAACTGGCCAGTATTTGTAGATAAGCCGCATCTGAAGTGCTTTCCCCTTCATTGTTTTATTGCAGGAACTCCTAGGAACATATTTTTTCCTTTCGACATTTTACATGACACGCCGATTGATGTTGCAATGGAGATGGTTAAGGAACTAGAGATTGGTGACTGGGAACCATTTGAAATTGCTGATATGATTGACGGGGCCATCTCTGATCTAGTTCCAGACTGGAAGAAATGGGACTTACCTCATGCTGATACCCACCATATATTTGATTACCAAGAAGATGATAGGCATAATCATCCATTCCACTCTTCCTCCTCGTATTCATCAGGCCACTCATCCCTATCGGGCCTAATGCCACATTTGCCCCAAGGTATGTCTCCCATGATGCCTTACAGCTTAATTGTCATGTAGTTTCCTATTTGAGCCATGGATTACTTAGCCTAATCAAAGAACAATTATTGCTTGGCCTTGGCCTGTATGGTGTATCTTCAGGCCCAGGATCTTGTCAAAATCAAGGGGGGATTTCTTCCTTTTATTCAAAGAAACTAATTTCTTAGAATTTTGGAAATGAAAATCAATTTTATCCAAAAGAATTGGTAAATGAACAATTGTAGGCTACAGCCAGAACAAGCTAGGTATCCCATGTTCTTTCTGATAGGAAAATCGAAAAAACTAGTTAATTCTGGGTATGCATGATGGGCCTTAGGTAAATGTTTAAAAATCACAAAATCATTTGGAAACAACTGCTGTTGCAGATGGCTTGTCTGAAGATACCAGCTCTCGAAGCTCTTCACACTCAGGATCATATTCTGGCTTAAACTACATCTCTGGCGATGAACGCAAGTTTGATTTAAGCACAGCAAGAAGGGAGAAACATCTCAACACAAGAACTCAAAATTCAACGAGATTCTGTCCTCGAGACAATTCAAATTCCAATATTGGCCAGGTACTGGCTACAAATGCCTACAACCACTGCAAGGTTATGCTGGAATCACAGAGTAGAGTTTCTAGCTCTAAAAGTAAAAGGACGATGGAAAGTCGTAGATTAACAAGGAACCGATCACTGGTAGATATTCGTAGCCAGCTACTACACCGATCATTGGTGGAAGAAGTGCACAAGCGAAGATTGTCCAAGACAGTAGGAGATGTGGAGGATGTTGGTTTTCAGGAACCTGCCGAGGTTTGCAGAAGGGCGTCACAACGGACTTCGAATAGAAGACATTAAAATTAGCTTTTCTGTATGTCAAAAATGAATGAGAGAATTGATGATCTTGTTCCAGATGAAGCTATAAAGAAAATGCTTTTATGTAGTGTATGAGGAAGCTTTGCTGGGCATCCATGCAAGTTGGTATTAAGAATTCTGAGGTGAAAGGTAGAGTGCTAGATACATTCGGAGTAAATATGTATTTACATGGTTTGTGTTGGATGAAACTAGCTTGTATTTACAATAAGTATTACTGCTTTCTTTTACTTGCAGCCATGGAAAAACTTACGCGTTTATACTCAGTTCTGATTTCTATGAGATTCTGCTTCCAATTTTTCTCTCGTGAACCAAGAAGCCATGCCAGTATACATTTTAGGGCTAAATCTGAAAGGTGGACATCCTGAGGCTGAAAATTCGGCAGAGTGAAAGCAACAACAGTTCCAATTAATGTTTGTTCCATAGTATCTGAGCTTTCAATAATCATGCCATCAATAGTTAAGGATTGCATGATGGCATTAGATTTTGTCAAGGTAGTGAAAGAAGTGGAAGCAATGCATCGTTGAAACCAAATAATGCAGTACAGCATGCTATGTTCTTCATGTCCATAATTGCAAATCATTTACCGTAGACATTTCACTTTTGTGTACCATCTGCAGTTCCCAATCGTTCTTTTCCATGAAGTTTTGCCGGGTGGATCCTGCCTGAATTATGATCCTCCCACCTTTTCTCAAATAATGCAGCCCTTGAGGTTTCTGACTTTGATACAATTTGTTGACAGTAAATTCTTCTCTGTAGTTCATAACTTTAATCCTTCAGGATCTGATTGAGGGGTTCGAAAATTTAGGGCTTTATATCATGTGTGAAAGTAACAGGTTCCGAGGAGGATCTATGTATGTCACAGTTTTCGAAAACATAAAATTCAAGCTGGTCACTAAACAGGATATTTTAAACAAATTGTTAAATGAGCTGCATAAATTATGATAAATAAGGAGTGAGAAAAAAGAGTAAAAAATACATCGGAGACATATCAAAACTTTGATTAAGATACCATTCATATGTCTTAGAGATGCCCTAACATCAGAATTTGTGGTCATGTTTCGCTATAAATTGGCTATGAAGCAACATGCTGCTCAATAATTGTTACATTGGTAAAAATGTGAGCTCTACCATAATGTACAAGATTTACCAATGTACAAGACTATTGTTTGAGTAAAGATTCTAATAATTCCTATCTTAGGTTAAACATTTTCCGATACCATGCCGGCACACGATGGACCAGAGAAGGGAAAGCAATGGCAAGTCTGAGAGCAGGTTTATACAGTTGAGTGCCACCATTTTTCAGTTTTCTTTGAATATACAAATTTTCTAAGAGGTGTTACAGTTACAAATTAACATGTGAAAGTTAATAATCAAGTCTATGATGTTATCTTTAATAGCATGATAAAGGTGTAGCTGGAGTTAATTATTAAGGTATTCTTTACCAAAATCGTAGTGACCTCACTCAACTAACCTTATTTGAAGCTATCAATGCTTGAGGTAGTAAAGTGACTCCTGCTCATGCAGCTTGCAATCATAGCATGTTATGATCACTTAGTCCTTCATCATGATCCACAGATTGCATTTCAGCTGGTTGTTGTCTTCAGACAATCTGACACCAAAAGGAGCCTGCTGTGACAAATGTAAAATTTCTTTTTAGTTTACTCTAACAAAAACGAAGTAAAGTGTATAGTTGTCCGTTATGGAAGGCACCGTTTGGCAGTGCTGGCGAAATACGGATTGGCAATTCTGGCGAAATGGGCACTTGGTGGTTTTGCTTGGATTTAGAAACTGAGAATCCCCTTGAAAGGAGACAACCTGAGGTTGGAGAAATTCTAGGAGGAAAAATAAATTGGAACTAAAATATTTCAACTTGGGAAGCCAATGATTATAACAAAGGATAGAAATTCTCATTCAAGTATTAACATTTACAAGATCATATTATTCATGCACCTGATAATCCAACAAGATTTTACAACTACAGGTTAGGGTCAGTCATGTCAAACCAGATTTGCTCAAATGCCTTGACAATGAAAGCATGATATTCTTTTGAATTGAGTGTAAGGTAACAGGCAAGAAGGTCTTCCAAATCCTTTGAATCCTGGATGTTGTTCTCCACAATCATCTCCACCATTGAATCCTTGAAGTCTCTCTGTGGATCAACTGAGGACATAACCACTGCAAAACTCTCTGAAAGGGTCTTGTTTCTTGAAAATGACACACCTTTACGAGCACAAGCCTGGATTTTCCTGCTTGCAATTCTCGGAGTATTAGCTCGGAGTTTTATCCCTGTCGAATTCGCTGAGGACTTTCTTGTAGGAGGATTGATCTTTTGCTCTTTATGGGTCCTCATGCTTTTCCCCTTGACAATCTTGACTGAGAGAGACCTATGTGCTTTTACCCCTTCCAATTTAGTTGAACTTCTTCTGAACTGAGTAACTTCAGTTGCCTTGTCGTTGAATTTTGCTGGCTTGGTCAATATACGAGGAAGCTCTAGCTCAGGGATCCTGCCAAACCCTTCAACCTCCTTGATTTTCCTTTCATAAGATTCTTCATTCATGTCAATGATAATGTCAGCGGTTGAAGAGCTAGCATTACAGTTACAAGAGCTAGACCAGGATGCTAATTGATGACCAATTGAATCAGGAACAAGAAAACCGTCATCTTCATCAGATTCTGATAAGAAGTCAAGCTCATCATAGGATCTCTCAGCAGGAGAGCTAGAGTAGTCAGGTGAATCACCTGGGATTGACTTGGTCAGGTTTGAGTTAGCCGTTACGCGACAACCACGATCAGCAGAGAATGTGGAGACCAGTTTTGGAGAAGGCTTGTAAATGGTTTTTCTTTTGTTTCTTTTATTGGATGATTTTCTTGGTGGATCAGGGAAGTGAGTATCCGAGGCTTTTGGATTTACAGGTGAATTGTAATGGAATTTCTCAGCTCTTCCAGGTTTTGTGGTGAAGTAATAAGAGTATCTTTGATGAGAAATGTTGGATTTTTGTGATGTTACATCTCCTCGGGGTGGTTTTTTCTTGAAAGCTTGAGAACTGTATTGCTTTCTGCCTTTGCTCATGTCCTTGAGCTTGTAAAACCAGGCATTTGGTATCATATCTGACAATCTAAACCTGTAATTGCCCATTTCTTTCCCTCTCTGAGATGGCTTTCACCTTTCCCTCTCTTTAATACCAGAAAAAAGATGTAAAGAGCTACAATGTCTGGACTATAAAAGGCACAATAAATGGGGCTCACTAGAAAAAAGTTCTGCATGAAAGCAAGGAGTGTTGAGAAAGTCTATTATCAAAATGACTTGTCATCATGGCCACTAGCAGACTTGTATGATCAGATCTTTTGTTATGGATTACACCAACATAATCAGGGTTCGTTATGCATAATGATCTCTTAAATTCAACTTTACTACAAGAAACTAAGGGATTGAAAACAATGGCTAAGGTTTAGTCTGCCAATCACTCGTACCATTTTATATACACTCCTGTGGCCAGCAGCCAATATTTTGCTGCAACTTGAAGATTTGTCAAAACTACTCATCTGGGGCCTCATCTTTTGCTTAGCCAAAGCAAGGGTTAAGAGAATGTAATGATGTTTTTAGCATTAATCAAGGCCCATATGTCTACCAAGTGCCGTGTTCTTTCCCATGATTCCATGTTTCTTAGATGATGATATGCCAGGTCTTTTCAACTGCTTAATGTCACAAGCTGTCCCACATGCCTGGTGCTGCACCTTCAGTTTCTAGTCCCCTACCAAGCACTTTACAGGTTCTTTCACTTGTGTTTCCCAGCTGAAGATGAAACTGCATTTCTCCAAACTTCAGGGGAAAAAATGGCTGTAAATTAGCTGAATTCATGTGGAGCAATTATTCGATTGTGAATATCTGTATACTCACATTTATGCGAGGTTCATGCTCATCCATGGTTGTAATCAATGATGGATTCTGAATCGAACACAGGCCTAGGGAGTTAATCACCGGCGGTCATGTTAAAAGAAATGAGAGATTAATTTATGAGTTTCTTTTTATTTGACAAACACATGCCCAAAAAATATATATATTAAGAGAAATAATATAATTTTAGAGCGTACTCTCTAAATGCGTTGTCATCAACAGCTCAACCAAAGATTTTTAAAATATAAATATTGAGTTTTATTTTCTATTTTAATTAGATAACTTACTGAGATTTTTTTGTAGATCGTGTGGTCCAAATACCATCCTTATTATTATTATTATTATTATTATTATTATTATTATTAAAAAGTTGCATTGTGCCTAACACAACCTGTTATTTTGTCAAATATTTATTTATTATTTTAGTCTCATTAAAAGAAATCGATTAATTTGCTGTAAAATGAGGAATAGCTTAAGGCCTGTCACATGCTGGTCAGGTAATTATTTGTGTCGGCAAACCTAATTCTGGCTAGCCCTTTGGCACAGCGTAACTTTAACTGAGTTTAGAAAATAGGCTGTGGTAGAGATGGGGGAAAATAAAACAGTTGGCAGTAATTTGTATTCAAGAATTAGTAAGGTATTAATATTATAGAGCTGAATCTGATTTCCATAATTTAGAAATAATACTCAAATCTAAACTTATGAGCCCACAAGACTATTATCCCATTCACAAAATTATTTTGGATTCAAAACTCTATTAGCCAAATATTTTTTTATGAACAATTTTTCATTTATTTTTAAATAGTTTTTTAAGTACTGATATTGAATTACAAATTACAGCTTGTTTTAATCTTAAATATAAGTAGATATCATGGCCTTGAAAAAATCCATTACGTCTTTTATAAAATCAATTCCAGCAACAATCAAACGAGGTTACATATTTGGTAAACAAACATGCCTCCCACTTCTGGCCTTGCTAGCAATCTGAAAGCAGCCATGGGATCACATTGGTTGGTAGATTATTCACAGATTGGAAGGCTATTTTTTAATTTAATGAAACTCTGCCACCAATGATAAAAATCTCCATAGAACTCTTCTCCACATCAGGATTCTTGTCAAAATATTACTCACTTCATGGTGTGCCACTCTCCTTCTCCAGGACATGAACCCTGCTATAACAAGGAGAGGCACAAAGGGCATCACTAACCTCTTTGATATACCCATTTTCTGCAAACTCTCTACAGCGATATGCCTTTCCTACCTCTTCCATCAAACTAATTAGATGTGATAAAGGCCAGTTTTCTGCCCCATTTCTTTAACAACACTCTAATTGCAATCATTAGAGATGAAAATGAAAGCATTAGTTGTCTTCAGATCCAAGCTTTTCAGTCCATGCAAGAAACTACTTTTATTCTTCAGATTCAAGATCAGAAGACCTGTCTTTATAAGAGGTCTTCGATTTCGTGGTCTGAGCAAGAAACCCAGAAAAGCTCCCCAAAAGAATCGAGTTTTTAAGTCTTTACTCTCCGTTTTCCGTCCTCTCAGGAAGTCAAGAAAGATGGGCAGGGTTTCGGAACTTATGAGCGTCTCAGAACTGGAGTGTGAAAGAATGCTCTTTCCTTCACCTCTTACACCAGCTTACATCAAGGCCAGTTTGGCAAAGAAAAGGCAAACCTTCGGTGATGAAGATGTAGAAGATGCGTGCAGAAGTTTCGAGAACTATTTGATGGAGATGATGGTTGAAGAGGGAAAAGTGAGGGATTTAATGGACGTGGAAGAGCTATTGTATTGCTGGAGAAACCTGAAGTGTCCCGTCTTCATTGATTTGGTCGGTAGATTCTATGGAGAGCTATGCAAGGACTTGTTCTCTCCTGATGACAACACTGACATCTATAGTCCCAAGTGATTCTGCAATTGGTGTCACTGTTCCCCCCTTGAAGCTGCAGAGACGGTCCTTGTCATCCCCTTAATCCTTCTCTTCCAATCTCTGTTGAATATTGTTTCACCCTCAGTGTTAGGAGGTATATCAAGCAAGGGAGAGAGGTGAAACTTCAGAATGCCAAAGAAAAAGGAAATGTTTCCTACTAATCAATCATAATATAATTCTAGTGCTAGTGTAATTGCTCATTTCTTTTCTTCGCATTGATGACGCACAAAATCAAAAACACACAAGTGAAAAATAGAATTTCATGCCCTTCTAAGTTAGTAAGCTAATAGATCCTCTTGAATGTCAACCCTAGAAATGGAGAGACCTAAAACTTAACCCTTTATGGTGTTGTGCCTCTCTCAAACCTCAATCATAAGACAGGACATCTCATTGCACCCTGAAGATTGTCATGATCAACCCTTATGCTTCATGCTTATTAAGCTAGCGTGTTGCCAACGACTTTCTACACCTATTCCCTACACAATATAAATGGTTCCGCACACAGTAAGGCCTCTAAAATCCCACACCACAAAGATTAGCTTATTAACTTATTATTCACAAGCAAGAAACCCAAGCGAAAAAATGCAAGGAAAATTTTAGCATCTTTAATGTCCCATGACAAAAGGGACAAAAACATATTTGGTTGGAGTCATGTAGACAGAAGGGACAATAGATCTATTTGAGGGATAGTTTTGAAGTGAATTCCTGTAATTTCAAAATAAAAAGGACAAGTCACGTATTTCCACTATCTCTATGTATTTTATCTCGAGATAGTAATCAAGCACAATCCGTAGCTATAAATTTATAGTTCTAGGAGAAGCATGCAACAATTTTCATGCAGCGTGCAGCATATATAGATAAATCAAAAAACAACTTGGAAGAAGTACAGGCACTAAGCTTCTGGGTTTCAATGCCACCACATTTCACTTTCGATCATATTCTCAACTAACTAACCAAAATATGTTTATCGTTAAAACAGAAAGGTGATTGGTTCTGGAAAGATACCCGTCAGTACAGCATCTTCAATGAATCACTTTCCCGTGGAATGTTTCATTTCAGAAAGATAAACCCGAGACTTCAGCAAAGTGCTTCCAATTCTGAACCCAGGCATGACCATAAACTCAACTTTGAAGTTAGACTGTCCTCCATCAGACACGACCACACCTTTCTCTTCAACAGATTCCATGTAAACATCTGAGAATTTGCTTCCCCTGTTCACTGAAAATATTTGTGAATTGGGATCAATTGACGTCGCAATCCCTTGAAGAATCCAAACCCACTTTGCCATTCTTGCAAATATTTGATAGAAAGGAGTCCTCGGATGCTTGCCACTCAATACGAACGTCCTCTGGTCTAAATTCCGAAAGAAAGACATCTCCATCATGGGATGAACAACAAACATGTACTTTTTTCCGCAGAAATTGGCAAATTCTGAACTTGGATTTTCTATCAAGGAATCAATCGGATCATCACACCGCAAAACATCATCCACATTATAGGATTTAAGTGATAGCCCATGAAACATTCTTCGTGCAATGTAGGCTTCAAATGCGTACTTCTTGTCTGACCTTCTAGCATAAACAACCCCGTTTTCAATGGACTTTGCTGCCAGGTTTAAATCCCAACCTGAAGTTTGCATCAAGCTAATTATTGGCCTCCCAAAGTCATGAATCGACTTCGAAGCTCTTCTGAAGGCATCCTCAAACATGGAAACATTCAAAATCCTCATATTCTCTCTCTCCAAACTTTTCCCTCTAATCTTCTCAGCCAATGCCATATTCCATGAATCCAAATCGTAGAGTTCTTGTTGCAGGCGTACAATCTCAGCATCTTTATCTCTATTTTGAGACTTCAATTTCTCTAAAAGTTTTTCGATACCATCAATTTCTGAACGTAGACAATCAAAACGAGAGGGATCAAGCTTGGTTTCTAAAAACCTCTTCTCCTTAAATGCCTTCTTGAACTTGCGAAGTGATTCAAGCTGAACCACAACAAGTTCATCGGCAGCTACAATCTTATCCGGATCATAGGGAATATGTGCTTCCTGAAGCTGAATATAAGCTAATTTCAAGGCAGAAACTGTGTTAAACAGCTCCACGATATCCTTGTCACCACACATGTTGCTTTTGCTTCGAACTACTCCAGGTTGTGGATGGATTTTCTCACCATCAAATTCTGTTTCCTCAGTAGCATCACTACTATCTTCACCCATCAATGTGCCATCATTGTTCCCTATGAGATTGTTTTGATAGCGGTGGTCATTGGAGAAGACACCAATAGATCTCATTTTTCAAGCTTTCGCAAATTTGGATACCATTTCAGATATATTTGAAGCGGGTTTAGAAAGGTTATTAGTAACACGCTCCATTCCTTGGGGAAATTTAAAACCTCAAAGTAAAACAGATCTACTAATGATGAAAGATTGACTGGATTTAACAGCTTTTTCAGACTCTAATCTCCCAAACTTAACAAGATCACAAAAATGGAGTCTTTCATGGCATATAAACCACCGACAAGAACCAGGATTTCTGGTCAGATGAGTCAAACCCGGTAGTATAGCAGCGAGAACTCTATCCAAAGATTAAAGAAAAGAAACGGGATTTTAATACTTGATTATACAAACATTAACAACTAAGATTAGTGCTTAAAAGATAGTGAACACAAAAGATTCAAACTTCGTCAAATCAAATATTTGTTTTTTACTCAAATATCCCCAATCTAAGATGTTCAAGAAGAACAAGACGTTATGATCAAGATCATCAAACAAACAACAGTTCAAGATTAAAACTTTGAGCTAAAAAGAAACAGAAAAGAGCACTAAAAACACATTCTAACAACACTCAAAACAAATCAGAACAGAAAACTGAAGTTGCTTCCGTTATAACTAGCTATCTGGGTCTATCTCCGATCTTAAAAAAGATAAATGGTGATGGGATTCAAAGTAGATGCATCGCAAGGAGTGCTAAAAATGGCATTTCCTCGAGTGCAGTGTACAGTGTCTGTTTGGAAGAAGGAAAGACGGAATCATAATGAATTTGGCTCTGGTTTTGTCATTTGTCAACGTGAGGGTTTCGACTAGCAAATATTTTTGTGTATGTTTTTGGGGAAATGGAGCGAAAACCTACAGAGGTTCTAGTGTTTGAATTCTTTCACTCTGTCTTTTGTCCATCATGAGAGCAAGAACGAGGAGGTTTTTAGTTATTACAAATCAGTCCTCTGACTGTGATATTTGTTTCAAAGAGGTATCCAAACTAAATACTGTTGCCGTTTTATCAATAAAGCTTTCCATTTAGATTGTTTTTCAAGAATGAAAATAGATTAAATCCTCTTACTTGATTTGATATTATTATTAATAATAATTATTCAATTATATTCTGTTATACAGTAACTCGTAACTCATGAATCTTGTGAGCACTTAAAAAGTAAAACTTTTTATTTAAGTACTTCAATCTCAAAAGGAAAGATAATATATAAAATCCTTTTGAAATATAAAATCCTTTTGAAATAAGCTTTTAAACTTTATTATTTACAGTATATATTAGCCTATATCCATAATAAGTTATTTTTTAACTTTTTATATAAAATATTAAAACTTTAAATATTTTTTTTCAATTTTTTTAGATTTATCCAGATCATCCTGTGTGATCCACATCTCTTCTCTTTGGTGGGGTTACTCCCCGATCTGGGCTTAGTAACTAGGCTGGTAAGTAGGTTAATATGTCATTAATAGTTAGGTGGTAAGATTGAAGGTGCCTATACTTTACAGTATGATTTCAAATGGACATCAAAATTCGAGACCCAATTTGAAGTTAGCCCAGAGAGAAACAACGGTGAGACAATTACCAAACCAAAGCAGGTTTCTTTTTTCTCTTGGATTTTTCCTTCTTCTAAGTGTTGTGTCAGAAGTTTGAAGTATCCCAAGAAAAAGGAATTTAATTATCAGACTGAATCATAGCCCTTGAAGTGATGGAAGAGAGGTGTAGGGTAGCACCTACCTCTTGACTCTCTGTAGCAGTGAAGGGAAATGCAAAGAAATTATTAAAAATGGCCAAATGGGTCTCGTATTTCATTCGCAATGCAAATCTAGTGAGAAGAATTAGGGATTCTTTATTATTAAGGATGTGATTGCTATTATGATTGTGGTTATGATTTTAAAAAATATAGATTTTTAAAAAATATTTTTAGTTGTAATTTATAAATAAAATTAAAGTGTTTGGTTAAAATTGTGGTTGAGTTTAAAATTTATTAAAAAATAGTTTTGTATATTTGATTATTATACTTTTAATATTGTTGTTAACTTGTAAAATTACTTTAAAGGATAAACATATATAAATTGTTTTTAAAATATTATTGATTTAATAATCATAATAATAAAATATAATTAATAATTCAAGTAAATTAAATACTTGTTTTTAATTTATCATCAAATTACTTGCAATTTCATCATGAATAAAATTCATACGTGAAAATCCTTGTGATCCATTTTTATTTTGATCGAGAAACAACATCCAGTAAAATATCATTGGGAACAACATCTGTGATCTATATTGATTTTTAGCCTCTTTATTTACATGTTGTAAAGATATAATTTCAAAGTCAAATTCAGTTGCAAGTTTGTGAATTTCATCTAGGAGAACTCTGCTGATCTTCTCAACATTCTAATCCATAATTAATAATAATAGTAATAATAAAAAGCAACAGGATTGTGGAGTGAAACAAAGTCACATGCATTTTCCTTTCATCAGGCCGCTATCTACATATTTTTTTTACTTTTTTAAATATGATTTTTATATTTCTTTTTAAAAAAATTAGGTTGGACTTAGAGCAAGTCCAACTCAGGAGTTTAAACAAATTAAAAATGGAGTGCTTTGTAATGAACACATAAAGTGAATTAAAATTCACTCTGACACAGTTCATGTAACACGGGAATAGTAACTTGGTGGATGACCAACGATGACAAGAGACTCACCTTCCTATGCCTTCGAGTAAAGGAGGGCGAGGTGGGTTTGTGGTGGTCAAAGGCAGCGTTGATGCAGTTGTTGCTGCTTTACGCTAGAGCGATGAGAGAAGATTGGACGATGCAAATACTGTCAGTGAAGAGGAGAGGTTGTCGATGTCGAAGAAGTAATTGATAGTATCTTCGATGATTGTTGAGAAGAGAGAGAGTTGCATCCATGGCTATTTGGAGAGAGAAAGCTACAATCAAAAGAGAGGAGGAGTTGTCAGTGGTCCCACCAGCACCAAGGGCAATTGTTGGTTGGTGGTTATGCTATAAATTTTTAACGTTGTGCCATCGTCTTCTTCCTCTTTGTTAAATTTGTTTTTGTAAAATTATTTTTACCACATAACACAATCATTGTGTTCGTCTATATTCGAGGTAAAAAGCATCAAAAAGATACTTTTAAAAAATTAAAGTTCAACCATGTAATTTTTAATAGGACCAGCAATAAAAAATGTGGTCCGAAAATTTAGCAAAACACCTATTTAATCAGCCCCGGATAAGAGGCCTAATTGGAATGGACAAATCGAATAACAGGGCAAGGGAGCAATTCATGTATTTTTAGTATGTTTCCACGCGATAAAAGGAAACAAAAATCATGACAATGCATGTCTCTGCTTGCATGATATTAAGAATTGGACCTCCTTCATCACTTCAAATCCTACAAGGTGTTTGTGCATGATAAATTGTTAAGTGTGTGTTGGATTAAAAAGATATTAAGAAATCAATTTTTCATATATATAAACCCTTTAAAAATATTTTTAACGGTTTTTGTTATGGCAATATAGTATTATGATAAATTTTAAAAGAAGAACTTCTTTTACCTCTTGGATAATCACAAAAACTATCCAGCTGTAATTTCTTGTGTGTTTACATGGATGTTTGGGGGGGGTAGGGAAATGATAATAATAATGTTTTTGTTCAAATATATATTAAAATATTTTTGGTTTGAAACGCACTCTTCTGCATCCTCAACATTGTGTTTTTTTTTTTAAAAAAAAGGATTATTTGGAATATACTTCTTCATTATCATTGATTTTAATGCACATTTACAACTTCTTTTGTGATTATTTTTTCATTGTTCTACAATTTGCCTTCTCATGTATCAAGGGGCCAGCCAAAGTGACTAGTTTTTGCTGCAAAAGCTGTCTGCAGTTTGCACGATTCAGAGACAAAAGGCCCGTGGATCGATCAAGCTAACTTCAAAAGTTAATAATGGTTGTTACAAAGTCATCCATCAAGCAGCTATATATCTCTCCAATAATGTTACGATATATAATGTAAAGGCTGTGGCGGGATCATTTTGCAACCTGTTTGTGTTTGTACGTACGTCGTCACCCCCACAAGATTTCTCAAGGATCTCAGCACCTAGCTTGTTTTTATCTTCTGGGTTGATTTAGATTATTTATTCAAGATCTCAACTCTTTTTTTAGTTTGTCTTTCCCTTAATTGTATACTACAATTATTCAGATCAGCAAGACCTGAATTATTAGAATTCCAAGGATCATACTGGCCTTCCGAAAAATAAATAATTTTAGTATATTTTTAGTTTTAAAGCCAGTTTTTGCTGACAGGAAACGAAAGGGCACAAATTGATTGATGTTTTAATCTAGATAAACGATTCCGATAATCTTTTTATTTATAAACGCATGAATGAATGATCTCTTAAATGAATCATAATTAGCAAGTCAATGCCCTCGAGGGGAGAAAATATTCAGTTCTCACATCAATGAATACGACGGCTGCAAGCGTAAGCTTGAAGAAGAAACATGGAAACAAACAATGGATTCAAAGCTTGAAACAATGACAATGATAAAGTCCAAACCAGTAGTTTTCCAGGGGATGGGAGCTGGGAACATTTTCGTACAGCCCTCTCTCACGTCACATTCTTTGTACAGTAGAACCACCGTCGATCGCTCATTGGCAACATTCTTCTGCTTGCTACTGCTAACCATTATCACTATGAAACTGTGCCGGGAATAGATTTCTTGACACACAAATAATGACTTGCCTTGATGGTCTAGCTAGGGTTTCGACGTTCAATAAGTACTGATGAAATACAAAATGGATCTCAGTGTATATACATACCACTCGTTTCTTGTTTCAAATGAAAGGTCATGAGTAAACATTATTTGCAATCTAGATAATAGGATTAAGATTTACATAGTAGAAAAAATATCAAAATAAATTATATATACACACACACAGGCACGTACATATGTAGTATTGAAATTATAATATTTTGTGAGATGATAGATATCAAAATCACCACTTCTTCTATCATGATGTTAATAAGATAAGATATGAAGGAATTTAATAACAGCTCAATCCTATATTTATCACAGGTCCCAAGGTAAAAAAATTATCTTGGATTTTGCCTGACCTCTCTTCTGTTTGTAGTAAAATTTTAGGTGCTGAATGTCTAGGTTTCCATGGACATTTTTTCCAAGATCCTGATCCAACAGTAGTTCACTGTCGCTACCAATGGCTTTGTCTGAGAAAAAAGTTTTGCAGGTCCTCCACCTGTGGACCCAAGGACATTATTCGCTATTAATAAATTATTTTTATAGGCAATTAAAGCCCCATTTGTCACAATATATAACATAGAGACCATCAGCTTTATTCAAGTTGTATAATTGAGATGAGTTTGTCAGGATGGATAATTGTCTTCACTTGTCACCCTCATTTTTTCCATTTTACTATCCAACCTCAAGCTGTGGAGGGGCAAAAACTTTAGGAAGTTAAGTGAAGGATAGAAATTTGGGCTGTTGAGGTAGCTTTTAGAAAGGGAAAAGGTTCTGTGGAAAGAATTGAAAGGTCATTAGGAGCATGTGGAGGACGAATCCTTGGAATTTAGTCTGAGCAAGATACAGGGGACAGCCTGAGTTCCATCTACATATCTTACACAATTTGTTTGGATTTTGTCTTCAAGTTCTTGCCTTGAGAATCTAGTGAGCTCATTGGTAAGCAAGGCTGGAAACGGTATACTTAACCATAGATGACAATCCCATATTCCCATCCTTTTTGTTCCATTCATCAATGGCCTGTCCAAGGGTGTTCTCATATGAAAAAAAAAAAAAAAAACTTAACGTGAGGATTTCCTCTTAGGCTAGTTCCATGCATAAATTTGAGATTAGTTTAATAACCAGTTTCATTTACTTCCTAGCTAAATGCCTTTAAAATGATTTTTTTTTTAATGTTGATTTCGGTGGTACATGGGTTTCTATATATTCAAGTATAGATTGCAAGAAAATACTGTGTGTAAATCCCAATTCAGTGATGAAAAATCCATCCTCTAAAATGATTAAAAAATATCCCAATATGTGGTTTAAAATATAGTCCAGACCCACCAAGATGATAACTCAATCATCTATTTGATTTGAGTTGACACTAAAGATCAGATACAAACAAAAAAAGCTTAGTTAAAACTAAGTCAAATATATATAACTTTTGAGACTTAATTAATACTTTTATTTTTCCAAAATCATGAACTGAGCAGTGAAACATTTATTTTTCCGATCAAATAAATCAAAACTTTTGAGACTTTGCAAAGATCTCTCACAAGTCACTCCCCACTTTTTCCATGTATATTTCCATATTTGCAACCACCCCCTCTAACACACTCAGACACACAAACCTAGTCACCTGCTGCTCACCACATCAAGATTCTTGAGGGACAAGGACATCGAGAGAGAGAGAGAGAGAGAGAGAGAGAGAGATGAGCAAAACTGAATGTTGGGTTACTCTAACAAGAAGGATATGAATAAGATGCTAAGTATTTGGTCTGCATGGGAATTGGAAGGAGTAATTCTTACTGCAGAGTCTAATTAAGTCTTAAACACAGTCAAAGAATTACAGAGAAAGAGGTTCATGTCTTCGGAAAAGGCTCATATTCTGCCAATCCTTTCCCTACATATAGTGGCTAGCTAGCTGCTTATAATTATATTTGTCTTCTTGAAGGGAATTTTTAGTGCTAGATTTAAGCTCCTCTACTTGTTAATGGAATGCTTAAAGAGAAAAGGATCACTCATCTTCAACAACAAACCCTCTCTCTTTCGTTATGTCTCCTTCACCATCTTCTTCTTCTTCTTCTTCTTCTTCTTCTTCTTCTTGTTGTCATTTGTTTCACTCTTCAGTCCCTTCACTTCCGAGACTACGTGTCTAGGTAAGCTCCATTTCTCTCTCTACTCTTCTTTGTATTTCATGGTGATCATCAACAATCTTCATTAATTTTCACTTCTTTTTTTACAATAGTGTTAATTGTTCTTAATCACCCCATTTCCATTTATACACTAACATGTATCCATTGAATTACTTGCAGGCATAAGTTGCCCCTTATCTGAAAAGGCAGATAACTTTTATTATCCGGTGAGTTTGGTTATAAATTTATTTTAATCACTTGCTTACACTTCACTTACCTACAATATACTTCATTGTACCAATGCCATGACTGCTTCTTATCAATTTGCATCAATAATTTATTTTTAAATAATTTCCCATATGATTGCTCTTTTTCTTTGTTCTGCTCAACATCTTTGATTAAAATTTCCAATATATGCTTTGTCCCTGATACCTACATCCATTAAATTTTAATCTTCTAGTATTTATCAAAAAGAAAAGGAAAAAAATGATGATCTTCTGATGATCTTGTAACCATTAGTCAGCACAGTAAACAGTAAACAGTTAAATATAGGAATGTACTTGTTCCCTTAAGGGTAAACCATGCCCTACCTATGCGGCGGATATTAGCCAGACTGAAGATTAATTTCCTTACTTCTTCACATTTGCCCTGTGTTCCAAGAATGCCGGCACCAATGCTCCGCGGTTTAACCGGATCCATGTCCAGTCTTCTCATGAGGATTGGTGCTCCAGTCCTAGGCTGTTCTTTATGCGAACGCTAGCACATTTAAGGATATTCAACTAGAGGGAAATTGAGCTGGGAAATTATTGTGTACAAAGTTTTATGTGCATCATGCACATGATTGCTACTATGTTAATCATTGCTTGATTGACTTTTTTTTTGCTAGAATGCTGTGCTAATTATTACAGAATTAATGAGGTTATGGTATTTTGTTAGGATTTCGAGAAGACAAGAGGTTATGATGAACAAAGGGAGGTTTCCTTGAGCATGGCAAGGAGGATTTTGAGTGGACCAGGGTCATCTCCACCGCGGTGCACGTCCAAGTGTGGCAATTGCACCCCGTGCAAGCCGGTGCATGTGGCTATGCCACCGGGGACTCCGGTTACTACTGAGTATTACCCAGAAGCATGGAGGTGCAAATGTGGGAACAGGTTGTACATGCCATGATGATATATAGTCATGCAGTTAGCTGATATTTTGTTCTTAAGAAGAGAGAGAGAGAGAGAGAGAGAGAGAGAGAGAGGAACTCCAATTGATGAAATTACTTGCTTGAGTGGTGACTACATGGAGCATAAATGTTAATAGTAATTAATGATCTGAATGTTGAGCAGGATACGAACAGATATAGGTTTCCCTAATTTACTATATTATGTAATTAGTGAATATGATATTAACAGTGCTTGATATATAACTACCACAAGGTGTTATGCCATTATTTTGTGAACTTAAGCAAGTGTTTCCAAGGTAAATTGTTGTGATTTTGTGAACTTAACCATAACCCCGTTAATCATCTAATAATTAGAACAGCTTTCTCGGGGGGGGGGGGGGGGGATCATTCATCAATGGCAAGAATTTGTACAAATATCATTACATGTGCATGTGCTAACGTGCGCACAAAGAACAGCCTAGGACAAGGAGCACCAGCCCTCGCGACTTCACATTGATAGACGGGACATGAATTTTAGAGTGCATGGACATGGTTTCGGTTTGACCGCTGAGTACTGTTTGCGCATGGGAAGCGGTAAACAAGGAGAAGAATCTTCAGTATGGCTAACGAGGACTGGATAGGTATGTCATGGTTTACCCTAAAATGAAGAACAAATACATCCCTATGCTGTCCAGTTGTTGGAGTCAAGTAGTTTAGCAAATAATATATATTGAGATATTGTTTTTGGATGGATTCAAGAAATCATAAACAACAATCTTGTCATCTGCTTTTCGAAATAAGATTAGCATGGTGAGATGTTACCAATGGAAGTGGACTTGGGGATAAGCTTGGGGAGCCAACAAGTGTTACCAAAAATAGAGAAGAAGATGTGGGCTTTTTGGAGAATGTGAGTGGGCTTTATGGAGAATGTGAAGGCCGGATCGTTTTTAGCAAAAGATGTTGAAATCCTTGGTCAATTTTTAGCAAAAGATGAAATAAGCCTATCAAAGAGCCATTCTACTCAACACGATATGGACAATGGTGCGACAGAATAGACCATATAAGGAGATCATGGGCGGGCAGCCATGAGAGTCTTTAAATCGACATGCTCATGCATCTCTAGAAAATGGTGGAAATCTGGGTTAACAAGAAAAAGGGTGTTTCGAATGGTGAATGATTGGTCGACATTTCAATTTAACGATGCTAAATAGACAAGGCGAAGATTTGTGTGCAACAATCTCGATCGAGTGATGGTGCTTGTTTCTTGTCTATGTATTTTCTATCAAAGTACTGAAAACAAAATTCATGCTTTCTTTATTGAATTACAAGACATGTTACAAAAGGGATAAAATGTTTTTGTTTTTATTTTTATTCTTAATCTCATATGACCATGTCATTCTTACAATTAACGAGATTTCTTCCTTCCTTCTTTCTTATTGTTTATGAAACTATTCATGGATTTAACACGATGAAATTTGAAAACAACACCTCGCCTCACCTCTTTCACTTTATAATAACACATGTACATGATCAATTCTCCCAAAATATGAACCGTGAATCCACAATACTAGCGCAAATTCACTTAATTGTTCTTTACGATGATAATTTAAGGTTTGCAGAAAAAAAATGTAATTTAACCCAACAAGAATCTTGTCTTAAGAAACAAAAACTATATGCAAATGATCTTCTACATCCCATGTCTATAACAAGACATGAATAACAAATATAAATCACAGAAAAGTTGACCAATCCTTTAAAAAATTTAAAAATTCAATCAAAACTTTAGTATGATAATCACGCAACCTCACAAAATAAGAACACAATATTTGGCAACTTATAAACAAAATTCATCTTCTCAATAAAAATCTTTACATAAAAAATATTTATATATAAACATTAAAACTATCGGGTCAAATTCGCCAACACTAAACATTAATTTTTCTTGTTTGATATGGGATTCTTGTAAAATAAATAAGCCAGAGGCTGACACATAAATTTCTAGTAACATTAAGAACTACTTGTGGTGAAAGAATTCCATGACTCTTAAGCAAACAATGTATTTTTTGTTTTTATACTTTGTCGGCAAATTATAGGTCCAACTTCAAAGACATCTTTATCTATTGTTTTGGATAAATTAGTGAGTTTACTGTATATAATTGAAAAAAAAATACAAATATCTAGTTTTTAATTCAATTAGAATCGTATCTAAAATTTTCATATAGCTTGATATATCACCTGGAAAGTAGACAAAGGTTCAAGTTAATAGATTTGAACTTTCTTAACCTAAGTTTTCTTGACTTAGCTCACTGAACTCCTTAAGGATCCCCTTGGTTTCATCCATTGGTACACGCCTAATGGACACTCCTAATGTTTTATTTAATGTTTTAGCCAAGGATCGCATGATTGTTGACTTTTAAAAAGATATTATATCATGATTGGACTACTTGTAGTACATTCTATTTTTTTAAAAAAAAAACCCTTTAAACCTATAAATCTTCTAAATTTGTTAGTCCCAGATCATATATGAGATATTGATGGAATCATATATGAAATTGATAAAGTTGCAAGAACTTCAAATTTGATTTTGGTTTTCCACGATTATATTTGGGACCAAAATAAATAGGCTTGAATGAGTTTTATATATAAATTTGGTATTCCTTCCAAAACAAGTCATTTAATAAAATAAAAGAATATATGATAATTAAGTTAGTAAATTATACGAGGGAAATAAAGTATAATCAAGATAGTGAAGGGTTAGAAGAATGAATATTATGATGGTATCGTGTTTCATGATCCCTCGTAACTACTTGATAACTTGAGATATTTATGTACCTTGATCATGTGAAATTACCTAGCACAACATGGAGTTGCAAACATTGTATGGATGGAGAATAATTGTAGGAGTCATGCCAAGAAAAGGTTTAAATGGTAAAGATAGGCATCCTCGAATGATTGACAAGAAAGGCTGGCTCTTATTTGAGAGATCGATTGCCACGAAATAGCCATGGGTTTAAAAAAAATGTGTCATGCTAGCAATTTACAAGTGAGCCAAAGTTGTCAATACCGTTTCGGTAATCGTTTCATTTTTTTTATTGGTATGAAATGTTTCGGTTTTGGAGCGTTTCGGTGTGCCGTTTAGGGGTTGTACTGTTCATATATAATTAATTAATTATATATGTGAAAAAACTTAAAAAATAAAAAAAATATTTTTTATTTTATATAAAATCAAAGTTGATATAATTTTATTTTTTTATAATATATATTTTTTAATTTTTATTATTTTTATTTTTGTATTTTCAATACATCTCATAAATAATAAATAATAATATATAACTATACACACACACACACACACACACACACACACATATATAATATATATATATATAGGCGGTATTATATATATACGGTATTATATATATATATATATATATATATATATAGGACACGGGAGAGGCGGGAATTAAAATTTTGGCATGGCCGGAACGGCACACCCGGGGTGATTCCGGGGTGTTTCGGCCGGTATTTCCGGTACCGACCGGTATTTAAAACGAGATGAAAATGACGTCGTTTTGTTTCGTTTTTTTGCCTGGTACGAAACGTTTCGGCCGAAACGAAACGGTATCAATAACTTTGAAGTGAGCTAAGAGAGTATAGTGTCATAACAACTTTCTTAAGGATTATATATTTTTTTGGCTAACAAATGTTTTTATAATTAGCATTGGATTATGATTAATCAGGTTTTTTGATGATTAAAACGAGGAGACCTAGCTTACTAAGAGTCTAAAAAACAAGAAATAGTTGTTTGTTTAGCCCAAGTTACATGATAAAATATCCTAAATAGATATTTGTCATGTTATTTGGGACTAACCCAGATAATAGGGGTATTTTACTATGATATGAGCATCTCTAACGCTGAGAGTTAAAGCTATATTTAAGCATGCTTTTACCTCTTTATTTCATTGCATGCTTTTTAGTGCAGCATGTATAAGAAAAGCTAAATATACATGTCCTGTCCCTAAGTGTTAAATACGTCATAAGCAATGGTAAAATATATATATATATATATATATATATATATATATATATATTTAAAGAATCATTTTAGAGATTTGACTATTTAAAATAGCTATTTTCATTGGAAGTTGCTATAACTATAATATTGTCTAGCTTCTTTTTTTTTGTTTTACCATCACAAATATATCAATTGACAAATTATAATTGTTGTTCTTATCAGTACTTGACCTGGATGATCATATAGAAATTTAGTGCTTGGATCCACATTTTCAAAAATGTCGTTCACCTATAATTGTTCATGTTCATTCAACAACATTCGAAATCAAAAGCAAGCACATGTCTTGACTCTGAGAGTCCTCTACAAAGACTGCTAGCTATACTCTCACGTGATGATTGAAAAACTCACGGTTCCTATCCCTACTTGCATATCGGCGAGCATGGATCCAAGTGCAAGGAAATTTCTCACAGGGGATCCGATGAACACTCACGTGCAAGGTGAACAGACGGCAAACACAGCCAAAAGGACATGGAAGAGGTGAACAGGAATTGAATGAGACATGGAGATGGAGAGTTTCCAGGAAACAACCTAGGTGAGATATTTTAGAACCAAGAGAGTGCACTTACTAGTATTGTTCTCTGCGAGTGTACGTAGATATTATTCAATTTAGTTGTCTGTTCCTTTCTATGCTGTCCCTGTTTATGTTGTAGACTTTCTTTTCCTGGATTATTAAAAAAAAATATCTTTAACCAATAGTATTTTTAACATGGTTTTTTTTAAAATAAAATATTTTTAATTCAAATTCGCAACTCAAATTTTAAACTATAGTAGATTTAATAAATGAAAAATTATGATTAATTGATGCCGACAATATAGCCAAAGATATTTTGTTGACAAAGCATATGTTTTGCTTAACGCTTATCGTGGATTTAATTACTGATTAATTATTTTAAAAAAATAACTATATCCATTCTACCTAACAGTCTATGAGCTCTGATGCAAGCGAGTTCAATGCAATTAAATAAATATTAAATAATAAAATACATACAAATATTACTACTGCAATGACAAATATCCCACAGTGTGGAAGCTCCCAGAATCATTTGGATCAATTTGAACAGTAAATAGATGATATTATTTTATATATAGGAAGCTTTATGCTGCGAAGATTTGGCTGATCAATTATATATTTCTATTATATTTTAATATTATACATTGCAGGACACATCTATTATTATTAAATACAATTTCATAAGCTATTAACTTGCCGACCTTGCTGCTCCATCTCGTGTCTAAAATTTATTTAAGAGAATTATTACCTGTTTCCTTTATGAACACAACAGTAGGGAATTAAATTTTATTTTAAATCATGTGTAATTCTTAGGCCTTTAAATAGGCTCACATCTCAGAATTATTTATTTATCAAAAGCCATTTCTTCCCGGCTGTCCTTCTGAGTGACCCGGCAGCCTCGCTCTGGCAGGCTAGCAAATATGTGATGCTGCTAGTGGCGTTGATGTCCTCACCGTCCCTGCCGCGTTTTCAGACACCATTTTTTCTTGGCTAAACTCAAAAATCTTGAGGTTAACTCATCATCAGTCTCCAAGGTCCACAAATCAATGCCTTCCGTATATAAAGTTGAAGGAAGAATTTGATTGATTGGATGCCCCCCTCACAAAAAGATTGTGGATTCAATCATAATTGCCTATTTCATTATGATTTGGTATAAATAATTGAAATATTTTGTAGTAATTAAAAAATAAAATAAATTTCATTGTGGTTTGGTATAAATAACTGAAATATTTTATATTAATTAAAAAATAAAATAAAACATTATTATTTTTATTTTTATTTTTGGATTTTTTAGCTAATTACAGGCTGAAATATATTAGTTTTATTTCGTCTATTCTGTTTGTTTTAAGTAGTGTTTTTAAAATAATAAATAATTTTATAAAATCAATTATATTTTTTAATCCAACAATTAGATTAATATGAAATTTTACGACGAGTCTCTTGATATATTTATATATATTATGTTAAAATTTCAGAGTAATTAGAGAGTTTAATAACCTTGTAAGATTGATGGTGATATTCTCATAATATTATATATATATATTCATAATTTTATTCATAAAAATCATTTTATTGTTTTATTTTTGAAATTAAATTGTAAAATTCTAAATAATTTTATTTTTATATTTGATTTTTTTTGAATTAATATATATAGCAGTGTAATCCCGAAACGACACACTAAAACGCTCTTAAACCGAAATATTTAATCCCAATTAAAAAAAATAAAGCATCAACCAAAATGATATAGACAGCTTTTGAATCAATATTTGTACTGATTAAATTAATACTTTTTTAAAAAATATAATTATGAATCATACCCTCTATGATAAAACAAAAAGAAGAAGAAGATGATTTCCAATTACTTTGACTTCTACACCAAAACCCTTTACAATTTATCTTTCCAATTAAGAAAAAGAAAAAACTCTTTATAGGTAATCATTCTATATAATTAAATGCCAAGCGCCAACTAGCATATATTTGTTATACAGAGTCACATGCTGATGAACTATTGATTGGAAACAGTAATTATAGGTCAATTTATGACTAATTAATTTATTAGATTAAATCTAGATAATATAAAATTAGATCAACTTTATATAATTCTTTTTCTCAATATGGTATGGTTTATTTTCTTAAAAAAACAATTATGCAGACTAACATTATCTTATTAAAATAACACCATTCATTCCCGCGTCTTACCGCTAAGTATACAAGGAAATACAAGAGAGATACGGAAAGAAGATTCTGGGTGTCGCACCAACGTGTCACTTTCCCACAAGCTCCCCACTTTCCACCCAATAAAATCCCACCAAGTGTATGGCAATCAGATATTCCACACCTTTTTTCTTTTCTTTCAAAACACGGTTTATAAAAGCCAGATGCTTTTCCTCCATAACGCGTCGCCATGAAACTGTACCGCCTCCACATAAATAAAAAAATGTTCCATCATTAAATTCCCATCACAAAAAAGTTTTTCAAAATTTTCCACCATCCCTAAATTTGCCTCTCTTCCTCGTCTTCTTCCAGCCATTATCTAGTTATTATTATCGCTGTTGCTCTGGTTCGATCTCTAGGGAAGCACGGTATGCCAGAGATCGAACATGTATCCGAAAATGCCTTATTTGGCAAGTATGAGGTCGGAAAGCTTCTTGGATGTGGAGCCTTTGCGAAGGTCCACCATGCACGAGATGTTCAAACAGGAAAAAGTGTTGCTATAAAGATTATCAACAAGAAGAAGATCTCTAGCCCTAGCTTGATGTCTAACATAAAGCGGGAGATCTCCATCATGCGAAAGCTGAACCATCCGTATATTGTGAAAATCATCGAGGTCTTGGCTTCCAAGACAAAGATTTATTGCGTCATGGAGTATGTTAAAGGTGGAGAATTGTTTGCTAAAGTTGCCAAGGGAAGATTTAGCGAAGATCTTAGCAGGAAATATTTTCGGCAGCTGATATCAGCGGTGGGTTATTGTCATCTTCGGGGAGTTTTTCACCGGGATTTGAAACCTGAAAACTTGCTTCTTGATGAAAATGGGAACCTGAAGGTTTCAGATTTTGGTTTGAGCGCTGTTAGAGATCAGATCCAACTTGATGGGCTTCTGCACACGCTTTGTGGAACTCCAGCTTATGTTGCGCCGGAGATTCTCGCAAAGAAAGGTTATGATGGTGCTAAGATTGATGTCTGGTCTTGTGGTGTTATTCTCTTTGTCTTATCAGCTGGTTATTTGCCCTTCAATGATCCTAACCTGATGGCCATGTATAAAAAGATATACAAAGGTGAATTTCAATGCCCTAAATGGATGTCCACGGATTTGAAACGACTCTTGTCTCGGCTTCTTAATACGAATCCGGAGACAAGAATCACCATTGATGAGATTTTGAAGGATCCCTGGTTCAAGAAAGGGAAGCATAAGGAAATCAGCTTCTACGGCGAGGAGTTCAGCAAGGGTGATGAGAAAAAAGATGAGGAATTCGCCTCTACAAGCTTGAATGCCTTCGATATCATATCTTTCTCCTCCGGTTTGAACTTATCTGGGCTGTTTGATGATTCATATAACGTGGTTGACGACGGGGAAAGACTCGTCTCGACCGAGTCACCGGAGGATTTGGTGAAGAAAGTTGAGGAGTTTGCAAAAGAGGAAAGGTTGAGGGTGAACAGAAGGAAAGAATGGGGGTTGGAGATGGAAGGGCAAAATGGTAATTTGATGCTGTCGGTCGAGATCCGCAGGTTGACTGATACTTTGTTTGTTGTTGAGGCTAACAGGAACGGTGGAGATGCTGGGTGTTACAAGGAGATCTGGAAGAATAAGCTTAAGCCTAGGATTCATGGCTTAATTAGTACTGATAGTAAGGTTAATGATGATTAATCAACAAGAAAGCCTAGTTAATATCTGCTAATTGGAACTCGGTGATCTTTTGTTTGCCGGGAAAATGAATTCTGGCCACGTATGCTGTGATCTATTATTTTTCATATAAAGAAAGAAGAAGAAAGCTATGAAAGCTGTATATATTAAATCTATCTGTTTGTACTTGTAATCTTTGTTCATAATAAAGGTTTTTGACCTCGTAAAGTTTGAATTCGGTTGAAGGTAATATCAAAATTTGATTAATAGATATAAAACCTAAAATATCAGTTAATTCATATAAAATAATTTTTACAAAAATATTCTCTCTGTAATTAGTTGATAATATTTGTTATCGATTAGAATTTTACTTGTTTATTTAGATTTTTTTTAATATTTTACCGACTTGGGTCATTTTTATTCATAATAAAAAATTATTTTTGACGTTGTAAAGTTTGAATTCACCTAGTTTCCTTCCAAGATTTGGCAAAAGGAGGTTTAGGTATTGAAATTTTGAATGTTGTTTTACTTTATGTGCGAAAAGTGAGAGATTCAATCAAGTTGTTGATCATGGTGGCCCACTAGACATGGAGTTAGCTAGCCCCATTTCGTAAAGTAGGTGGATGATCTGGATGATATGATTGATTTTGGTGTTGCAGGTAAACTGGGAACTTTTAGCTTCAATTCAGGTGGACCTACCTCCCACCTTGCATTTTTTTGTCATTTGCAGGGTGTTGTGCTCATATTAAGGAGTTTGATACCTGAATTTAGCTGTAATCATGAACCCAAAATAAGATTTTGTTAATTGGAATGTACAATGCAGCCAAACTAGCTCATGGTTTGGTTTATTAGTTCATCAGTGGATTCAATCAATATGCCATGTGCGAGCTTCAGTTTATGATTTGCTTACAGGTAAGATCTGGGATTATTTAACAGCATGCAGTGCTCTTTTCAAGATAAAGATGGCAATGATTCTTAATGATTTAGGATTAGGCTGGAGGTGTGAAGGGACCAGAGCATTTGCACCCCCGATAAGGCAGCAAATCAAATGAATAGTTCGTGATTTGTGACACACCTAAAAGATGCAATATATACACATACTAATTATTGCTTATAATATTAAAGAGCTATACCTTTTATTATATGCTTTTTGTTGAGTTAATTTTCTATATTTATTAGCTCTTGATTTTCCTATTTAATTATTTTTAAAAAATATAATATATAAAGATAGAGTTAAATATTGAGTATGTTTAATATAAGATACAGATACAGTTGCGATGATTAAATTTGCAATGGTGGGCTTAGCGGTATAAAAGCGGAACGTAGGAGAATATGGCATGGATCCACAGCCAGGCCTCTTACCAATATGGGCCTGTGAAGTCCACAATCACCGTTGTTACTTTTCTGGAGGGAGAGAGTGGCAGTAGGGCAGAAACACTCGGACAGAGAGCGCCAACATAAGCGCCAACAGCAAATGAAACACACGACTCATAAAGTTCAAAACTTGAAGAGAACCCACAAAGGAATTTGTCAAGAAAAGGTATGTTGAATCATTTTCCACTTCTTAGTTTAGCACTTCACTTAGATATCTTGCCTATGGTTTTTAATTGGAAGAGTTCTTGTGTTTTTCTTCTTATGGTTCTTGTCTATTTATGTTTTATGTTAAAACAAATGAACAGTGATAGCTGTTGTTAGCTCGCTGTTTGGTTTATGAGAAGTTGAAGAAATGCCAAACAATGAAGCTTTTGGCAGTGTTTTTGGATGTTGTTTTCATTGTTTCATGTTCATTTAGTTGCATTAGGCATGGTTGAGTTGGGGTTGTTGATTTTCTAATGTTGCAAGTGGTACTGAATATTTGCTTCTTTCTGATGTTTTTACGATTGTTTTTTCACTCTAATGATGTGGAAATTTATGTTTTCCAGGTGGGTTTTACCTTGTTTAGTCGGATTGCTGTATAATTATTGGACAATGTCTGCCGAAGAAAGTTTAAGGTTTAAGATTAATAAAAAGCTCAAACTTGATGTTGGAAAATTGAAGAATTCCAAGGAAAGAAACAAGTCTTATAAGGGAGAGAATGTTGCACACAGGAATTTAAAATCAAGAGAAAAAGGTAGAAAAGATCATCATGGTGGCCGAGAAGAGGGTGATCGCGAGGTTTATGGGAAGGGGAGGTTTGAACTTGTTAATTCTGATAGGAAAAGGAAGCGAATTTATGCAGACCAATATGGGGATCAGGGGGCAACGAACAACAGAAAGTTGAAAAATACCAAAGCTTTATCTAGGAAAGGGCAAAGTCAAGTGGCAGATGATTCCGTTAAAAGGAAAAGTAGAACTGCTGATCCTCTTCGCTCAATTTGGGTTTCTAATAAATTGAAGTCTGTTACATCTGAAACAAAACGTTCTTATCGTAAAGTTGAGGATACTACGGTACAAGTATCTAGTGGTAAATGGAATACAAAAGCAAATGAGGTGGGTACATTTGATGGTGACAGAAATTGTTTGTTCAGAAAACAAACTAAAAGCAAATTTGAGTCTGATAAGCGGAGTGCCAAAACAAAGGAGGAATATACATTGGAGAGTGGGAGGAATGCGTTGTTGAAGAAACAAAACAAAAGTAATTATGACTCCAGCAAGCACTTGGATCGCAGTCAAAGCAAATCAGCTAAAGTATCTCCTTCAGTTTCTAACAAGAAAAGTGTTCAAAGCCAAAAAAGCCTTGCTGATTCAGAGACCGTGGATGACCAGCCACATAAGAGAAAGCGGATTAGATTAGATCCATATGATACCTCGAATAAGAGACTTGATGATGGAATAATTTCTGATGGTATGAATTTTATTGAGTTGCTCTTGCCTGTGATATGTGGTCTTGTATTCCTCTATACATTACCTATTTCTAATATTTCATCTTTGGTTTGAGAATATGCAACATGGAGTTAGAAACTCTGGTGTTTTTCAAAAGAAGTTGATAACTAATGGTACCTATTAATTTGTGGATGTCATAAAAAAATGGGCATCTAATTGGTGAATTCATCTTCTCTTAAGATGCTTCTTTCATCATTTTAAGTGAATCTTTTCAGTAGTCAGTAGGGATTAGTGAGAATACCATGCTAGCTGTTCACTCGTGTTAGACCATCGCTACTATCTATTAGTTTATCTTTTTGTCAGATAGTAGGTCAGAGAGAAGTGTTCAACATAAGGCCAGGGGAACACAGGACTGCTCTTGCTGTCAAAAAATCTTAAACAACGTGGATTTCTTTCATTTTGTTTAACCAGGACATTGCATTACTTCCAAAGGCTCTTACACTATTAAAGATACTAGAGATTTATGTCCATGGTATTAGTTGTTCAGTTTCTCCGGCATGGATAAAGATTCATTGTTTTCTTGCATGGTGGATATATTTGATTATAGCTTTCTTCTTTCCTCTTTGTGTGGAAAAAAGGGTACGTGGTGGAGTTCGCCCTGCATGTACATCAAAACATCAACCCCTATGCCACCCTTATGTCTGTCTTGAGTTCTTCATTTCCTAAGCTGAAATTATTTGGGGATGTCCTCAACATAGTAACTGAGTTTCTGTTCATTAAATGGTTTGGGCTCATGTCTTATATGCCACAATATTTTTTTTTTTAATCTTGTTTGAGTTTTGGAAGTCTTCTTTCTAGGGAAGTTTTCATTTTTCATTCACTTCATTTCTTCCAACCTTTTCACAGTGAGTTTGTCCTCCTGTTTGTTATGATTAATGGTTCATTCTTAATGCTTTTCAGAAAATACCAAAGAAAGGAAAAAAGAATTCGAGAAAGATGCTGGAATGTCAATGAGTGCACAATTCCGTGCAATTCAACCTAGCCCTTCCATTCTTTCCTTTGTAGAAGATAATGTATTTGCTTGAAAAAAGGCTTCAGATGTTTGGAAAATTGATTTATTTATGTTATTTCTGTGTTGTAATTCAAGATAATTATGTTGGCAGTTTCTAGGTCGTAGACGCTTGATTGAGCTGAAAAGAGCAGGCTACAACACTGATCTATCTGCACCATTAGATAACATTCCCTGCTCTACAAGTTCTGAGAGAGAACGAATAGAAGAAAATGTATGTATAAACTATCCAATTGAAGATATGTTTTGTTATCTATTGTCTAACCATTCCATTCATTTCAATCTAGTCATAGAAAATGGTGGAGACATTTACGTGAACCAATGACTTCTCTTTCTTCTATTGTTGTAATTATAATCAAGGCAGGTACTGACTACTTGTAACAGATTTTTAGGAATAAATTGACATTTTTTGCTGCTGCAAAGGTTTCTTCTTCATTCCCTCCTCCTGGTCTTCCAGAGATTGCATTTGCAGGTAAAGTGCATTTTATCACTCTTTTGAATGCTTATTACCTACATTTTCTTTTCCTTATTGTTTTCATTTTAAGTGTTGAGTTGTGTTTTCATTATCACAGGTGTGCAGTTGTTAGTATTGCATGGAAAATGCACATATCCCATCAATTGCGAATATTTACTGGTTTCATAAATGCCTATGATATGGCCACTTGCATTGTTAAAATCTTAACTCATGGTGTTCAGTGCTCAAGTCTTTTAATCCTTTGGTTTTCAATAATTGTGTTATCTCTAACTTTTTGGAGTATAAATAATGACCTTCTTTCTTAAAAAATGGTTTAAATTGTGATGAATTACAACCTCTACAGAAACAAATTCTGTTTTTTTTACCGTGATTATGCATTCTACTTGGCCATTTGATAGATGATAATTCCAGTGCCATTCACAGCTTGCTGGTTATTTATGATTGCTTCAAATGGTCAACATCTTTTTTGGGCTAAAGAAGTATAATGTGGTGTACTAGATATCCTTTTTGTGTGTTAATCCTTTTTGACAAATTTAGTATTATTGTTACCATTGCCAGGAAGGTCAAATGTCGGGAAGTCATCTCTACTCAATTCACTTACTAGACAATGGGGTGTTGCTCGGACATCAGACAAACCTGGCCTCACTCAGGTGCTATAATTTCCTTGGGGATTTTTTAATTATTGTCTTTTTTTTGGCATTTCTTTTGTAAAACATGAATGTTTCTTGTGCAGACAATTAATTTCTTTGAGCTGGGAAACATCTGCTTGGTTGATTTGCCTGGATATGGCTTTGCTTATGCAAAAGAAGAAGTCAAGGATTCTTGGGAGGAATTAGTAAGCACACACAAAAATTGACTTTTGTTCTGTTGGGTGCCTCTTGTTGAATGTTTTGGAGTTTAAGTTCTGTGAAATTATTGTACCTGAGAAACTGGTATAGGAGACCATGTTGATAACCACTGCTATTTGGCCATAACTTTTACCATTACTAGGCATGCTTTTTTATGCCATAAAAACAAGAGTTTGTTGCTCAACTTCTGAAATGTTTGGTAATCCAAATGGTTAGATTTGGGTTAAATTGTTTTCTTCATAAAAATGTGGTTCTTCTGGCTCAGAATGTGAGAATCACCACTTGAAGAATTTGCTGTTTTTCTGTCTTCATAGAGTCAGTTACCCAACTGGTTGGCATCAGAACATGTCTACTGCTGTGGTGCACTCCCGCTTTTTCACATTTTCATATGTTGGAGAGTGGGGTAAAGGTCTTGTCTTCCTTCAGAGTTGTTCATCATTGATTGCAATTCTTCTAATAATGCAGGATCAATAATGCTATTTCCATATCTTGACTTTCATGTAACATATAATACAAATGCTTAAGACTAGATACTTAAAAGCAAAGTGCAAGATCATTTGGCTCTGAATTTGATGTAGTTGCAGTCAATGTTAGAATTGGTTGCATGGTTATTCAAAGAAACATTTCTAATTTTTTGCTCGTCTATGAGCTGCTGGGAGAGAGAAATTATGTTTGCATATATATGCCATTTACCTTGTTGTTTAAGAACTGTTAAACTTTGCAGGTAAAGGAGTATGTTTCAATGAGAGTTAATCTAAAAAGAGTGTGCCTTCTTATTGACACGAAATGGGGTATGAAGCCAAGAGATCGTGAACTCATTGATTTGATGGAAAGGTATAGAAATCACAAGCTGTAGCTTGTTATTGTATTTTACCATTCCTGAGCATTTGATTGCATGTTATCTTGCATGCTCCAATTTGTAATATCCAAATGGCCAGACACTATACAAAGTTGCTCTATCATGTGCAGATATCAGACCAAATACCAGATTGTAATGACCAAAACAGACCTGGTGTTTCCAATTGATGTGGCACGTCGTGCTATGCAAATTGAAGAGGTGAGTTCCGCACACCAATACAGATGACAGTTTTGCTTAAAGTTTAGAGCTCTCTTCAGACTAACAAGTGTCTACCTTTTTAATTGTGCAGAGCCTCAAGGCCAACAAGTCCCTTGTTCAGCCTGTGGTATGAACATTTTTTTTTTGCTGAATAGATTAAAATTATTTTACCTGCCTTCACATGTGTGATGATGTGAGGTTTTTTTTTTTGGTTTTACTTAAGATGATGGTGAGTTCAAAATCTGGAGCTGGTATTCGAAGCTTAAGGACAGTGCTTTCTAAGATTGCTCGTTTTGCGAAACTATAATTCATAGTAAGGTATGCGCTGCTTTTACTGGTCAAACATATTTTTAGAATTTTGAGTTTTGACATGTCTGGCCATTCAATAATTCCACATATTTGGAAATGTAAACTTAATCGGCAGACTATTCTCAGTCATTCTATTGTGATGGAGCAGATAGGTTGGTTGGATATATGGTAGCCCTACTCTCTGCCGTTTTCTTCATTGGTCCATGGTTGAGTAGTTGAACAATAATTTTTTATTTTTTGCAGGGCTTGGCTTTCTGCTGACATAAAAGTTCTCTGAGTTGGCGTTGCTTAGCTGAAAGCTTAATGACAATTTTGAAGTGCAGTTTTCATTATCTGCATGCTGAGTGTGAATAACATGTCCATTTCAACCAGAAAAAAATGTTATTAGAGTTGAAAATTGTCAATTCCAGCTCTTACAGAATTTTTTTATCGCTCCCGATTCTTTATTTTGTTACCCCATGAGAAGGAGAAAATGTTATGTAGATCAAAAAGAATCTTCGTAGCTCTTTGGCATGCTGTGTGAGGAAGGAGTCTCATAGAATTAAGATATATGACAAAAAACTGAAATGAGGGCACTTGTGATTTTGTTGATGAGGGGCCTATGGTGTTTCAAAAGTGGTGCCTGTGTTCATGTTTAACTCACGCCAGTAGGCATTCGGTTTAGCTACTTAGTAGTTTAATTTCCTTGCAGTGGCTTAGGACACAGTTTTTTCAAACGTAGAAAATATTTCAGCATTATTAAACATAGTATAATGGTTTAAATTTTGAAAAAAATCCCGACATTATTAAACATAAAAAGTGATTAAAGTCGATCCGGGTCATTATATTAAACTCATCAATGTAATGAAACAATGATAATCAATGAATTAAATAAATTATGAAATCTGATTTTTAATAAATTTAATTTAAAAGTTGATTTTTTTTAAAAAAAATCAATCTAAGAATAGAATATAATAAAAGGATATGAGTTTACTTGAGTTAGTTTGTAAAACTATAAGATCATGATAATTTTATAAAAAAATATGAAAATAAATTATGAATTCTAATTTATAATTAATTTTATGTTGAAAAATAAAATTGAAATAAATATATTAATTAAAAAACAAAAAAAATATAGCCAACTGAATTAATTTGTCAAACTCTCAGTTGAGTTATGACAAAAAAAAAAAAAAATCTACCAAATTAATTCTAAGAACTCGTGATAAAGCAAATTATATTGATTAGAAAACTATATGAAACTAAGCTAACTTGTATAAAAAAACTATAATAAATTATAAATTTTAATTTGAGTTAAAAGTATAAAATTAAAAAAATAAATATTTATATAGGAAAAAAATGAAAAAAATACTATTGAAAAAAATAGTATTTTATAAAGTGATGAACAGTAAAATCATCCTTTTGTTTTTAGTTTATACTATATATATATATATATTTACAGGATTAGTTTATGGGTTACATTGTACGTCCTATACTAAGATATCACTATTACAAAATCAACAGTATATCACTATTGACTATTCTACACCAATCCAATTCTTTATTAGAAACAATTACATTGAAGCAAGGAAGCCCCCGGTATTCGCCCACCATGTCCATTGATTCTTCCAAGTACCATGTTACTACCTCTCCATTCCCTTGCCTTTCTCTAAACCAATTTTTTGGGGTCAAAACTTGAACCAAACCTCGCCTCGCTGCTTCTTCTTCTTCTGAATATTAATAATAATAGTACTAACAACAAAAGATTATTTCTATTAGATTCCTTAAATTGGACACGTAATTCTAACAATGTGTCCATTGAGGCTGATTCTGATATTCCTCTCCGCCACTCTTGCCGGTTTTTTTGTTATAAAAAACCTCAAGTCCAGCCCTTTCTCCGCAGCCACCGACACTAGAGATGATGACAATTCCACCACCGACAGCGGCAAGAGTTCTCCTCATCCACCTGATTACTATTCTTCTTCTCGGTTCTCAAAGGTATGCAATAGTTACCTTAGTTCTGCCTCTTTTTCTGGGTAAATTTTTATCTCTTCGTTGAAAATGTGCAGGTAAAGTCAGGGGTGGAAATGGGATTTTGGACATTGGTGGATATGGCGAGTGGGAAATACTTGTGGAGGCAACTGGGTTTTTCCTCAAAACGTGAAAGTTGATTGCTTTTTTGAGTTTTTGTTTCTGTAGGCAATGGAATTGACAGGGGTGTTCAGGTTTTCATTTTTCTAGTAATGGTTGTGTTACTGCAATCCAATTGGAAAAAATAAACCCCATTTGGAAATCTTTGTTGTATTGGTGGTGGAATTGTATCTTGTAAAGTGATTTTAGCATTTAGTAAGAATGAAAGATCAGCACTTTGTACTATTAGCATTTAATAAGAATGAAAGATCAGAACTTTGTGGCTTTTAGATGTTGTGTTGATCTTTAGCATTTTCATTTATGTTGTAGCGGTGGTGAGATTCTGCTCTTTTATTTGTAGTATGTTGCTGTTGTAATTACTAGGACTAGCATTTGGTAAGAATTAAAGGTCAAAACTTTTTGGCTTTTAGATATCGTGTTGGTCTTTAGTCTATTGTTTTATGCTGTGATTTTATTGAGATTCTGCTCTTCTACACATGTTTCTTTGTTGTAATGTACAGGGGAGTGTTTGGTTTAAAATTGGTTAGTGATAGTGTGAAATTTTTTCAGGGTTTTTGGGAGAATGGATAGTGATGTTTGTGATGCTATTCAGTTTGTGTCTGGGATCTGATTGTTCAAGAACCTAAAATGTATAACCTTCTTTAGTTAGAGATTATTTTGTCGGTGATAATTAGGAAATGTATGCTATGTGTTATCAGGGTTGGTGAAATTGAGATGTTTTTGCTGTGGGAGGATGGTGGCGATAATAGTTTTGTAGAGCAGATGATAATCTGCTAAGGGTCTACATTTTCAGACCTAAACAGCTAGTGTAGACTGTCAACATGTGGCTTCTTTAGAACTGAATATCCTTGAACATTATTTATTTAAGTGCATGAGGCATCCTTATACTTCTTATTGTAGGAGTTCTAGCAGGTGTGCTATATGCCATATGCCATTTTCCACGTTAACTATGTGTGTTTTATGCTAAATTTATACAAGGGCTGCAATATCTGAGATGCAATTTATTCAGATGGGAAGTTACTCTTAATGCTCTGGAGATACGGATTGGTTTAAAGTAGCTTCTTTCATGTGGTGATAGTGATGTTTTGTATGCCTTTTTGTGCATATAGAAATACCCAACTGGACTGTTAATGCCGGTATATTCAGGCCAAGGTTGTTCCAGTTCTTCTCATTGATGAGTTGGTATTTTTCTGCTGCTAAATGTAATTTACAGAAATGGATGTTTAGCAATTAATAAACCTGATGTTAAACTCTTGAGATTATGATTTCTAGTTGACAAAAAGGATCCATGTTCTCTGCTTCGGTGATTCTTGGAAAGTTTAGATTAGTGCTGCACAGAGCCTGGTTCCTTGGTAATATGGTGGCCACTTTGAGTACAAAAGGGCGGTTTCTTTGATGACGCCGCTGGATGACAATACATGATGGTTGAAATTTGGCTACATGCATCCATGCTTTGCAATCGAATGCGATCGCAAAGAGAGAGTGCCGTGGCAGAAAAGTTACTGATTGTAGACAGCAACCTGACTGCAATTTATGGTAACACCAGATAGCTAGTTCGTTCATATCTTCTGCAACCAAACTGGATCTGTTATGATTTGTGTTACTGATTTTGTTATGATGTGTGTTAATCGTTGGCTCGAGTTTGCCATTTATTTTTCCTGGCGAATGACATGCCCAATTATGATTTTCATTATCAACCTAAGTACAAAACAGAGGACATGAGATCAGTTAAGCAGATTTTAGTCCAAACACATTATAACGGCATTCAAATCACTTGCAGTTGTCCTTTTCTAGTCAAAAACCTGCTTCCCTATTTCAGGAAGTGGGGAATGTGTCTTGCTGGCTCCTAAATAAAAGTAGGGGTGCTGTAGAATTTGCTAGAGTACAGGCTCCTTTACACATTCATTTGTAGCTGGATTCTCTGACATGATGGTGAAAATTGGTATTGTCAACTGGAATTAAAAAGAAGCATGCATCAGAAATATTTTCAAATTAATGGGATAACATAGCTCAGCGCTGAGATCTGAGTTCCTATAGCAGATTCAATTCACATTCATCCTGGGAGCCTATTACTTGCCTCCAAATGGTTGCTGTCATGATAGCTGTCAGATATCATCCGGGATCAACTGCAAAAAGGCACGAGTTATTGAGTCCAATTTAGTTTAATCATTTATATTAAAACAGTGTTATCTGGGTTGGAGTAGGTAAATCAAATGGTTAGAAACATGGTTACATTAACTAGATTTATGTTGTGTTTGGTATTGCTGTTCCTTTTGTAGTTGAAATTAAAAAAAAAAATAGTTCCATGAAAAACATTTTTAGCTGCGGTTCATAATTGAAATTGAAATATTTTGTTAAAACTATGTCTGAGTTTAAATTTTAATGAAAAACAGTTTTATATGTTTAGTTACCATGTTTTTAATATTACTAAAAAATATTGAGTTATAAATTTTTTTTTCATTTAATTAGAAAAGTGTTTTGAAATATATATAATTAACATTAAGTTAAAGAACCATGTAATCAATAAACTAAAAAAATGATACAAATCAAGCAAATACTAGAAATAAAAGTCAAAATGTACGCAAACACAGCTGCTATGCAATAACACACCGTCTTTCCTCTCTCCTAGGCTGATATACAAACAATGAAAAACAACTGTAGGATATATAAACAATGAAAAACAACTATATGCTATTTTTTTTTTTACACCTGCGTTTCATTAACTTTTTTCTGTGGGGCCTATATAATATTTTTGCGTTTTAAACATAAACTAAACATTAAGCCGAGATTTTTTTTTCTAAGCACTAATTGTATCACAAAAACAAACACCAACTTAATCTATATGAAACCTAATTTAGAATAAATTTTGTGTCACTTGTTTTTTAAATTAATTATTAAATCCGGTGAAGTTTAATAATTATAAAATCATATATGATACAATCAATCATTATTAGTATAGCCATGATAGTATTACTATCTTCCCAAGTCATTGAAAACTAATCTTGGTCAAGTCTTTGTGTCACTTGTTTTTTAAATTAACTTATTAAATCGGGTCAAGTTTAACAATTATAAAACCATATTTAATACAATAAAATGTAATTAATATATTTATGTTATTATAATTATTATTATTTTGCCAGGCTATTAATAAATTACAAGTGATATTCCAAGTTGAATCGAAATAACATTGCAAAGAAATTTATTTCTACTAACAACTAACAAAATATGATTCTTAATTAATAGTTTATTTTTTATATTATGTTTGATTAATATCTCAACATAGAGGGGATATGTACAAAAAAAAAAAAAATGCTTTTAACATTCTTATTTTTTTTTTATTATTATCTTTTAAATATATCAAATCAATTTGAAAAACATGCTTTTTTAAGATTGTTTAACTGAGAAACTTATTTTTGATTAATATGCATCTAGTTTGAGAATATCCTATATCATCGAGAGAAAAAACATTTAATATACAAGATGATTTTTGAGGAAAAAAATAATTAATTTTTTAAGAAGAAAAAAAGAATTAATGAGTAATAATATAAGAAATCCATTTAATAATAATTGTATTTTTTATTCAAAAAATATATTATCAGTAGATTTTTTGTATTATTCACGTTAGAATTCCCATAAAAAAAAAGTACTCAAAATCTGTAATATCTATAAAGCCCTACACCAACGGTCGAATTGCATCGAACTCCGCTCCTCAGAGATACAGAGAAGAGGAAGAAGCACATATCTTTATCCTCCACACCCAAAAATGACAAGAAAGAGAAAACCCCAAAAAAATCCTCCTCAAGAAACAGTAGAAGAAGCAGCAGCAGATAAGGGGAAAAATGGGTTCTTCGCTTGCTATCTCTTGACTTCTCTTTGCCCTAGATTCAAAGGCCACACCTATATTGGGTTTGGTTCCTCTGTCATTTTTTATGCTTTCTGAATCTTAATATTTTAGTGTATTCTTTGCTTTTTTACGTATTTTTGCTGATCAATCAATAAAGGGTTAGTGTTTGATTGATCTATAAATGTTTATATCATTTCCTTTCTGGCTGTATTCCATCTTGTTACGCCTTTTTTCTTTTTCCCCAGCGCTTGAAACCCAATTTTAATGGCAAAGTTAATTGCTTTTTAGAGTATTCAATACAAGGAAAAAAATGATCAGTCTATTAAGGGTTTGATTTATTGGTGAAGTGGTGATCATTTATTTTGCGGGGCCATATGATCTTTGTTTCAGATTTTTTTACTTACCCATTACTTGAAACCAATTTTTTAATGGAAAAGTTTGTTGCTTCTAGAGTCCTTAATTTGTGATATTAAAAAAAATCTGATCTTTATCCAAGCTAGGACAGGCTTTTTTCTTTTCTTTTTGGTTTTTATTTTGATGAGTGGAAGGGCTGGAGTTGTTGCAGATTTACAGTGAATCCGCGGCGGAGAATTAGGCAACATAATGGTGAGCTTAGAAGTGGAGCATGCAGGACTAAGAAAAGAAGGCCATGGGAAATGGTCATATGCGTTTATGGTTTCCCAACTAATGTTGCTGCTTTGCAGGTTTTTTCTTTTTGTTATTTTTAACTGTTTATTAACTTTTGGCTTTAGATTCTTATAGCATGTTGAAGCATTTTTATCGTTTACTTGTGTCGAAACAAGTCTACAAAAGAGTAGATTATCTTCAGCCAAACTTAAAACCATGGCCTTTGACGGTTTTTTTACTAGTCTATAAATGAAATTAAGATTGGTCTTAGCTATCATGCTCTGGATTTTGGCAGTTTGCCTTTGCTTGCTCTTGTTTCAGAGGTTCCTTATGATATCGGCTTCTTGTTTTTATTTTAATCTTTTCACCTTGTAAGGGATTGTAATCAATATCCAAGCAGCATGTCTTAAACATTTTGTGCAGTAGACTAGTTGGTTGCCTCCTGATGGGGTGGAGGGAGCATTAGTAGTGTATGCCCAAAAGAATTAAAGAACTGGCTCCTTTGATTTTTTTTGTTCAACCAAGCTGTACAAAGAAATTATTTTGATTTTACATTTTCAAAACTGTGTTTTTGAAATGACACCATGAAAAACAAAAAAAATAAAAACTTGTCTTTGGAGCTGTTTTATAATCTTGTGCTTACAGTTTTTCTAGCCTGTCAAAACTAGTCCTTCACTTTACCTGTAAGACCAGAGTTTAAAGATCTTGGGCAGGGTTTAGTGATTTCTTTGTTCAACCAAGCTGTTGTTAGGCATGTGGAATCCTAGCCAAGGTTTTTTGATCCTAGAGAAATTATTGTGATTATACATTTTCAAAACTGTGCTTTTGAAATGACACCATGAGAGAAAAAAATAAATAAATAAATAAAAATCTGTCTTTGGATCTGTTTAATAATCTTGAGCTTACAGTTTTTATAGCCTGTCAAAGCTAGTCCTTCACTTTACCTGTAAGACCAGAGTTTTAAGCTGTGTTTAGTGCTTACCACTTTGTCATTAGTTGAAATACATATTCTAGTGCTAACATATGAAATGTGTAATTTGATGGAAATCTGCAGTTTGAATGGGCATGGCAGCACCCAACAGAGTCAGTGGCTGTCAGGCAGGCAGCTGCTGCATTTAAATCCTTCTCAGGAGTTGCCAACAAGATAAAACTCGCTTATACAATGCTTAACCTCCCATCTTGGCAGAGGTACAACTTATTCTACGTGGAAGTAAATTGACATTACTTCATCTCAAGGTTTGATATATAAAATACTGAATGTTTCTCTTTATATGATTAGCTTGAACATCACAGTCAACTATTTCTCAACGAAATACAAAGTGCATTCTGCTGGTTGTCCAAGCTTGCCAAAGAACATGAAGGTTCAAATTTGCCCCATCAATGAACTTCCCTGCTATTCTGATTTGGTTGATAATTTGTTTGAAGAGAGAGATGATTGGGACGGTGAAGAGGAATATGAGAGAGCTAGTGATGAAAGTGGAATGGTCGATGCAAACTTGGTGGAGCTGGATGATTCCTCCACAGATAAGGTTCCGTGCTATATTGGAAGGGAGGAGATAATCTTTGAAGGTGAATATGGTGAAACAGAAGATAGGGAAGTTTGTAGCAGCAGTGGACTGGTAAACAAAACATATAACGACTCTGGGAACACATGTGGAACTGTAAAAGAAACACGTGCAGATGCTATAGCTCATAGTTCAGTAGATTGTGCACATAGCATTGACAAGACTTCTGACGAGCAAATCAAATGGTTTGAAGAAAATGATCAGCAGGACCTAAGGGAGCCATCCTCTCCAGAACTGGGTCGTGCAAATCCATTTCATTTCATGAATTCACTGGCGAGAAAAGCATTTTCCATGAACACACTAGCGAGAAAAGCAACCTCAATTGTCACTACCTTTTCTATGAGTAAGACTGAAGATAAGGATGTATTGACATTGATTGATGAGAATGTTTCTGAATTGGATTTGAAGGGGGGGAAGGAATTAGTTACCGACAAAGATGCTGAAGCTACATCCACAAGTAGAGCTGTAGAAACATGTGTGGATGCTCATTCTTCTGCAGATTTTCCACATAGCATGCCGCAAGGCCAAAGAGGTCCACCCTCTCCAGAACCAGATCATGCCCAACCATTTGGTTTCATGAATCAGCCAGCAAGGCAAGCATCTTCAGTTGTTACAGACTTTTCTGTGAGAGAGACTAGAGATAGGGATGTATTGACATTGATTGATGAGTCCGAATTGGATTGGCCAAGATGGAAGCTCTCTAGCAAAATAAATACTATTAAAAATAAACAACTGAACCGAAGTTCATCCATCCCTCAAGAAATTGAGATTGTAGATTTGTCATCTCCATCTTCAGAAAGCAGAATCAGGTCGGACAGCAAGAAGATGAGAGTTTCTCCTACGTATCCTGTAATTATTGACTTGACTTAGCCCAGGTTTGTCCAATTACCTAGTGTTGGACATCATAGCAAAAAATAAAGAAATAAGTACAGTTTGATTATGCAGAATCTGCTTTGGCGTAATTATATTCTAACATCAACTATTCTCACCCATCCTGCTGGGGATCATTTACTGATCTAAACTGGATATCAGATATTTTCATGCTTGCTAGTTGCACAATGGGTTTAAGTTAGGCGTGCAATCTGTTTCAGATCATTAAACAGCTTCTTAGATGGGAAGTGGTCAATTATATTTGTCATGCTTCTCCTTTATCAGTCTGCTAAGTTTAAGCTGAGCTTCAACTTCTGTCAAGTAATCTATCAAGAATGGCGTTCAACTTAAACCTTTTCCTAGTCCTTAACCGGGACATGACTAATGGAACCCGCACCATTTCAGAAAGCGGGGAAAGTCTCTTAATGCACTTCCAAGTTCTAACAGACTCTTCATGGGATCAGTAGAGTTCGCTATTGAACCTTCTCCTTTACACCAACATTCGAGGTTGAATTCTTTGACATGATGGTGAATACTGTTATTTTCAACTGGAAGCATCAGGAACATTATTTCCATGATAAATATGATTTTACTTTTAAGAATATAGTCTTGAAAATCATGGTTGTATGTTATCAATAGTAAATACCATAAATCTTTAGCGTTCATGATTAAGATGCATTAGTGGCCATTAGTTTTTTTTAAAGAAATTTCCCTTGGTTTGGGATTCTTCAGAAAACAGCAGCTGAAAAACAATAGAAATTTGATTTGTACGTTTTAGAACTCATAAGTGATAAATTTGCTAAACATCAAGATATATCTAAAGAAATATCATGTCAAGCCATTTTCAGACTTTTCAAGGAAGTATTGGGGAAGCAATCTGTTCCAGTGGGCTCCTTCATTGTATGGGAGCAAGAGAAAGGCTAATGAACAATTTCGATCAGGGATCATGTGGGTTTGTCGGGAGATGAGGACAGTTGGAATACTATTAAACACAAAAAACCGGGAGCTAAGCTCTCAATCGCATGATTATTGCACCATTTGTTTGCTTTTTAATCAAGACAATAAGAATCAACGAGGGTACTGGTATTCAAACATCATCCTCCTCCCTTGTCAAAAAAGGATCTTTACCAAGATTGGTAGGTCTATGTCCGTGTGAAACCAAGTAAGGCTTACCTATTACTTGGACCAGACCTATTGGAATCTGAATCATGTCGGGACAACTTTCAGACACACAAGTGTTCTATTTGGACATGGAAAAGGAGTAATTTTCCAACAGGGTACAGTTTTTTTTTCCTTCTTTTTCTGGGCAGGGGTGCTCCAAAGCAATGTGTTCTCCAGGTGTACATGTGAAATCTACCTATAATTATGTATACATTTGTGTACACGTGTACGTTTCTGTTAGAAAAGTTCAAACCAACTATTTCCTACCAACTTCCAAAGAAAGTTCATGGGCTAATAGTGCAAAATCTCGTGCCACCTGAAGCTTATATCATTGACGGGAACATTGCACCACAGAAAAGACTTGACAAGACATAGCGCATTAGAGAAGACGTTTTCTGAAATTGAACATAAATAAAGAACAAATCTTTTGAAACTGAAAAGGATTTCAAAATAGACAGGATGCAAAACAATTTTCGTACCTCTTCTTGCAATCTAAATAATAATAAATATCCAAGTTGTCGTCATGAGGAAGCATTCTTTTGCTCTTTCCGATATATATCAGCTACTGATGCAAGGTGATCCTCCTGGAAAATCTAGGTCATAATATTAACTTTCAGTGCATTCAGAAACAAAAACTGAATATGCGGTTAGAGAATGCCTGGAAAATGTTATTTAAAGCAAAATCATAGGATAGTAGGACATGAAATTCAAGAATTCGAGAGCTATGTGCATTGAAAGTGAAGTCATCATGTATCATACACAAAAACGAGCAAGTTTATTGCGGGAGGTCAGAGGCATATCACACCCACAAGTACAAGCACGAAAGTAGAAAAACGAGAAGTTTATAAAATTATACAAACACAAAGCTATAGAGGAAAAATTGGCATTAAGATGATATCTCAAACAAACTGATACTGATAGTTTGGTCAATGTCATTGATACAGCTGCTGGTATAGTGGTTCTTGCTGCAGCTGTGGTTCTTGCTGCTGCTGCTCACCCTGCCACAAAAAAACAATATCTTTGAGAGCAGGCCTTATATCTTCGTTCAATATCTTCTGATATTCCAGTGTATCTCCATTAGTTTTCTTCAGCTCCACCAAATGGAAATTTGGAGTCAGTTCAAAGATCTCTGCATCAATGGCCAACAGCCCCTTTCTACCTTCCTTCATTCCTTCCATTTTCAACAAACCTGCATCTTTCTTCATTACCTTCAGCTTTAGACGCTTAGAAATATCTTCCAGTTTGGAGATGACAACTGAGGCCGGTTGTGCAGATGTAAATCTTGCTTCTCTGTTCGCATACTTGTCCTCAAATAATCCAGTTAGATCAAATCCAGCAGAAAGGGAAATGATATCAAAAGCATTTAAGTACGGAGGTTTGGCTGATTCTTGCTTTGCCTCACAAGCTACACTGCTATTCTCAGAAGGACCAGAACCATTCCTACCCAGAGCAGCTGCCTCCCTGCCTCCTGTTTCAGATTTACTTTGTCTAGGCAACCCTTTTCTAAACCAAGAACTTTCCTTTATCTCAGCAATGGAGATCCTAGTAATGGGGTTTGGATCCAGGATCTTACGCAACAACTTACGAACATCTGTTGGAAACCAACTAGGGCATTTGAACTCTGCTTTGTCAATTTTTTTGTACATCTCCATTAAATTTGAATCATGAAATGGGAGGTAACCAGCCAATAACACAAACAAAACCACGCCACAGGACCAAATATCAGCCTTGGCACCATCATAACCTTTCCTTTTGATCACTTCAGGAGCAACATATGCAGGTGTTCCACAAGTCGTGTGGAGTAGTCCATCTTGCCGCTTGGATTCAGCAAGGGCACTCAAACCAAAATCACTAATCTTTAGATTCTCATTCTCATCCAGCAACAGGTTCTCTGGCTTTACATCACGATGATAAACATCCCTGCTGTGGCAGAAATCAACTGCGTTGATCAGCTGTTGAAAATATTTCCAGGCAACATCCTCCTTTAACCTTCCTTTAGCAACCTTGTCAAAGAGTTCACCACCTTTAGCATATTCCATTACATAGTAAATCTTACTTTTGGTGGCCAACACCTCATAAAGTTGTATGATATTTGGGTGTCTAACAAGTCTCATTACAGATATTTCTCTCTTGATCTGATCAACAAGACCAACCCTCAAGACCTTCTCTTTGTCAATTAATTTAATGGCTACACTCTGGTTGGTTTTGATGTTCCTTGCAAAATACACCTTGGCAAAGGTGCCTTGGCCAAGCAATCTCCCCACTTCATACTTTTGTGTCAACACCCTAGGTTTATTTTCCATTCCAAGCTAAAATTGCTATCACACTATAGTATACAGCACTCTCCTCCTGTTTATTTTATTAACCTGAACAGCAGGATCTATAAATAAAGAAGTGGCTCAACCGTCTTCACAAAGATCATACCTGCTTGAAGGTCCATGGTGCTTTTGAGCACAAAAGCAAGAGGAATGATGATATCCAAATCCAATCTCATCAAAAACAAAGAAGGGAAGGTCCGACAAAGCTGGAACCTGACGGGTTTCAGATATGGACATCCAAACACTCAACCACATCATGCAGCATTCCCTAGGTTTTCTTGGTAAAAGATCACTCTAAGAATGCCGAGACTGTGTCGACAATACACCTTCAGCAGGATACCAATAAATCTACACAAACAAACAGGATTTCATACGCCATGAATAGAGAAAAGAAAATTCATGGTAATGGAAATTAATCTCCAACAAATCAAAGTCTGCTTCTTTTGGAACTAAAAGGCTAACATAGGCTTCTAAACCCTTGTTAGCTCATCAAAACTTCATATCCAAACTCCTCCAATCGCTGACTAAACAGTATAACAACAACAATTTGCAGATTTAATCACTATCGATCTCAAAAGATTAAGCTTTCATAACTGAAACTTACCCACAAAACCTTAATAAAAAAGATGAAAAATTCACACACCAATGATCAAACCAACACAGAGCTAAACATTTCTACAAAAATCAGCACTAGATTTTTTCTTAAAAAAAACCCCACAAAATCTAGATAAGAAAATTGAAAATTCAAGAAAGGGTCACTAGAGCTCACCTTTGTTGAGTTGAATGAAGCCAAACAGAACAGAAAAATTAAACAACAGATCGGCAACCTTGTCTCTCCATCTCTGTTTTTCTTTTTTCCGGTTCGGTCGGTAACAGTATAAATTTGGTAATGAAAATAAAAGAGCTGTAGTAATAAGAACCCAAAGCACTTTACATGTAATTGCACACGTAATTAGGTACATGTTACTTGATTAACGTTATATTTGGTCTCATTCTTTCAAATTTATCTTAATCTAGTCCTATTCTTATTTTATCCTAACACCATTTCCCCATCCCCCCACTCGTCCTTCAATCAATTGCAGTTAGTGGCTAGGATTGTAAAGGGTTAAAATATTTGATTATTTTAGATGATTTGAATACATCAGATCACATCAACCAAATCGTCAATCGTGCTAGCTATAAAGTTATTGAAAATATCTTGTATTGAATATAATAAGAAAGTAATGGATACGTAATATTATTTGGCACGGATTTACAATAAACTACCAACATCTATATGCATCTAATGGATTAAATGTCTGTTTGGTACGTACTGCAGTTAAATTAGTATGTGGTTATGATTTTTTTTAAATAAATATATTTTGTTGTTTTTAGATCATTTTGATGTATTGATGTCAAAAATAATTTAAAAAAAAATAAAAAAAATATCATTTTGATGTATTTCAACACGAAAAACAAATTAAAAAACAACCACAATCACACTCTCAAACACCCCTTAGATGTTTCAAAAGTGTCTGATCAAACTCAAAGTAGTTTGACTTATAGATGTAGTTTGGTTTGATTCAAAACACTTTTTTTTGGATAAAAACAAACTACAATAATTTTAAATAATATCAAATAAAAAATTAAAGTTGATACAACCAAGTCTCAACTAGATCACAGATCAATCTGTTGAATTAAAAGGGTTTTTTCTAGCCAATATTTAAAGTAGTTTTAAAAAGAATCTTATCCAATCTAGATAAACTAGGTTTAGTTACTATAATTCTGAGTTGAATGCAATAACACATTTAATCTAAAACAAACGTGTCTCAAGAAAATTGACAAAAAGAAAAATCGAGAGAGAGTTTGATGGCTAATATATACATAAACACACATAAATATGTGTATGCGTGTATAAACCACAAGGGAACCTAAGGGGATTAGGGAATCTAAACTTAGATTAAACTTAGATTAAAGGGGATGAAATCCACCATTAACCGAGTCCATATCGTCAGTATCGGTGAGGATCTATGGGGGCAAGATCATAATAAGAATGATGGAGTCTTCTTTCTTGACGAGACAAGTGATCGTATGATAATGCAAAGAAGTTGGGAATGGGGGTTCTTACTACGCGCGATCCTGCTCATCAACCAAATAATAAATATCTTATTGTTTGACTAGCTGTTGTCGAACTGTTAGGTTTAGCAATGTCGGGGACTAGTGTTAGGTTTAGCGATGTCGGGGGCTTGGCTTTTCGGAATTTAGAAATTTAACCAAGTCAAAATTCATAAAGTAATAAAAAATCCAAAGTATTTAAAATGAGAGTCCATAATATTAAAATTAAGAGAAAAAAAAATACTAACCACATGAGAAAAAAGATAAAGAAGCATATACAAAATCATTTAAGGTCAACGCTACCTTAATATAAAGAATTATTAAATGTGATTTTCGAATCTTAAGAAAATAAAAAAAGAATATTATACATATATATATATAAGCCGGAAAGTGAAAAGTCTAAATAAATAGAGAAACAAAATAGTGATTTTATATATGAATAATAAAAGCCAATCAAACCCGATCATATGAAAGTATCTTCTATCACCTCATAACCTTAATTCCAATAATAAAAAAGTTATATGTCATGAATTTTCACTGCACCGCTGATTTGATGCGACGATGCCAGTAGCTGGTAGATGCCAAGAGCTAAATATTTTTTTTTTTATTTGAAAAATTCTTATTTTATTTAGATATCTTCTACAAGAAGAGTTAAATGAATAAAATTTTAATTATTTAAAATTTTTATAATATAAATATATTTTAACTTGAATTTAAGACCTGTAAAATAAATCTAAAGTTCTTTATAACCACACTATACCTTTTTAACACCAAAAGCTAAATACATATCATAATTGATTGCCAAAAGCTAAATACTTGCTGTGTTTTGGGATAAAAATAAACATAAATAATAGAAATAAAAATATACTCCCTTGAAAAGATTAAAATAAAAGCACACGAATAAATATATTTTTGAGATAATCATGAAATAATTTGTTTGCATTTTTAAAATAAAAATATATCTTCTTTATTTTAATTATCTTTATTATTTCGTTCATGAAATAATAATCAACCCTGATCATTTCTAGATGAAATCACAACAAAATTTAGTGTACTGTGGTTAGACATGGGAAAAAATACAATTTTTGTGCTTAATGACTAGATTTTCTTGCTTGGAACCGTTCTACTAATTACTTGGATAAGTACGAACATATCACTGAACTGAATAAGCTTTTCGACCCTAGGTTATAAAAATGATTTAGGCTCAATTACTGCATAAAAATATATTAAAACAATATAATAATAATATTATTAAGTTAATGCAATATAATAGAACGGCAAAAAATAATATTTTTATCCATGAAAGTAAATATCTGACACAGAGATTAATTTTTATAACTATCCAAATCATTGAGTCACTAGCATGACCATTCAGTCTCATAGTAATACGCTTTGGACAATCCAAATCGTTGTTAGAACTGTTCCATGAAAGTAAATATCTGACACACAGATAAATATGAACCTTCGATCAAGAGATCGCGACTGAGTTGCTATTTTACTGATAAGTGTGTGTTAGTGATTTTTTAAAAATAAGTTTGATAGAAATATTTTAAGATAATTATTTGAGATTTTATAAAATTAATATTTAAAACACAATTATACATTAGATCAGTGCAAAAAGTAGAAACTATTTCACTGAATATTGTTTTCTATGTAATTAAAGAAAAATAAAAATTACCACAGTCTGATGATCATGCATTCTTCTTTACAAACTTCTAGTTAATGATGTTATGCAGTATATATTGGTATATGTTTATCAATTTTTTTAATAAACTTTTGAGATTAGGTATATACGTTAATGAATCATCTCATCTTAAAACTTAAATTTATAAGTGATACCTTAAAATATAATTTATATTATTTTCTAGCAGTATAGATATTTGAATCATAGATAAATTTTGGATTGAGCAACTTTTTTTTGGTTATTACTTGTAGACATGAGGTAGATATAAAAGACATGTTCCTCTATCCCTTCTATTTTGAAAAGAAATACAATTTTATTTATTTATTTATTAAGGAACTATCTCACCTAAAATCTTAAGTTATTAGGTAAGTCTCTAGAATATGATTTATATTATTCTCTAACATATCTCCTCAAGTGAAATCTCTTTGGGCTTGAAACTTGTGCCCACACCAATATTACTTTATGGTTGATTTTTATCAAATAGAATAGTGGTGGTGAGATTCAAATTCGTAACCGCTGGATCAACAAGACTTCAATACCATGTTAAAAAATTATCTAACCTAAAAGCTTAAGCTATTACATGATACTCCAGAATATGATTTATATTATTCTCTAACATTATTATTATTATTATTTATTGTCATACTTTCAATCAAACATATTTATATTTTTACTATAGTGTTCTTTCTATTTGATCAATGGAATTTATTCTTTCAATAAAAGGAAAACGAAAGGAATAGTTTTTTGTGCTTAGAGACTTCAAGTTTGATTAATGAAGAAGACAGTGAGCTTAATTATGATTGTTAAAAAGGGAGTTCTACTTTGCATTGGAACCATCATTATTTTGATTGTAATTGCATGCTTAAACAATAGAGTCCAGATTAATTTGATGCATCCTGTCAAATGTAATATGCATAATAATTTTATTTGTAGCCTTGACACAATTTTGTTTTTGTTGCTCAAATTTGAGCTTGTCTTGTCCAGTGACACTAATTTAGCTGATAAGGTTCAGACAAGGACTATTTGTATGTTAATGAGAAGTGGAGTGTGATGCTTGGTTTGTACTTTTGATATGAGCAAAAGGGATCAATGGACTTTGTTTCAATTTGGTTCTAGAAATGGTTTGACTGGATAATAATAAGGTTGTTCAATGGTTAGGACGTTGAGGATGTTCATGAGTGAACAAGGTCACAAAGCTTCTAATAAAAAATAAGGAAGGATGTAACTTTTTGTGATCTCTTTGTGAATCTGGAAATGGGTTTTGGATCTGAGATTATTCAATAAACATGGTTACTTGATTTCTATGCTTAAACCTTGAAACTTAATAAGCAATGGATCCTGACGCAGATCGATCAAGATGGATAATGTAGCACATATCTACATGAAACCGCAACAAGATTGAGAGTGTGTAGAGACAGAACGAATTCAGATGTTCTGGTCCATGAACAGGGAAGGAACAGAAAACAAGTGCAGTAAAAAGCTTTAGCGGGAGAATTGCTGTTGCTCCGGTTCTGAATTTCCGAGCAGGGCAAGTCCAACGGGAGGAGCCATTTTTAAGAGCTAAATTATAGAAATGGTTTTCTGAATAGTGTATAAATAGCTCTTGTGTTGATGTTGTCTCCAATGATAAAGAGCTATTTTTAAGAGCTATTTTTTTTAATATTGTTTTAAATTAAATTCAATTATTTTGTAAATAGTGTAATTATACAATTCATTATACAATTAATATGAATAAATTATATAATTAAATAATTATTTTTGATAAACCCGCCAACAATAAAATTATTTTTTTTAATAAAAAAATAAGAATTGAATTTAATTATTATTAAAAGATCCAGAATATATGAAATTTGAAATTTTAAAATGTTGAAAAAAATTTCAAAAATTGCATCTAAAAAAAAACCCGCCAAGTTATGAAATTTTAAAATTTCAAATAATGAAAGAATTACCGCCAATAATTTAAAAAATTATTGGCGGTAATTCTTTCATTATATGAGTTAATTATAAAATTAAATAATTATTTTCGAAAAACCCGCTAACAATAAAATTTATTTTTTTAATAAGAAAATAAAAAATGAATTTAATTATAATTAAAAGATCCAGAAAGTATTATTGTTGTTGTTTTTGCAGTAAATTAATATTACTTATTGTCTTTAAGTGTTAAAAAAATTTAAAAAATAAATTTAACACATTAACTATTTTTTTATGCTAACTATTTTAACCGACAAAAAAATCCTAATTAATGAATTTCACATATTTTTTTGTGCTAACTATTATTTTATATTAACTATTATAATTATTATAATTAATAATAATAATAATAATAATAATAATAATAATAATATATAAACCCCCCACCGTCCCCCCCCCACCCCAATTTTTTCCAAAACCTAAATTTCTTTTGCTCTAACAACGCCGCCCTCCCTCTCTTTCACACAACAGCGCCGCCCCACTGTCTCTCTCCCTCCCTTTCTCCTTTCTTTCTGTCTGCCTTTCCTTTTCGACTCTCGAAATAAGCTTGCACTCACAATGTCTCGGTTTCTTTAATCAATCACCCAAATCCCGTTCATTTCCTTCAACAAAGTCTCAAACTTTCATGTTTTTTCTCAATTCTGATCTCCAGGTACAACTCTTAAGATTTTGGCATTCTTTTTGGAATCTTTTGGATTTTCAACTTCACTGGTCATTTTCTGAAATGATTTTTTTGAGATTTTTGGATTCTTCATTGAGTTTGACGAGAAAGGGTATATTTTCTTAGGACATTTTGGGCCTTTTCTCTTAGCTTACCTTGTTTTGGAATCTGTTTTTTTTTTTTGTTTCTTTAGAGGAATCGGCATATCAGAGGTTTTTGAGATTTTTTATTTTCTTAGTTTAGCTTATTTTAGAAAGTCTTAAGCTTGTTCTGGTTTTGTTAATTGTTGTTGCTGTGAATTTGCTATGATTTTGTTGTTGTGAGTTTGTAGGTTGTTGATGCTTAAAATTCTGCGAACATTCAACGGCTAGTTTTTAACAAAATAGCTCCTGGATCGATATATGTAGGAATGCCTTCAGCTGAGAAGAAGAGGTAAAATGCCTCCCGGGATGGCTCTCCCGTTGGAGAGCAGAAATTGACAAAAATAGCTATATTTTTAAATATTTGGCTTTGGCTCCTGTTATAGCTCCTCCCGTTGGACATGCCCTAATAGCTATGGAGACGCTCTTCTGATTGCCCTTCTGCTTAAGGATATTATATAATGAATCAGAAAACGTCCCACAACTTCAGACGTGACCATTTTTTTATATATATATATACATATAGATTAAATCTCTAGTGAAGGATCTTATTATTAATTCTAGTATTTATCTCTTTCTTGGAACTTTTGCACGATCAAGTCTAGCTCTTTCTCTGTCATTATTGAATGGGATTTTCAGGAACTAGGCCAACGATCGACTCCATCCTTCTGAAATGGTTTGTCTTATGAGGTTAAGCTGAAAATAAAGGGAAAGAGGCTTTGGGTTTCAGCTATACGTAACCAAGTTCCCTTTCAATGTGGACTTCACGCAGAGAACTGTGTTTCAAGATGCTAACGCGCTAGCTACCTATTGGCTTTTAATAGTACATAAAATCAAGTGTATTGAAATTCGTTCCGTGATGTTTACTTCAGAGTCGTTGTTGTCAGTAATTACTCGGAGATATTTTAAGTCATTTCCTTTTTATATTGAAAATTTGCATGCCAGTGATGACATGGTCTTTTGGCCATTTAGTTGGTTATTGTTTCTTTTGTTCAGGTGATCTCTCAATGCTCTGCATCTTGCACCTGGCAACTTCTTTTGACATTTCTGCTGGTGTTAACAGCGATTTTTTTCTGCGTACACTGGACAAAAAGGAAAGAAAGAAGAGTTGGCACTCTTTGAAAGCATGCAGGAAGTGGGATTGATTAATCTGATTTGAGTTACAGTTACTGTGGATTTGATTCTAAATGAAGTAGTGGAGAGAATATTAGGATAAATGATGCAGGTGGGGTGGAGGAAATGGATAGCTTCGAATATTCACCTGTGAATTTGTCGTGATTAGATCATGAATAAAGACTAATTGATGACAAGTGGCACAGTGTTAAGTCCAAGAAAAAGATTGCCCGTGCCAAATAATAGTCTAACAAAGAAAGATCATAACTTTTGATCAAGAAATTCTACATGTTTTGTTTTTGTAACCAATTGAAGTTCAAAAAACCTTCAAATTAGGTTTGAAAGATATTGTTCAAATTCTGCTTTTTTCTGCTACTGCTTTCTTCGTTATCAGATTCGGCTGCATGAATAATTTGGATACGAGGTGAAGCAAGGGTATACAGAATGCATTTCATCCCGTATAAAACACAAAAAAGTGGCTTCATCCCGTGTAAAGCAAGAAGAGAATTGCCATGATCCAATCAAAAAACACAAAAAATTGGCTTCATCCCATGTAAAGCAAGAAGAGATTAAAGGCCATGATCCAATGAAATAAACACAAAAAATCCATAGAATTTGTTTGGTATTGTGGTTGTTGTTATGATTGAGATTTAAAAAAATAATTTCATGAAAAATATTTTTAGTTACGGTTTCTAATTGAAATTAAAATATTGGTTAAAACTGTGATTGAGTTTGAGGTTTAATGAAAAACAATTTATTATGTTTGGTTACTATATTTTTTATATTGATATCAATTTATGAAATTAATTTAAAGAGTACATATGGGGGTGTTTGGGAAGCCACCCAAAAGCGCTTTTGGGTGCTTTTGATCCATTTTTTTTTTTGAATTTTAAAAACAGACGGTTAGTATTTTTAAATCATTTTGATGTGCTGATATCAAAAATGATTTTTAAAAAATAAAAAAACATCATTTTAATGTATTTCGGCACGAAACACACTTTGAAAAGCTACAGCAACAGCTCTCCCAAACACCCTCATACAAACATACTATTTTAATCAATCGTGATATTATCATATTTTATTAAAACATACATACTATTTTAATCAATCGTTATATTACCATATTTTATTAAAAAAGAATTTGAATTGTCAATTGATATTATTATTATTATTTTAAAAAAAACAAGAAATCACTTGAGGGAAATCTTAGACACTCGTGGTAAATTGATTGGAACGAGAATTACACCTTATGGGCATGAAATTATATGCTTTTCTTTTTTATTTTTTTACAGGTTTCATAAATTTCACACACAAATTAAATGTGTGGATGAAAAACAATGAAAAAGAGCTATTAGCTTCTTTTCATGAACAATAGATCGAGAGATTTTATTGGTGGGTCTCATACAAATATATTGATGTTTTAATACATAACCAAACAACAAATCACTAATTTTTTTTTCAAACGCAGTTAAAATCACAAAAACAAACAACCACTTAGTAACTCTAACTCTAATTCACTGCAACCACCAGATAGAAAATCGCAAGAGGGCATTACAATGAAAGCTACAACTTGATTTTAAATACCTCACAACTCCTGTAAATCTTGAAAACTACCCCAGCAGCAAAGCACTGCTATGGAGGTTCCTTTGTTGTAGAATCCAGCTTCTGGTGTCTAATTTTATCTAACTTAACATTAAGATAACAAATGAAAATGACTTGATAACTTCGTTGTGCATTAATCACCTCAGTGGCTTCACTGTTGTCGACCTTCTGGCACTGTTGGTTTCGTTTATATATATATATATATATATATATATATATATATTCACGTATATTTGACAGAGATCTTAATTGTATTTATCAACTAATTGAATAAATCAACCCCATGGAGGCGACTTTAAGACTCTTGCTATCTCAGTCACTGGCTATTATCACCTAGCTAGCTTGCATGAGTAATGGGTGTTGAGATGTCTCTACCATATTCATTGTAACTATGATTAATTGTGAGCAGATCTTATATCTCTCTCATGTTTAATTCTCTTTACCAGTATATTTGTCTCCTAATACATTTTCAAATATTTCAAAACTTCTCTTGTCACCATCTTCCACACTCTCTGTTGAAATGTCATCACCTGAAAGAAGGGTTTATCCTCATCAGAGATATTAAAAGAGCTATAAACTTTCTATATCAAGCTCCAAGGACCCAAATTATCTATGTATCTCTTCTTTTCTTAGAGAGTATATACCTAAATTTGAACAACATCGTTGGGAGTTAGAGCAACTCCAACGCAATAGATATTAGAAGAGGCAAAAGCAAAATAATAGATTTTATTATTGAAATATATATAAACAAAAAAGCTATATTTATATTATTTAAAAAACTATTTTATCAATTTAACTTTTTAAAATGGTTTTTTGCGTTAGAGCTGCAGTTGCAGTTATGTAGGCATTATTGATATTAGGCGGCTACATCAATAATCTTCTTCTGGGCACCAAATTTCTGTAACCCAAAACTCATTGCTGTGGCTTCACCATTACCAAATTATTGTATATATTTATGTAACTGCTAGCTAGCTGCTCTCCTAGGTGCTTCGTGCTATGATGCACGTAAGACAATAATAGAAGCTAATATTTCTCAACTGTGTCGGCAAGAAAATTAAATTAACACTGTATGTGATCGAAGGGGACTCATAAATGAAAGAAACATGGTGCATGCTACGATGATCCGTATATCAATCACCCCGATTGAGTTTAACAAAATGGAGGTCAAATTAAAGCCTCATAGCTAAAAGAAATAAAATGTTAAGATTTATCTGAATTTCATTGAAATCTTTTTTCCATATATCTGTCTAAATTCTAGACCCCTCTTTGTTAAAGAATAATATAAATTCTATTTTAAAACTTCACTTACAAGCTCAAGTTTTTAGGTGAGATGGTTCCTTAACATGATATCAGAGTCTTGTTGACCTAGTGGTCACGAGTTCGAATCTCACCACTTTATTTTATTTGATAAAAATCAAGCACAAAGTAATGTGAACTTGTACAAGTTTTAAGTCCAAAAGGCTTTCACTTGAAAGGGTGTGTTAAAGAATAATATAAATCATATTATGGGGTCTTACTTACAATCACTCAAAGAGTAATATTTTATTTGCTTTGGCAAAGAAGAAATGTTGGTACCACACAAATTGTTCTTCATTGATTTTGATTTTTTTTCAGCTAAGATATCCTCGTATTGGATTTTGTTTAATAAAATTAAGTTTTTGTGGATCTACAAGAACTTATGAACTAGTTAGTATGATAAAACTAAGTGCAAGAAGATATTTACTATAGCTTCAATAGCCTGCCAAGAAAAATCCATAACTTCAAATCTAGTCATCGGATAGAACTTAAATTTTTCAAAATAATTATAGAGGCCTAATTTTAATGATGAACAGTTTATTATAACCAGTCGAGGTAGGTAAAACAGTTGGGAAATTATATTTTCATTTTTTCTTCCTTCAATTTCTAGTTTAATTTTGGATTTCGTAGTCTTTCCTATCTATGCTTATTTTTCTTATGAAGTTGTAGACCATAGCCTCTCTCTTTTCCTTGTCAGCTTGGATCAAATTAAGTTTAATCATATTATTTACATCTAAATTAATACATTAAAAATATTTTTTTGATGAAGTTGTAGACCGTAGCCTCTCTCTTTCCCGTAGTAAAGCAACTTGTTTTATTTAATAATACATCTTGGTTAAAACAATAGTAACTGTGTAGTATATAATTGAGACCCAATTAATTTCGTCGAGAACCCAACTATATATAAATAGATAAAGCAGACTTAACTCTACATGTATTTACATTTCGGAATCCGAAGCCTTAAAACACTATTCCTTCAAGGCTAAGCAAACCCTCCAACTGCAAACCCTAGCTTACCTTAAGCTCTACTCATCCTCTTTATTTCCCTGCCATATCTTTTCATAACCCATTCTCGAAAAAGAAAAATAAAAATGCTCACAAGTAGCTCAAACCTCCCTCAAAAGTCCTTGAAACTAAACCTAGATGACAAAAAGGTCTTCTCCAAACGTCTAGCAAGAGATTTCTCCTTGTCTAGCTTGAACACAGAAGATTACCACGTCGGTGCATCTGTCGCTGTTCCATTTACTTGGGAATCTCAGCCAGGCACTCCTAAGATCAAGTTCAGAGAAAACCCTCTTCCTCCCTTAACCCCTCCGCCGTCCTACTCTTACAAAAATCCAAAGAGAGCTGCAAAAAAGCTCTCCAAATCCAATATCCTGGACTCTATTTTCCCTAAATGTTCTACAAGAAAAGCAAACCTGCCTTTATCACCGGCGGCTTCTTCATCTTCTTCTTCGTCGAAGCTATCATCTTCTTCTTCGTCGAAGTTATCATCTTCATGGTCAGCAACATGTTCCGTGCCTTCTTCGCCAGCGAGGGTTTCGAAGTCTCGAGGAAGTTCTCATGGAATATCGTCAAGTACAAGACGATATTTTGGTTCAAGAAAAACGATGCTGGATCATCTTGATGATCAGGATCGTGATAACGAATGTGAATCTCCTGTGTCTACTTTGTGCTTTGGTTTTGGTCGTGGAGCAAGTGCCGGTTCTCGAGTTGCTATGCATCCATGATCTAGCTAGGTATTGCTCAGCAGGGGTGCTTAATAAGTTACAGAAATGTATTGTTTGGTGTCTAAATATGGATGCTTCAGGTCCTTGTAGTTAAATGAAGGGAAAATGTCTATGATATATACCAATAATGTAGGTGAAATCAATTCAGAAACTAGTACTGATGATCACTGGCATCGTTGATTTTCTTGATTAATGAATGAAAGTGATCAGATCATCAATACAATCATATATTTTCCTTCTTCTTTCGGTGGCACAGGTGATTACAGCAGGTATCTCCAAAGTTGTCCACCAAATAATAGGTGCTACCAGTCAAGTGCATGTAATAATTTTGTGTGTGTTTCATAGTAACCTGCCCTTCATTCCATTGATTAACAATATTCTATCAAATTGCTGTATAAATATTTCATGGAATTACAAACATCTATGCCCCATAATGAATATATTTAGCTACTTGTGGCTAAAAAATGGAAAATTTATTTTTGTTCATACCAAGAATGATACATATATATATATATAAACAAAAATAAACAAGATATATGTGTTTTGATCACATTTAATGAAAAAAATTATCAAAAGAAAACAATAAATTTAACGATATCTAATTAATCAACTATTAAGTGATGAAATAATAATAATAAAACATGATGAATCTATGTTGATCTTCAAAACTCGTAACCCATTGGTATCTTGATTGATATTAAATTAAGAAGATTATTATATCAAACTCCTTACAACTTAAAAAAATTGAAAAGATTATTATAAGTTTTTCGTAGATCCTGTAAAAATATTATTTTTTTTACCTTTAAAAACAGTTCATTTAGTTTTTATTCTGAAAAACAAAGATACCATTATAATAAATTAATGTCTACAGCTATTCACGGCAACTCTCAGCCTTTATTTTTTTAATAAAATGGCCATCCCAGGAAATCGAATGGGCACACGTTCTTGTCTCTGTATTTTATTTGCATGGAATACCATGGCTGGCTGGAATCTGATTTATGCCTCGTTTCCAAGCATGTGAATCTAGAAAAAAGGACAAGGGAACCTTATACTATAATTAATCCGAAGCTTCTGATTTGTATTCATTTAATTCTGGCTATCTATAATGTCAACGATACATTATTGGCATGTGACAATTGAATGGGTTCGATTATTATCTTCACTTCAGAAATCCCTACAGCACGTGATCACATGGCTCCTCATTGAATTAGCTACAACTTAATTCCTCTACTTCACTAATGGCACATTTTCTTATGCTTTCTCTGCATTTTTCTATTTGAATTATTAATATTTTTAATTTTCTCTTTAAAAGTAAAAAACAAAAAATATAGGGAAAATATAAAGACTGAAAATTACCTATAATATAAAACGCGTTCTGGTTTTACTATTTGAATCCACAATAAATCTTACTATTTATATACATTGTCATGAACAATGACCATGGCGTTGAGGCAGTCGAGATGGTAAAAGGTACGAGATTAAGCAGTCTTCCGAAAAGACCTGAGTTCGAATCCCATTCTCTGTATATTGTGTTTTGAAATTGAGCGATTCTACAATTATAGTTACTATTTATAAATATTAGCGTTAACCAGTCACGTCAATTTGGGGTAGCCGCATTGATAAGGCATGAAATGAAAATAGATTTTCGATAAGGGCTGGGTTCGAGTCCCACTCTTCACAATTTTTAATTTTGCTTGAAAATATGATTGATTTTTTTTTAAATATATTTTTTATTTAGAAATATATTTAAATAATATATTTTTTTTAAAATCATTTTTAACATCATCACATGAAAATGATCTAAAAATATTAAAACAACATAAAAAAAATACAATGTTTGGACAATGTTTATTTTCTGTCCGTATTTATTTGGAAATGTGATTTATTTTTTTTAAATTATTTTTTGTTTAGAAATATATTAAAATTATAATTATTTTTTTTAAATTATTTTTAACATTAGCACATGAAAATGATCTAAAAACATTAAAAAAAAAATACAATGTTTGGACAATGTTTATTTTTTGTTAGTATTTATTTATTTATACTTTTATATTATTATTTTTTTCTATCCATTTTTTTTCGAGGTTTTATTTTAATTAGATTCCATTTTGAAATTTTAATTTATATTGGTGATAATTTTAAAATTAATATTGCTCCTTTTTTCCCGTTGTTCTTTTTTTTGTGTGTTTTCTGTTATTTTATCTATTTTTGAATTAGATAATTTTATGATTTCATTGTTTGCGCAATAATAATGATAATTTTATTGATTATTTTTTTGTTACAATGTTTTGATTTTTGATTTTATTTTTTGGGTAATTTGATGATTTTAATTGTTTAGGAAATACTGTTGATAATAATTTTAACTGTTATAGTAATGAAAATGATGGTAACGTAGGGATGAATTTTCAATTTATGTTTTTGTCTTTTTGTGGATAGAAAATTAACTACTTATTTATTATTTGATTATTGCAGGTCTTTTCACAATTTATATTTTGTTTTTAAATGTGATTTAAATTGAATTATAAAATGAACTAATCTTAATACAATGAATTCAATAATTCAAATATTTTAATCTTTTTATTTTTTTAATGATTATAATAATTTTATGCTGGTTATTTTGTTAAAACATACTAAATAGATAAATTTATATCAATTTAAAATTCATATATTTTATAGAAAACTTATATTTCACAAGAATTTTACATATATTTATTATTTTAATTAAATTTATATTATAAAAAAATTATTATATCTCACACGACGAGGCACAAGAGCATTGACCAGTAAATATATAAAACAGAAACAGAAAATGTAGACGATATACCACACGATCCCTCAGTTAAGCTTTTTTTCATTGTTTTCCCCCAAGTTTTATCTTGGGCCCAGGTTATGGTCCTCAAATAATTTCGTGCACCCATATATTGGATTGCAAGCTCAAGCCTTAATTGGGCTTTAGTTATAAAGTAGTGTCCTGAGGCAGCGAGGAATCTCAAACGCACAAACGAAGGGGATTATCCCTTGGGCCGAGACCATGAGAGCTTAATAGGCAGTTGGCACCCCTCATTGGTCTTGTCCTTTTCATTGCAATGTTGTTTTACAAAGTCAACCGGTCATGTGTTGACCCAAAACTTGATTTGGATTTTTAATTAAATTGAATAGGAGTTGATATAATATAATATAACCTGATTGATTAATCAAGTTAACCCGCTAACTATGGAACCGATAAAAAAATAAAATAATTTTTGTTTTATTTTCTAAAATAATCTTAAAATAATATTATTTTAGATTGATTTCGATCATTTTAAATTATGCTCCTCCACCTGTGACCTAAGTCTAAAAATAGAAAGGCAGCCTGATTGATTCCTTGAAACCTCAAATTCCTTGACCAAGCCAAAATCAAATGAAGAAAAGGTTCAATTATTAGCTCAAAAAGAAATTTCAACAAGCTACCATTTTTTTATTTTAATTTTTTGTGTTGAGTGATGACCCTTCTGGATGAACGAACTAAAAACAAAAAAATAATAATTGGAGTGTCAAAGTTTCCAATTTACAGTATCATGGTCAGTGCTAATTTGTACTGTAGATCAACATCTTAGCAGCTGTGCCTGCTGCCTACTTCCATGCTTCTGCATACCAAACTTCCCGATCGAGAAAAAGCAAACCCATCAATTTTTATTTTCATAGGAAAAACCATGTGCTAGCCAGGAAATCACCAACAATTACTGGTTTGATCTTGGCCTCCTCTATTGACCATTAGATACCTAGAACACGAATGTTAGTGTAAGGCATAGCTATTGGAAGGTAATGGGGCTTTGATATAAAATTGTGAAAATGGATTTTAAATTCTAAAATCTATCAGTTGTAGAGTTTCATTGTGTTTTCAGTCAGCAGGAGTTGTTACTTACTGTGCGAATTTTTAAGAGAGAAATAAGAGTTTTTTTTATGCATGCGAGGAAGCTATATTCTAGAAAGTGTATTTTATAGGTTTATTTGAGTGAGTAAATTAAGTTTTTATAAAAAATACATTTCCTGATTCAAACTCGAAATCTACTATACAAATTATAAATTTTCTGTCATTATATCACGTTTACGTCATGTTTCTTATACAAGAAATAGACAAATGATTAAATTAAATCCATAATCCTTATATATATATATATATATATATATATATATATATATATGTATAATCTCTTTCTTGTTTCTCCCTCCTATCTATCTCTCTTTTGACAGTAATTAGGTGTTCTCCAGAAATCACATGAAAGTGGACGTTTTTGCGGGCATGATTTCGAGAAGGGTGGCCATTGACAATATTGTTATTAAAATAACCTAAATCTTGCTGGCAAAACACTGTAGTTACACATTTAAATAAACTGTTTCCTGGGAATAGTGTAATGATGATTTTGTTATTCCACCTAAAAACAACTCAACTCTAATAATTAAGGATGTTGATTTTTTTAAATGATTTATTTGTTATTTTAAATTTAAACGGGAACAAATAAATCTTTTACAATTTTAATTGTATAGTGAAATGATCAAAATAACTTTGAAAGAAAAAAATTAAACATGTCATAATAAAGAATTTTACTGTATTTTCATAATGATTTTGTTTTTGATCATTTTATAGAAGTTTTATTTATTTTAAATTTCATCCTTTGATCTCAATTCACAAATGTTATATTTTTCGATTAGATCTTCGTTCTTTCTATTTCTATTTATTCAATCATAGCATAGTTAATTTAAAAAATCAAAATCAATTTCATCAAATGACACACAGAATCCAATTTCCTTAAAACTACAAAAAACCCAAACATGAAAAATATTTTTATTAATTTTCTTAGTTCTATGAAACTTCCATTAAAAATTACCAATGAAACATGTTTTACCATTATTTTTGTCAATATTTTTCGACAAAAAACTCCATTTCTATTTATGTTTAGAAGTAGTGATGAAATAGCATTTCCATTACTATTTGCTTATTTATGTAATATATTATATTTTGTTAGTGTTCTGTGGCCAACTTGAATCATGAAAGAAGTTATTAAGAGCTCCTATTTGTTTTTTTGTCGACCTATGTTTTTTTCGCTCCATGTTTTGTAGTCTTCCATAGCATAATTGCTCGATTATCATAAAATAAATTCCAATCATTGATCCTACTTTTCCTTGTTAATCATTTCCTATATTCCTTGTATACAATTTGGGCTTGGGATGAAAGTGATGAGGCTCCATGTATTGATAGTTTTAGTGTACGGACCTTGTTGTGCGTTAGCCTGGTGATCATTCATGCGCCACTGCTTAGACGCCACAACAATCTTAACGAGCTAGCCACTATCGAGTACCCTCGAAATATTTACACGAACTCGAGAGGGAGAGGGTGCATGCAGATTTTTGAAGAGCTCTCAATTTTCAATCAAAGATGGAAATAAGGGAGGGTGCTGACGAGCCTATCGAAAATATCATCATATGCCAAGAAAATTTGAGGTAATAAAGAAGGGTTTGTGATGCCGTAGATCTTTGGGTTGCACGCACGGTGAAATGAGGTATTCAATGAGTCTAGCCTTGCTCGACATCCCGAGTTGAAAAATTCTTCACTTGAATGGTAAATATGCCTAAAATGCCATTGAATAAAAAAAAAAACCCTTAATTCCGGTGTAGAAAGCCACCGGCAGTCCCAACAATGATATGTATCTTAATTGAGGCCAACAAGTGGGTTCATCAAGTAGTTCAACCATAAGTACTTGACTAGTGGTAAAAGTTTAGAAGAGTTTGCTTTCTATATGGTTTTAAGTTTTAGATCTATGATTATTAATATAATAATTATTAAAGATTTATATGATTATTAATTTTAAAATTTATAAAATTAATTGAAATATATATCAATTAGCCTGGACATGTTAATAAACAAAATAATTGTTCTTAATTATTCATTTAGTAGGTGATCCAATAATAAGATCTTGAGAGAGATTAAATGTTTGTTTCTCATATGATCTAACATTTGAGTCTTGTAATTGCTAATATAATAACAATTAAAAATTTATATAATTATTAATTTTAAAATTTATAAAATTAATTGAGATATTATCTTATTCATCAATATTAATAAAAAAAAATAGTTTCTCTCAAGTTGAGGAGACCAAAGGTGGTTTATCATGTGGTTGCTTTCAAAGTGAGTCGACAAAAAAAAATCACACGTGAACATAGCCTAGCCTATCTATAGCATTGTGAAATGTCAAAGCTGGCATTCTCTTTTCTTTTCTTTCCCAACTCTTCTTCCAATGGCCTAACCCCATGAACATTAACAGCCTCCACATTTACTAATATTTATCATCAACATGATCACAAAATTTTTATTAACTCCATGGTCATCGATTTTTCTTGAACCTATTTTGTTTTCTTCCTTTTAAAAAAACACACATTGACCTAGCTTCTTTTAAGCACTCCTCTCTCTATTGTTATTTCTTCTTTCTTCTCCGTTTTGAAACTCCCCTCTAGCCACCTCTCCCTTTGATCCAGACAAACCTACTAGCATGCTTGAATGTCCAGAGACAGGTAAGACTGAATCACCCACAAAAGAATCGAACAAGATCTATAAACTTTACTAGAAAAGGCAAAACCCTAGCTTGTTCTAGCCTGAAAAATAATAAAGAAGTATATATTTTTGACTTCTTCTCTAGTTTGTTTGTTCTACCTCTATTTGGAATTCTGATAAGAAATTAAAAAGAAAAACCTTGCTTTCTTGAAAACCTCGTATTATGCAGGATCTTTTCTTGATCTTCCTGTTGTTGTTTTAGGGAGAGATTTGAAGAGATAGGAAAGAGGATCAAGAGGGAAAGCGATGCATCTTCTCTAATGGGAAGGAGACAAATGTTAGGTCTTCCTGGAATCTTGAACACTGTCACACCTTGTGCTGCATGCAAGCTTTTAAGGAGAAGATGTGCGGAAGAGTGCCCTTTTTCTCCATATTTTTCCCCGCTTGAACCCCAGAAATTTGCAGCTGTTCACAAAGTCTTTGGTGCGAGCAATGTCTCAAAGCTGCTGATGGTATGCCCCTCTACTAAATAATTTATCTTGATTTCCCACAATTTTTTCATAATAATCTGGGTGAGTTTTTGGGTTTCTCAATTTTCTTTGTGTTTGGGATTTAATTATCTAGGAGGTGCCTGAAAGTCAAAGAGCTGATGCAGCAAATAGTCTAGTTTATGAAGCAAACTTGAGGCTAAGAGATCCTGTCTATGGTTCTATGGGCGCAATTTCAGCCTTGCAACAACAAATTCAATTATTACAGGCTGAACTTAGTGCAACAAGGGCTGATATACTCAGCTACAAATATAGAGAAGCTGCTGCTAGTAACATCATTTCTTCTACTCATGCCGCTTTAGTTTCTTCTGCAACCATTTCAGCACCGTCACAAACTCTTGCGCCGCCACCTCCCCCTCCACCACCTCTTTCTGTTGCTGTTTCTTTATCTTCATCTTCTCCTCTATATACACCACCAACTAGCACATCAGGTTATAGCACTATTTCAAGTGAAAATAATGTCCCATATTTTGATTAATATTACTATAGACCATACATTTTCCGTTGGATTAGGTATAATAATGCTGTCTAATAGAGTAGCTAGCAAGATGGTTGTCTGATTTTGTTCTGTTGTAACTTTCTACAAAGATTGAGAATTCATGGGAGAGGAAAGAGATCATAACTCGGATCGATCGGGGCATTACATCAAAATCCTAGTTAAATTTTTTTTCTGGAATTGTCTACTTAATCATAATGTTGCCTTGTTCCAGGGTCTCTTCGTGCTTAAAATTTCTTATTCATGGCCTCAAATTTCATGTCAACTACGGCTCTTATGCCTCTGCCATGAAACTTCTTTATGATCTCTGTTTTTTTTAGGGTAAAAAAGCCTGACCATGGCATCGAAACCTCATTTTAATATTCAAATGCCAGAAGAAAGAATCCAAGAAATTAGTCATCAGAATTTTCCTCCTCCACAACAAGATGTGTCCATATCAAAAAGTATGATTTGAAGCTGTTATGATTTGAATCGTGATTGCACGAGTGGTGATTGAAATACGTTTTGCCTTTGACTGAACTTTCAAGTCCATGGGTGGGCATGTTTTTCTGTGCCATTAAAGGTCCTGAAAATCTTGTTTAGGGACGTGGGGGAGACGGGAGGAACGGTGGGGCTGTGACTTCTCTCATGTAAATTAAAGTCATATTTTACAGCATGACTCTTCAGGTTCCTTTTTCAAAGAGCCTTCTCAATTAATTACTACTGTGTATGATCGATGTGTGGACATGCATGCAGAAGATATCGCATTAATCATATCTGATGTTAAAATTCTTCGCTGTGAATTGTCATGGTGAAATTACCAATTCATCATTAACTATTTAATTCTTATGTAGCATTTATTTAAGTGTAATTTAATATTTTTCCAGAATTACTTGTTTTCTTTTTCTCTTTTAAGCTCCTTTTTATTTTTATTTTATGTGATTTCATCTTCCAACATTCTTTTTATTAGTTTTCTATGAGACTTATCTTTCTTTTTCAAAACAAAAAGGGTTCCTTAAATTTTCTTAATATCTTTGTTAAATTTAGCTTTTTTTTTAAATACTTTTTAATTAAATTAAATGAATTAATTTCATCATCCCACATTTATTTTGATAGTATTTCCAGCTCTTTTTTTTTTTTTTTTAATTTAGAGTTTAGGGTTTCATCTATCTATATTTTTTTAAAAAAAATTATTCATTTTCTATGAGTTTTTTCTATGATTTCGAAAGTAACAAGGGTTAACTCAATTTTTTTAACCTTTGTTGAATCTAGCTTTTTATTAAAAAATATATTTTTAATAAAATAAATTTAATTACATGGGGTAAGCATTAGATGTTTGATTCATTGTGTTTTGTGTTTTTCCTTTCCGAGTCACCACTCTAGCAGAACGTGTGATCCCTTTCAGTCTTTCAGTCGTCAACTTCTTAGAATTTTTTTTACATGAACACAAAAAATTAACCTGACCCACAGCATGCCAAAATATATTTACCTAGTTTATTATATTTCACATGCATTTATTTATTCACTCTCCCCATAACTATATTCTTGCATGGCTATGTCAAGTTTGTTTCCCAAACGTTTGGAAACATTGAATTTTAGGATTCATCAGCGAGATCCAGTGATTTACCATGAGAGGGAACTTTGGGAATACTATTACAAGTGTTCTTCTCGTTGGTAATAACTAAGAATGGAAACTTAAAACCTCAAGGCTCTATGTAGCTGCTAAATTTAATCTTGATGATGCATATTAATTAAGAGATTAAGATATACGTACCGTCTTCAAAGTTCTTAGCAACCTTTTTTTCAATCATTCACCCATAAAATAATGGGTCCCAAGTAATTTTCCCCCCACCAAACTAATATTTTTTATGGCGATGGATTTGAATTTGGAACCTTGATGGTGGCTAGTTCACATGTTCCTTGTTGAGTTCTTACACTATACTTTTTCATGATGCATTCCCACCTCACGGTGACCTCTTCAATCTTCTTCTTTTTTTATTCGGTACTATTTAACATTGTATTTTTTTTTTATTTTAAACTAAATTTTTTGATATTTTAAAATCATTTTTATATGGTGATATCAAAAATTAATTTAAAAAAATATAAAAAGTATCATTTTAATATATATATATATATAAACAAAAAACATTTTAAATAATAATCTCAACTCCATAAAAACTGACTTCTTGAGTTCGTCTTCCTCTATTTCAAGGACTGTTAGATGGGGACTAAACTGTAGAGGTATAAAATGATTGATTGACAGGTTCATTTAACACTTTTTGAGCAATCAATCAAACACTCATTACACAGTTGAAAAAATTTCTTAATCTCCTCTAATCATACACTAACACAACTCAATCCTTAGTTAATCCCCTCCTCATCTCTTCGTCCGAACCCTCCAATTTTCTAATCCAAAATCCCGAGTCTTAATTAAGTAGTGAGGAGGCAGGCATCTCCTCAGAAACGGTGCCTACACTTAATAGCTGCGATACTGTGGATTAACTAATATATTTAGGGTCGGAGTCAACGTTGTCTCCATCGGAATGCCAGCAAGATTTGATCTGTGAAATGGGGTTTTCTTGGCGTGCGGAGCTCAATTGATCAAGTAGAAGAAGCAAGGAATATATTTGGATTATAATATCGACAAAACCATGAAGAAAGGGTCGACACACTTTTGCCTCACAACAATTTCAATGCCAAATCCTGTTTAAATAATTATAATGTATAGTATTTTACAATAATAATAATAATTTGGTTCCACGTCATGGTTGCTTGAAATATTCGCATCCAGTTCCTTTGTCCTCTCACAAGAACACTGCCAATAAAAACTTCTTGATTAACTCTCATTCCTTCTCCCAACAAAGTCTTTCTCCTTAATTCTCTGTGAGGCATCCTCTCTTGGCGTCTCACGTGGAAATTTTAATGAATTAATTAAAACCTCATTTATCAAAAAGAAAAAGCAATCTATTTATATATAAAGCAAAAAGTATAGGGTTTATTTTAATCTCGTCAAGTTAAATGATAACCTTCAAAGAGTGACAGAATTGTCGACTGATTTTACATTTATGAGAGGTTGACTAGATTTGAATGACATTATATGGCTATGGGAATTCCTACACATATATTAATTAATTCCTAGAGATTAAGGATACTCAGAGATCTCACATAAGGACTTATATTTATAATATTGGGTACAAATCCTACATCATTTAATATTGTTACAGCTCTGATCAGTTTATAATTAAAATATTGTCTGGGTAATTAAGGCACCATGCATTCATAAAGGCCTCTTTGATAACATAAGTGGGTCATTGACCCAAACATTGCAATGGCTATAGGCATTCCTAGTTTCTTGTATTTGGGCCGAGTCTTCTTTTGGGTCGTGTGGGCTGTGGATCATTAGATTTTTTCCTTTAATAACTTGGTCTCTCTCTCTCTCTCCGTGTGTATATCTCTCTATCTTTCAGTTTATATGGTCACAAACATGGTCACGTGTGTGGGCCTATACCCTCCGAGGCTATGTCAAATTAAATCCTTGATGTGTAGGTGGGACTTCAAATCCAGGTCCTCATAATTAATTCTTGTTTGGAATTACGTTCTAAATGTAATTAAAAAAAAATAATATATTTTTATTTTTATTTTAAATTAAAATATTTTGGTGTGTTAATATCATAAATAATTTTTAAAAAATAATAAAAAAACTATTTTGATGAATTTCGATAAACCAGTGTGCTTGTGTAGGATGCTCATGAATTTCACTTAATCCATCATTTTCTTTATCGTCAGGACCTCAACTTCATTTTAATCCTTAATTCCTATTGGCAGGGAGAAAACACACACGATTCTCCCTATACGATCTCTCAGAAATCCTCCAATTAATGACTTTCCTGGTTCACACACAAATATATATCAGCAGCAAGTTGACTTTAGCTTATCTAATTTATTAAGCTGTAGATGAGAACGAATTGCAGAAAAGTCAATAACTAAGATGAGCTTCTATTCAATGTGCATTGCCTTGTTGCCTTCAACAGGCTATTGCTTTAATTTTATCCGTTATGTTTATTTACATATAATTTCATTGTCATGAATTTGCAAGAACAAAAATGCTTTTGGATTCAAGAATTATTTGGAAAAAGTAATAAGTTTTATTGAGCCCAATGGTGGTATCTCTCCCTCTATGAATGTGCAGACGAAGGATTCAAGGATTGGGTTCACATCTTGTTAAATCTACTTGAAAACCAAAAAAAGACCAAATTCTTATGAAGTTGAATCCAATGAATGATCATCTATTATAAAACAGTATTTTTTTTTCACGCCCTTACAACCCATGAACATAATCTATAGCAAGTTACAACATTTATTTTTCAAGTAGACAGTAGAAGAAAGTAAGCCAAAACCCAACAAAGCCCGCCATGGTAACCTATAATTCTTACAAAGCTGATAATATAATCACTTTAACTGCATGTGTGTGACAATATATCTTCCAAAGTTATTGTGGAGAATGGTTTTGTCAATGGAGGCCACTTAGTTGCAAGCTCCGAAGAAATGTTTCCCATTGTTGGCCGAGAATAGGGATTGGGATGCAAGCATGCAAGTGCTCTCTTCATGATATGGACGATACCCTCTGCTGCTCCTTTTTTAGGAAGCGAGATGCGTTGGTCAAGCACATCTTTCAACAATGTCTGTTGAGAAATCGGTGATATCGAAGATGATGAGGAAGATGCGTGTGATGAGAGTGTGGAAATGAGATCGCCTGGGTGCCTTCCCATCATCACTTCCATTGTTACCACTCCGAAGCTATAGACATCACATTTTTCAGTCACTTTCATTGTGTAAGCTAGCTCTGCCAAAAACAATTGTTATGCTTTGTTTTTATCACCTTAAATAGAATTTTTTATGCTTTGTTTGCATCACAAATGACAAAAAGTTGCAGCCACCAGGTGACATACTTCCAATTAAAAAGTTCATAGAAATGGAAATTTAAAGAAGCACTCTAGGAATTCAATGTTGGAATAAAGTTATGCACCTGGAGCACTGTATCCAAAAGTACCAGCAAACGCGGTCCAATTAGAAGAGTCAGGCATCAACAACCTAGCTGTGCCAAAGTCGGAGATGTGTGCCTCATAATCCAAATCCAAAAGAACATTATTGCTGGTAATGTCTCGATGAATGATCGGAGGAGAGCAAGAATGATGCAGATAGGATAAAGCTCCAACCATCCCTTTTACAACATTTAGCCTTTTCATCCAATTCAATTCAATTGCTTGTTCCTCTCCGGTTAGAACCTTTCTCAAACTTCCTCTTTCTACGAACTCATAAACCAAAAAAGAGTGCTTCGCATGTGAGCAAAATCCATACAGCTTCACGATATTTCGATGTCTGATATTTGCCAATACACAAACTTCCTTTTCGAAAGCTTTAAAATCAGATAACTTTTCTGTTTGTGACTGGTGAAGTTTCTTCACAGCAACCACTTGTGTTGTCGGTATCACTGCTTTATAAACAGTTCCATATCCTCCTTCACCAATGCAGTAGCTGGAGTTGAATTCCTCCGTAGCTTCAATAATATTCTCATACAACTTCTTCCCATCATGGCCTAGTATCGTGAACATGTTTCGATCTTGTTCATTCCCTGGCTCAGCTTCACTCTTCCTTGCTCTTTGACGGAGAATGAAGAAAGCTCCAATCACAACAAACACTAAAAGTAAGCTTCCTAAAACAGGGAGTACAATCAAAATCACAACTCTATTGGTTTTTTTCTTAGAAGTTCTGTTGCTTTCTGTAGTATTACATAGCTTTAGACCACTATCGTTGCCACATAAACCCATATTATCTCTGAGTGCCTCATATGAAGCATTGTGGAAGGCTTTGATATCAGGAATAGGGCCTTGTAGCTCATTGTACGATATATCCACGGCTGATAAACTTAAAAGATCTTTGAAAGAGCTCGGAATTACACCAGAAAGCATGTTGTGAGAGATATCCAGAGTTTCCAACATTAGCAATTGCCCAAGTTGCCACGGTATCCCTTGAGCCAGGAAATTACAGCTAAGATCAAGATCCTGAAGAGACTGCAGAGAGCCTATCTCATTTGGAATGCTTTCTGTAAATTTATTACTGCTGAGGTTCAGCAGTAATAAATTTGAGCACTCCCCAAGTTGTTTTGGAATCGATCCACTTAGGTTATTAGAAGCTAAATTGAGGATTTGGAGAGAAGAAAACATCCTGATGTATGAGGGAATGGTGCCTGAAAGATGGTTGTTGCTAAGAGTAAGGCTGTACAACAACTTCAACCCCCGTAATTCTGCTGGGATGGTTCCTTGCAAGTGGTTTGAGGACAGATCAAGCAACTGTAATCGAGTAGCATTCCTGAGCTCCGGTGGTATCTCACCAGAAATATTATTGTTTGAGATTTTAAAGCTTGTCATGTTGCGACCCTCTCCCCATCTAGAAGAAATCCCACCATAAAAATTATTGTAACTCAAATCAACATAATCCAAAGACGGATAGCTGCTAAAATCTTCAGAAATATTTCCCGTTAATTGATTCCCATCAAGTCTTAGTCGGTATAAACTAGAACAGTTTTTCAAGCTTTCCGGAATGGTACCTGAGAAATAGTTGGAGCAAGCAGTAAACTTTTCCAGCAATACTCCAAGGCATAACCCTTGGGGCAAAGGACCCGTGAATTCATTGTAAGATAAAGCGAATGACGTCAAACGGGTGAGATTGTTAATCTCTAGGGGCAATGAGCCATGAAATTTGTTTTCATTTAAGCCCAATCCCTCTATAGATTTAAGTTGTCCAATGGAAGGGGGAATGGGACCAGAGAGTTGGTTCGAAGAAAGGGAAAGTAAAGTGAGGTTTGCCAACTTTCCTAGGCAATCAGGGATAGTGCCGGTCAAAACATTGGATGCCAAGTCAACTTCATTTAGAGATTCTAACAAATAAATTTCTTGAGGAATGGAACCTGAGAGTTCGTTGTCCGCAAGATAGAGCATGGATAGGTTTCTCAAATTTCCAATGGAGGCAGGGATCGAACCAGAAAGATTATTTCTCTCTATTGCAAGAAGGGAAAGAGACGTCAACTTTCCAATTTCATGTGGGATGGAGCCACCAAAATGATTTCCACATAAACTTAACGTATCGAGACTTTTCAACAAGCCTATCTCAGATGGGATACCTCCCGTGAAATCATTATAGCATAATTCCAAGTAAGTGATTTTGGAGAGATTACCGATGTGTGGTGGAATGCTTCCATAAAAGGAGTTATTCCCAAGGTGAAGAATGAGAAGATTGGGGAAGGACTGGAAGTTGAAATCATGAAGCGTGCCTCTCAAACCAATATCTCCGAGTGTCAAGTTGGTGACGCTTCCAGAATTGTCGCAGGTGATTCCAGCCCAGTTATTGCATGGACTGGTGCCGACCCAAGAAGAAAGCAGAGATTGGCTGTGGCTGTCAAGACTTGCTTTCCATTTCGAAAGAGCCTCAGCTTCTGTATTGTTACCAAACACTGAAGTTGCAGAGGAAGTGGAGAAAGGAGAGTTTAATATATGAAAAAACAGGACGTGGAGAAAGACTGAGAAGAATGGTTTGTGTAGTAAGAACGTCATGGTGTCTTTTCAAGATCTATAGAATATGGTTTGCTGTGGTAGATGAACACCCTAGCTAGGCTATTTATACAATGGAAAACTCCCAATTCTTTTTTTTTTTTTTTCATAATTTCATTAGATTTAATATTGCAATTCTCAAACTCCCAATTCTTCAATAATGACGTTGACAGTATTGACTTCCATAAGAAATTGTTGAAAGCAAATCGTATATAGTGGGTTTTATAGTTATATTTTAGATTGAATTATTGGATCCCTATTGAAAGCTAAATTAATGTTTCAATAATTAAAATATGAGAAACAAATGTATGGATGGAACTTGTTCTCGATCGTACGTGCGGGGTACGTTATAATTGTCTGTGGCAGTAACCATATATTATACACACACATATTTCACCGCGTGTTACTGTTGAAGTCTCAGTTATTCAACACATTTATTTTAATGACGAAGCATGTGTGTATATATTACATTCACCTACCAAACATTGAAATTGGTTGTATATTTCAGTTTTATTTTGATTCTTAGCCTTTTAATTTTTGAATTAGTTGTAAAATTCTTAATATTTTTAGTTTAAAAATTTTGATTTTTTTCAATTTTTTCTTTGATTGAAATTTATCATTTTTTTTTCATTTCGGCCCTTATATTTTTAATTTTTGATTTGATTTTAATTATATCTGAAATATTTCCTATTTTTTTATGTTTATATGTGTATGCTTTTAGTTTTTGTTTTTAAATTTAGTTCTTAAATTTTAATATGTGTTGATGATTATTTGAAAATTGATATTTCTTATTCCCCCCCCTTTTTTTTTATTCTTCAAGTCAAATGATTTTTTTTAAGCTAATAATATTTATTTTTATCTTATCATTTATTTTATTTTTTTGATTGCTCTTTTGTTAAAAAATTTAGGTTTTTTTTATTCGTCGAGGTAATTTTGTTTTTTCAATTATTTACGCAATAATAATAATAATTTTAGGTTTTTTTCTTACTTGCTCTTTTTTGAATAATATAAAGAATATCAATAATGACAAAAATAATTATAATAATGATAATAATACTAATTATACTGGTACTGGTTTTCGTAAAGATTATTATCGTAATAATGACAATGATTATAACAGTAATGATGGTGGTAGTGATAGTACTGGCAATAATAATTAGAATAGAATCAATGTTTTTATTTAAAATTGACTTTTGAAGCTTTTTATGTATGATATTTCTGATTTAATATCACGTAAACAAAAATGACTACTTTTAAAATTGTATAAAAAAATGAATTTAAAATAAAAAACCATGTAACATTTTAAATTCGAAATTTGAAATTTTAAAATATTGAATTAATAAAAGTAATTTATATAATTAATTTTTTATACAATTAATATAAGTAATTTATATAATTAAATAACTACTTGTAAAAACCCTCTGACATTGTAATTATTAATTTTTTTAATAATATTTAAATAAAAAAATCAATTTTAAAATAAAAAACTAACTTAAAATATAAAAGCACCCCAGCCTCCCCCCCCCCCTCTCTCTCTAATATATATAAAAAAAACTAACCTATAATTTATGGTTTTTTTTCGGAGACTGCTACAAATAGCTTATAAGACAGGAACAACTATTTTAGCTATTAAAATAGTTGATCCGTTAAAGTCAAGAAAATTTATCAAAAATACTAAAAGGATATTTTTTTGCTTTTGTCTCTTCAAATATCATAGACAGCATATATGTTGGAGTTGCTCCTAAGTGGGGTTGAGTTTTCTAATGCAGTGATGGATTACTACAAACCTGTTATTTCCAATTCATCAATAATTTCCAAATCCTCGTATGCGACTCTTTTGTGGGCTCTCCCTCCTGGAATTCTTGGAAAAGTATTAAAGACGCGGAGAATTTTATTTTCTATGAGGTTGACGAGAAAGTTGCCAAATTTTCCAAGACTAAAGCATAACCCGTAACGACCATGGGAACAAAGAAAACAAGGATGGAACTTGAGTCATGAATTTGTTTGTTAAGATATATAGTCCGTGCATTCACATTAATAATAAAAAACAAAAAGGGTCCATCATAATTGTTCAATCACAGGGATGCATATGTAGCCTAAGTTTTTGTTTCGTTTTCTGCATCTACCACTTCTATTTTCACATCTGTTATTGGAAAAATGGCAGTCACATTGTGGGACACGGGCTCTCTCTGTACATGACAATATTCATTGCGTAGTATTGGGGCTGAGTTTTCTAATGAAATGATGGATGCATATTCATTGGCAGCTTCTATGGTTGATTTTTTTGCCCACTGTAGATCTTGTTTATTGCTTTATTCGACAGCCTGTTATCGTGTTTGTTGAGGACTTCTACAAAATCCGTCATCAATTCTCTGGGGAAAAAAACACTTGCCTCCACGTTGTTTAATTTACAGTTGCTGCAGCCTTTTGCTCGCTTCTATATATCTCTCCAGAGAGATTAAATCAATTCTCTTGTGCACAAAACTTTATATGGAACGCATGAATAAACAAAAGCAACAATATATAGATTATAGCCATACTCTCAGCAAGGTCGTAACATTGGATAAATTTAAATATGCCTAGCCATATGTAATTCTGCAGTTTCAAACTGTCGATTTGAAGTACTCCTTCGCATCGTGAAAGGGAAAAAAAATGATGTGAATAGTATGTAAGTTGGTTTTGAAATAGGTTGATGCAATCAAGAGATAATCATATCATTAATATAAAGAATGATTCGACTTGCATTAGTGCTCTTAATAGAAAGAGCATAAGCATGACTACTATGACAAGTTCAAAAGATGAGATAACAATAAAGAATTTCTCAAACCAAACACAAGATGTTTGTTTGAGACCATATAATTTTTTCTTGAGCTTACAGATATACCTAGAATCATGTAAGAATTGTGAAAAGGTGTCATATAAACCTCTTAAAATTTTCATTCAAGAAGGCATTTTTAACATTAGGTTGTGAGATAGGTCAATGGCAAATGAAAATAGTTGTAATAAGAATATAAATAGTAGTTATTTTAGCAACAAGAGCAAATGTCTCCTCATAATCCATACCATATTGTTAAGAGTATCCTTTTTCAACCAACCAAGCTTTGTATCACTCAATAGATTCACCAAATTTAGTCTTGATCTTATACACCCAATGACAACTAATAACACTCTTAATAGAAGATAGAAGAACCAAATCTCAAGTATATATGTTATACAAAGTAGAAAGTTTTTCATTCATAGCTTGCTACAAAAAATGATCAAAAGAATTATGGATGGAATAGAAAAAAAAGGAATATGCTAAAGAAAAATGACGCAGAATGGAAGACAAGATTTACCAACGTAAATCGTAAAGAAATTTTAAACCTTTAACTGGAAAGAAATTTGATAATTTTATTCTCTCATCTCTCCTCTGTTCGCAACCTTTAAATAGGCATTACAATGATTCAAAAGATTACAATGATATTGCAGCAAATCTACAAGATATTCTAAACTAGAAATAAGAAACCAAAAAGGAATTGCAGACATTAATTGAAATGCATAAAGGCAATAAAAGAAACTGGAAATAAGAAACCAAAAAAAGGAATTGCAGACATAAAGGAAATAAATGCATATCAGCTAGAATTGGAAACTTGCATGCCGTGAAACCAGTTATTAATTCCCGATCATCCTGCTGCCAGTTGACTTGTGGTTTTTGGACTGCTCCTTCTTCTTCATCCTCTTGTCTAACACTTCTTCGAACTCTACTACTAGCTATTTTGCATCAAAAAACAACATGATAAAACACATAAAGTTTTTGAGTTACGGGATCAAAACAACATTATGAACTAGGGTTCTTTGTGTGCCATCCTATTAAGCTAAAACTTTGTTTTTCTTGCATTTGTAGCAATCTTCCTATTTATTCTTTTATTTATACTAGTTGGTTGGTATTATAGCTCAATGATCCTTGGTTATTTTCTTGATTTGTTCTACTAAACAACCATAACTGAAAAAGGTTATGGAGCAAAATATATTCAGATAGAAAAAGACGAGGAGATTCTCCCTCATGAGATAAATGCTGAGGAGCTGATGATAAAAATCAGGAATATGTAAAGAAACATTCACATCACTATAGGATAACTATAACTTAAGAATTTTAACTTTGATCACTAGAGTTTTGTTCTTTAAAATTTGGTCCTAAAGATTTAAGGTTTTATGTTCCAATCCCCCAAGCTTCATTTTTTGGAGATTTGGTGTTTTGTTTTGAATGCTAGTTTCTATTACAAAAGAGGCTAAAGTAAACTTTTATATAAGGTAAGATTTTGAGTATTTTTGTTTAATTTGACCATCCAAGCACAGTCCCACTAGCAACATCTCAATGTTGACAGAAACAAAAATAACAAAGTGATCAACATAGATGAATGCAACCAACCGTTCAAAACAAGTGTAAGCCAAACCATCATTCGATTCGTTGGCATTGGCAGAGAGCTAGTATCATCAATCCATTCAAGACTACTTGAATAACTGGAAAGATTCGAGTGAAATGAGAGATGTAAAAATCAAAAGCATTTCATCAGTAAATTATTATACGTGAAAGACGACAAACATCCATATACTCAATGAACATATTTATAACACTATAATAGGCTATCAAAATTGGATGTGGATGAGCAACTTCGATAGAAAGAAGTAAGGCTTTGAGCTAGAGGAGTTCACAGGTGGTGGAAGCCATGGACCGGAACTCAACTTTGGTTGAAGAGCGGGAGATAGTGTGTTGTTTCTTGGTTTTCCAAGAGACAGGTGAATTACAAAGAAGAATAAACCATCCTATGGTGGATCGTTTGGTCAAAGGGCAACTTGCCCAGTCAGAGTCACACCAATCATAAAGTTGTAGATCACAATCAACATTTAGCTAAAGTCCTTGACCTAGGTTACCTTTTAGATATCGGACAACACAAAGAACTGCATCCCAATGTTCCTGACATGGATTGCATGAATTGTGCAAGCATATGCACACAATAGGAAAGCTTTGGTCTTGTAACAGATAAATAGATTAATTGTCCTACTAAGCGACGATAGTGTTCTGGGTCTGAAAGCAAGGATCCCTTAGCCAATGAAAGACGATGATTCTGATCTAGAGGAAGACCAGCAGGCTTGGCTTCTAACATGCCAACTTTAGAAAATGATGTCTAGAGCATATTTTCTTTGACAAAGAAAAAGACCCGTAGAATTGCGTGCAACTTCAATGCCTAAAAACTACTTCAAAGAAGCTAGGTCTTTCATGTGAAAACATTTTCTCAAATACTGTTTGAAGGTGTGAATGGCAGCACTATTATTCCCACACAATTAGATCATCAACATAGAACAATACATGAAGTCGTAGGGTACCTTGGTGCAGAATAAACAAGGAATAGTCATATTGAGATTGCATAAACCCATATTGTTTCAAAGCTCCTGCCAATTTAGCAAACCAACATCTAGGGGCTTGTTTTAAGTCGTAGAGAGATTTTTGAAGACGACAGACTTGTTGTGAATTAGGAGATCAAAATCCAAGAGGCATCTTCATATAAATCTCTTCTTCAAGATCACCATGCAAGAAAGCATTGTGAACATCCATGTAACAACCCTAAAATTTTGTTAATCCTTCCCCTATAAAGGTTAATTGGAGCATAATTTTTTTGTTCTCTCTCGCCGAAATTTCTAACGAAATTTCGGCAGAGTCTCCCCTATATCGGGAGATCCCAAGTTATCTACAGTATCACCTGCATGCAATTTGAATCATATCTTATCACAATCCCATCCATGTTTAATACAATTCATCCGCAAAACTCATTCTAGGATATGTTTAGGACCGTATTCGTTCCCAAACTCCATCATACATCACACGCATAAGGTAAGAATTAAAATAGTCAATTCACACACGAAGATTTCATACACACACACACATATAACATAATACAATTTCATATTTCATAACCAAAATTCACAAATATACTATTCTATACAGTTGATATATTTTTCTGCATAACCAAAATTACATCACAACTTTCTAAGTTCCTAACTTATACAAAAAGGATTAAGAGCCTAAAATCTATTATTGACGAGAATGGGAGGATCCTGCAAAATATAGATTTTCCATATGAGTAAAAAAATTAAGTAAATACTAGCAATTTACAGAAAAATTTAAACAGCATATCCCTCAATCTACTTAAATCGTATGAGATTCTAACACAACCATATACACCCTTTTAAGGTTATATAAAAGAAAATTTATTTCTTTTGACTACTTCTTTCTCCTTTTTTTTTCTTTCACCTCGAAGACACTATAGCCGACACTAATGACTTCCAATAGTGTCTCTAATTGCCCGACTTGAAATCAACTAATCAGTTTCATGAAAATGCTGACACAAACATAATCGTTGGTGTCATTAACAATTTTTTTTTAAAAAACCAAATATTTAATCTTTATTCCGTCATTACCTTAGAAGGTTTTAGAGTAAGCCGATGTCAAGAATTCTTGACATCATTAGCTTCATCTCCGAAGCTAATCAAGTCTATAAATTTTACCGATATCGATGTCACCCACCGATATCATTATCTATTCCAAAATCGAATAGCTAATCAAGTTTATAAATTTTGTTGATATCGACGTCACTCGCCGATATCATTAACTATTCTGAAACCGAATAGTTAATTAAGTTTATAAATTTTTGCTGATATCGACATTACCTACCGATATCATTAACTATTCCGAAACCAAATAGTTAATCAAGTTTATAAATTATGCTGCTATCGACATCACCTGCCGATATCATTAACTATTCCGAAATTGAATAGTTAATCAAGGTCTATATCTCATCACCAACATATTGGTAATGCCGATATCAACGAGCTTGTTTCTTCCTATCCACACACACGCGCACACACACACACACACATATATATCCATTTTTCCATCCCCTAACCTTTCTTTTACCCCTTTTTTTCCCTCATCACTGAGCACCAATTTGTATCTTATAGTTCAATAACTAGTAAAAAAAATAATTATTAGATAAAGGGGATATAGGTACCAAGAATCTACCTGCTGTGAACGTCCGGCTAGCGTTTCCCTGTTGTTGTTGCCCTCCACCCGGGGTTCCTCCTGAAACCACAAACACCCACCATTTGTTTTTCATGTTAATCCACATATTACACACAACAAAAAATGATAATAATATTCATTTCTCTTTACCAAATCTTTTCTTTCTCACTTATATTCCTCATTATCATCCTTTAACTTTTCGGCTCATTTATAGTCCAAATGGACATCATGAATTTAATTTTTTTTATCACCATTTATTCTCTTCTTTTATTTTCTGAGGATCAAGACACATTTTATGAATGGAAATGAACAATTTTCTACCCTTAACATGGTTAAATCTTTGCTATTCTCTCAACTTGGCCGAGACTGTCAACATAGGTGACAACTTGACCTCTCCTCAGAGTTTTACCCATATCTGGAGTTCCGGAGCTCCAAATTAGATGGGGTTGGACTCTTTGGAAAGCTAACACTCCCATCTACAACTTTTATGAAGGAACCTTCCCTTAATTATGTATGTTTCAGGTCCAAATTCTCCTACGAAACAGGGTAACGAATCTGCCCTATTTTGCAAAAATGGAGGAAACATAACCAAATCATCTTCAATCCTTGCTCCCTTATCAATCACAACCATGTTTTTCCCTTTATTCATGAAAACCCTACTCATTTATGCATTTCCTCAATATTTTATATTAAAACCCTAATTCCCAATTCAAGAAGAATTATGAACTTCTAATCAAATTGAGGTTAACTTAATAGAAATTGGAATTAGAACTCCTTATTTGGATGAAATCTTGACTTTAGTTCATAATTTTGGAAGAATCTTAGCCTTCTTCTCCTTGTTAAGAATCAACCACTCTTTTCTTCCCTAAATTCTTCACTTTCTTCTTGTTAATCCTCCCCCAAATTGTGTTCAACCACTTTAGAATTTCAATATTTTTATGGGTTTACAAGCTTTTGGGTGTTAAATCCTAGTTTTTGTGAAGAAAAATTTGGGTTATCTCAATTTTGCTGGACATGGCTGAGGGAAGAAATGGGCATTTATAGTCCCATTTCTTCTTAATTAAATTTTTGACCCCGTTTTTGTCCTTTTTTTGCTTTTCTTTTCTTTTCATAAATTTTGTATTTTTATTTTATTTATTTATTTTTTATTCTCGGGTTTCACAATCCATTTGTTGAAGTTCCCAACTGTTGGCAGCAACAACAGCAAAGAAGATACGGACAGTGACCATTTTGGTTACAGGTGTCGCACGTCGCCGTGCAGCGTCTCGGCGAGGGGGGTTTTGTATTCTCGCAATGGAGTTGTTAAGGAGTCGCCACCTGGGTGTTGAGGGTTTCTAGGAACACCTGGTTGCATTAGTCTGGTGACCGATTCAAAGATAGGGGACTGATTGCCTAAAGAGAAGGTATTAGCACCCTAGTATGTCTTATCTAAGGTAAGCTACATTGTCTATCTTGATGTGATTTTGAATGCTTCAATGGGTCGCATTTATTCATGTGAATAAATCTAGCTTTTGAAATTTTATTACAAGTTCATGAACCCTACATAAAATATCAAGAAACAGATCCATGTAAATGCCTTAAAAGGATCATCTATCGTGGATGAGTTTTCCAGAATTTTATACCTCATAAAAAATATTTCGATTGAAAAGGGAATTGGTCACCACTCAGAATAATCCTGTGAATTTTATTTGTTATTTCTAGATATGTAAATGCTAGCCTACTTATAGTTTCTTCATTTACCACTCGAAATTAACCATTAATTCTTATGAATTAATTTCATGATTGATCGATTCATAAAAAAATGACCACCACTTAGAATAATCCTGACAATTTTGGTGGTTACCTCTGAATATGTAAATGTTAGCCTACGTGTAAATCCGACATTTACTACCCAAAATTAACCATTAATTCTCATGAATTAATTTCATGATTGTTTTAATATTAGGTCAATTTCTCAAGATTTAATAAACTTGTTATTAAATCTAAGGTAAATTTTCGGAAAACACTTTGGCCGTTGCAAAGAAAACACATTTTTTTATATAGTTTTATATTCTTTTTCTTAACAAAACAACATAAATAAAATACATCACACACACACACACATCCTCTTTTTTATTTATTTTTCATCACATTTTACAAGTAAATTACAACTCATACACACATTATCGTTTTCATTTCCTTTTCATTACATTTCACAAATAACAACTAAACAAAAATAAACAAAATCAAATAAACACATAAACATAAACAAAACTACAAAAAAAACTCGGGAACAGTGCCATAAACCAGGAACAGTAGCGATAATGCAGGGGGCCCTGGTGGCACGTATGCTAACGCGGCATCATCACTAGCAGCGCGTGGAGCCACGCGCCATCGCAGAGCGAGCAACTAGACAGGGGTGTTTGGATCTACCTCTTCTCTTCACTCTCTCGCTGATGGTGGAGCTCATGGAGACCTGCAAACACAAAAGCAGCAGACGAGTCAAATTCAAAATATCCCAAATATGCTCTTCTTGGCTCTTTCAGATCTCAGATTTGTTTCTTCTTCTTCAAGGGGTGGCTGAGCTATCCATGGTGGCCTGCAAAAAAAAAAGACAAACAAACACAAACACAAAGCACAAAATCAATTCATTCTTTTCTGCATATATCAGGTCTATCTTTCTCGGCCTGTTCTTCTCCGATCGTTCTCCCTTTACTTTTTCTTCTTCAAGGGGCAGCTGGGTTTACCCAATGTGGGGGGCTGCTGGGTTTGATGACTGCTGTCTGGTGGTGCTAAAAGGCATGCCCAAGAGGAGAGGAAGGGTGGCTAACAGGTGCTTTGGGTGTGCAGACAAGGTTGTCGCGGTGGCTGGGAGGAAAATCCAGTTGGTGGGCTGTTGTGGTGGCTGGTTGGCTGAGAGGGAAGGCTTGAAATGGCATGGTTTGTTGTGGATGGGGCTGATGGGGAGATGTGACTGGTTTGCTGGCCAGAGGTGGAGAGGAAGGAGAGAGTGAGGGGTTGCCATTGAAGAGAAAAAAAAAAGAAAAAAAAAGAATGGGGGTTGGCCAGAAGGCAGTGGAGAGGAGACCATGAGAGTGGGGCTGAAGACAAAGGGCTGAAATGGAGAGAAAAGGAATATAGAGATGGGGAGCTACCAAGATGAAGCGGCGGCTGCAGCCCCAAATAGAGAGAGAAACTAGGGTTAGGGTTTTTGAATGTATGAGATTTTTTTTGGTTCTTTTTCTTTGTGATGGTCAACTCTATTTATAGAGTTTTTTATAGTCAAAATTCAAAACCAGCCCTTAACTTGCGTGTCTTTTTCAATTTGGTCATTGATTTTATATTTGTGCAATTTGACCTTGCATTGACTGTTAAATTCTCAATTTATTCAATTTTGCCCCTGTAACAAGATATTTGTTGATTTTTGTCTTTTTTAATATGTTATTTTCTGAAATATAAAAATAAATGGGTCAGAAATTGGGTAGCAACAACAGGACCAAATGTTTCATTATAGTCAAGCCCTTCAACTTAATTATTTCCCAATATCACAAGTCTTGCTTTGAATCTCTCAATGGACCCATCCGAATTATACTTGATTCGATAGACCCATTTGCATCCTATAGCTTTCTTACCAGGGGGAAGAGGTTCTGTAGTCCAAGTCGCATTATGTTCTAAAACTTGTATTTCATGTTGCATAGCCTGTCTCCATCTTTCATATTTTACAGCCTCAACAAATGATTGAGGTTCGGTGTCTGCTGTGATGACTACCAAGAAAAGTTTGTATTTTGTAGAGAAGTTATCACAGTTTATATGATGAGCTATCAGATAAGGTGTACTTCAGGACTGTGAGGATGAACTCGTCGAGGGGCTTAACTTGTAGATGGTGTTTGTCACGAAATCACGCAGACGAGTGGAAGGTTTCTTGGCATGTTGTCCTTTACCTAGATATTCTTCATTAATAACAACACTGGAACTCCCTTTATCAAGTATGGACTCATGGATACTGGTATGACCAAAACCTTCTACATGTTCGTTGTCATGAACCACTGCTGTACTAGAGGGAACAATAGCTGATACATTATTTTCCAAATGTTCTTGTCTCTCATTTGCCCCACCAATTTATTGTCTCACAGGAGAAAGGATTTAAGAAACTTTGAATGTATTAATCTCTTCTGCTATGTTTGTAATGGCTTTTACAGTTCCTTTATATAGAGGAATACAATTGTAATGTAATGCATCAGTTAAGGAATATAGAAGGAAACTATATTACAGTATCTATACATTTTATAATTGGATTTGAGACACTGCACAATTAGCTGTGATTTGCATGATTGTTTCCTTAATGCTTGGATTGGTTTTCTCCTTGATTATGGTCATCTGTGTATCTGTCAACACCCTCCCGCAAGCTAAGCGTGGTGGGAAGCACGTGAAGCTTGGATTGAAATAGCACTTCCTTTTCGAAAGCTTTAAAATCAAATAACTTGTCTTTTTGTGATTGTTGAAGTTTCTTCACGGCAACCACCCGTTCTGTCGGTATCACTGCTTTATAAACAGTTCCATGTCCTCTTTCACCAATGCAGTAGGTGGAGTTGAATTCCTCCATAGCTTCAATAATATTCTCATACAACTTCTTCCCATCGTGGCCCAGTATCGTGAACATGTTTCGATCTTGTCCATTCCCTGGCTCAGCTTCACTCTTCCTTGCTCTTTGACGGAGAATGAAGAAAGCTCCAATCACAACAAAAACTAAAAGTAAGCTTCCTAAAACAGGGAGTAAAATCAAAATCACAGCTCTTTTGCCTTTTTGCTTAGAAGTTCTATTGCTTTCTGTAAGATTACATAGCTTTAGACCATTGGCGTTGCCACATAAACCCATATTATCTCTTAATGCCTCATATGAAGCATTGTGGAAGACTTTGATATCAGGAATAGGGCCTCGAAGCTCATTGTACGATATATCCACGGTTGATAAACTTAGCAGATCTTTGAAAGAGCTCGGAATCACACCAGAAAGCATGTTGTGAGAGATATCCAGAGTTTCTAACATTCGCAGTTGCCCAAGTTGCCATGGTATCCCTTGAGCCAGGAAATTGCAACTAAGATCAAGACCATGAAGAAACTGCAGAGAGCCTATCTCATTTGGAATGCTTTCTGTAAATTTATTACTACTGAGGTTCAACAATAATAAATTTGAGCACTCCCCAAGTTGTTTTGGAATCGATCCACTTAGATTATTTGAAGCTAAATCGAGGACCTGGAGAGAAGAAAGCATCCTGATGTCTTCGGGAATGGTGCCTGAAAGATGGTTGTTGTTAAGAGTAACCTTGTACAACAACTTCAGCCTCCCTAATTCATTTGGGATGGTTCCTTCTAAGTGGTTTGAGGACAGATCAATCAACTGTAATTGAGTAGCATTCCCAATCTCTAGCAGTATCTCACCAGAAACATTATTGTTTGAGATTTTAAGGCTTGTCATGTGACAACACTCTCCCCATTTAGAAGAAAGCTCACCATAAAAATTATTGTAACTCAAATCAACATAATCCAGAGACGGATAACTACCAAAATCTTTAGAAATATTTACCGTTAATTGATTCCCATCAAGTCTTAGTTGATATAATCTAGTACAGTTTTCAAGCTTTCCTGCATGGGACCTGAGAAATAGTTGGAATTAGCAGTAAAGTTTTCCAGCAATCCTCCAAGGCATAACCCTTGGGGCAAAGGACCCGAGAATTCATTGGCAGACAAACCCAATAACGTCAAATGGGTGAGATTGTTAATCTCTAGGGGCAATGGGCCATGAAATTTATTTCCAGTTAAGCCCAATCCCACTAGAGATTTAAGTTGTCCAATGGAAGGGGGGATGGAACCCGAGAGTTGGTTCAAAGAAAGGGAAAGAAAAGTGAGGTTTGTCAAATTTCCTAGGCAATCAGGGATCGTACCAGTCAAAACATTAGATGACAAGTCAAGTATATTGAGAGATTCTAACAAATAAATTTCTTGAGGAATCAAACCGGAGAGTTTGTTGCCCCAAAGAAATAGTTTGGATAGATTTCTCAAATTTCCAATGGAATAAGGGATTTCACCGGTTAAGGAATTAATTGACAACTGAAGGTCCTCAAGAGATACTAGCAATCCAACTTCTTGAGGAATAGAACCTGAGAGTTTGTTATCCCAAAGAAGAAGAATGGATAGGTTGCTCAAATTTCCAATTGATCGAGGAATCAAACCAGAAAGATTATTTCCCGATATTGAAAGACCGGAAAGAGACGTCAACGTTCCAATTTCATGTGGGATGGAGCCACTAAAATGATTTTCACATAAACCTAACATATTGAGACTTTTCAACGAGCCTATCTCAGATGGGATACCTCCCGTGAAATCATTATAGCATAAATCAAAGTAGGTGATTTTGGATAGATTACCGATGTGTGGTGGAATGCTTCCATAAAGCGAATTATTCGCAAGGTTAAGAATGAGAAGATTGGGGAAGGAGGGGAAGTTGAAATCATGAAGCGTGCCTCTCAAACCAAAACTTCCGAGTGTCAAGTTGGTGACGCTTCCAGAATTGTCACAGGTGATTCCAACCCAACCCTGGCATGGATTGGTGCCGACCCAAGAAGAAAGCAGAGATTGGCTTTGGTTGCCAAGACTTGCTTTCCATTTCGAGAGAGCCTCAGCTTCTGTATTGTTACCAAACACTGAAGTTGCAGAGGAAGTGGACAAAGGAGAGTTTAATATATGAAAAAACAGGACGTGGAGAAACACTGAGAATGGTTTGTGTAGTAAGGACGTCATGGTGTCTCTTCAAGATCTATGGAAAAGGGTTTGATGTGGTAGATGAACACCCTAGCTAGGCTCTTTGTACAATGGAAAACAATGTAATCTTTTATTTTTTCATAATTTCATTAGATTTAATATTGGAATTCTCAAACTCCCAATTCGTCAATAATGACGCTGACAGTGTTGACTTCCATAATAAATTGTTGAAAGCAATACACCTTTGTAGCTTGCATGAATGTGTTGTTCACAACTGATTTTATAAAAAAACGTTTTTCCTGGTTGAATTTGAAGTAATTTTCTCTTTAAGACGAACAAACAATTCAAACCCAAAACATAATAAATTTGGAAGACTTTCATGTATTTTTCTTCATTTTATTACCAATATCACCGTTTAAAGAGACGCTCCTTTCAAATTTCGACGCCGTGCAATCCAAGCATGTCTGTAAGAGGCTGTCTCCAGGTTTGATTTTATCAGTCAAGGGGACCTTTTGTTATTCAACTTGTCGTTTTAGCTGGTAGTTTGGATGCTAATAAAAGCCAATAAATTGCATGATGAACTGCTTCCTACCTTTTTGTCCTAGGGAGTGTTTGAAAATAGACTTTGTTTATATATATAAACAAAGTCTATTTTCAAACACTCCCTAGGACAAAAAGGTAGGAATATAAACAAAGTCTATTTTGAAACACTCCCTAGGACAAAAAGGTAGGAAGCAATATATATATATATATATATATATATATATATATATATATATATATAAATTATTTTTAATATCAATAAATAAAAATATTTTTGTAAAAAAAAAAAAACTTGCGAATACAAACATACCCTTGATTTGATCAACATATCATGGTTGGAAAGGTCGTGGCACACTCTTGTTAAAGTCTAATAGCCAATAAATAGACCTTAGATGAAAACCTTCTTGACGTTTAACATTGACTTCAGATTGATTTGAGTTAGCAAGAAAGAGAGAAATCGCCATCAGATGAGAAATGGCGTTGCTTGCTGGTTCATGTTTTCCCACTTGGGGCTCTACTGTTTTCCCACTTTTCAAGATAAACGTTGTAAGATGTTAACCACTTCTTCAAAATTAATACCTTCTAAAAAAAACGTTGGATTACGATGTTATGGATTCATTTCATAACTTATTGTTTTGAAACTTGATATAGATGGGGTTTTATTTTGAATTGGTTTGGAAGTATACCAGTTAAATTTAATTAATTAAATTACTCAGTCAAATCTAATTAAATTCAAGAATTTGAATTTTTTATTTATATTTATTTTTAAATCACATTATATTTTTAAAAAATATTTATTCAAAACATCATTTTATTTATAAATAAATAAAACATTGTTGCTTTAGGTTTAATCTAAGTTCGATTAAAGAACAAAAACAAAATTAGAATCATTATCATTATGAATATAGTTATTATAAATGTTTGGATTATAATAAAATTATTAAATAGTCTAGAAGCATAAATAAAATTGTAATAAAAGAGCAAGCTAGAAAATATTTATAGAAAAAACAATTACTATGATTATTATCAATGTGTAAAAAATTTAAACTATAAAATTAAATTAAAGAACAAAACAAAAAACTCTAACAAAAGAGCACATAAAAACAACCAAAATAAATGATAAAACTAAAATAAATATTATTAGCATCTAATAAAAAAATCATTTGATTTGAACAGCCCAGAAAATTGAAACCAAATGAATATTTACCAAAAGAAAATGTTGGAAAGAAATAGAAAATGATTTAGGGATATTATTATATTGAGCTTGTAAACATGATCAGAACTATAAGCTACACAAAGAAACACGTACAATTCGCATTGATCATTTACCATTGACTAATTATCCCGAAACGAATACAAATCAACAGGGCAGTCATGGCAAGGTAAAAAGAGGAGAATTACGTGTAAGAGCCAAAACCTTAAAAACTATTCAAATTCGACGTCATGTTAAAATCCACAGTTAAATTATCCATATCAAAAGTGTTTTTACCATACCATTTATATATATATATTAGCCACCTATCCACGTTTTATTGGCTGAAATTATATTTTTTTTCAACATAAAAAATATTAATTATATAAAATTTTTATTATAATATAAATTTGGACAAAATAATAAATTCATACAGAATTCTTGTGGAGTGCGAGTTTCCTATATATATATATATATATATATATATATATTTCAACTAAATCACTATCATTAAATTATCATCCTCATTTAAAAAGAAAGAAGATTTGGATACCTGAATTACCAATTCACTGTATTATGATTAATTTAATTTATAATACAATTTCAATTAAACACAAAAAGTAAAATATAAATTGTGAAAACACATGCAATAATCAAATAAAAAAAATAAGCAATTTATTTTCTATCTACAAAAAGAAAAAAAATTATTAAAAATTCATCCCTACGTTACCATCATTATTATAACTATAACAATTAAAATTATCATCAATATTACTGCTCAAACAATTAAAATTATTAAATTGCCCCAAAGAATAAAAAATATTTTTAAACAGAAACAGTACAAAATAATCACTAAAATTATCATTATCATTATGCAAACGATGAAACTATAAAATCATCTAATCCGAAAAGCAGATAAAAATAACAAAAAACACCAGTAAAAAAGAACAAATAGACAAAGGAAGAAATATTATTTTAAAATTATCATCAACATAAATTAAAATTTCAGGACTAAATGAAATAAAAATAAAACCCCAACAAAAAATAAAATGAAAAAAATAAAAATAAAAAACTAAAAGCATAGATGTATAAATACAGATAAAAAAATAAATATTATCCAAGAAAAACCAAAAAAATCAAAGAAATTAATACTAAATAATAATTTAAAGAATAAAAGATAAAATAAAAAATATAATTAATTTTAATCAAATACGAGGTTAATTATATATTTTGATATTGTAATAATAACGCTTATATATATATATATATAAACAAATGAACTAAGTGTTTTTAGAAAACCTCAAATTAATTTAATCTTAGTGTTCTAAAACACTTTTAATATAATAACATGAAGAACAAATATTAAAAAAAAATATTCTATTTATAACAATAATTATGGTGGCATTGATAACATTGTCAATAATAAACAAATTATTAATTATTTACAATAATAGTTATAATGGAAGCTATAATAATTGTGATAATATAACATTCATGATAATAACAACGAGAATAATAATTAAAATAAGTCATTAGTGGATGTGGTTTTTGTTCAAAATTAACTTTTGTGTCTTTTTATGTATGATATTTTAGATCACGTAAACATAAAATATAAGAATTAACACATAGACAAAATGGGTGGGAAAATTAGGTCAAATTATCTACAATGAAAAATATACTAGCTATTTACCTTGCGCTTCGCCGTAACCAGAGCCAAATTTTTTAACATGTAAAAAAAATATTAATGGTCCTATGTTTTTTTATGATACTATACATCTGAGTAAAATAATCAATTTCCAAAACTTTTAATTATTTAGTTTTTTTATATATTCATTTTATTATGGATAAGATATTTAAAATAATAATAATTATTATTTTTAAGATTTTGTTTTTCTTAAAAATATATGAGGCTAATTATATATTTTGAAATTGGTTTAATATTTACGCCTAAAAATATATATAAAAATAAGCACAGCAACGAAAGATATGATTCTGAAAATTCAAAATGCAAAGCTGTTACACAACAATAGACACGATAGGTTGATAATGTAAATGCTATATATATAGCAGTATGTGTACATAATATAATTAAGGGGAAAAAAATTAAAAATTCAAACACAATTGTTGTGATCCTAAACTTTTCAGGGAGCAACGTTAATTCTTTCATCACCAACATAATCTTTCTAGAATGGAAAAACTATATTCATTTGATAATAATATCAACTCTTCGTCACAGATATCATCCAGGCAAAAGAATAGGTGCACACAACAATTAATCTCACACAGAGAGACATGAGATTTTGTACCACAATATAATCTGCAAGATTGGCAAAGCAATGCCCGTGGTATGGTCACCAATAATCTTTTGAAAATTTACCTGACAAATCTAAATCCTAGATAGACAGTGCATTGATTTCCAAATCCTACATGATTTTGGGTCGTGTGGGCCGTGGTTTTGTTTTAATTTATTAAAATAATTCATGTGGCATTAAGTATATTACATAAAACTGTAAATGTAGGGAAGCAGAGTAGAAGATGAAAGAGAGCAGCGAAAATTATATGTTACTGGGACTCATCAAGAGATACACAAGGATGAGCTGCTATAAATAACGGGTCAAGAATGGCTCAGAGTTGATTTTATATATAAGATGAATTTTATTATATAAAACTTGCAAGTAAATAATAGAATGGATTAAAAAGAATTACAATCCAAGACTGGTGAATGAAAAGAAACTAAAGCCAAACTAAAGATAGGTTGCCTTCTCAGCTTCATAGAAAACATGCCAACATGTATAAGATGATCATGCAACCTCCTCGGCCAATCCTTTGCCACTATAGAAGTCCAATTGATAGCATTAACTGAGCCTGACCCGATAAACCAGTGCGCTTGTGTAGCATGCTCATGAGTTTCACTTAAATCCATCATTTTCTTTATCGTCAGGACCTCAGCTTCATTTTAATCCGTAATTCATGTTGGCAAGGAGAAAACACACACGATTATCCCTATACGATCTCTCAGAACTCCTCCAATTAATGACTTTCCTGGTTCACACTTGCAAATATATATCAGCAGCAAGTTGACTTTAGCTTATCTAATTTATTAAGCTGCAGAGTTTACAACATTCCTTTGAAATCTAATGGCTCTGTATATGAGGGTAACAACGAACAAACACAGGAATTGCTGCCGAACACAGTTAGATGATGTACAATCCATGATCAAAATGGGAAATATAAAGTCTCTTACTGGAACTAACGGAGAGATGAGAACGAATTGCAGAAAAGTTAATAACTAGGATGAGTTTCTGTTCAAGGTATGCTTTGTTTCCTTGAGCAGGCTATTGCTTTAATTTTATCCTTTATGTTTATTTACATACAATTTCATTGTCATGAATTTGCAAGAATAAAATTGTTTTCGGATTTAAGACTTATTTGGAAACATTAATAAATTTTATTGAGCCCAATGGTCGTATATCTCCCTCTATGAAGGTGCAGACGAAGGCTCCGAGGATTGGGTTCACATATTGTTGGATCTACTTGAAAACCGAATAAAGAACAAATTCTTACGAAGATGAATCCATTGAATGATCATCTAATCTAAAACAGTATTTTTTTTCACGCACTTACAACCCATGAACACAATCTATAGCAAATTACAACATTTATTTTTCAAGCAGACAATAGAAGTAAGCCAAAACCCAACAAAGCCCGTCCTGGTAACCTATAATTCTTACAAAGCTGACACTATAATAACATTAACTGCATGTGTGTCACAATATATCTTCCAAAGTTATTGTGGAGAATGGTTTTGTCAATGGAGGCCACTTAGTTGCAAGCTCCGAAGAAATGTTTCCCATTGCTGGCCGAGAATGGGGATTGGGATGCAAGCATGCAAGAGCTATCTTCATGATATGAACAACACCTTCGGCTGCTCCTTTTTTAGGAAGCGAGATGCGTTGGTCAAGCACATCCTTCAACAATGTCTGTTGAGAAATCAGTGATATCGAAGATGATGAGGAAGATGCGTGCGAGGAGAGTGTGGAGATGAGATCACCTGGGTGCCTTCCCATCATCACTTCCATTGTTACCACTCCGAAGCTATACACATCACATTTTTCAGTCACTTTCATTGTGTAAGCTAGCTCTGCAAAAAACAATTGTTATGCTCTGTTTTTATCACCTTAAATAGAAATTTTTATGTGTTGTTTGCATCTCAAGTCACAAAAAGTTGCAGCACCAGCTGACATACTTCCAATTAAAAAGTTGATAGAAATGAAATTTAAAGAATCATTTTGGTAATTCAATGTTGAAATAAAGTTACGCACCTGGAGCACTATAACCAAAAGTACCAGCAAACGCAGTCCAATTAGACGAGTCAGGCATCAACAATCTAGCTGTGCCGAAGTCGGAGACGTGTGCCTCATACTCCAAATCCAGAAGAACATTACTGCTTGTGATGTCTCGATGAATGATTGGAGGAGAGCAAGAATGGTGTAGATAGGATAGAGCTCCAACCATCCCTTTTACAACATTTAGCCTTTTCATCCAATCCAATTCAATTGCTTGTTCCTCGCTTGTTAGAACCTTTCTCAAGCTTCCTCTTTCTACGAACTCATAAACCAAAAAAGAGTGCTTCGCATGTGAGCAAAATCCATATAGCTTCACGATATTTCGATGTCGAATATTTGCCAATACACAAACCTCTTTTTCGAAAGCTTTAAAATCAGATAACTTGTCTGTTTGTGACCGGTGAAGTTTCTTCACGGCAACCACCCGTTCTGTCGGTATGACTGCTTTATAAACAGTTCCATATCCTCCTTCACCAATGCAGTAGTTGGAGTTGAATTCCTCCGTAGCTTCAATAATATTCTCATACAACTTCTTCCCATCGTGGCCCAGTATCGTGAACATGTTTCGATCTTGTTCGTTCCCTGGCTCAGCTTCACTCTTCCTTGCTCTTTGACGGAGAATGAAGAAAGCTCCAATCACAACAAAAACTAAAAGTAAGCTTCCTAAAACTGGGAGTAAAATCAAAATCACAGCTCTATTGCCTTTTTGCTTAGAAGTTCTGTTGCTTTCTGTAAGATTACATAGCTTTAGACCATTGGCGTTGCCACATAAACCCATATTATCTCTTAATGCCTCATATGAAGCATTGTGGAAGGCTTTGATATCAGGAATAGGGCCTCGAAGCTCATTGTACGATATATCCACGGTTGATAAACTTAGCAGATCTTTGAAAGAGCTCGGAATCACACCAGAAAGCATGTTGTGAGAGATATCCAGAGTTTCCAACATTCGCAGTTGCCCAAGTTGCCATGGTATCCCTTGAGCCAGGAAATTGCAACTAAGATCAAGACCATGAAGAGACTGCAGAGAGCCTATCTCATTTGGAATGCTTTCTGTAAATTTATTACTACTGAGGTTCAACAATAATAAATTTGAGCACTCCCCAAGTTGTTTTGGAATCGATCCACTTAGATTATTTGAAGCTAAATCGAGGACCTGGAGAGAAGAAAGCATCCTGATGTCTTCGGGAATGGTGCCTGAAAGATGGTTGTTGTTAAGAGTAACCTTGTACAACAACTTCAGCCTCCCTAATTCATTTGGGATGGTTCCTTCTAAGTGGTTTGAGGACAGATCAATCAACTGTAATTGAGTAGCATTCCCAATCTCTAGCAGTATCTCACCAGAAACATTATTGTTTGAGATTTTAAGGCTTGTCATGTGACAACACTCTCCCCATTTAGAAGAAAGCTCACCATAAAAATTATTGTAACTCAAATCAACATAATCTAGAGACGGATAACTGCCAAAATCTTCAGAAATATTTCCCGTCAATTGATTCCCATCAAGTCTTAAACGGTGTAAAGTGGTACAATTTTTCAAGCTTTCCGGGATTGAACCTGAGAAATAGTTGTGAGAAGCAGTAAGGTTTTCCAATACTCCTCCATGGCATAGCTCTTGTGGCAATTGACCCGTGAATTCATTTTGAGACAAACTCAAAAACTTTAATTGGGTGAGATTGTTCATCTCCAGAGGCAATGGGCCGTGAAGTTTGTTATCAACGAAGCTTAATTCCACCAGAGATTTTAGTTGTCCTATTGCTGAAGGAACATATCCAGATAGATTATTTTTACCAAGGCCAAGTGCAGCGAGCATACTCATGTTCCTGATAGAAAGAGGAATAGGACCAGAAAGTTTGTTACTCTCAAGAAAGAGGATGGATAGGGTTCTCAAATTCCCAATGGAATTAGGGATTTCCCCTGTTAGAAAATTACTTGACAAGTCAAGTTCATTTAGAGACTTTAATAACCCAATTTCTTGAGGAATGAAACCAGAAAGGTTGTTACTCCGAAGAAAGAGTATGGATAGGTTTCTCAAATTCCCAATGGAATTAGGGATTTCACCAGTTAAAATATTACCTGACAAGTCAAGTTCATTGAGAGACTGTAACAACCCAATTTCCTGAGGAATGAAACTGGAGAGTTGGTTTCGCTGAAGGTAAAGCCAAGACAATCTGGTCAGGTTTCCAATGGAATTAGGGATTTCACCCGTTAAAAAATTACTCGACAAGTCAAGTCCATTTAGAGACTCTAGCGACCAAATTTCTTCAGGAATGGAGCCAGAGAGTTTGTTACCTCCAAGAAAGAGGAAGGATAGGTCTCTAAAATTTCCTATGGAATTAGGGATTTCATCGGTTAAAAAATTATGTGAAAAGTCAAGTTTTTTCAGAGACTTTAGAAACCTAATTTCTTGAGGAATAGAACCAGAAAGTTTGTTGCCCCAAAAATAGAGCAGAGATAGGTTTCTCAAATTTCCAATACATGAGGGGATTCCACCGGTTAAAAAGTTGCTTGACAAGGATAGTTCATTAAGAGATTCTAGCAACCCAACTTCTTGTGGAATGAAACCAGAGAGTTTGTTACTATAAAGATAGAGTATGGATAGATTTCTCAAATTTCCAATTTCATGTGGGATGGAGCCATTACACTGATTTTCACATAAATTTAATAAATTGAGACTTTTCAAGAAGCCTATCTCAGATGGGATACTTCCCGTGAGTTCATTATGACACAAGTTCAACTCAATAATTCTGGATAGATTACCAATTTGTGATGGAATAGTTCCAGAAAGAGAATTATTCCGAAGGTCAAGAATGAGAAGATTGGGGAAGGATGAGAAGTTGAAATCATAAAGCGTACCTCTCAAACCAAAACTTTCAAGTGTCAAGTTGGTGACACTTTCAGAATTGTCACAAGTGATTCCAATCCAATTAATGCAAGGGCTGATGCCGACCCAAGAAGACAAGAGGGATTGACTTTGACTGTCGAGACTTGCTTTCCACTTAAGAAGAGCCTCAGCTTCTGTATTGTTACCTTCAGCAACTTTGTATTCGGCAGCACTGGCAGGAGTACCAAATATTGAAGTTGTAGAGGAAGTATGATCAGCAAAAGCAGAGAAAGGAGAAAACCAGAACATGTGAAGAAGAAAAAAGAGGTGGAGAAAGAATGAGGAGAATGGTCTGCGCAGCAAGGACGCCATGGTGTGTTTTCAAGAGATATAGGGTATGGTTTGATATGGTAGATGAAGATGCTAGGCTACACGAAGAGGTATTTATAGAATGGAAAATATCATTGGAGTCCCTTTTTTTCAAGTTCATGGAATAATTACAGATATTGTGGGCTCTTTTTTCTACTGTGCAAGTTCTGTAGACATTGGCAATGCTGACTTGCTTCTGTGAATTTGATCACCTAATTGGTTTAAATTTTTTTTCCTACAGAAGCTCTTGTCTTGAATTTGCTAGCGGGTGTTTGTTCAGTACGTCTGCGATGAAAGCTCAACAAGCCAATAGCCTATTATAGTGCCAAGTGGGGTTGAGTTTTCTAATGCAATGATGGATTACTACAAACCTGTTATTTCTAATTCATCAATAATTTCCAAATCCTAGTATGCGACACTTTTGTGGGCTCTCCCTACAGGAATTCTTGAAAGAGTATTATATACGCTGAGAATTTTATTTTCTGAGTTGACGAGAAAGTTGACAAATTTTCCACGGAAAAGATAATGGTGGGCCAACGTTTCCGTATCCGCTGCCCCAGGTGGGTCTTCAATTTGTTGCTATAGCTTTCGAAGGTCGGGACTGGCCTAGGCGCGACGGCCCCCTCTAAGATGACAGATCCATGAATGAGTCGTCATCGTCATTGAGGTCATCAATCAAGGAAAGCGGATTCCTGATGACTATCATAAAAGAGATCCAGATTCGAAGCTGGTCATGCCCTTTTCCTTTGAATCGAGCAGTGCGTGTGAGCTACCGAACGAACTTTGTTTAGCATTTCAGTCTTGGGTGGCATCTCCAATGATGTTCGGCATGGTCAAATTGAAGACGACGATGACCCATCACGACCACGGGAACATAGACAACAAGGATGGAACTTGAGTGCGTATTTCACCACTGTTTACTTAGACATGGTTTACCGTATACAGTAAAATACTAATTTGTTTCTTAGATTGAAATTTTTTAGCCCCTGGAATCGAGGATATTTTCAAACTTTCTAGGGGATATAGATAGTATTACTGAATTTGTTGTATAGCAAAACTATAAAAATAACCCCCATAAACGATAAAATATTTGCCCCTGACCCGAGGGTGTTCTTGGTTTTTCCAATATTTTTGCACAGTAATTTATTGAAATAACCCTCTAAAAAGACAAAATAGAATATTGTAGCTGGGGTAGCATGGTATTTTCCACGCAGGTTATTTCATAATTTTAATTGGGTGTAGAGGTGTAAACGTAATTAATCAATATTTTATTACTGTTTCTGAAACGCCACAGGGCACATTGTTTGAACGTGCGGGGTATTTAGGCAGTCCAAACTGCACTCCCGCCATGTCCTCTGGTTTGGCGCCCTATCCTCTGTCCACCAGTGCCACGCATGTCCATCTACGATGTTCGAGCAATCATCGTCGAATAGTTTTAGAATTTTTCTCTATTTTCTCTCTCCTGCCGCCACAATTTATGTATAAGTCCTTCATGTGTGTAGTTTGTTTAGTTTAGTCCAAGAGGTTTTAATTTCGTTTTTATTCTTGATTTCTTTAATTAAAAGTCTGATTGTTTTGAATTGTGCTCTTCAATTAAAACTGATTATAAATGTTGGGTTTCATTTCAATCCTTATTCTTTTGATTTTTTATTTCTTTTTTGTTCTTTTAATTTTTCGGTACACAGGTTTTCATTGCTTTTAATTTTTTCCTCCAATTTAAATTGATCATATATGCTACTTTTCATTTCAATCCTCATTCTTTTATTTTTTTAACTAAATTAAACAGCAATTACCTTTAAAGATATCATTATTTTCTTTGGTCCCAAAGTGTTTATTTGTTTAAATTTTATCCTTAAATTGGTATTAATTATATATATATATATATATATATATATATATATATATATATATATATATATATATATATATATAGTGTTTTAATTTGTTTAAATTATGTCCTCTAATTGAAATTGCTCATATATACTACTCTTCATTTCGTTTCTTATTCTTTAAATCTTTTAACAAAATTACATTGCATTTTTTTTAAAATACCTTTATTTGTTTTGGTCCCAATATTTTTATTTGTTTTAATTTTATCCTTTGATTGGAATTAATTATTTATTTTATTTTTTATTTTGGTCCTTATTCTTTGAATTTTTTATGTGATATTAATTCATTTGGTTTCTTTTTGTCATTCTTGGAAAATATTTATTTTTTATTTATATTTATGCATCTATAATTTTATTATCTGCGCAATAATAATGATTATTTTAGTGATTATTTTTTTATTGTTTTTTTGTAAAAATGTTTTTTTTTGTTTTTTTCGAGATAATTTAATGATTTTAATTGTATGGATAGTAATATTGATATAATTTTAACTATTATATCAATGATAATGATGGTAACGTAGGGATGAATTTTCAATTTATGTTTTTGTTTTTTTGTAAATAGAAAATTAACTACTTATTTTTTATTTTATTATTGCAGGTATTTTCACAATTTATATTTTTTTTGTGTTTGATTTAAATTGAATTATAAAATGAACTAATCTTAATACAATGAATTCAATAATTTAGACATCCAAAACTTCTTATTTTTTTAATGATGATGATAATTTCATGCTACTTATTTAATTGAAACCTACTAAACAGATAAATTTATATCGATTTAAAATTCATATATTTTCTAGAAAACTTGCACTTGACAGGAATTTTATACAAATTTATTATTTTGACAAAATATATATTATAATAAAAAATTCTCACACAATTAATAATTTTAACAGAAGGTAGAGGAACTAAATCTCAAGCATTATGTTATGCAAAGTATAAAGCTTCTCATTCATAGCTTGCTACTAAAAATGATCAAGAATTGTGGATGAAACAGAAGAAGAAAAGTATATGCTTAAGAAAAACAACATGATAAGACACATAAAATTTTTGAGTTACGGGATCAAAACAATGATATCTCTTATTATCTTCACCATAACCAAAAAAAAACATAAAAAACAAACCGAGAGGATGATTTGTTGCTCTTAACATAAGGAGGAAGGATAAAACAAGTACAATGATAAACTATAATGGAAGAATAATCAGGAGCATCAACATAAAACTTTTTAAAAGAAGATAAACCTGAAATATAAGAAGATGAAATTATATTAATTAAATTTATAGTCGTAAGAACATCTTCTTCTCAAAACTCACTAGGAACCACAATAGACAATAATAGAGAATGAGTCATTTCAATAATATACTTACATTTTCTTTTAGCAATGTTATTTTGCTCAAGAGCATTTTTACAAAAAGTTTGATGAACAATTCCATCTTAAGCAAACAACTCATAAAATGTTTTAGAGGTGCATTCCCCATTTAAATCACACCTAAAATATTTGATAACAATAAAATGTTAAGTTTTGACAAGAGCTCGAAAAGTTATTATATGTCAAAGAATTAAGAATGATGTTTCATTAAATAAACTCAATAATAATGACTATGATCATCAATAAGAGAAACATAATATCAGAACCCTTATTTAGTGACAACAAGAGAAGGTCCCATAACCAGAATGAATCAAATGAAATAGAAAAGAAAAAATAGAAATACTTCAATTAAAAGGTAAAGCAAAAAAATTGTCAATTTATATCCTCTACCATTAGAAATATCACAAGTTTGTAAATTTTCTAAAGCTTTAGTTGATTTGCACTTGACAAGAATGCCAGAAATAAAAACTAAAAGAAGACAAGTAGACATTAATATCAACTACAGCAGGAGCAGGCATTATAAACTCATCTAGAATATAGAGTCTCTTGTCCTTACACCCTGTACCAATCAACTTCTAAAATTATTGATCCTACACACAATACAAAAAGGAAAATATAACTAAATAATCATCAGAATTACATATTTAACCAACAAAGATAAAATTCAGTAAACATCCCCTTGGTCAAAGTAGTCTAATATGCGTTCAAAATAAATTATTCAAATGATTGATGATGATAAGAGTTGGAACTTTGAAATTCCATTGACTTGAAGTCGTCTTCTGTTACCTCGAAATTTCATCATTTTACACTTTCCATTTTCCACCAGCTATTGCTTTCCCATTACCTATACTCTAAATGCGGGGCCATTTGTCAGAAATTTATGACTATGGTGCTGGTGGTGCTGGTGGTGCTGGTGGTTTATGACTATGGTGGTGGTGGTTCTGGTGAGGATCCATTAGGGAAGTAACATTGGAGAGATCAGAATGAATTGCTGGAAAGTTACATTAATTAGACTGATATTAAATGTGCACGATTCGTTCATTTCAGTGGACATGCAACTTGGAATTTTATTTCCGTGGATGAATTATCATACATTATAACAAAGTATTTCTGACCACACTTGATGAAATCCAGAAAAATGAAAAGCACCTAGGCTCCCCATCTTCTAGAAAAATTTGCTTAGAATGTCGCACATCGGTGCTACGAGATAACTTCCCTGCAAGTAGTGCGGTATTTTTTTCTATATAAAAAGCTAATTGATTTTTTTTATACTGTAACTAGTTATTTTAATATTTAATTATAAATTTATAATAGATAAAATCTGTTAAAAATGATTTTTTTTCATCTAAAAGAAACATTGTAATTAAAACACAGGGGGAGTTTTGTAAATTTTCTAATTGTAGATAATCTAGGCAAATTTATCTACCCATTTTATTTATGTGTTGCATATTTTTTTTCTTTATATAATATTAAATCTGAAATATTTTACATAAAAATGTTATAAAGTAATTTTTTTACCAAAACAACCTAAAATCTAAGGATTGAATTTTTCTAAGAAATACAACCTAAACAAAAGAGGAAATAATTAGAATTAAAAAACAAAATTAAGAGTGTATATATATAAATATGGACAAAATATGGACTATTTAGAAATATATCTAAAAAATAAAGAATTAAGAGTATATTAGTCGAAATGAAAATAAAATATGTAAATAATTTTAACCGAAAGATTAAATTAAAAAAATTAAAAGTGTTGCAAGGAAAAAATAAATAATTCTTTTATTTAGCGATTTAGTTTCTATCCATTTATTTTTTTAGTAATTTTGGTATAATTCTAAATAATTTGTTTGTATTTATGTCTCTATAGTCTTAGTTTTGACTTTTAATTTTGATTAGAATTTATCTTTGTATTAAATATAGCTTTGGTTAAAAAACAGAATAAGTTCACCTTTGGTGGTGTGAAATGAAAGTAAAACCTGTTAGAGAATAATATAAATCATATTCTAGAGCCTCACTTACAAGTTTGAGCTTTTAGATGAGATGATCCCTTAACATGATATCAAAGCCTTGTTGACCTAGCGGTTACAAGTTCGAATCTCACCACCTCCATTCTATTTGATAAAAATCAAGCACGGGATAATGTGGGCCTATGCAGGTTTCAAGCCCAAAGGGCTTTCACTTGCGGGGAGGTGTTAGAGAATAATATAAATCATATTCTGAAGCCTTACCTATAAGTTTAAGTTTTTAGGTAAAATGGTTCCTTAACAAAACTCTCTCTTATACATATATAGTTAATCTTCAGTTATTAGTTATTTGTTATATTTTTTAAGGCATTAATATCTAAGGGCTTTCACTTGAAACTTGCGGGGAGGTGTTAGAGAATAATATAAATCATATTCTGAAGCCTTACTTATAAGTTTAAGCTTTTAGGTAAAATGGCTTCTTAACAAAATCCTCTCTTATACATGTATAGTAAATCTTCAGTTATTAGTTATTTGTTATATTTTTTAAGGCATTAATATCTAACAAATATCATTATTTTTAAGATAACAAACCTTTAAAATAATATTTCTCAATATTCTAAATGCATTATTTATAATAAAATGAACATATTAAAGAAATCAATAATTGAAAGTTTTGTAGAATGATTATTTCGCTCTAATGTATAACATTATTTAAAAAACCATGAACCATTAATATTTTTTGACACATTATAAAATTTAATTTTGTCTGCGGCGAAGCGCAAGGCAAGTCACTCATATATTTTAAATTTGTAGATAATTTGATCAAATTTTTTCACCTATTTTGTTTATCTGTAGATTCATATATTTTTTTTATTCATGTAATATTAGATTTGAAATAGCATACATAAAAGCCACAAAATTCAACCTTTATAAAAAATAACATCAGCTGATGAATTATTATTGTCTTGTTATTATCATGATTGTTAAATTTTTACAATTATTATAGTTGTCATTATAAATAATTCATATTCTAATTATTATTGTTCATACTATTGATGACACCATAATTATTGTTAGAAAAAGAATTAAATTATTTTTTTAATTAGATAAGATTTTTTCCTCATATTATTATATTAAAAATATTTCAGAACACTGATAGTAATTGTTTTTTTCAAAAAACCTAAGGTTATATATATTTCAAGGCGTTAATATTAAATAAATATCAAAATATATAATCAATCTCACATATTTATAAGAACAATAAACTCACAAAATAATTATTATTATTATTTTGAATGTCTTATCTATAATAATTAGAAATTTCAACACCTAACAATATTAACAAAAAAAACCAATTAAAAAACAAAATAAATGACAAAAAAATAATATTAGATTTATAAAAATTATTTAACTTCAAGAACAAATAAAAAAAAGAGGAAAAATAATAAATATCAATTTTCAAATGATCACTAACAGAAATTAAAATTTCAACATTGAAATAACAGTGGAAATAATAAAAATTAAAAACAAAAACTAAAAGCATGTATATATAAACATTGAAAAAAAATAAAAACCATTTAAGAAATAAAAAAATCACATATATAATCAAGATAAAAAAAACACATATATAATAAAAAAAAATGTATAAAGGCTGAAATGAAAAAAACATATATAATAAATTTTATTCAAAGGATAAAATTGAATCAAATCTAAACTTTGATATCCAAAAAATTAAAGATTTAACACAAAACTGGAAATTTTAAAGACTAAGAACCGAAATAAAAATAAAATATATAATCAATTTGAATGGAAGGATACTATTGAAACAAATCAAAACTTATGATATAGAAAATATTAAGGATTTCAAACCAATCAGTAACTTAAAATATGGAGGACCAAAATGAAACTACAATATATAATCAATTTCAATTGAGAGACGAAATTGAAATAGATTAAAACCTATATAACAGAAATAAGGACTACAACAAAAAAAATAAAAGATTAAGGACAAAAATGAAAACCTAACAAACAGCGGGTGTTGACGTGGAACTTTTTCGACCAACTTTGGATGCAACGCGCTCCACCATAAGGTAGAGGACATGGAGGAGCATCCAGTGACACGCTGATGCAATTTTTTTACTGCCTTTGTACCCTACACGCGCTTCCCAAAGGGGGCGTGAGCCCGAAATCCATCAACGCCTCCTCCGGACACACCTGCTGCAGTCGGTAGAAAATAATAATTTAAAAATGATCAATTACCTAATCACTCCTACACCGAAGTCTTGCATTTTATCTTTTATAATGGTAAAGCAATATTAACACAATAACAACATTGTTCCTCTCGGAATAAAATAATATTGAAAAAAAGTCTATTACCGTCTAACCCCTGCCGCCATGTCATCTTTTTTTTTCATATATGGAGGCAAATCGATAGTTACACAATGGTTACATTTTTCATGAAAAATGTGTAAGGATCGTGATACTCTTGTAGACAAAACTTTGTTTTTGTCTTCTTAGGGGCTAACTTAATTATTTTACTGTATGTGAGAAGGTGAAAAATCTATATCAACCCTGATTCTTTTGTTAAGTCTAAGGTGCATTGAGGGATAAAATAATAATTTCATTGTAAAAATACATAGTGATTTGTGTGTAGCTAGAATGAATGCCGAAGTTCATTTAGGTTTTTTTATAATATGTCCGTAGAGCCTCCACTGAAAAGTTGTTCATTCCGAGTGCAAAAGGCCCTGCTTGTTTGCCAAGTTCTTGAAACAAAGTTATCAAATGTGAATGGAGTCATAGCATCTAGTGAATCATTGCCCGTGTTTAAACAACTTGATGTTAACGATGTTGCCACGGTTTAATCAAGGCTGGTCTCATTGTACACCCGGTTTCGAACCATTATGCACCTGTGAGATCCTACGAATTCAAATGAAAGATTGTAGGAAGTTTAAAAACCGAAATCAGCAGACACAAGAACATTGGTAGTAGTGATCCATTCTTTCATTTATATTTTAGCTGAGAGAGCAATCTATTTAAGAAATTGTAAGACCTTTTACACAAGTATATGTATATCAAGATATGTAGGACTTACAAATTATGAATATCTAAAACATATATTAAATGTTATTCCCTTACTCAATTGGTTGAACTCACCCCTTGTTTTTTATATTTTTCAGGTCCCAGTTTCTTTTAGTAGGTTGACTTTGTTGATCATTCCTTGCTTCTTAGCTTTTTTGTTTGGCATGTTTCACTTATTTTTGTGTGATTTTCCTTTTACATGTCTTAAAGTGCTTCATTATTACATTGTTTTATTTAAAATTGAATTTTATATAATATATCACATATTTTGAACCCTTATTTTGTTTTTATTTGATGATATTCCAAAGCTAAGCATGGGTATAGTATCTCATGAAACTATATCTATATTACTGGTCATGGACCTGAAATTTGGATCGTGACAGTGTATGCCCATATGCACTAGGGTTTTTCTCTTTTGAGGCCCAACATGAGACGTAGCGAACTAGACCTATAAAACTTGTTTTCGTTGTTTAAACAAATAATTATAATGGCATTTAAAAAAAATCATCCAATTATACCATGCTTTCAAAAGGAGATTAGAGCTTTTGTGATTATATTTGCTGACTTTTTTTTTAATAATCATACATGAGCCTAATATACAAAAACAATTATATGAAAAAATGAATATGAATTTTCAAGTAAAATTAAATAACCTTTGTACTGTTATTTTTTATATATTTTTCATGAATTAATTATTGTTTGATTTTTTTCATGTAATCATTAACATTTTATTTTCTTAAACTCACCTGATAGATTTTTGTCTAACAAATATACTAGTAATTTTAAGAACTAGTGTAAACCAAACCTTCATTCGATTCGTTGGCATTGGCAGAAAGGTAGTATCATACCACTCCTTGTTGATTTCTCTGCCTTAGTAGCGCCACAGCATGAATCAGTGAGTTTGACAATCTACTCCGTGCAAGCTCATGGACAACCCCTTTAGCCTTCTCGGCATTAATGTTAAGATCTATTGGGATTTTCTCATAGACTTCCTCCTCGTCAAACTCCCCAGTGCCCGATGAGAAAATTTCATCTACGGTTTTCTTGTGCAGGTTTTCTCGCAACTTTTCAGAAATCATGCTGTTGAAGTCAATACTTGCTTCCTTCAGCTCTCTTATCTGTTTCATATTGAGCCTCCCTCTGTTGATTGCAGTTTCAAGAGCAGATGCCATTTTTGTAGTTGTAATGTTCTTTATCACCTTCTGCGCTGTTGGAAATAAAAAAATATTGGAATGAATCTCACTCACTTTATTCAATTGAAACTTGCCTATTTATAGGCTTACAAGAACTAAAAATTGAAATAAACTAGAACTCTCAATAGATAGGAGAGATTATTGGATAAGAATAGAATTTATTATTGGATAAGGATAGGATTTATGATAAATCCTATCAAAGATAATTATAAAAACTATTTAGAATTTTATAGCTAAAAATAGAGCTAATCTCTTTAGAATCCTACAACTAGAACAAAGCTAATCTCATTAGAATTCTAACACTCCTCCTTGAGATTTGCTTTGGGCAATCCCAACTTCATCTTCAGGAATTCCAATCTTGCAATTGGAAGTGCTTTGGTCTTTAAATCATAATGGACTAGACTTTTATTAACCCTATTTTGGCCCAAATAACCATCAGGATTTCCTTCAAATGTTGCTCCTCTTGTCTTCATGTACTATTTTCCAACATAACATTCCTTACCTTCAATTTCTTTACCATCAAGAGTCTTGACAGTTTCGTCAGCATCCTCAGTTTTTTCAAAGTTCACAAATTCAAAACACTTTGATTTTGCTCCATGTTCAGTAAAAACATCTTTCAAGCCTTCATCTGTTGTGGATTCAGCCGAGTTTTTCACATAAACATTGTTGAATTTCATGCTATACATAGCACCATCTCTGTTCTTCCCATTCAGATCACATATTTGCGGCTTCTCACACATTTGATCACTAGCGTGAATTTCAGGCATACCCTTTACTATATCACCATCATGCAACATTTTCAAAGACTCAAAATTGTAGTGCCCAAGTCTTTTGTGCCAATCAACACTCATTTCATATTTAACACCCAAAGTATTTCCTTCTACAACATTTAAATCCAAGTAGAAGCTATTGCCTTCCATTTTAATTTTTGCTATTGCTGAATCATTTGCGTCAGTAATAAAACAAAAATTCTCCTTAAAGGCTACCTCATATCCATTCCTAAGCATTTGTGCAACACTCAATAAATTTTGATTCAATTCTGGAATGTACAAAACATTTTTTATAACCTTAGTACCTTTGGTTGTGCTAACTTTGACAGTACCTCTTCCCTTTGCTTGCACAATGTCTCCATTCCCCAACTTGATTTTTGGCCTAATTGTATAATCAATTGAAGAGAAAATTGACAAGTACTTTGTCATGTGGCTTGTGCAGCCACTATCAATCAGCCATGTATTCTTTTGGGAGTTGTTACTGGTCTGCAAGGCCATAAACAAATGCTCCTCTGCTTCCTCATGATCCTTACCTTCTTCAGAAATGTTGGCTTGTTGTTGTAGCTGCGGTTGTTTCTTCTTCAGCCTGCAAAATTTCTCATTGTGGCCAAACTTCTTGCAATAATCACAATGAAGGAGAGTCTTTTCTTTGAACCAGCAATCAACTTCAGCATGATTTGTTCTTTCACACAATAATCACAATGAAGGAGAGTCTTTTCTTTGAACCAGCAATCAACTTCAGCATGATTTGTTCTTTCACAATAAGAACAAGGAAAAAAACTTTGTCTGCTAGCAGATGCAATTGTTTTATGTTTTGAAAAGTTTGATTTACCATTGTTGAAATTTCTCTTCGGAAAAATTTCAGTTCTTCTCCCTTTACAGCTTGCTTGAAATGCTCCTTCAATGGTTTCATCATCCCTCATTTGTACTCTTTGCTCCTGGATATGCAGCTTGCTAATTAACTCTGCAATAGTGAGGCTTTGCAAATCGCAAGACTCTTTTATTGCAGAAATTTTAGCCTCAAATTTTTCTGGAATAGACATCATAAGCTTTTTTACTACCTTATGATCCTCAAATGTCTCCCCAAGGAGTCTCATTTGGTTTACAATGTTCATTATTATGCTAGAATAGGCTTTGATAGACTCATTGTCTTTCATCTTCATCAATTCAAATTCCCTCTTGAATGATAATAACCTTACTGTTTTGTCTTTGTTGCTGCCTTCAAAATCTGCTTGAAGCTTGTCCCATATCTTTTTTGGTGTCTCCAGGTTCATTATCTGGGTAAAAACATGGTCTGCTAGTCTAGAGTGTAGGCACGTAATAGCCCTATCCTTCTTGAGCTTTTCTTCCTCGTGAGCCTTCATTTGTGCAACAGTAGGGTTTCCATGTGGTTGTGGTGGATCAGAATATGTCACCACAACATTCCATAACCCCAGGGATCTCAAGAAAAATTTCATCTTGACAGCCCAAATATGATAGTTTTCTCCAGAAAAAACTGGAATTGCAGCAGAGTTGATATTGGAGGTAGACATGGTTTTTGAAAGTAAAAATTCACTTTGTATTTGCACTCAATTAAACTCAAACTCTCTGTGTTTTTCTCTAAAAAAAAATACCCCACAGTCCCGCAAGAAGATTTGCTCTGATACCAATTGTTGGAAATAAAAAAATATTGGAATGAATCTCACTCACTTTATTCAATTGAAACTTGCACATTTATAGGCTTACAAGAACTAAAAATTAAAATAAACTAGAACTCTTAATAGATAGGAGAGATTATTGGATAAGAATAGGATTTATTATTGGATAAGGATAGGATTTATGATAAATCCTATCAAAGATAATTATAAAAACTATTTAGAATTTTATAGCTAAAAATAGAGCTAATCTCTTTAGAATCCTACAACTAGAACAAAGCTAATCTCATTAGAATTCTAACATGCGCATGCTCGGGTGGCAAGCCAACTTGCTTCTGCAAGTCATTGAGCTGCTCTATCCTGGTTTTTGTCAATTGTCCATCAGCTAAAATTACCTCAGCTTGTTGTCTAAAAGCCTGCTCAGCTAGGCTCCTGTGGACTTCCACAATTTCCTTTACAGTCAAACCCAAAATTCCACCAAGCTGATTCAGCAAAAGGTATTCTGAATCATCCTTCTTCGTGGTGATTTGGGCACCAAACGGAATTCTGGTAACTTCCCCGGTTAGGCAGTAAAGTAGATATGTCTTGTAGAGGTCAGCCCTCTCTTTCAGAAAGATCATCTTTAAGATTTATCTCAGTCTGGCCAGGCTTACCCATCTTTGCAGCGACCTCCTCACTTGGTCTTATTTTCTTGAGAGTCTCAAGGGACTCCCATTCCTCATCATACCATTCATCCTCCTCTTCAATTTTCTTGTCTTCCACCTTACTAGGCTCTTCTGGTGGGGTATCAGAAGATTCCCCTTTTATTTCAGCCACCAGTTCAGTCACCACCAATGAATTGAAGGCAATTAATTTCCTTAGTGCTTTAGCACCCTCAGTACGGTTTTCAGACATCCGCGCTTGCTTTGCAAAGTTTAAGAAAATCCTTCGAGCCTGCAACAAGGAAGAGTTTTTGAGCAAAAGGAAATGTGTTTAATTTAAGACTATGTTCCGTATACTCACCGCTTTGCCAGCAATGGACATGGCAGCCTCCCGTGTTAAGCGCAAGCCATGAGCAGCCTTCCTTGCAGCCTTCTTGACATCAGCATCATAGCCATCAACCCCTGATGCAATTGCATCTTTAACCACCTGAAAAACAATGGCATGCATCAGCATTGAATTGATCAATTTGAGTAACAATTCAGCAATCAGAATTATACAACTTAAGTCCTAGAGTAGATGCATAACATCTCTTAATTTAAATTCATATGAGAAATTCTATTTATACCCAGAATATCAAACATAACTGAGCAAGAAGAGTCACGACACCAGCAGGCAGTCAGCATGGGAAGACCCTTACCCTTGATGATATACACATACAGTTTTAAAATGCAAATCCTCAAAGAAAGCAAATAATAGAGAGATTATTTAGGGCTGCCTATGATCGGTCATCTCCCTCTCGTCCCTGTCTGTTCTGTCGTATGCAAATCCCCCCATTTCCGTGTATTATTTTCCAGTTTATCTCATCCTCGTTTCTGTATTTCCTCCTCTGTTCAACCCCAAAATTTTCTCCTCTGCTTTACGATGAATCTCCCCGTGAATGCAAAATCCCCCCGTCCCCGTCTGTGTATTGATGTCCTGGTGTTTTTTAGTGGTAGGTAGCAAGGCATGGCTGCCGACATGGTGTAGCATGGCTCCGGTGATGGTCTTGGTAGTTTTTTTTTTTTTTTTTGAAAATTTAAAATAAATAAGTTGTGATAAAAAAAGGTTTTTCGATTGGAAAAAACAAGAAGAACAATATTTTTTTGTTCAATTTTAGCTTCATATTTCATCTAAAAAATTTCGTCACTGAAAATTCTGATATTTTCAATTTAACCCAGATTAGGCTTCTAAACTTAATTTCTCATCAATTAAATCCTTAATAAAATTAATTTGACATCTTTAAAGTATAATTAAACCCTTGCACTTAATTAAATTCTTCAATTGAACTCTCAATTAATTCTGAAACATAATTACACATGAGAGGTTGACTAGATTTGAATGCCATTATATGGCTATGGGAATTCCTACACATATATTAATTAATTCCTAGAGATTAAGGATACACAGAGATCTCACACGAGGACTTCAATTTATAATATTTGGTACAAATCCTACATGATTTAATATTGTTACAGCTCCAATCGGTTTAAAATTAAAATATTATCCGGGTAATTAAGGTAACATGCATTGCTAAAGGTAAGAAAATAAATTCACCTCTTGGATAACATAAGTGGGTCATTGACCCAAACACTGCAATGGCTGTAGGCATTCCTAGTTTCTGGACTTTTCTTGTATTTGGGCCGAGTCTTCTTTTGGATCGAGTGGGCTGTGGATCATTAGATTTTCTCCTAAAATAACTTGGTCTCTCTCTCTCCGTGTATATCTCTCTATCTTTCAGTTTATAGGGTCACAAACAACGCCACGTGTGTGGGCCTATACCCTCTGAGGCTATGGCAAATCAAATCCTTGATGTGTATGTGGGACTTCAAATCCAGGTAATTATTGTTTGAAATTACGTTTTAAAATTACATTTAAAAAAAATTCAAAAATTTTATTTTTATTTTAAATTAATTTTTTAATATTTTTAAATTATTTTCATGTGCTATCATAAAAAATAATTTATAAAAAATAAAAAAACAATGAATCTCAATAAACTAGTGCATCTGTGTAGCATTATTAAGCAGCAGAGTTGACAAAATTCCTTTGAAATCTAATGGCTCTGTATATGAGGGTAACAGCGAACAAACACAGGAATTGCTGCCGAACACAGTTAGATGATGTACAATCCATGATCAAAATGGGAAATATCTTACTGGAACTAACGGAGAGATGAGAACAAATTGCAAAAAAGTCTCTTACTGGAATTAACTGAGAGATGAGAATGAATTGCAGAAAAGTCAATAACTAGGATGAGCTTGTATTCAATGTGCATTGCCTTGTATCCTTCAACTGGCTATTGCTTTAATTTTATGCTTCTTTACATATAATTTCATTCTCATGAATTTGCAAGAATTAAATTGTTTTAGGATTCAAGACTTATTTGGAAAAATTAATAAGTTTTATGGAGCCCAATGGTACTATATATCTCTCCCTCTATGAATGTGCAGACGATCAAGGAATTAAGGATTGGGTTCACATCTTGTTGAATCCACTGAATGATCATCTATTCTAAAACAATATTTGTTTTTCACGCACTTACAACCCATAAACACAATCTATAGCAAATTACAACATTTATTTTTCAAGCAGACAGTAGAAGAAACTAAGCCAAAACCCAACAAAGCCCGCCCTAGTAACCTTTAATTCTTACAAAGCTGATAATATAATCACATTAACTGCATGTGTGTGACAATATATCTTCCAAAGTTATTGTGCAGAATGGTTTTGTCAATGGAGGCCACTTAGTTGCAAGCTCCGAAGAAATGTTTCCCATTGTTGGCCGAGAATGGGGATTGGGATGCAAGCATGCAAGTGCTATCTTCATGATATGAACAACACCCTCTGCTGCTCCTTTTTTAGGAAGCGAGATGCGTTGGTCAAGCACATCTTTTAACAATGTCTGTTGAGAAATCGGTGATATAGAAGATGATGAGGAAGATGCATGTGATGAGAGTGTGGAGATGAGATCGCCTGGGTGCCTTCCCATCATCACTTCCATTGTTACCACTCCGAAGCTATAGACATCACATTTTTCAGTCACTTTCATCGTGTAAGCTAGCTCTGCCAAAAACAATTGTTATGCTTTGTTTTTATCACCTTAAATAGAAACTTTTATGCTTTATTTGCGTCGCAAGTCACAAAAAAGTTGCAGCCACCAGCTGACATACTTCCAATTAAAAAGTTGATAAAAATGAAATTTAAAGAAGCATTTTGGGAATTCAATGTCGAAATAAAGTTACGCACCTGGAGCACTATATCCAAAAGTACCAGCAAACGCTGTCCAATTAGACGAGTCAGGCATCAGCAGCCTAGCTGTGCCAAAATCGGAGACGTGTGCCTCATATTCTAGATCCAGAAGAACATTATTGCTGGTGATGTCTCGATGAATGATCGGAGGAGAGCAAGAATGGTGCAGATAGGATAAAGCTGCAACCATCCCTTTTACAACATTTAGCCTTTTCATCCAATCCAATTCAATTGCTTGTTCCTCGCTTTTTAGAACCTTTCTCAAGCTTCCTCTTTCTATGAGCTCATAAACCAAAAAAGAGTGCTTCGTATGTGAGCAAAATCCATACAACTTCACGATATTTCGATGTCGAATATTTGCCAATACACAAACTTCCTTTTCGAAACCTTTAAAATCAGATAACTTATCTGTTTGTGACCGGTGAAGTTTCTTCACAGCAACCACTCACTCAGTCGGTATCACTGCTTTATAAACAGTTCCATATCCTCCTTCACCAATGCAGTAGTTGGAGTTGAATTCCTCCGTAGCTTCAATAATATTCTCATACAACTTCTTCCCATCATGGCCCAGTATCGTGAACATGTTTTGATCTTGTTCCTTCCCTGGCTCAACTTCACTCTTCCTTGCTCTTCGACAGAGAATGAAGAAAGCTCCAATCATAACAAACACTAAAAGTAAGCTTACTAAAACAGGGAGTAGAATCAAAATCACAACTTTATTGCCTTTTTTATTAGAAGTTTTGCTGCTTTCTGTACGATTACATAGCTTTAGACCACTGGCGTTGCCACATAAACCCATATTATCTCTTAATGCGTCGTATGAAGCATTCTGGAAGGCTTTGATATCAGGAATAGGGCCTCGTAGCTCATTATATGATATATCAACGGATGATAAACTTAACAGATCTTTGAAAGAGCTTGGAATCACACCAGAAAGCATGTTGTGAGAGATATTCAGAGTTTCCAACATTTGCAGTTGCCCAAATTGCCACGGTATCCCTTGAACCAGGAAATTGCAACTAAGATCAAGATCCTGAAGAGACTGCAGAGAGCTTATCTCATTCGGAATGCTTTCTGTAAAATTATTGCTACTAAGGTTCAACAATAATAAATTTGAGCACTCGCAAAGTTGTTTTGGAATCGATCCACTTAGGTTATTTGAAGCTAAATTGAGTACCTGGAGAGAAGAAAGTATCTTGATGTCTTTGGGAATGGTGCCTGAAAGATGGTTGTTGTTAAGAGTAACCTTGTACAACAACTTTAGCCTCCATAATTCATTTGGGATGGTTCCTTCTAAGTGGTTTGAGGACAGATCAATCAACTGTAAATGAGTAGCATTCCCCATCTCTGGTGGTATCTCACTAGAAATATTATTGTTTGAGATTTTAAGGCTTGTCATATCACGACACTCTCCCCATTTAGAAGAAAGCTCACCATAAAAATTATTGTAACTCAAATCAACATAATCCAGAGACGGATAACTACCAAAATCTTCAGAAATATTTCCCGTTAATTGATTCCCATCAAGTCTTAGTCGATATAATCTAGTACAGTTTTTCAAGCTTTCCTGTATGGGACCTGAGAAATAGTTGGAATTAGCAGTAAAGTTTTCCAGCAATCCTCCAAGGCATAACCCTTGGGGCAACAGACCCGTGAATTCATTTTCAGACAAACTCATTGACATCAAACGAGTGAGATTGTTCATCTCTAGGGGCAATGAGCCATGAAGTTTGTTTCCAAGTAAGACCAATCGCATTAGAGATTTAAGTTGTCCAATGGAAGGGGGGATGGGACCAGAGAGTTGGTTCATATAAAGGAAAAGACTACTGAGGTTTGTCAGATTCCCTAGGCAATCAGGGATCATACCGGTCAAAACATTGGATGACAAGTCAAGTTTATTGAGAGATTCTAGCAACCCAATTTCTTGAGGAATGAAACCAGAGAGTTTGTTGCCCCAAAGAAAGAGTATGGATAGGCTTCTCAAATTTCCAATGGAGGCAGGGATCAAACCAGTGAGATTATTTTGCTGTAGCCTGATATCATTGAGCATGGTCATGTTCCCAATAGAAGAAGGGATGGGACCAGAGAGTTTGTTACTCCAAAGATTGAGTATGGATAGGTTTCTCAAATTTCCAATGGAGGCAGGGATTAAACCAGTGAGATTATTTTGCTGTAGACTGATATCATTGAGCATGGTCATGTTCCCAATAGAAAAAGGGATGGGACCAGAGAGTTTGTTACTCCAAAGATTGAGTATGGATAGGTTTCTCAAATTTCCAATGGAGGCAGGGATCAAACTAGTGAGATTATTTTGCTGTAGACTGATATCATTGAGCATGGTCATGTTCCCAATAGAAGAAGGGATGGGACCAGAGAGCTTGTTTTGAAAAAGGTGAAGCAAAGATAGGTTTCTCAAGTTTCCAATTGAATTCGGGATTCTACCGGTTAAAACATTAGTTGACAAGTCTAGTTGACTGAGAGATTCTAGCAACCCAATTTCTTGAGGAATGAAACCAGAGAGTTTGTTGCCCCAAATAAAGAGTATGGATAGGCTTCTCAAATTTCCAATGGAGGCAGGGATCAAACCAGTGAGATTATTTTGTTGTAGACTGATATCATTGAGCATGGCCATGTTCCCAATAGAAGAAGGGATGGGACCAGAGAGTTTGTTACTCCAAAGATTGAGTATGGATAGGTTTCTCAAATTTCCAATGGAGGCAGGGATCAAACCAGTGAGATTATTTTGATGTAGACTAATATCATTGAGCATGGTCATGTTCCCAATAGATGAAGGGATGGGACCAGAGAGCTGGTTTTGAAAAAGGTGAAGCAAAGATAAGTTTCTCAAGTTTCCAATTGAATTCGGGATTCTACCGGTTAAAACATTAGTTGACAAGTCTAGTTGACTGAGAGATTCTAGCAACCCAATTTCTTGAGGAATGAAACCAGAGAGTTTGTTGCCCCAAAGAAAGAGTATGGATAGGCTTCTGAAATTTCCAATGGAGGCAGGGATCAAACCAGTGAGATTATTTTGTTGTAGACTGATATCATTGAGCATGGTCATGTTCCCAATAGAAGAAGGGATGGGACCAGAGAGTTTGTTACTCCAAAGATTGAGTATGGATAGGTTTCTCAAATTTCCAATGGATGCAGGGATCAAACCAGTGAGATTATTTTGATGTAGACTAATATCATTGAGCATGGTCATGTTCCCAATAGATGAAGGGATGGGACCAGAGAGCTGGTTTTGAAAAAGGTGAAGCAAAGATAAGTTTCTCAAGTTTCCAATTGAATTCGGGATTCTACCGGTTAAAACATTAGTTGACAAGTCTAGTTGATTGAGAGATTCTAACAACCCAATTTCTTGAGGAATGAAACCAGAGAGTTTGTTGCCCCAAAGAAAGAGTATGGAGAGGCTTCTCAAATTTCCAATGGAGGCAGGGATCAAACCAGTGAGATTATTTTGGTGTAGACTGATATCATTGAGCATGGTCATGTTCCCAATAGAAGAAGGGATGGGACCAGAGAGTTTGTTACTCCAAAGATAGAGTATGGATAGGTTTCTCAAATTTCCAATGGAGGCAGGGATCAAACCAGTGAGATTATTTTGATGTAGACTGATATCATTGAGCATGGTCATGTTCCCAATAGAAGAAGGGATGGGACCAGAGAGCTGGTTTTGAAAAAGGTGAAGCAAAGATAAGTTTCTCAAGTTTCCAATTGAATTCGGGATTCTACCGGTTAAAACATTAGTTGACAAGTCTAGTTGATTGAGAGATTCTACCAACCCAATTTCTTGAGGAATGAAACCAGAGAGTTTGTTGCCCCAAAGAAAGAGTATGGAGAGGCTTCTCAAATTTCCAATGGAGGCAGGGATCAAACCAGTGAGATTATTTTGGTGTAGACTGATATCATTGAGCATGGTCATGTTCCCAATAGAAGAAGGGATGGGACCAGAGAGTTTGTTACTCCAAAGATAGAGTATGGATAGGTTTCTCAAATTTCCAATGGAGGCAGGGATCAAACCAGTGAGATTATTTTGATGTAGACTGATATCATTGAGCATGGTCATGTTCCCAATAGAAGAAGGGATGGGACCAGAGAGCTGGTTTTGAAAAAGGTGAAGCAAAGATAAGTTTCTCAAGTTTCCAATTGAATTCGGGATTCTACCGGTTAAAACATTAGTTGACAAGTCTAGTTGACTAAGAGATTCTAGCAACCCAATTTCTTGAGGAATGAAACCAGAGAGTTTGTTGCCCCAAAGAAAGAGTATGGATAGGCTTCTCAAATTTCCAATGGAGGCAGGGATCAAACTAGTGAGATTATTTTGGTGTAGACTGATATCATTGAGCATGGTCATGTTACCAATAGAAGAAGGGATGGGACCAGAGAGTTTGTTACTCCAAAGATAGAGTATGGATAGGTTTCTCAAATTTCCAATGGAGGCAGGGATCAAACCAGTGAGATTATTTTGATGTAGACTTATATCATTGAGCATGGTCATGTTCCCAATAGAAGAAGGGATGGGACCAGAGAGCTGGTTTTGAAAAAGGTGAAGCAAAGATAAGTTTCTCAAGTTTCCAATTGAATTCGGGATTCTACCGGTTAAAACATTAGTTGACAAGTCTAGTTGACTGAGAGATTCTAGCAACCCAATTTCTTGAGGAATGAAACCAGAGAGTTTGTTGCCCTGAAGAAAGAGGACGGATAGGCTTGTCAACTTTCCAATTTCATGTGGGATGGAGCCATTACACTGATTTTCACATAAATTTAATAAATCAAGACTTTTCAAGAAGCCTATCTCTAATGGGATACTTCCCGTGAGTTCATTATGACACAAGTTCAACTCAATAATTCTGGATAGATTACCAATTTGTGATGGAATAGTTCCAGAAAGAGAATTATTCCGAAGGTCAAGAATGAGAAGTTTGGGGAAGGATGAGAAGTCGAAATCATAAAGCGTACCTCTCAAACCAAAACTTTCAAGTGTCAAGTTGGTGACACTTTCAGAATTGTCACAAGTGATTCCAATCCAATTGATGCAAGGGCTGATGCCGACCCAAGAAGACAAGAGGGATTGGCTTCGAATGTCGATACTTGCTTTCCACTTGAGAAGAGCCTCAGCTTCTGTAGTGTTACCTTCAGCAACTTTGTATTCGGCAGCACTGGCAGGCGTACCAAATAATGAAGTTGTAGAGGAAGTATGATCAGCAAAAGCAGAGAGAGGAGAAAAGCAGAACATGTAAAGAAGAAAGAAGAGGTGGAGAAAGGATGAGGAGAATGGTCTGTGCAGGAAGGACGTCATGGTGTGTTTTCAAGAGATATAGGATATGGTAGACGAAGATGCTAGGCTACATGAAGAGGTATTTATAGAATGGAAGAGCTCTTTTTTTCCAAGTTCATGGAATAATTACAAATATTGTGGGCTCTCTTCTCTACTGTGCAAGTTCTGTAGACGTTGTCAATGCTGACTTGCTTTTTGTGAATCTGATCACCTAATTGCTCAATCAAATAAATATTCCCTGTAACAAACGTGAGCGACACCACTTTTTGGATTGATGATTCATGCAACTGCAAACTCCTGCCTTTTTGGTAGTCAAATTCGGTGATTACTTCAGAATGGCAAATGCATGACTTTGTGTTTCTTTTTCTTTTTTTTTCACATTTGTTATTTTGAGAGTCTAATCTTTCATCTAAGATCTTATAGCTCATAAGGTTTCGCCTTTAGTACCTGTTAATTTAACAGATATCCTGCGCGGATTGCTGGTGACAGCATCTAATTTATTAAGCTTCAGAGTTTACATACTTAGCTTTCTGGTTCTCTCTGTATATACTTTCTTTACTTCATACAGAGTAAATGGACCCTAAAAGATTCTGCAATGAAATTTTCACCAGCCAACAGCCTGTTATCATGCTCATTGGGGTTGAATTTTCAAATAACATTTTGGGTGAAACATGAATTTGGAAATTAACTGGTCAGTAAAGTCACATAGCCACAGACTGTGACATGTGGGGACGTCTTGTTGCCAGATCCTTACGTTTGAAGTTTTTCCTACGGTAGGCTCTTGTCTTGAATATGTTAGCGGGTGTTTGTTCAGGACTTCTGCGATGAAAGTTCAACAAGCCAATAGCCTATTACAGTGCTAACTGGTTGGAAATTAACTGGTTAGTAAAGTCACATAGCCACAGACTGTGACATGTGGGGACGTCTTGTTGCCAGATCCTCACGTTTGAAGTTTTTCCTACGGTAGCTCTTGTCTTGAATATGTTAGCGGGTGTTTGTTCAGGACTTCTGCTATGAAAGTTCAACAAGCCAATAGCCTATTATAGTGCTAACTGGGGTTGAGTTTTCTAATGCGATGCCTAACTGGGGTTGAGTTTTCCAATGATGGATTACTACAAGCCTGTTATTTCCATTTCATCAATAATTTCTAAATACATTTTTGTTAAGGAACCATCTCTGAGCCCCAGAATATGATTTATATTACTCTTTAATACCCCCCTCAAGTGAAAACCCTTTGAACTTCAAACTTGCACAGACACATACTACCTTGTGCTTGATATAAATCAAACTCGTGACAGCTGGGTCAACAAGATTTTGATACCATGTTAAGAAACCATCTCACCTAAAAATTTAAACTATTAGATCAGGTCTCAGATTTATATTACCCTCTAACAATTTATGTTGGCTTTCCCTGCTGGAATTCTTGGAAAAGTATTAAATACGCTGAGAATTTTATTTTATATAAGGTTGACGATTAAGTTGCCAAATTTTCCACTGAAAAGATAATAATGGGCCAACGTTGTTAAATTGAAGACATTGACAAGACAAAAGGATAACCCATAACGACCACGGGAACAAAGAAAACAAGGATGGAACTTGAGTCTTGAATTTGTTTTTTAAGATTATATATATATTCAAGAAATACATAAGTTAGACTGTGCATTCACAATAATAATAAAAAAACAAAAAGGGTCCTTCATAATTGTTCAATCACAGGGATGCATATGTAGCCTAAGTTTTTGTTTCGTTATTGGAAAAATGGCAGTCACATTGTGGGGCACGGGCTCTCTCTGTACATGACAATATTCATGGCGTAGTATTGGCGTTGAGTTTTCTAATGAAATGATGGAAGTAAAATACTATATAAACTATTATTTGATTTTGAGAGTGTGGTTGATGTTATTTTTAAAAATATTTTTTGTTTAAAAATTTATTAAAATAATATATTTTTTAATGTTTTTTAAATATTTTTAAAATCAACTCATGAAAATAATCTAAAAACTCTAAAAAATCAATTTAACATAAAAAAAATCTTTTTCTTTTTTAAAAATACTCTTGTAACTTGGTGCTAAACATGATATTAAACCGGTCATTCATTGAGGAGACTTTTTTAGGAGAACAATAACTGAAAGCACCAGTAATACAGTAGATTAATACAAGACACAAAACTTCCTTTGGTCTTCGGGCATTGACATTGTTTATCATAACTGAATTTTGAGTTATTCCCCAAATCCAGCGAAAAATAAGAAAAATTAAAATAAAAAGGGTTGGTGTCGGTAGAAAAATCAAGGTGAAAATTTTGGACGTTTTCAAGATCTCGATCATACCTTTTTTGTGCCCAGAAATAAATGAAAAATGCAGATTCAAGGCTAACGTAATTTATTATCGGATAAATCTATGTAGAAATTAAGTCAAAAAATATAATTGTGTTTTTATAAGCCATTTGGATTTAATCGTTGGTTAATTTAAATTAATCACTGGCCAATTTAAGAGTGTAATGGTGTGATCGTACTTTTTATACCCGGAAACGGAAAAGAGCGTAGATTCGAGGGTAATGTAATTTATTATCAAATAAATCTACGGAAAAATCAAGTTGAAAGATATAATTATATTTTTATGGGACAATTCGATTTAATTGTTGGCCAATTTAAAAGTGTAATTATGTTTGAGAATTAATTTATGGTCCGATTGAAGGATTTACTTAATCGCAATGACTTAATTATACTTAAATTGGTCAAATTAATTTTATTAAGGGTTTAGACGATGAGAAATCAAGTTCTTGAATTTAATTGGGGTTCAATTGATGAGATTGGAATTTTTGGAGACCGATTTGAATTTTTTTAAGCCATTTATGCGAAATCGAGGGTCAAATGGTAAATTGAGTGTTAAATCACGCAAATCAGAAATCAAGAGCCAAAATAAAAAGGCGCGTAAAGTCAAGGCTAATATTTGAAAATCTGACGGGGCTATAATTGCATGAAATCATAAGTTTAAGTTCAATTGGGGTGCAATTAGAGCAATTATAAGATGAGGGACCAAATCATATTTTTGCCTTGTAAAATCATTTTCATAAGCGTGCACTGTTCAATCACCTGAACAGTGCACGCACGTTGTCTGCAAAGCCCCAGTACTAGGCAATGCAGAGACAGCAACCCTCGGCTGCACGCCATGGGCAGCCGAAGGGCTGCTTTCCTCTACTATAAATAGGTGAACGGAGAGAGGGAGGAGACAGAGAAAAAAGGGGGAGAAAAGGAGACAGAGAGGGGGGAATCAAAAGGCAGAGCTGGAACAACTTGCAGAGCCAAGTTGACGTAAAATAGAAACAAAGGAGAGAGGGAGGCAAAGAAAAAAGGAGAGACGAAGAAAAAAGGGGGAGAAAAGGAGACAGAGAGGGGGGACTCAAAAGGCAGAGCTGGAACAACTTGTAGAGCCAAGTTGACGTAAAATAGAAACAAAGGAGAGAGGGAGGCAAAGAAAAAAGGAGAGACGGAGAATGAGAGACAGAGGAGAAAATTGAAAAAAAAAACAGAGGGAAGGCAGTCGGGAGTAAGCAATGGAAATTCAGGAAGAAAACATAGAAAAAATAGAGAGATTGCAGAGCCAAATTCACATAAAAAGATTGATTTAATCTTCATCCATTTATCCCTCTTCGTCAGCTCTTTCTTCCCTTCGTCTCTCTCGGCCAATTACCTCTCTCTCTAAAAAAACCAGCAGCCACCCTTTCTCTCTCTCACTCTCGGTTCAGCAACTCAGGCAACCCATTCCGACAACCTAGAACCACCTTGGGATCGCCAGTAACTCCCCCTCTATTCCAGCAGCCTAGACATGGTCTCAGGCGAAGGCAGCATCCGACGCAGCACACAACCCCGTCACCTTACGACGCCCACTCCGGCCACCACAGATCACCATTTTCGACGTCACCATGACAGGAAGAACCACCTCAACCTCCTCTACCCAAAGGTAATAACAGGTACGCTGTTCATCACACTCTAAAATTCCTCATTTCTATTGTTCATTGTCATCTTTACAGGGGGAGTGAATTAATTCACTCCCCCGTCACACCTAATCTGCATGCATTGCATGCAGAACATGTGGGCAGGCTGGGCCGAGACAAGGCCCAGCCTAGCCACAAACGGGTGGGCTCATTGCCCACCCAGGGCAGGTTGTCCAGCCCCAAATCATGGGCCTTTCAGCCTATCAGGGCTAGACAACTAGCCCACTAAGAAAAAAATAAAAAAAATACAAATTTACAAAAAAATATTTTTGTTAGAAAAGAAAAAAATGTGTTATTTTCGTGCATATGGCCAATACACTAGCATATTTTAAAAAAAAAATTGTTTCGAAAAAATATAGATTATCTTGGAGTTTGAAGAGAAAATGTGTTTTAGCATGGATTTCACAAAGAAAAATCATTTCTCGCTTTTTTAGATTCTACAACATATTTGTAAAATCCAAAGGGTATTGGCCAATATTCCATAAATATTAAAATCTTGTTTTTGGGAGTTTGTTATTCACTGTCAGTGTTTGGATAAATAAATCCTAAAGGGTCAATATCCAAAACATTCGATGGGGATAATTTGCTATTATTCACTTTTGGTGTTTGGATAAATAAATCCTAAGGGGTCAATATCCAAAATATTTGACAAGGATAATTTGCTATTATTCATTGTTGGTGTTTGGATATATAAATCCTTAAGGGGTAAATATCCAAAATATTCGACGGGGATAATACACCATTATCATTTAACCAACACATTCTTTAAAAAATCAAAATCATAGCAAATCATAAGCAAACCAAAACGTCAAGCAGCTTACCTTAGGTAGGGCATATTAGGGGTGCTAAAACCTTCCCTTTACGCAACCAGTCCCTTGCCTTAGAATCTCTGAAAGACTAGTTTTAGGTTTCCTAGTAACCATAATACTAGGTGGCGACTCTCTTTTCCACAAAAATAAAGATAAGACCCCCACATGATTTCCCCTGCTCACGGGGAGTGTTGCCGCGACGTCGCGCTCTTGCGATGAGGTGCGACATTGTTCACAAATGAATTGCTCGTCAAGATCTTGTGGCTCAAACCTTGATATCATAAACAGGACACATTTTGCCCATACCATCCTTCCAACGCTTATCAAGGCCATTATGTTCCCTTGGTACGAATTCACGAAGTATTTGTTGATTCTCTTCGCGAGAGTGCGGTGTCGTGGCGACCCTCCCCGCGTGCAGGGGAAATTCATGTAGGGGTCTTATCTTCATTTTTGTGGAAAAGGGAGTCACCACCTAGTATTATGGTTATTGTTGCACGTCGCCGCCCAGCTTCCCCCGTCGAGGGGGGGTTGTTTTGGCGTCTCGCAATGGAGTTGTTGAGGAGTCGCCACCTGGCTGTTGAGGGTCGCTAGGAACACCCGATTGCACTGGTTTGGTCAGAGATTCATGGGTAAGGGACTGGTTGTGTAGAGGGAAGATATTAGCACCCCTATTACGCCTTACTTGAGGTAAGCTGTATTGTCTACCTTGATGTGATTTTGAAATGCTTTGACGGGTCATATTTATTTGTGAAAAATGTTCTGATTGCAAAAGAAATTGGTCACCGCTCAAAATATATCGTGTGAATTTTATTGATTATTTCCAGATATGCAAATGCTAGCCTACTTGTAGTTTCTTCATTTACCACCTGAAATTAACCATTAATCCCCATGAATTAATTTCATGATTGAACGATTCATAAAAAATCAAACACCACTCAGAATAATCCTGATAATTTTGGTGGTTATTCCTGAATATGTAAATGTTAGCCTACACGTAAATCCGGCAATTACTATCTAAAATTAATCGCATATTCTCAAGAAATAATTTCATGATTTATTTTAATATTAGGCCAATTTGGAAGGTTTAATAAACTAGTTATTAAATCTAAAGTAATTTTTTTGGAAAACATTTTGGCCGTTTGCAAAGAAAACAATTTTTTTCCATTTTCAATTTATATTGCTTTTTTCTTAACATGACAACATAAATAATTGAATAAAAAAAAGGCAACACAAAACACACACACATACATTTTCGTTTTCATTTCTTTTCCATCCTTTTCATAATTAAAATACAACTCACACACACATTATCCTTTTTCATTTTTTCTCACTACATTCCACAAATAATAATAAAAAAATACAACAAACTCAAATAAAACACTTAAGCGTAAAGAAAATTACAAAGGGAACTCAAGAATGGTGTTGTAATAGTGGCAGCAGTGTGGGGCACTGGTGGCGCGTCTGCCCACGCGCCACCGTCAATGAACCATGCGCCACTACCGGTGATGGCGCAAAACAGTGGATCAGCCTCTTCCCTTCCTTCTCTCATCGGTGGTGGCCTCCACGGCGACCTGCAACACAAGAAAATACACAGAAAACTAACACAAACAAACACAAATCAAATTCAATTTTTCCAGATCTGTTTCTTCTTCTTCAATGGGTGGCTGAGATGTCCATGGTGGCCTGCAAAACAAAGACAAACAAACACAAACGCAAATGCAAATACAAAGCACAAAATCAATTCACTTCTACAGATATCAGGTCTGTCTTTCTCGTTTGCTGCTTCTTCTTCACGGGACGGCTGGCTGCCCATGGTAGGGGCTGCTGTGGTGACTAGCTGGGAGAAAGGAGAGGAAAGGGATAAAGGTTGGTGGCCAATTTGGGTTACTGCCGGTCTGTGAAGGAGGGGGGTTGTTGTGGGGAGGCCACGGTGAGGGAGAAGAAGCCAGAGGGACTGCTATGGTGGCAATTTTAGTGGAGAATGGGGGCTGTGTTGTGAGGAAGGGGAAGGGAGGAAAGTGAGGGCTGAGGACTGAGGGATTTTGAGAGTGTACGGGAGAGTAAGGATCTAGGGCTAACCGTGGCACAAGTGAGAAGATAAAAGGAGGGGCAGGTTGTCATGGCTAATCGGAGGAGAGAGTGAGAGGGAAAAGGGAAATGGGGAGGGGCTGCAACGCCCAGGGAGAGGGCTGGTGGCTGCAGCCCTTGACAAAAATTTAGGGCTTTTTCTCTATGTATAGGGTTTTTGTGTGTGTAAATTTTTGGTCTTTTTTTGTGGCTATGCACTCTATTTATAGGATTTTCCATAGGTAAAATTTCAAACACAACCTTAAGCTTGCGCGTCTTTTTCAATTTGGTTCTTGATTTTTGATTTGTGCGATTTGACCCTACATTGACTGTTAAATTCCTAATTTGTTCAATTTTGCCCCTGTAACAAGATATTTTTGGATTTTTACTTTTTTATATATTTTTTCTTTTTTTTCCGAAACATAAAAGTAATGAGTAAAAATTTGGGTAGCAACAGTTACTAGGAAACCTAAAACTGGTCTTTCAGAGATTCTAAGATAAGGGACTGGTTGTGTAAAGGGAAGGTTTTAACACCCCTAATACTCCCTACCTAAGGTAAGCTGCTTGACATTTTGGTTTGCTTATGATTTGTTATGGTTTTGATCTTTCAAAGAATATGTTGGTTAAATGATGATGGTGTATTATCCCTACCGAATATTTTGGATATTTACCCCTTTAGGATTTATTTATCCAAACAGCAATAGTGAATAATAGCAAATTATCCCCGTCAAATATTTTGGATATTAACCTCTTAGGATTTATTTATCCAAACACAGACAATGAATAATAACAAATTATCCCTGTCGGATATTTTGGATATTGACCCTTAGGATTTATTTATCCAAACACTAACAGTGGATAATAGCAAATTATCCCCACCGAATATTTTGGATATTAAGCCCTTAGGATTTATTTATCCAAACACCGACAGTGAATAATAAATTTCCAAAAATAAGATTTTAATATTTTTGGAATATTGGCCAATACCCTTTGGATTTTACAAACATGTTGTAGAATCCAAAAATGCAAGAAATGATTTTTCTTTGTGAAATCCATTCTAAAACACATTTTTTCTTCAAACTCCAATATAATATATATTTTTTTGAAACGAAAAGAATTTTCAAAATATGCTAGTGTATTGGCCGTATGCACGAAAACATATTTTTGTCTTTTAAAAAAAATATTTCTTTATCCAAATTTTATATTTTTGTATTTTTTTATTATATATATTTTTTGTGGGTTGGGCTGCCACCTAGCTTATCCTACTGGGCTTGGGCCGATCACAAAGCCCAGCTCGCTTTACTTGGCCTGCATGAACAGTAGGACGTGAATCATGTCCCACTACATGCAGGCGATATGAAGAAGGTGAGTGAACAGTGATTTTCCGAGTGTGATGAAAGGAGAAACCATTAGTACCTTTAGGTAGAGGAGGTCGAGGTGATGATTCCTGTGGTGGTGGCGTCAGAAACAGAGGCCTGTGGTGGCCGAAATGGGCATCAGAAGGTGGACGGGTCACTTTGCATTCACGAGCTGTTGCTCTGTTACCTTTCCCGGAGAAGGTTTCTAGGCTGATGGAGCGGTGGTAGAGGTTCTGGTGATGACGAGATGGTGCGTGGTGGCTGGGGTTGATGGCTGATGGAGCGGTGGTAGAGGTTCTGGTGATGACGAGATGGTGCGTGGTGGCTGGGGTTGATGGCTGATGGAGGAGAGAGAGAGATGCTGGCGTCTGGTTTTAGTGAGAGAGAGAGTGGACTGAGGGAGAGAAACTACGGGGGAGGGAGAACTGATACTGGAGATGAAGATTATCTCGGTTTTAAAGTGAACTTTCCTCTTTTTTCATTGTTTTTGCTTGCCTTTTCTTTGCTAAAACTCTGTAAATTTCCCTAGAATTTTCCCACTTCCTCTGTTTTTTTCTTTCTCTGCTCGTTCTCTCTCCATTCTACTCTCTATGTAATATACTTTCTCCTCTCATCTATTCCCCCCTCCTTCTCTCTTTCTGTTTCATCATCCCCCTTCCTTCCCCCTGCAAGCTGCCATTTATAACAGATAAAAACTCTCTTCGGCTGCCATCTTGTTTAATGCAGGGTGCCGCTGCTGAGAAATGAAGGCGCGTCCGATCATTCAAAGCCGGGTGGCATGCAGTGTAGGCATGCAGGAACAATGCAATTTCCAAAAGCCGGGTAGCATGCATTGCAAGCATGCTGGAACAATGCAATTTCCAAAATATTTAGGAATGTGAAAGTATGATTTGGTCCCTCAATTTATAATGGCTCTAATTGTATCCTCAATTGAATTTCTTAAACTTATGATTTTGTGCAATTATCCCATCAAAAATTCGATCTTCACCTTAGCTTTGCGCGAACTTTTTATTCTGGTCCTTGGTTTCTAAGTTTCACGATTTAATCCTCCAATCGACCATTAAACTCTCAATTTGTTCAATTTGGCCCGCGATTTCACATAATTGGCTTAAAAATTCAAATCAGTCTCCGAAAATTTCAATCTCATCAATTTAACCCAAATTTAATTCAAGAACTTGATTTCTCACCAACTAAACCCTTAATAAAATTAATTCGACCAATTTAAAGTATAATTAAGTCATCGTGCTTAAGTAAATCCTTCAATTGGACCATAAATTATTCTCAAACATAATTACACTTTTAAATTGACCAATGATTAAATCGAATTGGCCCATAAAAATATAATTATGTCCTTCAACTTAATTTTCTATGCAAATTTATCCAATAATAAATTACGTTAACCTTGAATTTCTATTTTCTTTCATTTCCGGGCACAAGAAAAGTATGATCGGGATCTTGAAAACATCCAAATTTTTTGCCTTGATTTTTCTGCCAACACCAACCCCTTTATCTTATTTTTTCTTATTTTTGGGTAGATTGAGGGAATGACCCAAAATCGGGTTATGACAGCATTGATGGCTATGAGGCCTCCTAAAAAAAGAAAAGCCGGCTTAAAAGATAGAATGATAATAGAAAGAGCATAAGCATGACTACTATAAACAAGTTTAGAAGAAGAGTTAACAATACATAATTTCTTAAACCAAATACAAGGTGTTTGTTTGAGACCATATAATTTTTTCTTGAGCTTGCAAATATATCTACAATAATGTAAGAACCGGAAAAGGGTGTCATATAAACTTCTTCTTGAACATCTTCATTCAAGAAAGGCATTTTTAATATTAGGTTGTGAGATAGGTCACTGGCAAATGAAAACAGTTGAAATAAGAGTATAAATAGTAGTTATTTTAGGAACATAAACAAATGTTTGCTCATAATCTATACCATATTGTTGAGAGTATCATTTTTCAACCAACCGAACTTTATATAACTCAATGGATCCATCAAAGTTAGTCCTGGTCTTATGCACCATTGACAACCAATAGCACTCTTAACAGAAGGTAGAGGAACCAAATCTCAAGTATTTATGTTATGCAAACCAAAAAATTTCTCATTCATAGCTTGCTATCAAAGAGGATCAAGAATTGTGGATGGAATAGAAAAAAAATGTATATGCTTAAGAAAAGCAACATGATAAGACAAAAACTTTTTGAGTTACAAGATCAAAACAACGGTATCTCTTATTACCTTCACCATAAAAATAGATTGAGAGGATGATTTGTTGCTTTTAACATGAGGAAGAAGAATAAAACAAGTACAATGAAAAACTATAAGGGAAGAACAATCAGGAGCATAAACATAAAGCTTTTTAAAAGAAGATAAATTTGAAATATATGAAGATGAAATTATAGTAATCAAATTTATATTCCTAAGAACATCTTCTCCTCAAAACTCACTAAGAACCAAAACAAACAACAATAGAGAATGAGTCATTTCAATAATATGCCTACATTTTCTTTTAGCAACGTCATTTTGCTTATGATCATTTATACAAAAAGTTTGGTGAATAGTTCCATCTAAGACAAACAACTCAAAATTAAATAAATAAAAAATGAATATGAATAATTATACATGAAATTAGAGCATTTGTGGTTTTATTTGCAATGATTTTTTTAATAATTATACATGAGCCTAATATACAAAAACAATTAAATAAAAAAATGAATATGAATATTCAATGAAAATTAAATAATCTTTGTACTATTATTTTTTATATAGTTTTCATGAATTAATTATTCTTTGAATTTTTTTTCATGTAGTCATAAACATTTTCTTTTTTAAAACTCACCTGATAGATTTTTGTTTAAACAAATATGCTACTAATTAAAAAACAAACTTTAAAAAAAGAAAAAGGAAATAGAAGTTGTCTCCATAAATATATCTTTTTCATTTGTTAATTTAAATTTTTTAGATTCTTGAAAATATTTATTTTAATTTTATTAAAAAGAACCACCATAATAAAAAAAAAAGATATTTTTCATCAAACAAATTGCATAAATAAGGAATGGAGACTTCAACATAAAAAAATAATTTTAGGATACTCAATGTATAGCTAGTGGTATCTTATTATTTATTTCTTATATCCAACTTGAAGAAAGAGATAGCTAAAAAGAAGAGAAAATAATACCCCATAAAAAAAATAATAAGAACATCTCAATTAATTTTTTTTCCGACTTATCTCTATTTTTCTTTAAATAAGCATGTTACTAGTTACTCTAGCACCATAAAATTCCTTTTTCAAGCTGCTGCACATACTTATTTTAATTATCATTTAGAAATTAGTGTGAAATTTAGTGTACCGTTTACAGTGGTAAAAACACCGAGGGAAAGTTGACAAATGACGAAAAAAGGAGAGATCTAAATTCTGAGTCAAGGTAGGACATGAGAACCTCTTCTGAAAATTAATACCCATTTGCTAAACATGGAAAAAATTCAATTTAACCAAAGGTCTTGCCATCTAGGCGCAGTCCCACCAGCAACATCTCAAAGCTGACCGAAACAAAAATAAAGAAGTGTAACTCAAACCATCATTCGATTCGTTGGCAGAAAGCATTTCATCTTCAAATTATCATACTTGAAAGACGACAAGCATCCATATACTTAATGAACATATCTATAGCACTCTCATAGGCTACAAGATTTCAAGCAATCCATGGTAAAGGAATTTGAGATGACAGACTTAGGTCTTCTAGCATATTTTCTGGGATTAGAAGTGAAGCAATGCAGTAATGGAATTTTCGTTTCTCAAGCCAAGTATGCAACAGAAGTGTTAAAGAAATTTGCTATGGAAGATTGTGATCCAGCAAACAATCTAGTTGAGTATGGAACGAGGTTAACTAAAGAAGGAGAAGGAGATTTAGTTAATCCTACATATTACAAAAGTATTGTGGGGTGTTTGCGTTATCTAACTTGTACCAGACCAGACATTCTGTTTGGAGTTGGTTTGGTTAGTAGATACATGGAGAGACCAAGGTGTTCACATTTGAAGGCAGCAAAGAGGATCCTTCGGTTTATTAAAGGAACATTAAACTATGGATTATGTTATTCATCATCATAGAATTTCAAAATCACAGGTTATAGTGATAGTGATTGGGCAGGAAGCTTGGAAGACAGGAAAAGCACAACTGGATTCATATTTTTCATGGGAGAAACAGCATTCACATGGACATCCAAGAAACAATCTATTGTTGCATTATCCACATGTGAAGCAGAATACATTGCTGTTGCATCATGTGTGTGTCATGCAATATTGCTAAGGAAATTGATGGAAGATCTGCAACAGAAACAAAGTGAAGCCACAAGAATTTTCGTTGATAACAAGTCTGCTATAGCTCTTGCAAAGAATCCAGTGCATCATGAACATTCAAAGCATATTGATACTCGATTTCATTTTATTAGAGAGCACATAAAAAAAGGCGATGTGGAGTTAGTTCATGTCAACACTCATGAACAGATTGCTGATATTTTTACAAAGCCATTGAAGACTGAAGTTTTTTGTTATCTGCAGAAGAAGCTTGGAATCGTGAAGATTGATGAAACAAGTTTAAGAAGGGTGAATGTTAGTTATTAAACTTATTTATCAAGATTAGTATTGAAGAGTCGCATTTATTAGTATTGAAGAGTCACAACTATTAATATTGAAGAGTCGCAACTATTAGTATTGAAGAGTTGCATCTATTAGTATTGAAAAGTCGCAACTATTAATGTCTATATATATTGTATGAATCTCATAATGAAAAAGTGTGAGAGTACCATTTTCATATGTATTGTATTCTACCAAATTAGAGAATGTTTAGCCTAAACTTTTTTTCTTTTCTATTCTCTATTTCTGCAAAATTTCCAACACCAACAGCCTGTTATCATGCTCATTGGGGTTGGATTTTCAAATGAAATTCTGGGTAAAACATGAAGTTGGAAATTAAGTGGGTAGTAAAGTCACATAGCCACAGACTGTGACGCGGGTAGGTCTTGTTGCCAGATTCTTGCGGTTGAAGTTTGTCCTACGGTAGCTCCTGTCTCGAATTTGTTAGTGGGTGTTTGTTCAGGACTTCTGCCATGTAACTTCAACAACCTATTACAGTGCTAACTGGGGTTGAGTTTTCTAATGCAATGATGGATTACTACAAACCTGTTATTCCATTTCATCAATAATTTCGAAATCCTAGCATGCGACACTTTTGTGGGCTCTCCCTACTGGAATTCTTGCAAAAGTATTATACGCCAAAATTTATTTTCTATGAGGTTGACGAGAAAGTTGCCAAATTTTCCACTGAAAAGATAATGGTGGGCCAACGTTGTCAAATTGAAGACGTTGACAGGACTTAAGGATAACCCGTAACGACCACGGGAACAAAGAAAACAAGGATGGAACTTGAGTCTTGAATTTGTTTTTCAAGATTATATATATATAATCAAGATATACATAAGTTAGTCTGTGCATTCACATTAATAATAAAAAAACAAAATGGTCCTTCATAATTGTTCAATCACAGGCAGCTTCTTCTTATGGTTGATTATTTTGCCCACTGAAGATCTTGTTTATTGCTTTAATTCGACAGCCTGTTATCGTGTTTGTTCAGGACTTCTACAAAATCCGTCATCAATTCTCTGGGGGGAAAAAACTTGTCTCCACCTTGTTTAATTTAGAGTTGCTGCAGCCTTTTGCTCGCTTCTATGTATCTCTCCCGTGAGATTAAATCAATTCTCTTGTGCACAAAACTTTTAAAGGAACGCATGAATAAACAAAAGCAACAATATATAGATCATAGACATGCTCTCATCAAGGTCGTGACATTGGTTAAAATTTAAATATGCCTAGCCATAAGTAATTCTGTAGTTTCAAACTGTCGATTTGAAGTGTTCCTTCGCATCGTGAAAGGGAAAAAAATGATGTGAATGGATCTTGGGAGATTGTCGCGAACAATTTCATTCTGGTTTTGTATGGAAAACTTGAAATTGTATGTAAGTTGGTTTAGAAATAAGTTATTCTAGAGATAATCATGTCATCAATAAATAAATACAGAATAATACGATCTACATTAGTGCTCTTAATAGAAAGAGCACAAGCATGACTACTATAAACAAGTTTAACACGAAGTGTAACCAACCGTTCAATTCTGAGTCAAGGTAGGACATGAGAACCTCTTCTGAAAATTAATACCCATTTGCTAAACATGGAAAACATTCAATTCAAGCAAAGGTCTTGCCATCTAGGCGCAGTCCCACCAGCAAGCTGACCGAAACAAAAATAACGAAGTGTAACCAACCGTTCAAAACAAGTTTAACCCAAACCATCATTCGATTCGTTGGCATTGGCAGAAAGCATTTCATCTGCAAATTATCATACTTGAAAGACGACAAGCATCCATATACTTAATGAACATATCTATAGCACTCTCATAGGCTACCAAAATTCCATCATCTAATTGCTTTAGGAAAACCGTTCCCTAAAACTAAAATAGTATGTTTTCTTTCTTATGGGGGAAGGAGCAAACATACTATTACATCATATCAAGTTAGAACACAAACTTCTCTTCCTCTGCCCCAACCGAGAATACGCTATCTTTAGTCTCCCCAAGAGCAGTGGCAGTTGAATAGTTTATGCCCAGCAGATACTGCAGACGGCACAGTTTTTCTGGTGCTGGGTTATTTTTCATGTAGATGGTGTACAAATCAGCTAGCTCCCATGTCAATGGCTCTGAAGGCACGGCTTTATCACAAGCCAGCAAGTCATTAAGAGTGGAAACCTACAAAAGTGGTTGGAAAAGACCTCAGATCTCCTTCCCATCTAGGCATCATAAAAATTATTTATATTGAAAATTAATGAGTACATACCACTCCTTGTTGATATAAACAAAAACTACAAGCATGTATATACAAATATTGAAAAAAAAAAAAAACCATTTAAGAAATAAAAAAAAACACAAAACCAGAAATTTAAAGATTGAGAATCGAAATGAAACTGAAATATATAATCAATTTGAATGGAAGGATATTATTAAAACAAATCAAAACTTTGATACAGAAAATATTAAGGATTTCAAATCAATCAATAAATTAAGAGACGGAGGACCGAAATGAAACTACAATATATAATCAAATTCAATTGAGATATAAAATTGAAATAAATCAAAATCTATATAACAAAAAGAAAGATCATAACATACAATTGAAAGGTTAAGGAGGGGGCTGACATGGAACTTTTTCGGCCAACTTTGGACGCAACACGCTCCACCATAAAGTAGAGGACATAGAGCCACATCCGGTGACACACCAACGCAAATTTTTTACCACCTCATACCCCACACGCGCTTCCCAAAAGGGGCGTGAGCCTGAAATCCTTCAACGCATCCTCCGGATGCACCTGCTGCAGTCGGCAGGAAATACTAATTTAAAAATGATCAATTACCTAATCACCCCTACACAGAAATATTGCATTTTGTCTTATATGATGGTAAAGCAGTATTAACACAGTAACAACATTGTTGCTCCCGAAATAAAATAGCACTAAAAAAAGTCAATTACTGTCTAACCCCTGCCGCCATGTTATTGTTTTTGTCGTTTATGGGGACAAATCGATAGTTACACAATGGTTACACTGTTCATGAAAAATGTGTAAGAACCATGATACTCTTGTAGATAAAACCTTGTTTTTGTCTTATTAGGGGCTAGATTAATTATTTTACTGTGCGTGAGAAGGTGAAAAATCTATATTACCCCTGATTCCTTTGTCAAGTCTGAGATGCACCGAGAGATAAAATAGTAATTCTGTTATAAACATCCATAGTGAATTGTGTGCAGCTACAATGAATGCCGGAGCTCATTTAGGTTTTTGTATAATATGTCCGTAGAGCCTCCACTGAAAAGCTATTGATTCCGAGTGCAAAAGGCCCAATATGTTGCAAAGTTCTTCAAACAAAGTTATAAAATGTGACAGGAGTAATAGCATCTAGTGAATCATTGCCTGTGTTTAAACAACTTGATGTTAACGATGTTGTCGCGGCTTAATCAAGGCTGGTCTCATTGTACACCTGGTTTCGAAACATAACGCACCTGGCCTGTCCTGTTGTAAGATCCTACGTCTTCAAATGAAAGATTGTAGGAAGTTTAAAAACCGAAATCAACAAACACAAGAACATTGTTAGTAGTGATCCATATTTTCATTTATATTTTAGCTGAGAGAGCAATCTATTTAAGTAAACTTTGATATAAGGTAAGATTTTGATTATTTCTGTTTAATTATGTTGGTTAAGTTTGATTTTGGGTGTTTTGTTAAAAATAAAAATTTATGGTTTAATTGTTTAATTGATGTGTTATGGGTTAAGAACTTTATATAAGCTTTGCTGCAAAATTTGAACAGAATGGTGGAGGTTAAAGATGATATAATTTTATTTTGGTCCTTGATTTGAGAAAATTATAGTTCAATCTCTAAAACTTAAGTTTTGATTCTGGACATAATTGAGAATGGATTATCTGTAAAATTTCAATATGATTGTGTATTTATAGTTTGGTCCACTAATTTTGATAAAATTATGTTCAATGTTTTTATAAATTGTTGTTTTAGTCCCTAAACTTAGGAGACTAAACCTATTTTTTCTGTCTGCATTAGAGTTTCTTTATTTGTGTTGTTTTGGATTATTTTTCTAGTATAATTTGTATATTCATTGTAGATACTCCTATCGGTTCTCAATAAATAAATAAAAATTGGTCTTTCATATGATATTTCTCTTACTTCTATATTTTTAAATGAGTGAGACAATTTTTAATTTGCATGTGATATAAATAAATTATGTATATTAATTAAATTATGAGTACGGATGACATTTTTGAATATCTATATATATATATTGATTACTTTCAGGTACTCGTTAGTTTCTTAAATAAGTATTGCCGTTCTGTTAATTTAAATTCTATTCAATATCACATTCAACTACTTTGATAATTTTGTGAGTATTTTTTATGTTTGATCATTATACTTGTCAATAATTATATACTAATTGAGTATTGTTAGTAATTCTTTACATCATATTTGTATTCCTAACGGGTGAGAGAGGCATTTGCCTATACACAAATGATTATCTCGCAATGATCATTTTTCGGGTGTCATATGATCTCTCACATGTGGTTTGCTACCATATGTTAATACGCTTAGTATGTATATTTAAATCAAGATAGTATGACTTACAAATTATTTATATCTAAGACATAAATTAAATGTTATTCCCATACTCAATAGGTTGAACTCACCCCTTATTTTTTATATTTTTCAGGTCCCAGTTCTTTTAGTAGGTTTACTTTGTTGATCATTTCTTGCTTCTTAGCTTTTGTTTGGTATGTTTTGCTTATTTTCGTGAGATTTTCCTTTTACACATCTTAAAGTGCTTCATTATTACATTGTTTTATTTAAAATTGAATTTTATATAATATATCACATATTTTGAACCCTCATTTTGTTTTTATTTGATGATATTCCAAAGCTAAGTATGGGTATAGTATCTCACAAAACTGTATCTATATTATGGTCATGGACCTGAAATTTGGATCGTGACGGTGTATATCCATATGCACTAGGTTTTCCTCTTTTGAGACCCAACATGAGACGTGGCGTACTAGACCTATAAAACTTGTTTTCCTTGTTTAAACAAATAATTATAATGACATTTAAAAAAAAATCATCCAATTATACCATGCTTTCAAAATGAGATTGGAGCTTTAGTGATTATATTTGCTATGACTTTTTTTAATATTTTCTTAAACTCACCTGATAGATTTTTGTCTAACAAATATGCTAGTAATTAAAAAAACAAACTTTCAACAGAGATGAATGGAACCAACCGTTCAAAACTAGTGTAAACCAAACCTTCATTCGATTCGTTGGCATTGGCAGAAAGGTAGTATCATGAATCCATTCGAGACCACTTGAATAACTGGAAAGATTCGAGTGAAACGAGAGATGCAATAATCGAAAGCATTTCATCAGCAAATTATTATATGTGAAAGACGGCAAACATCCATATACTTAATGAACATATCTATAACACTCTCATAGGCTACCAAAATTCCATCATCTAATTGCTTTAGGAAAACCGTTCCCTAAAAATAAAATAGTATGTTTTCTTTCTTATGGGGGAAGGAGCAAAAATACTATTACATCATATCAAGTTAGAACACAAATTTCTCTTCCTCTGCCCCAACTGAGAATACGCTATCTTTAGTCTCCCCAAGAGCAGTGGCAGTTGAATCGTTTATGCCCAGCAGATACTGCAGACGGCACAGTTTCTCTGGTGCTGGGTTATTTTTCATGTAGATGGTGTACAAATCAGCTAGCTCCTCAGGCACCTCCCATGTCAATGGCTCTGAAGGCACGGCTTTATCACAAGCCAGCAAGTCATTAAGAGTGGAAACCTACAAAAGTGGTTGGAAAAGACCTCAGATCTCCTTCCCCTCTAGGCATTATAAAAATTATTTATATTGAAAATTAAAGAGTACATACCACTCCTTGTTGATTTCTCTGCCTTAGTAGCGCCACAGCCTGAATCAGTGAGTTTGACAGTCTACTCCGTGCAAGCTCATGGACAACCCCTTTAGCCTTCTCGGCATTAATGTTAAGATCTATTGGGATTTTCTCATAGACTTCCTCCTCGTCAAACTCCCCAGTGCCAGATGAGAAAATTTCATCTACAGTTTTCTTGTGCAGGTTTTCTCGCAACTTTTCAGAAATCATGCTGTTGAAGTCAATACTTGCTTCCTTCAGCTCTCTTATCTGTTTCATATTGAGCCTCCCTCGGTTGATTGCAGTTTCAAGAGCAGCTGCCATTTTTGTAGTTGTAATGTTCTTTATCACCTTCTGCGCATACTCGGGTGGCAAGCCAACTTGCTTCTGCAAGTCATTGAGCTGCTCTATCCTGGCTTTTGTCAATTGTCCATCAGCTAAAATTACCTCAGCTTGTTGTCTAAAAGCCTGCTCAGCTAGGCTCCTGTGGACTTCCACAATTTCCTTTACAGTCAAACCCAAAATTCCACCAAGCTGATTCAGCAAAAGGTATTCTGAATCATCCTTCTTCGTGGTGATTTGAGCACCAAATGGAATTCTGGTAACTTCCCCGGTTAGGCAGTAAAGTAGATATGTCTTGTAGAGGTCAGCCCTCTCTCTTTCAGAAAGATCATCTTTAAGATTTATCTCAGTCTGGCCAGGCTTACCCATCCTTGCAGCAACCTCCTCACTTGGTCTTATTTTCTTGAGTGTCTCAAGGGACTCCCATTCCTCATCATCCCATTCGTCCTCATCTTCAATTTTCTTGTCTTCCACCTTACTAGGCTCTTCTGGTGGGGTATCAGAAGATTCCCCTTTTATGTCAGCCACCAGTTCAGTCACCACCAATGAATTGAAGGCAATTAATTTCCTTAGTGCTTTAGCACCCTCAGTACGGTTTTCAGCCATCCGTGCTTGCTTTACAAAGTTTAAGAAAATCCTTCGAGCCTGCAACAAGGAGGAGTTTTTGAGCAAAAGGAAATGTGTTTAATTTAAGATTATGTTCCGTACACTCACCGCTTTGCCAGCAATGGACATGGCAGCCTCCCGTGTTAAGCGCAAGCCATGAGCAGCCTTCCTTACCGCCTTCTTGACATCAGCATCATAGCCATCAACCCCTGATGCAATTGCATCTTTAACCACCTGAAAAACAATGGCATGCATCAGCATTGAATTGATTAATTTGAGCAACAATTCAGCAATCAGAATTATACAACTTCAGTCCTAAAGTAGATGAGTAACATCTCTTAATTTAAATTCATATGGGAAACTCTATTTATACCCAGAATATCAAAGATAACTGAGCAAGAAGAGTCACAACACCAGCAGGCAGGCAGCATGGGAAGACCCTTACCCTTAATGATATGCACATACAGTTTTAAAATGCAAATCCTCAAAGAAAGCAAATAATAGAGAGATTAAAGAACAATTGAAAACAATAAACAAGGCCCTCTGTACACTCCACACAACCCCATTAAATCCATGTAGACTCTTCTAAGTCCTAGTCGATCTCCACGATCTAAAATACAGTTTGGATGAACAGATTACATGCTTGTATAATGTTCAAAACAGCCCTATCCCATTGCATAAATGTCTCCAAATCATCATTGACCTCTTTACCCCTAATTCAACTTGAAACCACCTAGAATTAGATAGAGGTGCATTATTGGGAAGGAAACAAATGAAACAGACTAGTTCTAGAAGCTGAGGTATAGAACACAAACCAATGAGACAGACTTGAGGAAAACTTCCATATTATAACCAGAAATATTATAGAAAAAATGATTTCACCTTTTCAAATAAACTGCCACAGATATCAGAATGAGCTGCATCAATAGTGTGCTGGGGAATGCAGAGCATGACTCTCAAACGAGTCAGGGCTTTAACATCATCGTCACTCAACACTCCATCAGCTGCACACTGCTGAAGCTTTTGCCGGTAAATTTCTGGAAATAAAGGAGCATCAGTTCCTCTATGCATGAGAAAATCAGAACACAAGGAAAAAAAAAAGATTTTAAATGCATAAGGTCTCAGGATGACATTTTAAAAACATTGATGTTAGTAATCAATTGATGTTAGTTACCTTCATGAATCTCAGTGGCTTTTTGTGGATCAAAGTGTAACTCCTCACAGAGATTTTGTAGGAAGGCTGCTTTGCTATCAGAAAATTCTAAATCACCACTTGAAACAGCCTGCGCAAGCCGTTTACGATATACCTTTGAAGTGATGTCAAGTGTAATTGATTCTGCCTCCCTTTTACCTAAGCCAAATATATTCTTCAATTGATTTAATGCAGCAAGCTACCAAAAAAAAAATATAAGAGGGTTATGACGTAAGCAATGTACAAAGAGCATGATGAAAGGGTAAGATATCAAGTACTAATAAGAACAAATTTCTTATACGCACATCAAAAAAGTGTAAAGGAAGCATTCATCACCTTATGTTCTTCCATGCGACCACCAGATAAAGCATCTGTAATATATGCCCTATAAAGGAGCTTCAAATCATCTCTCTCCCTCTCACTGTCATACTTGCCACCTAAGGCACAAACACTTTAATACCGGCTCAAAACTGACATGTCAAAAACATGACCTTGAAAAAACATGAAAACAAGAGCTCCTCTAGGATCCAAACCTGATACAGAAACTGGACCAACTCCGCAGGCAAATGAAGCTGCATCCTCATGGTTCTTTAATGAAATAAGCTTATTGTTGAATGCCAGTATCTTATCAAGCTCTTCCACAACTTTCACAACATCCTGGCTGTAAAACTTAATTTAATTATTTGGTGTAAATAGTATAACAGCTAGCATATGATATTGTTGACCAAAAGTTCCAAACAGTAAAGCAATACAGATTCTTTTGACATATCAAGCATCAGGTCTTTTCTTTTCCAAATTAAACAATAAAAATCTTGAAAAGACATTTATAAGCTAGAATTTAAGACAAGTGGAAAAGATCATACACTGTTCTTGTCCTAGATTTCAGTCTATCAAGTGCTGCTGAAATGTTTTTCTCGACCAGTTTTCTTGTGTGCTGCCTAAATAAGTCCTCTGCAAGCTGTCACAAACATAACAAGCAATGTAAGAAACTTATGAACCAAAACACAGAAGGACCACCAATGAGAAGTCAAGAAGAAGGAACCTCATCAGAAAGTCGATAAGAAATCTGTGCTTGTCTTAGGCTAACAAGCTGTTCCACATCAATATCTATTTGAAAGGGAAAAATCACAAACATGTTAGAAAGAGTTAAGATAGCAAAAGCAATTTTCAACTCATCCTCAATATATATTGTCAGTAGAATGATCATCTAAGCACTGTTTTTTCAAAACAAAGCTAATGACGAAGATTATATACACAGCAATAAAATATTTGTGCCTAAGAATTCCAATCGTGCTCCTCCCCCCAGGTCCAACCCTGGCTAGAGTTATAAACAAAATCTAAAAGGAAGTAAAATATCAATCCCCTGAAATTAAAAGCTAGAGCAGTGGATAGTAGTATTGGCTAAATAATCAAATAGTTATTGTTGATAACCAATGACATAGGATACACCTATTATAGTGCACAAACATATCGATAAAAGTTAAATTACAATGGGCAATCCTACCAAACCATGCTATATAAAAGTTGACAATATATGAAACAGCTTGGTGTTCACCAATCACAGCATTGCTTACCACTAAAATCAGCTAACACAAAATAAAAGAAACATCACAGGCAATTTATGCTATATTTACCTTTGACAACTGAGTTTAGCTTTGAAAAATACAACCTCTGGGCATTATCGCGAATAGCAATTTCAACCTGAGACAAACAAGAGGAATACATTACATCAATACACTGGGAGGAATGAAAATAAAAAAGCACAAATTAGAGGTTCAATGTTTGTCAATTTTTGACAAAATATAAATAACAGGACAGATGGCATGCTACTGGTGGCAAGATGCTGAACATGTTAAGGGTGTTTGGGAGAGCTGTTGCTGTAGCTTTTGAAAGTGTGTTTCGTGCCGAAATACATTAAAATGATGTTTTTTTATTTTTTAAAAATCATTTTTGATATCAGCACATCAAAATGATCTAAAAACACTAACCGTATGTTTTTAAAATTCAAAAAAAAAAAAAAAAAAAGGACCAAAAGCACCCAAAAGCAATTTTGGGTGGCTTCCCAAACACCTTTGTTATCTACAAAAAAAACAAGTGCACCTATGCTAGAAATAACAGTTGATAAAAAAACAATACCTGAGAATCGGTGACCTTGAAAACACGTTTCCAAGGTAAAAGAAAAGATGATGCTTCCCCGAAAACAAGAGTTGAAACATATATCAATTTCTGAAATGCCTGCACTGGAGAATCATTAATGATGGTCAAGTTCCATATCTTCATTCAAAATTTTCACTAACCAATGTCTCCAGATCCAGAATTAAGATTCCAACTAGCAAAATTACAAAAGACTTGCCCGACGCTGCTCTACATCTCCATCGCGATCCCCGGTTTCAAGCCTTTGCCTGAAAATCCGCCTCCCAAGCTATCAACCAGTAGAAAAAATAGTAAGGAAGCATTTCTCAATTTCACTTCACAAATAACCAGTAGCATACTCATTCTTTCAAATGCATTCATCTAGGAAATACAACAATACCTCCACATGCATGCTAGCAGCATCTGGGTCGTCAATTCCCAAAGCATTTTTAAAATTGATGATTGTTTCAACTTCATTCCCTGTAAGCTCTTCACCCCCAGGAGGAATGACAGAGGACACAAACCTAAACCAAAACCAAGATGAAATAACCAAAACAACCTCCAAAAGCAAATTCTTCAACAAAATTACTCAAAACAGTTTCAACATCAATTCTAACTTACCGGCTGTATAAATCACAAAGCTCCGCATTAAATGCTTCATCTTGCTTGCTAACACCATATCTGAAAAATTCAGTATTCACAAATAAATTTAAAAAACTAACAAAAGTATGCTAAACATACAGCAACTCAAGTATCCTTAGCACAAAACACCAATACCATCATAAACTAATCCAAAAAAAACAACTTTCAACTCAAATTCACCAAAAGAAATCACACTGCACACATGCTCTTAACTATAACTAACATGCACAAAAACACACCATAACATTAACCAAGAAAAACAAAAAAATTAGCTAAAAAGCAATAAAAATCCAAACTTTAACAATCAAGCCAAAATAAAATTAAAGGTAACTAACTTTTTAGCAATGCCTTCTATCTCCTCTTTACTAACTTGAGTGGGATCATCAAACCCGGAAACATAATTGTGCAAATTTATCACGGCAACCTCTGGAACAGCCGAATTCAATGCAAAAACCACCGCCCCGCCAGCTGCTCCGGCCACAGCAGCACCACCAAGTGCCAAATTCCGAGACCCACCACCGAACTTAGTCCCTAAACCATACCCAGCAGCTAAGGCTCCAGCTAGGATTATCGCCGAGCTCGCCAATCTTAGCGGCGGGGAGAGATTGCTCACTAGAGGTTGAATACCTGTTAGCTCTCTATTTCCTCCAAAAACATTATCGGGTTTTGATTCTAAGGTGAGGGTGGAGGGGGTTTCGGCGGAGGAGCTGCGGGGGAAGGAGACGAGAAAACGGTGGCGTTTAGGGAGGGTTAGTGAGGAAGGAGCGAGCTTGAGAGGGAATGGGGAGAGGAAAGGAGTGGAAGGTGAAGAAGTGAGGAGAGAAGGGTTCATTTGATGGTATTAACGGCGTCGTTTTGGAGGTTGAGAAGGGAGAAAGGAGGCTTATAGGGTTTAACGAAGAGGGGAGAGGGAGGAGGACACAGGGGGGCGAGCAGGGTGGAACAAGAAGATAAAGCTGTGTGCATAAAATATAGTAAAGTTTCTATTTGATCCTCAACATTTATGTAAATTACATGTTAGTCCTTCAAGGTTGAAAAACTATATCTTGATCCTTTTCCTTTTAGAAAATTAGTTGTGTTTTTTCCTTAAAAGTTTCACAATGTAGGCTAATATATTAAATTTTCAAATATTAGATATGGTCATTAGGGATTAAGAAAGTATCAACAATGTTTTGTCAAGTCAACCATCAGCAAGAATTGAGGGGACTAAAACATAGATTTTAAAAATTAAAGGATTAAGAAAATACAAATGAGTGAAAATTATAGATTAAAGAATAGTGGGAAAATTATTTTGACCCTCCCAATAAGTGTGGTAATACTTTTCCATCATTTTTTTAATAAAATAAATAAAAACATTTTATATCCTTCTATTTGCATATTTAATGATGATTTCAAGCATCACAAATTAAATATTATAAAAATATTATTATAATCGATTTAATATCCAAATTATTCTTATAATTTAAATATTTTCTTCGTTTTTACTACCACTGTTTTCTCGAAACAGTATTTCACTAAAATCAAAACAATCTATTATCACACCTCCATTAACCACAGCTTAAGGCATGAAATCCTCTATTTTCAACTATCATATACCAAATTTGCTATACAACGTATGCTTAAATTGATAAATCCATGAGAAGTAACCCATTTAGATTATTATACCAGAGATTAGAGAAAAGGAAAGGAAACTTACCACTAATACTCGTGAATTTGTCGAGAAACAATTAAGAGGTGTTTAGGAATGTGTTTGTAAAGTATTTTTGAAAAAAAATTAAAAAAATTATTTTTATTTTAAATTAAAAATTTATGTTTTTAGATCATTTTAATTTGCTGATATCAAGAATGATTTAAAAAATATTATTTTAATGCATTTCTGAATAAAATCAAAATAAAAGTTGATTTCAAAATAATAGTTGAAATCAAAATTTTAAAAAAAAATTAAAAAATAATTATTTTTTATTTAGAACTTCATTAAAATATATAAAGAGAAAATTTTTGTTGGCAATGATTTCAACCATCAAAATAGTTGATTGTTATCCAAAATAGTTCTGTACGATAAAGAAAGTTTAGATTATGTGTTTTGTTTTTCACACTAATGTGGCTAAACAAATACTTAAGTCCAAGATGATTTTTAATTTTAGTTTAACTTTGGTTTTTGAGATATTTTTATTATTATTATTGAGGTCATGGGTTGGTTTAACACTTTCAACCTCAATTATACTTCAAAACAGACACTAAAACTTGTTTGGCTACATGAGATGCTACCTGCATTTTGCATTATGAAAAAAAATGTTTTGGATGTGAAACACAGGTTCACTGTGCATTACTAAGGTATTTGTTTCAAAATATTTCTTATTTAAAAATATATTAAAATAATATTTTTTTATTGTTCCAAAATTATCTTCGATGTTAATTCATTGAAATAATTTTGAAACATCCAAAATGTTTAATTTAAACAACAACAAAAAAATCAAAAACAACCATGCAGACCTTATCCTCCTCTTGCCCTCCCAGCATTTTCTTTTATCTAATGTATACAATACAGAATGATTGATTCCATGCTTTCTTGAAATTCTTACACATATAACATCTCTGCTTCTTAGTTGAAGAGGAAATTTAAGAAAACAAAGCTTATTGTTATCTCTCGACATTCACTGAAGTTTCACATGTTGTCTAACATAAGTTTTTGCCAGATTCTCATCACTCGTTTTGCTGTTTGTCTGAGGACTAACCAGGCGAATTATCAGTGATTCTGTGTTCGCTGTCTGCACCATGGTGATTGGTTCTCGCCAATGATATTAGCTAACCATTTGCAAACTTGCTCGAGCATGAACCTTACCATTATGATATGCTATTCTTCCTGACTGGTCATGGAAATACCAGGGTAATACCACGTCGCTGCTGTTTGAAAGGATGGCGATTTAATCCAAACTTGAAGAATATCATCTCAAATTGTTCTGAATTGGTAGGGTTTCTTTTGGATAGCTATTCTTTCCGGTTGATGATGATTATGGTATGAATATTATCAAATAGCTCAAACATAACTCTTGAAATATATTTTTATATTATATAGATCATGATGATGACATATATTTATATATTAGATGATTTACTAATCTCTTAGTTCTAATAATCTCTTTAAGAAAGGTTGCTTCGGGCTCTTATAACTAGTTCTTGATACTTGCAAAAACAAAAACAAAAAAAATGTGAATTTGGAGATTCTTTGATCTTTAAGTCAATATCTTTTTAAAAGAAAAGCTAAGGATAATAATATTTTAGAGAAAAAATCTTAAATAAATATGGAGTTGAGAACAAGAATTTATTTTTTAAAAGGATCCATTAGCTCTTTATAAGCCATTATCCTCGCTCATTGTAGAAACAGGGGACTAAAAAAATTTCTAATAGTATTAAAGTGAGTATTTTTAATTAATCAAAGAGAAATATTTTTAACTTATCCAAATAAAATATCTCTCTATCTCACTAAAAAATCTCATGATTTAACATAAAATCTCATAAGATAGTTAAAACCACTTGTATTTAAGCTTTGATAAATTTGGTTGATTGTTAGATTTATATGCATGTTGATTGTTAGATTTTAGGTCGAGCAACTTATCATATTCGTATATATTGAGCTCAACCAAGTGCTGAGCCCAAAGACTTTAAATCTTTCAATTTCCTAAATTCATATATATTTGGTTTCAACCCTTGATTTAGCCTAAAAATATTAGATCTAGCAATTCACCCAAACTCATGTACTTGGGCTTGATGTTAGGCCGAATTCAAAATTACTAGGTCTAGCAGCTCGTTAAACCTATATTTATTTGGGCATAATATTTAATCATGTCCAATAATATTGAGTTATCACTTTCCTTTTGTTTTTTGTTTTAAAATTAGAATACAAATAAAAATAAAACATGTCAATCTAATATAATATATACATATCTTAATATTGGCATACATAAATATAGATGTATTACTATTTTATTTTATACTGAATAATAAATAAAATATGTAAAGACATTGAGTCGGCTGAGTAAGAAGAAATTTCCGGTCAAAAATAAGCAAGGAGGAAGATAAATACATGGCTAGATTATTGGCAGTTTTGGTGTCTTGTTAACCAGTACCACATATGGTGTTGGCTCAAACCTTGTTGTTTGTGTGATGCTTGAACAGTTTTTAAACAAGTAATTGACAAATACTTGGAGTTTTTATGTCTGTAGCTATCTTTCTGTGCATTCTTCGTGCTATGTTATCAGTTTATTTTGTTATGGTTGAAAAGGTAGAAATGATTCGTATTAATTAAAAAAAATAAGATAAAATAATATTGTTTTTTATTTAATTTAAATTCCAGTTCATTCTGAATTTTTCGGTCAAATACTAGCTAAAATATATCGGTTTTGTTCTGCACGTTCTGTTTTGGCCAGATAGTATTTTTAAAAATAATAAATAATTTTACAATATCAATCATATCTCTTAATCCAACCGTTAGATTACGATGAAATTTTACAATAAATCTTTTAACATATTTATATATATTATGTTAAAATTTCAGAGTAATCAAAGAATGTAATGACCTTGCGAGATTGATGATCATATTCTTGTAATATTTATTCATATTCATAATTTTTTTCAAAAAAATCATCAAAATCATCTTATTGTGTATTTTTTTAGATTAAATTGAAAAATTTTAAATAATTTTATTTTTGGATTTGAACTAATTTTTTTAATTAATATATTTTATTATATATCTATATATACATAAATAATAAAATCCCAAAATGGCACGCCGAAACAATCTGCAATCGAAACATTTCATTCCAATTAAAAAACAAACCATCAACTAAAATGATATTGACAACTTTATTACGAGCAGCTGGAATCCAACTTACCAAGACTCCTAGAAGCATTGCTATAAATCCATTGTTCTGATGGGCAAACTCATCAAAACTCAGTTTTGTGTTAAACTAGAAGTGTGTTTTATTGTTGATTGAGGCTTGATTTGGATGTTTATTGGTTTATTTTCTACACTTCTGATTCAGTTTAGCTATATAATGATGTATTAATTTTACTATAAACATTAGTTCAAGAATATCATAAAAAATGGAAAAGAAAAGATTAAATATCACCGACAATTTTTAGTAAAATCATGGAATTTTCAAATTAAATAGCATGGCATTGATTTTACTTTCTTAAAAAAAAAAAAAAGCTACAATGAAATAGATTTGTTAAATATTTTGTGGCATCACACATCAACTTCGTCATAGTCGCCATACAATAATGTTAATAGATAAGCTTTTATGCATCCTACAAGGAGTTTGTTAGAGAATAATATAAATCATATTATAGGACCTCACTTACAAGCTTGAGCTTTTAGGTGAGATGGTTCCTTAACATGGTATCAGAGCCTTAATGACCCAGCGGTCATGAATTCGAATCTCACCACCCCCATTCTATTTGATAAAAATCAAGCACAAGGTAATGTAGGCATGTGCAAGTTTCAAGCCCAAAGGGCTTTCACTTGAGGGGGTGTGTTAGAGAATAATATAAATCATATTATGGGACTTCACTTACAAGTTTAAGCTTTTAGGTGAGATGGTTCTTTAATAGAGTTAATATTTCCAAGTTCAAGAATGAGATAGATTTTTTACCCAATTAATGGTTTGAAATTAGGTTATATTTTTATTATAGAGAACACATATAAAAATGAAAGAAAATAGTGGGGGAAAAAAGATGTGTGTGTGTGTGTGATGCATGGTTTGACTAATTATTATTATTTTTAGCATGTGATAAATAAATAAAAATAAAAAAAAATACCGTAAAATGGTTTTACCATTTACTTTTCTTAAAATTTGCATATGGTTAAGTCTCTCGAAAAACTAAAAATATATTTGCATAAATAATCAAATTAAAATATACAAGAATGATTTAGCATCTTCAAAATCCAAAAACAATTATTTTTGTTGATAGTTTTGCATCTTTTTTTGATTTAATTACTTGTTTATTTAAACCATGAGAACTTAGCCTAAAACTAAAAATAATAATAAAAAAATGTTCTCTTTATATATGGATGATTATAAATTTATACGTGAGACATATTCTTGGTATTCAAATAAAAAAAATCATTTATATTTTTCATATTAGAATGATTAGGTTTTAAATTGATAAAATATGATTTTTTTAACCAAGAAGGACTTGTATTAAACCTAAGACAAATCAACAGTAAAAAATATAAAATCATCTTAGTTTATACTAGACAAATAAATAATACAACTTCTTCTAAGTAAAATGTACCAGAGGTGATACATCATAGACCAATTATGGTTTCTAATTATCAAAAAACTAGATGTCTATTATTTTTCATTTTTACCAATAAGAAACAAGATTTTTTGGTTCTTTCCCCATCACTAAAGAGTTCCTGATCTGGAAAGATGATCGTTACGACACCGTTCATGTATGACAATAAATTAATAATTTAATGAGACAAATAAATATCTAACTAATGGGAGGAGAAAAAATTGGGCCAATTTTTATAAGCCGTAATAATAGTGAAATCAAGAAGAGAGACCAAATTGAAACCCAACTAGTAGATGGAGGAGATTTTTGAAGTTTCCCCATATGTATTTTATATTAAATTTTTAGAATTCCATTTCAATGATTGTAAATTTTCCATGTCCAACTATTCCCTTTTCGATTTTCAAATTAACTTTGAGGATACGATGCATGATTTTGTTGTTCTCTATGATCATGCCTTTAGAACGATGAATCTGCAGTCACCATAGCCTTCTTCTAGTGTGGCTGCTCCATGAGAGGAAGCATCCATGGCAGAATCACTACTCTCTTAATTGCCTTCAAATTTCCTTCTTAAGATTTTGATGATCACTACTTGAAATAGAAAATCCAAATAAAATAAAATAAAATAAAAAAGTTACAAGGAATCAAAACATTTTGTTTTTCTCATTGTACATAAAAACAGATTGACTCACATGATGCACATATATATGATCGATATAGCATGTCCAGTTTTTGGATTTTCTCTGCAGCGTAATAAAAACCATTGCTTCACATGTGATGAAGGAAGCAACCTGTGTTGGCTACTAGCTAGCTAGCAATTGCTTTGCTTCATTCTTGCTCACTAACTTCAATCCATTTTTGTATCCCCCGCAAGACCACTTGTTCAACGACTTGAGCATCGATATGGTCATCAGCTTCTTTATTCTCCTGTAACATTAACAAATTTATAAGTGATCTTTCCCTGGCTTCACCTCAGAAATATTTCACATCCTAGAAAATCGAATTCGGGAGCTAAAATTGAGCTACAGTTCATTGACTAAACGTAAGAAACTTCACATGCAATCCCTATTGCACACACCATTTGTGAGAGGATATATAGGGCACGAGAATAATGTTTTTGCATAAAAATATTTAGGACACAAAATCTCTACTTGTCTTCTTACTCTTGTAGCAATGGCTTCTAAAATGAAACTGTCTGAAGCAGAAATCCTAGCTTGGAGAACCTCAAGGCCGAGCTCTTCAAAAGCTTCCAATATGAAAACAAGCAATCCCTGGCAATTTCTCGTGGTGAATACCTTAATCATGAAATCATCCTCTTGCTCTTCTACTCTAATCTGTTGATGTTTAAATACAGTAACCCAGGTTACAATACTACTTCCCAGAAAGAAATCACAAAGAACCACATTCCATTCCAACAATTTCTCCATACATAAGGTTACTGGTGAATTCCATAGCATACCGTGGGAAAATTCTGGCCAGTAAAGCCTGCAGCAGTAGCAATGTCTTGATTCAATCGCTCTACCCTATGCTTCAAGTCTTTTATGTACTTTGATGCATCCAGTACGACAGACGCTTTGTCGTGCTGCTCATATAGCAAGATGGATAGTTAATGATACAGAATCATACAATATTAGTACTCAAAAGTTTCATCAAAATAAATCAAAACGAAGCTTGTTGAATTATCATGATTCAAAAAATACAGTCAAGTAGAGTCTTGGATGTTAAAAAAGGTGGGTTTTGTAAGAAGAAGAAGAAGCAGCAGCAGCAGCTTATAATGATGATATTGTATAAAGTTTTGAGCAGGTCAAAGATAAAGGACATGCAAAAGGAAGCCAAGGAGAAGTAGTTGTGGGTAAAGGAAATTATGAGAGAAGCACTACCGCATGAGAGTTGGTGATTGAACGAAGAAGTTGGAGCTTCTTAAACATGGCTTCTCTTTCTTGCTCAATAGAGACCATGAATACTCTCTCTCTCCCTCCCTCTCCAAAATTTATGTGGCTGACTGGCTGCTTAAATAGTAAAATAAGCTGAGTTTTGTCGCAATAAATAGTTGTGTTAACCCAAACTGTAACACGCTATGAACTAATATAAATAAATAAATAAATTTTAAAATTTGTTGTATATATGAGACTCCTGGACATTATAAATTAATTAGCTTAGTGGTTTTTTTTCTCTCTTAACATCGACCGTTTCTCGTGGAGCCAGCACGATCAAATTAGTGTTAAAAATCAATATAAATTATATTTTAATATTTTATTTATAAATTTAAATTTTTAAGTGAGATGGTTTTTTAATATAGTATCAGAACCTTTTTAATCCAATAGTTAGAAGTTTGAATATCACCATTCTCATTCCATTTTATAAAAATAAAGCACAAGATAATGTAAGTCTGTGCAAGTTTCAAGCCCAAAGATCTTTTACTTGAGAAGATTTATTAAAAAATAATATAAATTATATTTTAGAATTTATTTATCTATTTAAATTTTTATATGAAATAGTTTCATGCAATTACAACATTAAACTCATCTTTTCCTCTTCATTTTTAATATTAACTATCAATTCTCTTCCATGTGTATGCATTGGAGTATCACCCTTATTTACATTTTTTATATTGCCCATGCTTTGCAAATTGGCCCACCACTCCTTGATCGATCATTTTTTCAATGCTTTCGATTTTCATATATTTCGGAATTAAATTTCATGTTAATCAAGTCTCACTCATGTATAAATTATATGATTTTATGTTTTTATCTTCATTTCTCCAACAAAATATGTTTTTGTCTCGTCATTTTATTCTTAGAAGCAAACCAAATACAATTTCAATATGTATAATTGAAATTTATTAAAAGATCTAATCTTCTTTGACTTTAAATAATTATTTAGAAGTTAAATTGTTATAAATCATAAATTGTTAATCATCTGATCTTCAATGGTAATTCACACAAACCACCAACGAGAAATCTCTTAAATTATTATTTAGGAGATGGATTGTTATGACTATAGTGTTAGCTTTATATTTCAAGACTTAATTTTTTTGTCTAACAAAAAACAATTCAAAAACAAGAGGCATAACTTACTTTTTATAGAAAAATCTAAACTCCCCTGTAAATATCAATTTACCTCTTGAATATATAAAATCATATTCATTCTCCGTATAATACTCATTAATCATTTGAATAAAATTTAAAACTCTTTAGAAATCTTATTCCATCTTCGTCAAGGACTCCTCCTCGGTCAATACTATTTGTGAACAAGTATGATATTTTTTGTAATTCATCAAAGGTGATGAAAGTTATCTTGATCACTCAATTATCTTCATATTATTCATGTTATACTCATTCTATATCTCTCCATCACCGCAATAAAATAACATATAATAGGATTAGAAATAATATTTTTTATATTAGATAATGATTTCAAGTTTAATAATCAATTGCATAACCATAACACTAGTTTTTTTTATAGATATAAGTGATCTTTTTATATAAAATTCTTATGTGGGCAAGTTTAATATACATATCTTATGACAAATACCTATATATTAGCTTTAAGTATCATCTATATCTCAACTTACGAAGACAATTGTTTTCCTTTATAAAGCCAATATATATATATATATATATATATATATATATGATGATTTTAATGATGATGATGATTTTAATAAATATTCAATATTTAAAAAAGTATTAAGCGTGAGTATTTTAGGAACAAAGCAATAGAAAATCTATAATTACAATAGCTTTATCTTATTATTCTCCCTATCTAATTAAAAGCAATTCCTCATTACACACAGCCATTTAATCCAATCTAGTAACCTTGCTGTTGTTTATAAGCGCCTTCAAGGATATTCGTTTAATGTATTCGTCATGGTAAGTAATTATCAACTTTACCATTAAAAACAACAACAACAACGAAAGTAGATTCTGTCTTTACTTGAGAAGCTTGACTGGTTCAATACACAAGACATAAAACATATGTAACATGTATATATATATAAATATATAAATTTGATTTGCTAGATGATGATGATGGGTGGGACATTTTAGGAATGGGAGGGGATGTTTGGCAGGGGATTGGATACCAATACACATAGCAATACTATAGAGAAAGATTTAGAGTGGTGGGGTTAACGTGAGAGGAGGGAATCTACTCGTGATCGAACACCATCGAAAGTAGCAAAAATGAAGCGTCAAAGCATGTTCCAGTTGTGTTTAGTGAATGCCTCCAAGTTTTCCTCACGGGAACGATAATTCTCTCTGATCTGTCTCCACTCCAAAAAAATTTGAAACCTTTCGGGCTGGGATTGAAATCAAGGCATGGGAATGCACATATGCCTTTATTCCTCCATATGGAAACATCAAAAGATTTTTGATTTTATTGCATGCTGTCCCATATATCCCATCTTTCTCTCCACGCCCAATTATATATTGCCTGTTTGGGAGGGTGGTTGCGGTAATTTTTTAAAGTGTTTTTCATGCTGAAATATATTAAAATGATATTATTTTATTTTTAAAAAATTATTTTTGATATCAACACATCAAAATGATTTAAAACATCAAACCATTATTTTTTAAAATAATAATAAAAAAAAAAGACAAAACACCTTTTTGGCTGCCACCCAAACGGGGTCTTAGTATCAACTATAATCGTTGGGGAAATAACCTTTTGATGCTTAATTATTACCCAAATAACGTTATGAATAATGTGTTTGTATCCATCATGGATAATTCTATGAGATGATAATATTTTATTCATAATGCTGTATATGTTGCTTTAATAATGAGATATTGATACAGGACAAAAAAAAAAATTAAGGATGAAATTAAAAATTCAACTTGTTTATATCTCAATAAATATAATATTCAATAATAGTTAAATCAAGTCCAACAAATAAAATCTAATTAATAAATCTCAACTAAAAATGAAATAAATTTAACAAAAAATTCAAGTTAAAACTTAATCCCTTAATGGTTTGAGCTATACATATACACACATTTCATCAAATAGTATTGCTGGAGCAGATTGTACTTGTATGGGACAAGAATACAGCCTACATTTGAAGAATCATTGATTGGATTCCAGGACTGTAATGAAAATTCACATCATTGATGTACTTGAATTTATAGCATTGGCCGTGTGTGTTTTTCAATTTTAAAACCAATTAATTATATAAAAGGATCAGCCTGATTTCGTGGATTGAATATATATATATATATATATATATATATATATAACTTTCAAGTTACTGTTTAAAGAGGTAATTAGCTTCTAGTTTCCACATTGCAGGTTCAATTGCCAAGAGAAATTCATCGTGACAAATACACTCTTGTTTTATACACTTCGATATAAGTTAACTCTTAATTCGATTAATTAACTTGTGTCAAATCTAATCTAATTTAATAAATTCTTAATATTTAAATTGGAATAATTTTCTAATAAATTATAATTCAAAATAAAAACAGGATAATTAATGATTTAAGCTCAATAAAATACGCATAGTTGAACTCTTACGACTCTCCTATGCTCAAGTTGTGTAACGTAATTAACCCCATTTAATGAAATTGACTATTCAATTGTCCTTCCTTGGAAATCCATCTTTTCAAAATAATTGATATAATCTGAAGCATCAATTTTTCAGTATGATTTTGTTTGCAGTAGTCATTTGCAGGCCATGTGTCAATTGGCAGCTGGGTTTGCTTTAGAGCTTTGTCAGTATTCAAGCATCGACAAATCAGTTCACATGAGGGTCCAATAATCATCGCAACCAAACAATATTATTCAGACGCGTTTAGCCCTGCTCTTAATTTGTCCTCTGAAACCTTAACTCTATTTTCTTTGTAGGGTTTTATGGTCCTGCTCGTTTAGCTTGAATTTGTTTTTGTTTTTTCTCAGATCACAGTTTAATTCATGACTCGGTTTAGTATCCATGTTTTATGATTAAGAAAATAATACTCTTAAGAGATAAACAAGTCAAATCGAGTTTTGATATTTCGAGTCAAATCGAGTTAACATATCAAATATATTTATGATTGTGATTGCTATTTATAAATATATTAATTTTTAGAGGATTATTTATTCTGACATGATCAAAATCAATTTTAAAGCTATTATGAAATTCCATATGTGCAAGTAAATATAAAATTGCAAATAGAGTGTTTATATATAATAAAATGATATATTTTTATTAAAAGGGAATTGATTTTTTGAATTATTTGTACATTGAGGTGATGGGATCCTTATCACACTGAAATAATTTTACAAATGGGAAGAAGTACAATAATGGCAGCTATAAATCAGACTGTGCCCAGTGACTTCTAGGGACATACAGTTTTAACTATGCCAAGAGAAGGATATAGTGTTGTTCAGCTGGCATTTTTTGGAATTATTGCTTCCTTACATCTAGGATGAATATATATATATATATATATATATATATATATGAAATAAAAAGTAATTTTCAAATAATAATCAAGAATTGATAGGCACGAATTACTTTTTTATATAGCAATTCATAATATTCATCATTTTATTTAATCTTATCATAAAAAAAATACTATATCCTTCCATATTCAATTTAATGATACATTTGTTAAAATTTAATAAATTTATAAAAACTGAAAAATAACATTATATTAAACAATGAGAAACTTCATGGCAATCTTAAACATAAAGCTTCCTTTATGATCATTGTAGTTTTTTAAATTTCAATTTTAGTTCAAAATTGCATTTTCTTTACATTTCATTCCTTGAGTTTTTTTTTAAATAATTGTATAAAAACAACAAGAATATAGGAATTCATCGGTTTTCCTACTTATAAACAACAAAGCTTATTGTTTTTGGTGTCAACATGTTTTATTTGACAAAGAGAGTTTAATGGTGATTTTTTTAACTATAAAACATATTTGGATGTAGAGAGAAAAATCACGTTGATTTGTTGAAAATCAAAGTAAATGAAAGTTATATTATTGATCCTTGTATGATTTGCCATATGTTTATGCTCCTAGTTTGCCTAGATTGGGTTTGATTTGAGTTCATAGTTGTTGGGTTTTTTAGGTTGCTCTTTGTATTCTCTCCACAAACATTGCCTTAGCTATATGATTTAGACCAATTTGACCAAAACAATTGAATTTTAAGTGAAAATTAAAGTGATTGAAGGCTAAATTCTTGTTTCTTGCATGATTTACAACATGTATGTGTTTTGTTTTGATCAAATCTAGTCTATGTCAGGTTCCATATTGTTGGGTTTGTTTTTGTATTCATCGTTTTCTTTCCTTTTTATGTGTTTAATCTATTTGCACAAGTTGTCTTTTGAGTTTTTGACAAGTTTAATATGTTTTTTTTCTTTAGTTTTGTTTTTAGGTCAAACCAAAATTTTTTGTTCGGCTTATGGTTAAATAAAAAAAAAAAAAGTCAACGGGTAAAAAATCTTAGGTCACATGGTAAAAAATATTGACCAAATCAACTTGTTAAGTTGATTTGCCATATTTTCTATTAAATGGTGTTTTTGTTCAAGGATGTATTTGACAAACACCATTTAGTCTATTTTTAAGTAGTTTTATTTTAGAGAAAAATGAGGTTTTATCTAACAAAGCCTAAAGAAGTAATAAAATATTTTATTTTATTGTTGTTGCATACGAAAAGAAAAAAAAAAGAAAATTATTTGAGCATATTTTCAAATAAAATTTAGAACACTTTTACCTGTTTTATTTTAAAAAAAAAGAAAAAAAACATTGCAAGGATTTTACAACAAGTTTATAAAATTTCAAAGGATTTTGGACTATATTTAAAAATCTTATTTTAAGAAAAAAGAATATTACTCACTTTCAATATAAGTATAAAAGCTTATAGTGGGTTAATATTTAAAATATTATTAGGGATAATGAATATTATTCATTTTATTACTATGATACAAAACCAAAAAGGAGTTAATATAAAAATTAATATTAAAGATAATAGTTTTACCACTCACTTTAATATACAAATAAAAAAATTCATGAGGTTAATATCCAAAATATTATATTGAATAGTACAAGTCATTCCTTTCTAATATAAAAATAAAAACCATAAGGGATTTTAATTGAAATATTATTTGGAATGATGTACTGAAAGTTTTAGTTTTACCTCGTAAAAAGCCTCAATGATAATTGAGGTTATCTCAGCTTTCCAGACCAAGTTTTTTTACTAAGAAAATCAAGGTTTCTTCATCGTAGCAAACCTTACATGGTAGAGTAATAGAAAAAAAAAACATCATCAAACTATAATAATAATAATAACCATTAGGCTTAGCAATTGAAGGGAGTTTGAAGACATCGCTTTAGGTTTAATGTTAGAAATAGTTGAAAATTGGTCATTTTATAGGAGTGTGAATCTTATAAATACATCTGCATACGCTAAGTTATATAACTATATAGATACCGCCTGAGTAAGATAAAAAAAAAAAAACTTACTCCCATTTGCATTTCATTCTTCATATATAATTGAATATCTTGTATCACCCTAATCCTTTTTTATCATATCCAAAATCATATCTTATATGGACTAGTATTACTATTATCTACACTCCATTATTATTGCTAGAAGTATAAGTTAACCCTATCATCTTTTCTATTATTGTCTCGTAAAAAATATATGGTTCTCCATGTGCAAACCAAAATAAATATTTCTCCATGAACCTTTGTTTTTTAAATGCTTCATAACAAACATATGGATTGAGAAACTATTTATTTTTAAATATCTAATATAAATATCTAATATTGCCTCCACAATATTATTCAAATTAGATAGTGTTTTATTAAATATTTCTCAATCTCATTACAATAATTCATCTTGCGTAACATCTTGGATAAAACTTAATACATCCAAAAATTATTATTCATTATTTATATAAAGTATATATAGAATATTGACGGCAATATATAATAATAAAATATATGAATTGAATAAATTATTAGTGTCCAACTAATTAGATATCATTGCTTTAACTCAAATTTATTCAATGTATTTTAATAATACCCTTAAATTATTATCAATTGTATACAAAAAATTTCAATTTAACAATAAAATCAATGAAATATGAAACTTACTCATTAATTAAAGTATTATTTATTTGATTAAAATACATTCAAGTCACAAAATAAAACTCAATTTCATCAAATTACAAACAAATATAGTTTTTAAAATCTCAAAATGCCAAAATTACATATACTACATCAAAATACCAAAAAATAACATTTTAAAATGATTTATAAAAAAAAAAGAGAATAGTTTTGCTTACTTGATGTGGGGATTCTTCAAAGAAATTTGATCTAGATTAGGGTTGCTAGTGTTAAAATCATCATTTTTTCTATAATAAAAGCTTGATTTATGATAAAATAAAAGGGGGTTAGTTGTTGTTTTTTTTCAAAATCAAATGTAATAAAATAGACAAATTCACTTGCGAATGGTAGCAACAGGTTCTTTCATTGATAAATACTACTTGTAATAATAACATATCATCTCTCTCTCTCTCTCATTCCATTATTTTTAACTTAATTCCCTCAATATACACCTACAAAACATTTACAAAAGTATATACCAAGAAACAAAAAAAAATAAATATTGATAAATGTGACTATAATTTAAAAATTATATCAATATTTCCATTTGTGTTTATCAGTTTTTTAATATTGTGCTGACATACGGGGTGTTTGACATTTTATTTCAAAAATATTTTTGAAAAAAATTAGAGTTTTTAGATTATTTTCATTTATTAATATTAAAAATAATTTTTTAAAAATAAAAAATATTATTTTAATATATTTTTAAATATAAAATACTAATCGAGTCACATTAACAAAGAACCTAAAAAAGAACCGTGATTTACTGTAGAAGTACTGTTCACTGTGACTCATTGTCACTGTTCACTGGCAATTGGATCTTGTGTTGCACACGCGAATATCCACATTTTTTTTCATTTTTAAACAGTAATTTAACAAATCTACCCCCCGATAACAATAAAAAACGCCGCCAGCCTGAGGGGCTTCATCGTCATTGCACATTCCGGACCGGTTCGCCGTAGTTTTCATTTTTTTTTATTTTATGAAATTGACTAAATACGAATTTAAACCCTAATAAGACAAAATTGATAACTTGGCATCAGGGGCATACCTGTAATTGACCTTTCTTTTTTAATAATATTTTCGATTTACGGTCTGTGCATGCAGAACACGCGTCCCACGATGTTTAACCTCATGTCTTGTTCAAGTGGCGCGTGAGGTGTCATCCAGTCACCGGAGAGGAGCTACCGCCGTTTCATCCGGAGCCCCTCCACGTGGTCTTCCTCTCGGTACGACGCATTTCCTCAAAGGATGGCGGAGGACGCGGTAGTGGCCGGTTAAACATGCTGGCCCCCTTTCTCTCTCTCCTGCACGTACAAGTGCAGAAGAGGCCCCCTAGTTGTTGTCTTGTGCACTTTGTCCCTCAACTTTAATTTTGTATTTAATCCTGATTTCTGTTATATAAATTTTGATTTAACTCGATCGGGTCCTTTGATTGCAATCAATTAAATGTGAATGTTTCACTTCGGTCCTGCTTCTTTTAATTTCCGAATTCGGTTGAAATAAATCAAGAAATTCAGTACACAAGTTTCAATTTTATCCTTAGATTGAAATTGATAATATATTTGATTTTCATTTCAGCCCTTATACTTTGAATTTTTAATTTTAATCCCTTGATATTTGATTTTCATGTCAGCCCTTATATTTTTAATTTTTAATTTTTATCTTTTTATTTTTTTAATTTATGGAATAATTCTCACTTTTGTCCATGTATATATAAATGTGTCTTATTTTTTATTTTTTATTTTTGTTAAGGTGATATTTTTTCTTTTAAATTAATTCTTAAATTTTATGTTTATCATTTGAAAATTAATATTTTTTTTCCTCCCTATGTTTTTTATTTTAGTTCTTTATTGGTTTTTTTTTCTATCTTTAAGCCAGGTTAAAGTTTTTTTTACCTAATATTTTTTTTTAATCTTTTGTTAAAGCTTTGAAGATTTTTTTAGCCTTTTATTTATTTTTGTATTTTTCATCATTAAAACAGTAGTAGTGGTAGTAATAGGTGTAGTAATTTTAGTTATTTTTCTTGCTTACTCTTTTTTTAATATTTTTGATTTTTTTCTCTAAGGATAATTGGATAAATTATATTGTTTTGACAGTGATAGCAATAATATTTTTAGATGTTAAGACTTCGATGTGTTGTTTTTATAAAAGGTTGTAATGATCTGTTTTATTATATTAAATCTTGCATATAGAAATATTATATTTTAATTTGGAACAAGCGAATCCTATTAATTTTTGTAATCCCAACAATTATAGAAATTGTTTGCTTAGCTCGCAACGTAATATTGTAAGTTTTTTTAATTTTCAACTCAAATATTTTTTTACATTTAATCATTTTTTTTTACAGTTAATAATTTTTTTTTAATTTTCAAATCAATTTTTTTTAATTTTTAATTTTGATTTTATTTTTAATTTTCTCTTTCTGTTATTTTTTTATTAGTTGTTTTTCCTAGTTAAATGATTTTTTTTACCTTATATATTTTTTTTCTTTTGTTAAAGTTATTCAGATTTTTTTAATCTTTTATTTTTTTCTCTTTTCATTATTAACATACTGACTTCTTTTTTTTTTTTTTTAATGAACAAAAACCTTTTTTCATATTTTTAAATTTTTTTATTAATCAGGGTGTCAAAGTCAGGTTTTTTTTTTACCATATTTCTTTTTTTATGTTTTTTTAACTAGGATATCCATAGCAGTAAATTTGTAATAAATCATGGTATCTTCTTTGCAAATTTTCTAATAAATTTTATCAAAAATATTTTAACGATAACAACATTCAATAATTTTTTGATGGAAAAAAATATTTAATACATTTCAGCAATTATAATTTTACTATTTAAATATTAAAATAATTAAATACAACACATATAAAATCAATCAATTTTTTATATAAATTAAAAAAAATCCAATACATTGCGCGGGCAATACCGCTCATTCTATGTATTCTCTATATGATCCAGATGCTTTTCTAGTCGATATAGTGTTCACTAGTGCCGAGATTTAGCTAAAGAAGCCGCGTTGATTTGGTCCTTTTATATATATATATATATATATATATATAGCTCTCGTGACATTCCATAATATTATTTTATAGAATTCATTTTATTTTAAAATAATAAGACGTGCAAGTTGCTCTTAGAATCCCAACGTGGAAATGAAGATATTACTCCCATTAAATTCTCAAATAACACATTCTTTTGGTAGATAGCTAATTTTCTTCATTTTCCATATTTATTTTGAGTTACATATACGTGTCGAAATAGTAGTGTGCATAGTAGGGTTCGGACTCTAAGCTTTATAATTATTGAGACTATATAATATATTGAAGAACGAGACTATTATAATTTTAAAAAATTATTTTAAAACAATATATTATTTAAATACACTCAGTTAACTTCTATCAGTAAGATTCAAAACTCAGTTTTTCTATGGTTATGTTGGTTCTGGATTGATCAATTATTATTAAAGCATGTTGGTTTGACCGATGGATGGAGCTAGCAGCAAGCACTCAGTGACAGGGGGTACAATCGATCCAGGGCTGCGGTGTGAAGGCCTAGGAGACAGCATTCAAGGACCAGGATCAAAAGTTCAAACGAAGTGCTTGGAGGATGATGGTTATAATTGTTTTTTAGAATATTTTTTATTTGAAAATATATTAATATAATATTTTTTTACTTTTTAAAAACAGTAATAATTATTAGCATAAGGTGCAATTAGGAATTGTGATGAAGAGAGATGCTCTTGATTTGTGGTGCTTGGAAACATTGTTACCATGAAAGTCCGATGCATTTATGCCATTAAATATTCATCAAGACGCCCCCTGGAACACCAAAAACATACATACATACATACATATATACATATGTCTGTATGTATGTATACTTGCATTCAACAAATATAAGTTTAACTATATATTTAAAATATTAATTCAACAAATATTATTTCAATTCAAATTTAAAGATAAATTAACTTAAGTAGACGATTTAAATTTCAAACACAAAGTAAAATAAAAAAGAGTAAAATCAATATGACCCAATAAGTTCAAAGACGGCCTGCAAAACTAGTGAAAATATCACTTGACCTAAAAAATAAACTCAAGATGACATTTGTATTTTTAAAAATTAAGATAGACATATTCAATGGACTCAGGTCTATCTTCCAAATCAATGAGCCAAGTCATAAGTTCATAACAATCCCAAATAAATCAAATTGATACAAATTATGAAGCTCAATTATTAAGAAACTTATTGTTGAATGATGAAATTGATAAAAATTCAATCTAAAAAACTAACACAAAAATAACATTTTGAAACAAAATTATGAATTTGAACTAAATTATAAAAATATCATTGACAATCTCTCAAGGGTTTCCTAAACTTTGATTGCCCGAATCTTAAGTTGGGATATAAAATATATTAGGAAACCTCTTGTAAAATTCTAGCTTGATCAAATAGTTAATTTAAATATAAAAATGAACTAATAAGGAAATAATAAAAAGAATAAAAATCCAAAATTAATGTCCTATATATACTAGTATTAAACTTGTCATCCCTAAGAAGTCCTAACTAGTCCCAACTACTGGAATTGAGTCAAATGACACCATAAAGTTAGTTATACCTTGATAAGTTAGATTTGATATGTCCCCACAAAGAAAACGTGTTGCATTACTCAAAACACAAGTTTATTTTATTAATTCATGGATGTTAGATTTGTATTATACAACTAATTTATATAATATTTCAAATAACCCTAATGAATCCTTATATATGGATTGATTTGAGTTCACTTATGAATTCGATCCAAATATATAATAATAAAAAAATAATAATAAGAAAATAATAAAAAGAATGAAAATTCAAAATTAATATCCTAGATATGCTAATATCAGATTTGTCATCCCTAAGAAGTACTAATTAGAGTATAAAATTTGATTTGATTTCAAAATTTCATTAACCCAAGATAACTTTGGACTCCGCTCAAACTCATATTCATTAATACCAACCAAATAAAACCAAAACATACACTCCAAAACTCATTATGATCTTATATCATAAGGTTTTCTCAAAATCCGATTGATATGAAATTTCATCCTCACATAGAACTATAACTCTAGAATTATTTAGTAAAATCTAACAGTAAATATTGAAATATGTTCAATATAGTATAACTAGACAATACATTAAAAATTGAAATTGACATTGTCTTGATCGTATCATGTATCTACTTAAATTTGAAGCAGTTGTGTGTATGTGTGCGCGTGACTAAGTGAATTTCAATCTCATAAGATAACTGGTAGTTGGTTAATTATGCAAGTCAGAAAGAAAGAAAATTTTGCTTTCATGCAGACTCTTTGAAAGTGAAAGTCAAAAGAATCCCTTCATCGTGTTTTCAACAAGAAATCTAACAAAAAATTAGGCAGCAAGCTAAACTTTTCCAAAGTTATTGAAAAACATAACTTGAACAAAATATATAAACATATATATGGGATAAGAGTATGGAAATCATTTATTGAAAAAAAAAAGTGAGATTTACCTTCATTTGGTCAATCTGGATCGAAGCAATTGGATTACCAAATAAATAATATTCAATAATAATATTGTAATTAATTAATTCATGATTAGTTTGAATAGCATCTTGAGATTTATACTATTGTAGATGATATAACTAGTAAATGCTTTCTTCCTCGTATCAACATAATAATTACTATATAAATTAGACTAGTTTGATCCACAAGAACTCAGCTCTTGTCAATTCCTTTTGCTATAAATCTATTTTTGCGAGTAGAACTTTCGCATGCGAGTATATAGGACTAAAGCTAGGAAAGTTCCAAACAGACATAGTGAACCCCAGATGATAAAAGTATTCCTGTAGCATTGCAACCCCATGCACTTGCCATCTCCATCATCTTCCCTGAGATAAAAAAGTGCTGCGGAGTAGCCGAAAATGAATGACCCTATTGGGATATTGGCAACCACAACATTATGGTTGACACTGAAATTCTTGGTGCCAAAAAGCTCAGTTGTTGTTGACACAGAAATGGAAGTGATTGCCCCCGTACAAACACCTATAATGGCAGTGCTGATGTAGAGGGAGATGTTTGTTGAGTTGAGAAGCAAGAAGAAAGCTCCTGCCATTGGCGCCATTGATGCTGCTATACAAGCTGGTCTGGATATCAAATACTTTCTCCTGAACAAAATTTGAAACGAAGCCCTTAAAATCCTAAGAACACATGGAAAAGTTTTGATTGCATGCAACTATTATGTAATTATCTCATCTAAAAATTTAATTTGTTAAGCGAGACTCTAGAATATAATTTATATGATTCTCTAATATATCCCTACAAGTGAAAGTCTTTTGGACTTGAAACTTGTAAAGGCTCACACTATTTATGATTTATGCTTGATTTTTATCAAATAAAATAAAGGTGGTGAGATTCGAACCCGTAATTATTGAGTCAATAAGGTTCTGATACCACATTATAGAATCTTCTCATATAAAAATTTAATTTGTTAGGTGATATCTTAATTATATATATATACACCCTTTATTTTTTTTTTTGGATTCGGGGGAAACCCCATATCCTAGAAAGCGCATTTTATGGACCCAAAATATAGGTAAACCCCGACTGTCCCAGACTCTTACAAGAAGAGTTGAATATACAGGGCTCCAACCCAGGCATTGCCTTTGGCAACCCCAGGCCTTACCGCTGCACCCCACCCTCGGGGACAAAAGAGCAAAATCGTTTCGTTCGCCCAGATTTTGTCATATGAAACAGACCTTAGAAGAGAGAAATAGGTTGAATTACCTTTGCAAATAGTAGTCCAAGAAAGATGGCATGAGACGGCCAAAGAACCCAAACGAGGAAGATAAAGAAACGAGAGAAGACGTCCCTGAGAACCCCCGAGACTCAGCTATTTGTCCCAAGTTGTTCAAATAAACTAGACCAAGTGTTGCACCAGAGAAATATACAAAGAAATATAACCAAAAATCAACTCTTTTTAACATCAACATCGCCCCAATATCCTCTTTCACTCTCATCTCTTTTCCCCTTCTATGATCATTGTCGACCTCTTCAATCCCACTCTCTATTCTCTCAACATGATTACCACCAACGTTCTTCTCTACAGAAACCTTCATCATCTCTCCATTTAACAACACTTCTCTGATTTTCTCTGCCATTGGAATTACAAGTGGGGCTAACAGGAGCACTAAGATACAAATTGCATTTCCTAATGGAGGTAACCAACTTGGTAAGGATCCCAAGCTGCTGATAACAGCATAGATTCCTGTGGCTATAGTTACAAAAAACATGAATATGAACCCAACTTTCATGTTCTTGCTAGTTCCAACATCAAAATCTCTAACAAATGGTGCAGCCATCACACAAACTAGTAAAGGTAATATAGAGTTCAGAAGAAGATAGTCTTTTGCTCTTTTATCAGTAGAAAAGAAGGCATCAACAAGTACTGTGTATATTTTAGCACTTAATCCTTGATAGCTAGTGGTTATTCCTACAGAAACTTGGCTATCAGAAGGGAAGTTTTGGATGATAACAACATAACAAACTGTGTTGATCCAACAAATACTATTTCCTGCCAATACAGTGAGCAAGAAAATATGGGCGTAAGAAAGAGAAGAAATTTGGTGTGTTATGAAGAGATATTGCAAACCATAACCAACGAAACCAAGAGTCGAACCAATCAAGAGAACTAGCCATAGTGGAAGGTATAGAGCAGCTATGCCAGAAAAAAAACCAAACAGTTTTCCAGCATCTGAGGCAAAGGCAAGGTTGTTTAGCTCAACTTGAGACATAGAGAGGAGTTCTTTGAGCTGTGGGGAGTAGGCTGGAAAGTTTGTGTTTGTTCCATTAACAGACTGAAGCCATATGATAACCACTAGGCTTAGCCATTGAAGGGCGTTTGAAGACATCGCTGTAGGTTTAAGGTTCGAAATGGTTGAAAAATGGTCATTTATAGGAGCGTGAATCTTGTAGATACATGTACGTACGCTATGTTATCTAACTGCACAGACATCGACTGAGCTGTAGCTCATTAACGACGACTTGCCAACGTAAACTTGCTGGATTCTATCAATTAATATTCGACCTCGATAAGCTCTTGTTCGGACTTTACCAGATGTCTATGTTTGACTTAGCACTTTGTCATAAAAGATATGTTGAAAAACAATGCACTTTTTATTAATTTATTTTAATTTCTTCTTACAAATAACTAGCATATTCTAGATTAAACTATCCTCTTAATTAGTCCCTTGTTAAATCCTCAACTACCACTTGGAATCTTAACGAGCAACTATGATGGCCCTGTACTACAAATCTCAACAAATAGTATAAGATATTTGTATAAGTCAGCATTTGGTATTTGAGCTTTTGTACATAAAATCTAAACTTAACAGTATGGATATGTATTTACAACATTTCAAATAGATGAAAAAAATGGATAAAAATAACTAAATCTGTCGTGGATATGTATATGTATATGTATGAATTCTGAATTGAAACAACATGGTTAGACATGGCATCTAATCTATGCAACTAAGGAAGGTAGGTTTAGTCCACTATCCAACTTGTAACCTAGCAAGTTATACATCTCACACAACACATTGGAACTTGAAAGACTCCATATAGCATTAGACCAGTTCTAGGTTGGCAGAATACATCTCGCACAACATCGTATGTTGCATCCAATGTCAAGATTGAGATTTGAAAGATTCCATACGTATGGCATATGAATCATACACATGTCAAGAAAGATTTAAATAGACTCCAAGCCTAAAGTGATACCATAAATAAAACACACCCTTTTCTATTTTTATCATGAAAAATTAAAACAGTTAGTTAACCCTATTTTGATATGTATTTGATAATACAGATATTTTTTAAAACAAAATTAATAAAAAAAGGTATTAAAATATATATATATATATATATATATATATATATATATATATATATATATATTTAAAATCAGCATATCAAAATAATCAATTTAATATTAAAAAAAATTTAAATTAGCTAATAACATTAACAAACATAGTATATATTAGTATTCAAGTCAAACTTGAAGCTGAAGAACAAATCGAAAACGCACATCATTGATATTCTTTAACTATATATGGCTGTCCCCCCATATCAAAGTCAATATATACACGCATGAAGCATATTAAATCAAAATATTCTTCTCAGCCTAAATTTATCATGTTTCCCACATTAATTTTTGCCCAATTTGATACGACAATAATACACACTCACGGGAAACCCCATCCAATGCTAATGCGAAGATCACTTTTCCTCCGATATTTAGCAAGTTAATCAGATTCGTGATCTCATCATGTTGCAGCCAAAAACGACATCACAACACCAAAAAAAATCCTAGAAACAAGCAACTAAACTTTTTGACCAAACTAAACGACGCAATCAATGAAAGCCGCCATGTAGATTTGGTGTCTCGAAGGTTGCTTGTTGAATCACTTAGCTCTCTTCTCTACAGATTTGAGAGGGGGCACAGCTTGTTGAATCACTTAGCTCTCTTCTCTACAAATTTGAGAGGGGGCACACTAGCTCTCGAGCTCTTATCAATCTTATTACCAACAACAAAAAAAAGTCCTTAGATTGGTAGTGACGCTTGATAAGTCCTATCATCTCCTGACACGCTAACTACTACTTACCACTAATCTCTGACTGCTTTAACAGTTTTTAATACAAGGCTTGAAGACCTGTCTCTGGATTGAGTTTTGGAATTGATGAGACACGCCTAGCTTCCATTTGCTTGACAGAAGAAAAGGAAGGATGATAGATGAACTAAAGTAGTACACTAATCACCATTGCTTCGAGAGAGAAATAAATAAGTCAGTTAACTTCAATCTAGTTAGTTTAGTTGTAAAGCTTTTGAGATCAAGAGGTACGTTTTTTAAAAAGTCTAGCATTCGAATTTCATTAATATATCTTCTTGAGATTATGTTTCTCAAGTGTGAAAGCTAGTGATTTAATTTGTTATTACGTGAGAAATATCTATATAAACAGGCACAAGAGCTTAAGAATTTAATCGAAATACATGTACACTAGTTCAAACATCTTAAATACAAAAAGAAAAAGAAAAGTTAGATTGAGATTTGTGAATGTTGCAATTTTACTTCTTTAGTTTAAAACTAGTTTAATTGATAACGTTACACTATGATTGAATAAAAAGTTAATCGTAACAAAAGATATTAGTATTATCTACTATTGTTATTATATTTATTGACTTGGAGAAAATTTGATTTGGTCTCCGAAAAATCCAATCTTCTCAATTAAACTCGAATTAAGATCATGAACTTGATTTTTCATCAATTAAACCTTTAATACAGTTAATTTAATTAATATTAAGTATAATTAAGTCCTTACACTTAATTAAATCATTCAATTGGACCCTGAATTAATTCAAACTATTGTTTATAATTCCTATTATTTTTAGTCTTTTTTTCCTTGTTTCTTCACAACTCACTTCCTAAACATTTTATTCTCTTTTTTATTAACTATATTATAGTCATAGTTAAATAATAAAAAACCAACAATTAATAATCAGGGTTAATATGACTTATGAAAAGCACCATACAATCATTTTGAAAGTAATGGTGTGGATACATTACCCCAAACTAGAAAGTCATGTCATCATGCTTATCGAAAGGTTGAAATTTGAAAGGTTACATATAAATTGAATTAATTCTCGTAGCAAAGATAATAAATTCAGGTTATCTTATGATCAGACCCACAACTATGATCAGGGTGGACGAGTTAACCCAGATTAATATGAAACAAATCAAAATAATATTGTTTTTTTTATTAAAAAAAATTCAGACTAGATTTTAAATGAATTGAACAACTTAACTTCGATCTTAATTATTTTAAAGCCTAGCATAGCCCAAGTCTGAGTTGTAGGCCACCAAGTTAACCCATAAAGCTGGAGCAAGTTATAATATCTATGATTCTAAGTTTGCACTTTGCATCTCACACAACAAATTGCATAATCTTTTATTGATGCACCAATGTCAAGATTGACATTTGAAAGATTCCATATGTTTGACATAAATCAATTACAAGTTGAAAAAACTTTAAATATGCTTCAAAATTAATGGTATACCTAGACTTTGCTATGCTAAAAATTTGTATTTTTTCTTAAATGTTAGATGTTTAGGTGAGCAAGCGTAATTCAAATAAATAAGAAATACGACGACTCGATTATAGCATTAATTGGATTAAATGATTTAATTTTAATTTAATTAGACAATAATTTTTTTTTAAAAAAAATAAATGAAAATAGAAAACAAAAACCTCCCTAAACTTTAAAAATGGATGAAAATTGTTGATTAAGTTTTTTTAAGAAAAATTAAAAATAAAATCCCTACAAAAAAAATTGATGTTAAAATTAAGAATACATATATAGTTGAGAAATATATTTTAAAGTTTCCTATGCTACTTTAGGAGGTACTAACCCTGTCTACAGCAGCAGTGGGCATATGATGTGGATCAATTGTAGGTTTGGCATTAACCCTACCTATAACTCCAATGGATTTTTATTTCTTAGTTTTAAAATTTTATAAATATATTATGGAGAAAGTGTCCCTTTAAATTGTCCAAAGAAATTAATTTTAAGTGACGCTAAAGTTAGTTCAAAGCTACCATTATTATTATTATTATTTTAATTAATAATAATAATAATAATAATAATAATAATAAATTCCATAATTTGAGGATATCCCACATTGTTGAAGAAAAAAAAACTAGCCCATCTATATCAGCATGAGCCACAATACTTTTATTACCTAACTAATGGCAATTGGTTGAAGATTCATTGTATTCATAGGATTGTACTATTTTATCCTATACTATATTGTAATTATTTTAAAGTTTTTTGCTTTTAAAAGTAGATTAATTATTTTATTTTGCTTGAAAATTAAAAAGATCATACAACCCTCAAATGCTAGTTTTAAAGATTTTTCTTTTAAAAATAATTTAAATATTTCACCTGGCTTAAAAAAAGAAAAGAAAAATACTTCCATTCCTCTTCCATCTTATAATGATTAATGAACATTGGAAAAGACCTAATCATCCCGATCAAAGTTATCAATTTTTTATTTGAAGATTAAGTGTTTATTTGAGAGTATGGTTGCTGTTGCTTTTAAAAATATTTTTTATTTATAAATACATCAAAATAATATTTTTTTATTTTATAAAAATTATTTTTGATATAGTAAAAAAATCTAAAAATATCATTTTATTAATTTAAAATAATAAATAAATAATTTTTTGAAAAATATTTTTAAATTTGATAATTATACATGTCGAATATTAATTTAGAGTTGAAGCATCATAGCCCACATTATTTAGGCATGATATAAGTGTTTTGTGTTATGAGTTTTTTCGGCCCAATTCTAGAGACTTAAAAAGCTCTAGAAATTAGCGGCGAGAACACCGACTAATAACTAAAAATATATTTTTTAATTTATTTATTTCAAATGAATTATTTGTTGGTATTCTGAAATTGTTTTGTATATTAAATATAAATATAAGTTTTTTTAAAATATTATCTTAATATATTTTAAATAAAAAATATTTTAAAAATAATCGGTATAATTGATTCTAAACAAAACCGGCTGCAACCCCCAGTTTCCCTCCATTTACGCACCACCCAAACCCTAGATTCCATGGCGACAATCGGCGAAACCTCCATGAATCCTCCTCAGTCAAGGCCCGTCTTTGTTAGGGTTAAACGCAAGGCTCACCAGTCTCGCCTCGACGCCTTCTGTAAGTCATTAAAAACCCTCTCTGTCTCTCTCTCACACACACAATACACTCTCACTCGGTGTCTGCTGATTCTGTGCGTATTTGTTGCATATAGGGCTTGAAGTCAATGAGAGACCAACGAAGAAGGCGATGTTGGACATGGAGAAGCTGTCAATTTGTAATAACTCTGTTGATGTTCAAGGTAATTTTTTTTTCCTTCTTGCCTTTTGTTATCATTGATTGGATTTGAGAAGTTGTAAGTTTAATATTTTGTGCCCTCAGCATCAAGAGGATATAATCTTTCTTAGAGATAAAGAATTCAGTCATTTATTCCAGGAAGTGCAGCTTAGAGAAGATTTTTTTTATCAGAAATTTATTAGCACTATCTATTTCAGGTCAGGCTTGTGTAGAACCGTCATAATCTAGGGAGTTATTATTGAATTTCTTAGAAACGGAACTGCTATAAGTGGCGATAACACCAAACCAGTTGCTAGAGTGTCATTTGCAAGAATTAGTGGAGTGGAACGGTTGAATAGCACATGCGTACATCATCTAGGCAAAAGGGAAAGCATTAAATTGTAGATTTTCTACTTGCTAGTTAATTAATTAGTTAGTTAAAACAAAGGCTGTGGCTTGCAGGTTTGAGACCTAAAGATGAGGCCCTTGAATTTGAAAAGATGGGACACATTGAGAGAAGGCCTAATGTTGTTACTCCCGATACATGGAAATTTTTATTCTAATTTTTAGTAATGAAATCAGGAGATAGATGGATTAAGAGTTAATGGATGTAACACTTATTTGCAAAGCTCTAGGTTATGGGATTTAGCTGGATTGGATAACTAACTGAATTTGAGAACCTTGAGACAGAGATTTGATCAAGGAGAAAAAGATTTTTTTATTACTTTTATGGAAGTAGAATTGGGGATTTTTGGGGGTTTTTTTGTTAAGAGGGAGAGAGTGAAGAAACTTTAAAATGGTACTGTTTTCTTTGTAGTGGGGAGGGGAAAAGAGGCTGTGATTTGAAGGGATAGGAAAATGAGAAAGATAATCATTGATGTAATCAGGATATATGATAAACAATCATGTTAATCAGGAAATATGATAAAACAATACGCTGTATGAGAAAGTTTCAATGGGCATTCCAAATTCTGCACTTTACATCCAAAGAAGTGATGCTACTGTTGGTTCTTTGAGCTAAGAATCATGTAATGTCTATGTTAAGGTACTTTTAGTACAATATAATTTTATTGGGCATTTTTGTTGCTAAAGCACTAAAATAATATTTATCCAAATACTAATTGTCTGCTTTAAATATCAGCAAAAACAGCACAGTGAACTAATTATCAAACACTGTTGTGAAGGCTATCTATAAGCTTGTTCATTAAGTTATTGAACTTTAAAATTGTAATGAAGTTTGGTTGGTTTGGGTAAATAAACTTCAAATGATTAATTTTTTCAATTAAAATTGAATCAGATTCTAGCTGTCAATCCAAACTAGCAAGTCATTCTAGATCATTTTCCCTGTCCAAATTAGCAAACAACGTTGCAATCTTATCTTAACCTTATCGTAATATTACTGGAGTCAAATAGAAGCGAACTCATGCAGCTTTATGGTGGTGCTCTTGGACTTGCCTATGTGTACAGGGAACTTAAGTGCTCAATAATCATATTTCCAAATATCAAACACTGTTGTGAAGGCTATCTATAAGCTTGTTCATTAAGTTATTGAACTTTAAAATTGTAATGAAGTTTGGTTGGTTTGGGTAAATAAACTTCAAATGATTAATTTTTTCAATTAAAATTGAATCAGATTCTAGCTGTCAATCCAAACTAGCAAGTCATTCTAGATCATTTTCCCTGTCCAAATTAGCAAACAACGTTGCAATCTTATCTTAACCTTATCGTAATATTACTGGAGTCAAATAGAAGCGAACTCATGCAGCTTTATGGTGGTGCTCTTGGACTTGCCTATGTGTACAGGGAACTTAAGTGCTCAATAATCATATTTCCAAATATCAAACACTGTTGTGAAGGCTATCTATAAGCTTGTTCATTAAGTTATTGAACTTTAAAATTGTAATGAAGTTTGGTTGGTTTGGGTAAATAAACTTCAAATGATTAATTTTTTCAATTAAAATTGAATCAGATTCTAGCTGTCAATCCAAACTAGCAAGTCATTCTAGATCATTTTCCCTGTCCAAATTAGCAAACAACGTTGCAATCTTATCTTAACCTTATCGTAATATTACTGGAGTCAAATAGAAGCGAACTCATGCAGCTTTATGGTGGTGCTCTTGGACTTGCCTATGTGTACAGGGAACTTAAGTGCTCAATAATCATATTTCCAAATATCAAATACTAAGAAAACTAAAAGGTTCTTCTCTCTTGTCATGTCTGTAAATTGAAAAAGAAAAGCAAAATTTTTAAAGTGTTGATAAAGGGATTTAAAAGCAGGTAACTCTTTAAGCTTGTTGAATGACACAGTAGGAAAAAGGAAGTTACTGCAGTTTTGATTCTGATTCATGGAAAAAAAGGAAGCTTTGGGGACATGTAATTTTGTGACATGTTTGTTTAATTGAAGTGGTTAACTATTGTAGGACTGTAAAAGAAGTATTTTTTTTTGTTATTTTTTAACTGGGGAGTGATGGATTGTGATTGCATTCTTCAAACTAAGATTATATTGTAATGTATGATGTTCTGCACAAGATTTTGAGTTGCAGATTTATAAAACAAGTTAATGTAAATTACAAGATGGTTTGCTATCACTCTCTCTCTCTTAAAAAAATAATAATTTTTTTTTTATTCACTACAATCCATAGGTGTGATTTTGACCATTGGTTTTTATTGTATGTATCTTTTTATGGTGATTTTTCAAGTGGAGGAATTGAAGGCTAAGAAGGTTTTGGTGAAGCATGTTGAGACAGTTACTAGCATGGACACTACATTGGAGATAGTACAATCATTTGTGGTCAGTATGGAGCTATGAGTGTGTTAGAATAAACTGCTTGTTTTTGTTTTTCTTTAACCTGCCCTTATTACTTGGTTGTTCATTTCCATTGCAAATGTCTAGTTTTTGTTTTACTGCTCTTTTTAATAAATGTGTTGGTGTTCCTTTGCAGTCTAATTCTGCTCATGTAGTTGAAGAACAAAAGCGAACCATAAAAAAGTACAGCGTAAGCTCTCTTTCAACCAGATAAAGTTTGCTTTTAGTCTGGTTTTCAGACTCTTGCGTTATCTAACACTTTAAGCATTTCCAATCTAATTTTGGCAGAAACAAGAGCAGATTTTGTCAAGATCCAGACAAAATCAAGAGGTATACTTCAACTTATGCAAATTTCTTTCTTGATATGCACACAGCTGGATATGTTTTGTGAGGATAACCATTCAATCTTCCAATGATGCACTTATGTGCATTACAACTTCAGCTATCAGTTTTGGTTTTCCATTCAACTGCTCTGTCTCAGTTTTGTTTTTAACAATGATCACTGTTTGGCTGCAAATTGCAATACATGTGATACACTCTGAACACATGCAAATTGATGAATTGTATCCTTTAATTTCGGCTAGAGTACTAATGGTTCTAGTGAATGAGATCTGTGTACATCAAGTTCATGAAATAGTAATAGAGATGTGATGACAGACTAGGAACTGCATGTCACTCCTCTGACATAATCTCTGCTTCTCTCACGATCAACACAACCCGAGACTTCTTTGGGAAGATTTTCTAACTGAGATTTAATGTCATTTCAATTGTGGGTCTTATTAGACCTGAAAATCAGCCAGCGAGGTTACCATTTTACCTGAGTCTGGTTTTTCTCCCAAAAACTTGGCTGGATTGTGCATGTCTGCCTCTTGATACCTGAAAAATGTAGAAAACCATATTTGCAAACTCCTTTTCTGCACTTCTCTGACATACATGGTGATTTAAGCAACCCCCACACCCCCCTTCTTTCTTCTGGTAGGTGTTGGCATCGAATGCTCATTTTGAGCAAATTTGGAGAAGCCGAAGGGGAGGCAAAGGGGCATCAGAAGATAAAGCACTGCATGATATGTGTAGTTTTTATGATGTTGTTCGTGTTGAGGAAAGTTTCAATGAGGTGCAAGAGCTTGAGTAAGTTACGTCACCATGGAATTCATCAGTCTTTTAAATGTCTGAACCTCACTTGCGAGTAATTCAATTTCATTGTTTGTAAAACAGGGTGTCATCTTTGGAGGATCAGAAGATTCTATCCAGCTATCTTCCTCTACTAAGAGAGTTTCTTCCAAGTGCTGCTGCAGAACTTGAATCTGATATCCATGCTTACTTGTCCAATCAAGGTTCTGCTTTCAATGCAATCCCATTAGAAGGTCTTTTGCTGATTCATTTACTTATCTCTTGAGTTTTAAACCCATCTCTAAAATTAGGGCTGGTTATGATTGTTCATGTTCTTCAATATTGTTTGATGTGGTCTTGTTCTTATGAATAAGATGTAGATGATTATGTGTATGACTACTACACTGTGAAGGATGACATGGACAAAGACGAAGATATAGAGACTGCTAGCCCGTTTCCTCTGTAAGTGCTGCATATTCTGTATTTGATATGGAGACACGTAGCCTGTTTTCTAGCATAAACCTGTATATTTTTGGTTCAGGGTAAAAGTTGAGGAAGAGGATTTCTGTGATGGCCTAGATGACGAGTCAGAATATGATACTGATGATTCAAACGGTACAGTTTCTACTTATGTCATTTTTTAAGTTCAAAATGGTCCTCTTTTTTACTACCTTTTCCTTTCCTTTTTGTGGTTCTCAGCTGAAGATCATCCACGAAATGATTATCCTGATGAATCATCTTTAGATGACCATGAATCAGAAAGTGAAGCATCTCATGATGAATCTGAAAGAGAGGAGGAAGAGGAAGAGGAGGAAAGTGATGCTCCCAGCATTAAGCATTCAGAATCTGATGATGCTGACAATTTTGATGACTACGGAAGTTACGTTGATTTCTCGGATGATAATTATCCTGAATGTGAATATGGCGGTGATGATGATGATTGGAGGTGATTTGTTCAGGGAAACAAAATTTTGAGATCACCGTCATTGTCTTTTTTATTCCGAGCGTGGAGTGGAAAGAAAATACATATATGCTCAACGCTAACTGGTGAAAGAAAACTGTAGATATGTTATTAGAATGTAGGATACTATGGTCACAGAACTTTCGAGATTTACCAATTTTCTTTGATCTGATTAGTGAGAAAAGAATGCTCTATTAGTTTTGCTAGGTAGCCTTGAGCACCGTCTGATGCTCATATTTTGATCCTTTGGTTGGAGAACCTTGACTTTGGGGTTTTAATGCTTACAGATGCCCTAAAGTTAATTGCTAAGATTGTTTACCCTCTACTTGTTCTTTGGTATGATAACTGATTTCTTTTCTGGATCACTTGCTTATAGCATTCAAATATGTGGATTGCGTACTGAGTTAGCCATAAAGCATTATTGCTTGTGTGAATGACTTTTCGATGGACGGCACCGTGTCCTCAAATCATAACACGATTTGCCTGTCTTTGAATGATTAACGATTTTTCTTCTGATGTGGATGCTTAGCATTATCACGACTGCATCCTTCGCCTTCCCATCAACTTCATGAATTCGTTGAATGGTCTCGCGAGTAATACTTTGCCAAATATATTCCCGCTGATAATTTTTTACAGCTGTCTAGCTTATTAATTTGAGAGACGTACGTGGTGTGATAGAACAAGAGAGTTTGAGAGCAGGGGAGAGATTATCATTAGCTATAAAATTTGTTATGCATACTCTTTATATATGTTAAACAAAAACTAAAAACTCCACGCTCAAAAGCATTATTCATCGGGAAAAAAATGTAATAATGGTTTTACCCTTTCAATGAAAAAAAGTTAACTAGCTTCTAAGGGCATTGAGGTATTTTCTCAAGGTTCATTTGTTATTTTTAAATTGATAGTGTATATATATATATATATATATATATATATATATATATAAGAAAAAAAGTTAACTAGCTTCTAAGGGCATTGAGGTATTTTCTCAAGGTTCATTTGTTATTTTTAAATTGATAGTGTGTGTGTGTGTGTGTGTGTGTGTGTGTGTGTGTGTGTGTGTGTGTGTGTGTGTGTGTATCAGGTTGGCTCTAATCTAACTACCAAAATTATAAGTTTGTCGTAATTGTTTATTTTTCCATCTCATCTCGCCACTTAAATATCTTTCTGATGTAGTGAAAAACATAAAAGAATATAAAAAATGTTAATATTCTATATAATATTCTGGTTTTCTCTAGAAACTAGAGAAACTTTTAAGAAAGTTTAAAATTTTATTGAATAATTGATTGATTCAGCCAACAATCTTACAATCATATTTAAAGAGAAAAACCCTAGCCATAATCCTTGTTGGACAAGAAAAAAAATAGGACTAATTAGTAAAAATTATCAAAAATAGAAAAACTGAGATAATTGCGGAAATTAAAACTGCTAGAAATTCTGAGTAAACTGGAATTGATGGAAGTCGATTCAAACCTGAAAATTAAGAGTTATGGCTAAAACAAAACCTGAATTCGATTCGGACATGGAAATAAAGAGTTATGGCTAATTTTTTTTTTTCTAAAATAGAAAAAAATGATGATTTTAAGGCCTAAAGGATGGAATTTGGTTAAAAAAGGTATGTATCAACACCAAAGTTGTTGTCTATGGTCAGACTCGTTGAAACACATTAATTGGATGAGTTTAGTGTCATTTTGACTTTAACGCTAGGACTGTTGAAAAATTCAATTGCCTTTGAATTTATGTTGTTCTCTCTTTAATATGTACGTTTCTGCTATTTGTTCTATATCATTTTTTTTTTTAGAAGTCCCAGCCCTGTGGTGAAGTGCAAGCACAAGTCTGGTGTGTGTATATAGACAATTCACACTAAGAACCTTAATGAACTTTGTATTATGGCTCTTAATGTAATAGATAATGATTTAGCCTTATGCTTGATTGTATTGCTTCAATACTCTCCTGCAAGTTGAAATTGTTATGGGTTGTAATGTAAAAAACATTTGTGAAGGAGAATGATTTTCTGAAGTAGCCGCGATAGGCTCCTACACCACAATAGAACAAGGAAGAAAATCAACAAGAGAGGAAGAGAAGAAGTTGTGTTCACCTATAATCTTATAATTGTTGTCATGTATTCTCTTCAGTAATAAATATACACATGGTACAAATAAGTGAGCCTAGAACTATATTTAATCGTGATACTTCAACATGGTGTATATGTAGTATGGTTTCTCCATGTTTGTGTGCCAAGTTTTTGAGTCTATAAATCATTGCTTCCAATCTTGTAATAATGTACAAATACCTAAATTGTTGTATCGACTTCATATATGGTTCTCAAATATAATGATAGAGGACTTACTATTTGTATATAATAAATCTTGAGTTCGAATCAGAATCGCTTATCTAGATTCACAAAATATACTTTATAGAAGATGAAGTTTCTCACATTCAAAAAAATAGATTTCATGTATGAATGCACATTCGTGCACAGTTTTGTATCGTGCACAAGAGCATATGTATACTTGTTTCATCTTCAGCCAATGCATATCAATCGTGCTCCCACTTCGCTGTAATCACACCGTCTGCTGCCTGATAAGGTACTGTTGCATGTGAAAAATCTGTAGTGCTTTATCTGCTGGCCGGGATCAAAATATCCATCCACAGGGATGGATCGATGGTCCCTCTGGTTTCTCTTCCTGCGATGCAAAACCTACCACTCTAAAGCTCTTAGGGTGAAGGTCATGCTTGCATCATGCTTTCTATATCAGCTCCTAATCAAAGTTCGAATTAGGTATGCAGAAAAAAATAATGTAAGAGATGAGATCAGGAACAGCTCAAGAAAAGGGATGCCGTCTTTTGGAGTATGAAACTCTTCTCTAATGATATATATAAGGACACTAAATCATATGGAAGAGGTAAGATGTCCCTACAGAGGATGTAATGATTTAGTACAAGAATTTAACTCAGCATAATGGAGGTGGGCAGGATTGTTTCTTCAGTCATCTATCTCCACTACACATTATCTTCTATGCCTTTATTGCTGTCAGCCATTAAAAATGCAAAGAAAATATGTTTATTTTCATAAAAAAATATGTTTCGTTCTACAAATAATTTTTTTTTTAAATTAAAGAAACATGGTTATTAGTTTTTTTAAAATAAAAATATGGGACTTGTTTGACATAATTAAATTTAATTTCCCTGTAGTCTAGTAAAATAAAAATAAAAATAAAAATAAAAATTAGTCATGTTATTATGGAAAAATTATTCAGTACTCCCTTGACTGTCAACTGATTAAAGAATATGATAGTTTTACTATTAATACCTAAACTATCTTTTTTTTTTTTTTTTGTCTTTATTTGAAAATAAAAAAGGCTTACTTTTACTGCTTCAAATTGTTTTAATATATTTATATAAAAAAATCTTATTTTAATTTATTTTCAAGAAAAAGATGTTTTAAAAAAGAATAACAAACGAGTTCTTAGTTTACTTATTAAATTAGACGAATTTAATAGCATTAGTTTTGATATTTTAGATCTAAAAAATTATAAATGCGTTTGAATATACATCTATGGAAATTATAAAACTATGCTTTTGATTTGATTTCTAAAAAAATGAAAAATGAAAAACTCATGATTCTAAAAATTATATATATTTTTTCTTTAATTTTCTGAAGAACTAGAAAATATTCCACAAGCAACCACAACCAAGAAATCGAAATGCGCTTACCTTTATGATGGAGAACACTCAAGGGACTACAGGACTTGTACAGTCTCCAATAGGCAAAGTGGTATATGATAGAGTGTTTGTAAATGGCAAGCACTCTATCTGTATACCAAATAGCTATAAAATCAATTAGGGTTTGGTTCATGATTGTTTTTAAGAAAATAACATAAAATAATATTGTTTTAATAAAAAAAAAAAAATCAATAACAGTTGCTGTGTGTACAATTATCTTTTGGAGTGGTGGTTGCTGCTTACAGTTCAAGTATTACAAAGCAATGAGTTTGCTAGGATTTCAAGTTCGAGATTACTCAATTTCTAAGCCAGGTCAAAAATTCAAAAACTATGAAAAGCGTTCTTTGAAATTCTGTGGTGGGATGGGGACCTTGATCACTAGGGTTCAAGACTATATAAATGATGATGGAATAGCTTAAGTTTATTCACACTTCAGGGCTCCAAGAATGGAAACCCACAATCATGCACCTCTTTTGGTTGATAGAAAAGATATTGTTGTGCTTGTTAAACCAGCAAAACCAACCCCTTCAAAGATTCTTTCTTTCTCTACTATTGACAATGATCCCAACCTTGAATTTGTGTGTCATAGTGTTTATGTTTACAAAACAAATTCTGTTTCTTTTGATAATGGCAGTGCTGACCATGATATCGCATCAAAACTTAATGGCAAAGCAGACCCTGCTTGTGTAATTAAAGATGCAATATCTAAAGTTTTGGTTCATTACTATCCTCTAGCTGGAAAGCTGAAGAGGGATAGTAGCGATGGGAAACTTTATCTCAACTGCAATGGTGAAGGTGTGCCGTTCTTAGAGGCAACAGCAAATTGCAAGCTTGCTTCTCTTAAATACCTAGATGGGATTGATGTTGAAACAGCCAAAGAATTTGTCTTTGATTTTCAATCAAAGAGTGACTTGGGTTACCACCCTCTAATGTTTCAGGTGACCAAATTTTCATGTGGGGGTTTTACAATAGGAATGGGCTTATCACACTCAGTTTGTGATGGGTTTGGTGCATCACAGCTGTTTAGAGCCCTGGCTGAACTTGCTAGTGGTAAAAGTGAGCCCTTAGTGAAACCTGTGTGGGAGAGGGAGAGACTAGTAGTGAAGTCTACTCAGGGACCTCTACAATTTCCTGTGGACAAGAATTCTTTGGCAACTTCACCCTATTTGATAACAAATGACATTCTGCATGAATGTTTTTTTGTGAAAGCTGGGACTATAAAAAGACTCAAAATGAGTCTCATGAAGGAGTGTGGAGATCATGAAGAGATGAAAGGAAGTTTCACAACTATTGAAGTTCTTGGTGCTTATATCTGGAGATCAAGATTTAGAGCCTTCAAATTAAACCCAGACGGAAACACCTTGTTATGTCTAGCTATGGGGATAAGGCACCTTTTGAATCCACCATTGCCGAGTGGATACTATGGAAATGCTTTTGTGGGCTCAAATTTGGTCATGACAGGGAAGGACCTCAATGAAGGACCATTATCTAGGGTTGCCAAGCTCATCAAAGAGAGCAAGAAACATGCTTCCAATGCTAACTACATTTGGAGCCAAATCAACATCTTGGACAAAGTCAGGGAGCTGGACTTTAAGATTGATTCAGATAATGGTGCTTCCATGGTTTTGACTGATTGGAGACAATTAGGTCTACTTGAGGAAGTAGATTTTGGATGGAAAGGTTTAGTGAACATGATACCAGTGCCATTGAAGATGTTTGGTTTTGTCTATTTGTGTATTTTTTTGCCTCCTTGCAATCTGGATCCTTCAACAAAAGGTGGGGTTAGAGTGCTTGTTTCTCTCCCAAGAGCTGTCATGCCCAAGTTCAAGGAAGAGATGCATGCTCTCTCTCAGCTTGGTGGTGATGATATAGTTCCAATGCCTGAGCCTGCCATATTAATTTGATTTGGAATAATTAAAACATAATGCATGTGTATCTAAATTATGCTACTTGTGATTTTATTTTGATCTATAGTACCTGTAATTTTATTTTGTGTATTAATATATATGCTCGTGTAATGTATCAACTTCGTGCCTCTAATTTACACACACACACTTCGAGAATATATGAAAAAAAGCAATAACATGCAAGAAATTACTGGAAAAAATTTGATGGAGTGCTCGTGAATCCTTTTAAGTCTACGAGACACAAGAAATTCTTCACTAACCATATTATCCATGCCTGAAAAGTTTATTGTCTCTGTAATTGTGTTGAAGATCTCCCTATATGAATGAAGTTTAATTTCCATGCAAAAATAGAAGTGGAGAGTAAGGCTCATCAACTTTTTCATCGCACAACAATCCAATCCATTACCATGCACACGTACGAGGCAGTGTTGGTTTGGCAATGCAGTTATGAACCTCAGTTAAGATTCAATTACCTCAAAAGATGTTTTTTTTTTTTTTTTTAATACATGTATATATATAGAGAGAGAGAAACTCCATTCCCTAAATATATATTGTGGATTCGAAAAAGCTAATAAAATTTTAATTATTTAAATTTTTTATCAAATATATATATTCTAATTCGATTTTAAAATTTATAATATAAAATTTAAATTTTTTATCATGACATAACATCTCTTATATACTATGTCAAAAAAAGTTGAATTAAGTAGTAGGAAGATTCATGTAATATAATATTTTTATTTCGAGTTTCACCGGTAGTTTCATAAGGAAAAAAATCATAGCTACCTTTGTAAAATATTCATGTCATTCTTATTGAAATTGGTTGGATATATACATATGAAAATTGACTCGACTTCATATATGACTATAGTATCTAATTTATCCATGATAAACTTTATTTTTTTAAATGATTTTTGTTTGTGAATATTTTAAAATAATATATATTTATTTTTTTATATTAATATATTAAGATAATATTTTTGAAAAATATTTTAAAATTAATATATATATTTTTTTAAAAGTACATCGCCGGGCCAGCCAAGTTTAATAACTTTTGGATAGAGGCGAGCTTTTCAACAGTTTGGTATTTATTACCTTCGGAGTTTCAAGTCTTCTTCCCACCCGATCTATGTTGTCTTAAAACAAAGTTTTCTGTTGGTTGTCTTTACTCTGATTCTCTTCCTTTATCAACAGCAATCCAATTCCATTCATTTCCTTACTCTCTTCTCATTCTCTACCCAAAAGCCATAATTATTTTGTTTCCAAATGGATTGAAAACCATAAAGTGGTGACTTTTCTTATTTTCTATGGCTACTTGGACTCCTGTGTATCCAGCTGCTGTGCCTATCCCAGTTGATCTTTTTGTCTCCAAGAAACATCCTGGTCTTAATGGCGACTTGGGTTTTGCTGATTCTCTAGGAAATATTGTTTTCAAGGTCAATTTTGATAATTCTTCAAAGTCATCATCCAAAAGGGTCCTTCTTGATGCATCGGGAAATTCTTTGATCACCGTGTTTCGTGATGGCGTGAGTTCATTTTTATGGATATTGAGATATATGTTTTGCTGTATAAAGTTTCTAACTTTGAAAATAAATCGATGCTTGTAAATTAGCTGTGTTTAGTTATTGTAATTATCTAAGCCAATCAAGTTGATTATTATAGCAATGAATTACATGATTTTTACATGTTAGAGAATGCTGTTATGGTGTGTGTCCAAGCTCTTGTTGAGTCTTCAAAAGACGGAAAAACAACCCCTTTCTGGGTTCCGCACACGGCCTACGTTCTCTTGAGTCCATGGCTATTACAAACTTTGAAGAAATGATGATTTAGCTGAAGAAATTGGTGTGATAATTAATTTTTTCTCTGTTTTTACTTGTGAGTTTTCCAGTATATTACCATTTCTTGCTCATTGGTCACTAGAGAATATTTGATTTTTTTGGGGAGGATATTTGATTGAAAATCAGAACATTTATTGAAGGAGTAAGCATTTGTTAATTGGCAAGAATGGATTGGTTTTTAGTGGTCAATGCTTCATGTTAGTGTGCTTTAATTGGTGTATGCATGATTATAATCTGAAATGTATTCAATATCTGCTACTGGTTGTTGCTACACAGTTGTTTTCAAGGAAGATGAATTCTCTGCATCAATATCTTATATGATGTGCAATGAGAAATGGGTAGCATAGGTAGCGTGTAGTTATTGTTTAAAGACAAAGGAGACAAAGATAGTGGAAATAAAGAGGAAATGCCCCCCTGTATCTCGTATTTTGAAAGCATAGAAATTCACCCCTACATAACCAAACATGTTTTTGTTTCTTCTGTATCTTTCCCTTCTGCTCTAGGACACTAAGCAAGTGCATCTCTATCTTATTATTACAGCTTCTTCTATATATGATTTGAACTTGTATGCCCGTACTTGTTAGCACTGGGACGTCATGAACATCATTTTAATGGTATTGCATCCCTTACTTAAGAACAGGATCTTTTTGTTGGACTTCAAATTTGTTTTTCCTTTGATAAAGGATGATACCTCATTAGTTAATTAGGTTATTGCTTCATTTCATTGGTTGCAGATTCTGTATGGTTATCCTTCCATGGGTCTGAGGGAAGCTACTTGATTTATTTCTTGGTTGCAGAAAGGTTCTTGGCAAGGGTTTAAGGGTGGTGATAATAGGGAGATGGACTTGATCTTCAGAGTGAAAAGGACTGTGAAAAAGCTTACAAGAACTGAGCTTGAGGTCTTTCTTGTTGGAGAAATTTCGGGAGAGTCAATGCCTGACTTTAAGATGAAGGGTTTCCCCTTCCAAAGATCATGCACAATCTATAGAAGCGATTCCATTGTAGCCCAGGTATTATTAATAAGTTGCAATTGAGACAGGCTTAGAAAGAATATTGTCTTTTGAGGTGAAATGAACATTACCAACAATCTCTATATTTAGTTGGAAGAATACAGATCGTTATGTTTTAATCTTTCCTTGTTCTCTTTGAAAAATCCTGATAAGCTGCGACAGCGTTTGCAAGCTAGCTTAATTATGGATTATTCATCTACTTTGAATGGTTGCTTTAAACCCATTCTCTGTGCCTTTCTTTGCATTTGAATTATCTACCCCATAGTTAGGAAGATAATCACAGCAGTATCTATAATGTTCAATTTCAACAGTCTAGTCATCAGGGTGCTTCGTGCTATTCGTGTGCAAATATTATTCCGTTGCAGTGGATTTTCTTCTTCTTTCCAATCGTAATGGATGCTTTTCATAAACCATTCATTAAAGCAATCGTTTTTCAGTCCTGTTAAAATGGTTCCTACTGGTTATGGTCTATATATAGCTCACCAGCCATGGATTCTGCTTACTTTCTTGCTTTGGAATTTCCTACTTTTCATGAACTGGGAAGTTCTAGTTATGATCACTATTTTGTGATATCAAATAGAGATTCTAATATCACATTTGGTTTGACGCAGACAAGTCTCATGTACAAGCTTCACCAGATTTATGCCGGGCGGAGTAAATTTCGACTAACCATATTTCCTGGATCTGTAGATCATTCCTTGATTGCATCTTTGATTGTAATTTTCTTATATGGACAATAACAATTTGACTCGGGGCATTTACATTTGTACATCAATTGCTCCATGCTCACACGAGAATGCATGTTATTTCTTTGAAATCACAGAAAATATCATTTTTCCAATATGTATGTGTACAACTCTCACTCTCAACTCTTTTCTAGTACTAGCTAGAAAATATATCTTCTAAGAACTCAGTCTACAAAACTGGCAATCTTGTGCTTCATGATCCCACAGTGGTTGGACATGCGATACAATGATATTGGCAATAATTGTCAAACCTAGTATGGGATCTGACTCACTTTAGGTCCTGAGTCATTGGGTTGCCAAGTTAATCCGTGAATCACCCAGCCAACCTGGGCTAGTCATTTGTTCAAAAGAAGTTGTTCTAACTTTCTTAAAAAAAAAAATCATTATAGTGACTTGATCAAGTTTGATTAGGTCAGCTAGGTTGCAAGTTGATCAACTCGTATGGTCATTCAAGTTTGGTTATGATATTCAAAATCTAATTTCTTCAATCATGGTGATGCTATGGCTTCTTATTTCAGAAAATCCTACATTGGTCAAGTTTTGCTTACATGCTGAGCTTTGAAGCAACAAATACTTAAGTGATACAAGTTTAGGGTCCTGTGGTTACCTGGCTAGCTCAAAGAAAATGTCATTGTGATATTAAACCTATTTGTTTTTCCCTGATTCAAGGATTGGAGGAATTGTTTGCCCTTATTTCCTGTTTTTTATTGCTAGATATAATCATATATGGAGTAAGCAATTTCACAGCTCAACATCCTTGAATTTCGTTAGTGTCTCAAAATAAAACTAATTGGATATATATATATATATATTTTTTTTATATAATTTTTAAGTAATTTTTTATTTTAAATATAAAATGTCATTATTATCTATCTATATATATAAAACAATCATAGTTAGAAAGATTCATTGTGCAATCAATAACTATACTAAAATTAAAAATATTAATGCTCAAACAATTTTAGTCCATATAAATCTAATTAGTAATTAAATTGGCATGTACAATTCACAATCTTTAAAAGACTAATTATTCATTCTATTTATTTAAAGGATGAATAACAAACAATTGAATTAATACGCTTTGAAGAAAAATAATATTTAATTTTACATGGTATCATGTTTAAATCAAATAAAATAAAATATTATAAGAAAATAATTTTGTCATGATTTTTTTTTTTTTGTAAATAATCTTATCGTTATATATATAAAAACTTTCTTGTGGAAAAAGACATGTATACCCACGCTTCCTCAAATCGGAGTAGACGACTTGTCATCCAATGAGCTCCATGAAACATGACATGTCGTTCAAAAACTTAGCCCTCCTTTCTCCTTCCGTGCTAGAAAAGTAGCTCCAGCTTCAATTTCAGAAAAAAACACCCAGAAAATCCCCCCCCCCCCACCCCCCCCTCCCAAAAAAAAAACCTACCTTCTCCGGCGACGAGTCGTTTCAGAAAAAATAGAGGGCGAAGAAAATGGGCAGACAGAAAGGAGAAGCAGCAGCTAACAGAAGCAAGTCTCGCGCTTCCAGTAGCAGGTAATTTTTTTATATTAGATTTTAAAGAGAAATCAAGGTTTTTTTTTCTTAATTAAATGGTATTTTTGTGATTTTTTTATATAATTTTGCAGTCTCGCGGCGTCTCTAGTGTCGTCGAGTTCGGCGGCGGCAACGGTGGGGTTCGGTGGTTATATTGGCAGCTCTCGTTTTGATACAGATGATACTACCGCCTTTTTGGTATGCGTGCTTTATGCTTCTGCTGAAATTGAATTAATTTGGCATTGGTCTTGTTAGTTAATTCTTGTAATTAGTGATTATTTGTGCCTAAAAGATGTTAATTTAGGGATTTTCTTACAGAAGTTTTAGAAAGTTTGTTGCTTTAGGGACCTAAAATGCTTTCCGCCTGGCAAAAGAACAGTTTTGTGCCTTTTTAGATGAAAAGCTCTATGAAAAAGCGCTTACAAACGCAGGCTTTGTGATATGGATTGGTTTTGCTGGTGATTCTTGCAATTAGTGAAGCTGATAGTGATTATTTGTATACTGGAGGTGTAAATGGAAGCTTGTTGCTTTAATGGTTTCTCGGATTTTTTATTCTAATTTTTGGTTGGGTTGTTTGTAGGATGTAGATGGCGAAGTGGCACAACAATTAAAGCGAATAGGAAGGAAGGATCCTACGACAAAGGTAAGATATACCCCACTTTTTGTTAATAGAATATAAGAAAAGTGAATATTTGATCATGCTTTGTGAATTACTGCATAGAAGTGGTAGAAGAAGCTTATTGTGGTGTTTTTAATCTTTTGGACAGCTTAAAGCTTTGCAAACTCTATCTGCTCTGTTCAAGGAAAAGTCTGGAAAGGAAATAGTTCTGATTATTCCACAATGGGTGTGATTTCTTTTCTTCCTTTTGGTTTTCTATTTCCTCTGTCTCACTCTTATTTGAAGAAAACTTTATATAGTTCACATTTTTTGAATGTTATTTTGTATTTAGGGTTATGAATACAAGAAGCTGTTGTTGGACTATAATAGAGAAGTTCGACGAGCCACAAATGAGACCATGACAAATCTTGTTACAGCAGTTGGGTAAGGACATTTCTCATTCAGAAGATACTTACTGGGAACTTTTGATTTTCCCTACTGTAAAATAAGAAATGTTTGAAAATATTAGTAAATGGATGGAATTCTGCACATGCTTTGTATTCTAACTTTTCTGATGCCATCATGGTAGCAGATTTTTAGAATGTTTTAGATTCTTTTTAACATGATTGTGTAAGGGTGCATGATTCTTAGTCCATGCTAATAACTTGCTGTGGATCTTATGTTTTTGCAGAAGAGATTTAGCTCCGTATCTGAAGTCTTTGATGGGACCATGGTGGTTTTCTCAATTTGATTCAGTTCCTGAAGTTTCTTTAGCTGCAAAAAGATCAATGGAGGTTTGCTATCATTTCATTTAAGCTTTAGAAGATTGCCATTGTTTCTTTTGCTAGAAGTACAAGGGAAACTGCTAATAAAATAACAGACGGATGCTGAAAAAGCAGTTTGCTGTTGTGAATAACGATATTTTCATGCTCTATAAGAGAGGAAGAAACACTGATAATTTATTTGATTAAGCCTGATCAAATAGAGTTATGAAAATCAAGCTGAGTGACACTCCAGTCAATATTGTGGAAGAGTGATGGGGTAGACTTGTTTTATAATGTGGGCCTGCATTCTGTTTCAGTTTCACACAACTTTGGTTATATTTGTCTGGAAATCACTCTTTAGAATTTCTGATATTCATTTCTAAAACTTTGCATCTTGAATATCTGATTATACAAAGTGTAGGAATATATTCATTTTTGAAATTTTGTGACATAGCGTATAGCGAAGATAAAATTAGGGCTCTCAAGAACTAGGGGTACATACCAAATTGTAGAGAAATCTATAGAAAATTGTCCGGTTTTTTTTATCAATTCTGAACAATAGTCTTGATCTCCATAAAATAATCTAGCTTCCTATTTATATTATTACTAAAATCCTTTGCAGGAAAAGATTCCTAATTAATAGAATTCATCCAGCATTCTGATTTCTAAATAGCAAAATACTAATTAAATTAAATGTCCTAAGCTAAGTGGGAAACAAACAATTAAAATCCAAAATAAACTATGAAAATAATAAAAATAGAAAAACAGTCACTTTATGTTTCATATGCAATGCATCTTGATTTCTTCGCAGACTTCTTTCCAGGCTTGGCCTTGTCAAATTGGTCCTTAAACTCTTGGGATAATTGTTCTATGTCATTTTGGCATTGTGAATATATCTGATAATACATACAAATAGTAGGAATACCTGATTAGTGACATTTTGCATTTTGTCTAAGGATACTCGTGGTTAGCAGAAAATAAATTGACTCTTACATTTTGCATCGGGTATTATTATTTGACCGCGATTACTCTTGTACAAATATTTTAGTCTTATTCCTTACAGAAAAGATGTGTAATGTTTAATTGGTATGTGCAAAGTGTTACTGGCTTCTTCATGAACTTTTACTTCCATTTATTTATGGGGCACATTACTTTAATGTTTGGTAGCTCTTGTGTGCTTTTTGTAAGCAACTAATGTTTAAGCTTTTGTTGCTAATGACTTTGTTATGGTCTTACTGTAAATTGTGTGCAACAGGCAGCCTTCCCAGCACAGGAAAAGAGATTAGATGCCTTAATTTTATGCACATCTGAGATATTTATGTATTTGGAAGAAAACCTGAAGCACACACCACAAAGTATGTCATCAGATAAAGTAACTGCTTTGGATGAATTAGAAGAGATGCACCAGCAGGTATGCCACGATTCTTTGTTTTTATCCCTTTCTTTGATTGATTAACTATTTCTTTCACTACTTATTTGTTTTTGTTTTTTTCAATATGCTATTAAAACATATCATCTGTAGCTGGAATGATGGAGAAAATGAACATAAAAAGACAAGAAAAATGTTAAAGGGTTTACTTCAATGACAGTAAACATTAAGTTTAAGCAAATGAGTTCATGTGCTGTAAAAAGTGTGTATCTTGATCAAAATATTCTTGGACAATTCTTGAATATATAAAATTTGTTAAGAATGAAATTTGAGTTTTGACTAATTAAATTTCAATCATTTTTTTTTTTTTATGTTATCTTTGAAATGAAAGACTGGTGTTTTTTCTTTTTTTCCCACTAATGAATTTTTTGGTATTTTTTTTTTTCTTTTGGGGTGATTTTAGGTGATATCTTCGTCATTACTAGCGTTGGTCACTCTTCTTGATGTTTTGGTCTGTATGCAATCTGAGAGACCTGGTTTCGAGAACATAACCTCAGAACCAAAAAATGCTTCAAAGGCTAGGGAAACTGCTATTTCTTTTGGTGAAAAGTTGTTTTCTACTCAGAAATATTTTCTTGACTTTCTGAAGTCCAAAACCCCTGCAATCCGGTCAGCGACATATTCAGCATTAAAGAGTTTCATTAAAAATATTCCTGATGCTTTTAATGAAGGAAATATGAAAACTCTTGCAGCTGCAATACTCGGTGCTTTTCAGGAAAAGGATCCTACTTGTCATTCATCAATGTGGGATGCAGTGTTATTATTTTCAAAAAGATTTCCTGACAGCTGGACTTCATTCAATGTTCAGAAAACTGCAATAAACCGGCTGTGGCATTTTCTTAGAAATGGGTGCTTTGGATCTCAGCAGGTCTCTTATCCTGCTCTAGTTATATTGCTGGACATTCTGCCTCCAAAAGCAATATCTGGAGAAAAGTTTTTTATTGATTTTTTCCAAAACCTATGGGATGGAAGGAACCCATCCAATGCAACAAATCCTGATCGTCTAGCATTTTTTTGTGCACTTAAAGAATGTTTTCTTTGGGGGCTATGTAATGCATCTAGGTGCGATTTTCTTGGCTGTTTTCATGACATTCTATCTTCAGTTTCATACAATTGCTTGTGTCCAATGGTGGATCTGGTGATCTTGTTTAGTATTTTTGGGTATTCATTTTAGTTTTAAGGTATTCTAACTGTTTTGATATCAGGATTTGTGATGATTCAGATTCCACACATCATTTTCAAGTCAGTCTTGTTGACAATATTCTTGTGAAACTTCTGTGGCAAGAATACCTATTTTCTGTCAGCTTCAAGAATCAATACGGAGTAACCTCTGAAGCACCTGGGAATTCCTTGGAGCATGGAAATTTACCTTTTCACCATAAGGCAGTAGAACCACTGAAGATCAAGTATTCTAGGAGTTATTTTCAAGAGTTGGGAAAATGTATTGTGGAAATTCTATCTGGTGTTTATTTACTGGAGCATGATTTGCTTTCTACTTTCTCTGTGGTTTTTAAGGAAAACTGCCTCCGGATGTTTCAGCCAATGGGAAACACAGAAAGTACTGCTGAGAATGCAGAACAGGTCATTAAGTTCTTGTCACTACTGGAAAAACATTCAGTGCGAAAAGGTGAAAGTTGGCCCCTGGCTTATATAGTGGGACCAATGTTGGCAAAGTCTTTCCCGTTGATACGATCTCTTGTAAGTTAACTTAACTCGACCCTGAAAATGTTTAGCAATAATTGTGTTTGTAGATTTTTATGATTTTTTTCAATTTTGTTTCTGAAACCTCAAAAAGAGCTCACATCTTGTTTTTAAGATGCCATCTTTCTCTTTCTTTCATATTGTTGTTTTATATCACACTCTTACTCAATTTTTTACTCTTTAGATTTTCTTTTGATCTCAGGACACACCAGATGGTGTTAGACTTTTATCAGTTGCAGTTTCATTATTTGGTCCGCAAAAGATAGTCCAAGAACTTCACATCTACAATGAAGCAAATTCCTCCTATTATGTACCTGACCACAATGACAAAGAATTTCGACCAGAGCTTTTCATGCAAGTGTTCGAGGGAACATTTGTTCCTTGGTGTCTGCTTGAATATAATTCCTCCACCAGTGCTCGACTTGATCTGTTGCTTGCATTGCTCGATGATGAATATTTCTCTGAGCAATGGCAGATGATCCTTTCATATGCAATTAATCAAGAAAAATCTCAATCTGAGCCTGGGCCACAGGATGTTCATTACTTAGATCTGTTGACAATGCTTTTAGAAAAAGCGAGAACTGAAATTGCAAGGAGGAAGATGAATAATGATTTCATTCACCAGTTCTGGTCCACACCAGACAAGTGGCAGCATGAGCTTCTGGAATCAGCTGCAGTTGCAGTTGCCTGTTCCCCTTCTCCCCATGTGACTTCTGCTCAATTTTTGTGGTAAGTGAAGAGATTTTCAGTATAATACATTATTCTGTATAATTGAACACTAAAAACAATGATTACCATGGTAGCACAAATCACTGATCATATTTATGCTGTATAGTTAATTAAACATTATGTTCTAATTAGTTGGGTTATTTATTTAAAAGCTGGCTGGCTTGTGCATTTCTGATTTGCAAAGATAGACATTGAATGTGTTCCCTAAATATGAGTCTGCATTTTTCAGGACCGAAGGAGCATAAATTGCTAAATCTGAGTCTTTATTTCCGCTAACTCAATTCCATGACTTGTCTTATATGTCTTATCTGCAGTGCGGTCCTTGGTGGCTCAAGCAAAGACAATTGTATATCTTTTGCGTCCAAAAATGCAATGGTTCTGATATTTACTAAAGTTTTCAAAAAGTTGGTTGCTTTTGGTCTCGAGTCCTTTTTCAGTGTAGTGAGAGATTCATGTGCTTTGTTAGTTGGTGGATCAACCAATTTCAATGTAGAAAATGAAAGTTCCATAAACAAAATTGAGACAGCTCAGTTTGCTCTGAAAGTACTTGGTGGCAGCTTCTTTAGCCTGAAGACAGTCAGCAATGAAATTGATCTGGTTTCAGGTATTTTGACCTTGGTATTTATCATAGGCTGGGAGAATAGCTTGTATACATTGGAAGAAGATGTCCTTAATGATGAATCGAAGGAAAAAATCAAGGGTGGGTTGAGATTTGATGATTCTTTGAATGGTTTCTGTTCCAAGATGAATGATGAATTTTGGAAAAGCCTTGGCAATGACAATAGAAAGAGATTGGGAAGTAATTTGGTTCACTTTATTAGATCTGTCATATTCAAGGAAGATAAACTTGGTGCGAATAAGATAACTGCTCTGTGCTTTTCTTGGGTTCTTGAAGTTCTTGAATGTCTCTGCCATGATCATGATGAGGAACAAAATCTGTTAGACCAGCTTCTCAGCAAGAATGATACTTGGCCGGTTTGGATCATTCCAGATTTTAGTACTCCAAAAGGATTGGTTAACTTAAACGCTGGAGCAGTCGCTGCTGATAACTATGTGAGTTGCATTTTGATAATTTTTCTTGCTCACTTGTTGCAACAAGGATTGTTATTCTTTGTTACTTTTTTGTGATAATTTTTGTTCCTTGTTTGATTCTTTGTTTTATATTTCATATTCTTTTTGTTTCCAATTCCTTAATACACTTAAATGAGACACGCTTGTTGGGTTTGAGAATTTAAGAATTTTTTTTTTTGTCTCATTTGAAAGCCTCTGGGGGCCTTTGGTTCTATTGATTGGTTCTTGTCAGAGGTTCCTTTTAACTTGGTCCTTTAATCCAAATATGTCATAATGCCATGTTTGCTGCTTCATTTTTTAACTTGCCTTTTTCCTTAGCCAAGTAAGCAGTTTGCATTTTGCTGGTTTATTGTTTTCCACCCCAACACGTTTAACTGCTTTTCTATCATGTTTAGCAGTCTGCATGTTTCTGAGTTATCTTATCTTCATTGCTTGGTAGCCTGTAGTTAGTATGCTTTTTGTCTTATATTTTCTGAACTTTCTTCTTCTTCCTTTTTTTTTTTTTTCAAAATCGCTTTAAATTTTTAGGTGGTATTTAGGCATATGGAAAGCCCTTTTACATGGTTATAATTTTATATAATAAAAAACAGCTCATCATTTACATAATTTGAGAGAATAATTATGTGTATGTGTGAATGCTGTTTTGGTTGATTCTGGAATTGAAATCAAGTATCTTTTTGTCTTACAGATTTATGTACAATCTTTTAAGCAGTCATCTTCAATATATGATCTTTTACATTGTCTTATCCTTTTAACTCATATAAATCATCACGACTGATGAATTACCATCAAATGCCAAGTGCAGGCCACTGGGAATCTCAAATTTGTTTCTTTAGTTGACAAGCTTATCTTGAAAATTGGGATCAATAGAGTTATAGCAGGCTACGTTGAAAATACTCTTTCACCTCACCTGAAGGAAACAACTAAAGAAGAGATTACTTCTCGGGCCTGGCTTGCTGCTGAAATATTATGCACATGGAAATGGCCAGGAGGTAGTGCTGTAGCTTCTTTCTTGCCTCTTCTGAGTGCAGGTTGCCGGAGTGGAAATCATCCTATACAGGAAAGCCTTTTAGATTCCATCTTCAACATCTTACTTGATGGTGCTCTCGTTCATGGAGAAAGTGGTACTCAAAGTTCATTTAACCTATGGCCTGCTTTTGGTGATGAATTGGAAAAGGTCAAAGAACCATTCTTGAGAGCTCTTTTATCTTTATTGGTCAATATGTTCAAAGAAAATATATGGGAAGGAGACAAAGCTATCAGACTCTTTGATCTAATCACACATAAGCTTTTTATTGGTGAAGCAGTAAACCAAAATTGTTTGAAGATTCTGCCTGCAATTGTTAGCGTTCTTGTGCGTCCATTATGTCTGAGAAGCATCAAATCAGAGGAATCTAGCAGTGATTCTCAAGTTGCTTCTTTGGGTGAAAAACGAATGCAGGATACTGTTAAAGAATGGCTACGAAGGATTTTATCGTTCCCACCTTTAGTTACATGGCAGGCGGGGCAAGGTACATACATGCTTATTTAAGAATAAAAGGTTTTGCTCATTTTATAGTCTGTATTCTTTTTCTTGGCTTAGGAAAAGTTTCATTGTTAGGACTGAATTAGGATCATGTCTCACTATTGGCATTGAACCAACACTTGTCCTTGCTATTGATGGTCGTTCTCTCCTTTTCTTTTGGCTGGTGTATATGCCTCAGTGACATTGAGGAAGACTTAATTTGCCAAACACTTGAAATATCCAGGTGCATTGAATGATGATGAAGAACCATTAGTATGGCTAAATGTAGAAACACTCCCTACAATAAAATTCATTGATCTGGCACCCTGTCAATATTAAAATGTTTGATTTCAACCTTAATGATATTAGGATATTCTGGTTATGTTATACCCTAACCATACCACAGGGCTCAGAATCAAATAAAATTGTAGGCCTGTACTACAAGGGGTGTTTTTACTGTCTAGCCATTATATTTTCAATTAAAGAGGATCCATTTATTAAATATTTCCTTGAATTAAAAAAATGAAATTTTGCTACTAACTTCTTTATCAATATTAGATATGGAAGAATGGTTCCAGCTGGTTATTGTTTGCTATCCTCTTAGTGTAATGGATGATACAAAATCATTGAAGCTGGTGAGGGAAATAAGTCCTGAGGAGAGGACACTCATACTTGATGTATTCAGAAAGCAGAGACTTGGTGTTAGTGCATTGGTAGCTTCGAATCAACTACCACTGTTCCGAATATTGTTATCAAAGTTTATGGTTCTTTCTGTTGGTTATTGCTGGACTGAATTTACTGAAGAAGATTGGGAGTTTTTCTTCTCAAATTTGAGGTCTTGGATTCAGTCAGTGGTTGTGATCATGGAGGAAGTCACGGAAAATGTGAATGATCTTATCACCAACAGCTCTACTTCTGAAAAATTTGATGTTCTTAAGAACCTTGAGAAGATTGTTCTGATCCCAGACCCTTATCCTATAACCGTTGCTATTAATGCCTTGGCATCCTTTTCTTTATTTTTGGAACTCCGACAACCTGCTGAGGATAACCCCCTGATAACAGAAAGATGGGATTCTATCAGAGATAGAATCCTAGAAGGTATTCTTCGGTTGTTCTTTTGCACAGGCATTGCGGAGTCCATAGCAAGTTCCTACAGTGTTGAAGCCGCATCCATTGTAGCAGCAACTCGGTTTAATAATCCTTACTTCTGGGAGCTGGTGGCCTCAAATGTGGTTAAATCATCGCAACATGCTAGAGAGAGAGCAGTGAAATCAGTTGAATTTTGGGGGTTAAGCAAAGGGCCGATTAGCTCTTTGTATGCTATCCTGTTCTCCTCTACTCCATTTCCGCCATTGCAGTTTGCTACTTATGTTATTCTCTCAACTGTACCTATTTCACAGTTAGCTATTCTTGAAGAAGACGCCACATGTTCCTTGGATGGCGAGACTAGTGGAGACCGGAATTCAGGTGTTCTTGAATTGTCATCAGAAAGAAACATAAAATTGAAGGAGGAATTATCTCTTATGATTGAAAAGCTACCTGATGAAGTTTTTGAAGTCGATTTAATAGCACAAGAACGGGTAAAGTTTCTTGATTGCTATATTTTGTTTGTTTTCTTGTTTGAATTTAAATGGCTGCATTAGTTAATGATGAGGACAGGAAAGAAAAACTAAGTTCCCTTTTAGTTTAGCTTCTTGCTACTGGTAGAATATTGAGAAGTTCCTAACTAACATTCCTTAATAACTACCAGAAAACTTAAAATGATCAAATGGAAGTGTGTGATCAAATAATAGTCTGAGAAGGTCTGCTTGGTTTTCCACTTGCTAATATTGTCAAGTTTGCAGGTAAACCTGTTCCTTGCATGGTCTTTGTTGCTATCACATTTATGGTCATTATCTTCATCATCATCTGCAAGGGAGCAGTTAGTCCAGTATGTGCAAGATTCTGCTAATTCATTGATATTAGATTGCCTTTTCCAGCACATTCCTCTGGAATTGTGTCTGGCACATAATCTTAAGAAGAAAGATTTGGAGCTTCCTGCAGACATTTCAGAGGCTGCTAGCTCAGTAAAAACTGCCATCACAACAGGGTCACTATTGTTTTCCATTGAAACACTGTGGCCAATTGAACCCAAGAAAATGACTTCACTTGCTGGAGCTTTGTTTGGACTGATGCTTCGCATTCTTCCTGCTTATGTTCGAGGATGGTTTACTGACTTGCGTGATCGCACTACATCATCTCTTATCGAATCATTTACAAGAACATGGTGCAGTCCTCCTCTTATTGTGAACGAACTGTCTCAGGTGATAGTTTGAATTCTCAGTAACAATCTTTTTATTTAATGGACAGTTGAAGCTATGCAGTTTCACTTCAAGGGTTCTTTTGAATTGCTTGGGTCAAAGGATAAAACCAAAGGTTCATTTTAGATAAAGAATTGAATGGGTCGAAGGATAAAACAAAAGGTTCATATTAGATAGTTTCAAGGTCTGGCAATCTACTCTAATTTATTATCGCTTTGATCTAATATATATTTTCTTCAATGCAGATAAAGAAAGCCAATTTTGTTGATGAGAATTTTTCAGTCAGTGTGAGCAAATCAGCAAATGAAGTCGTTGCTACATATATGAAGGATGAAACAGGAATGGACCTAGTTATTCGCCTTCCTCCATCTTATCCATTACGCCCTGTTGATGTTGAATGCATGCGAAGTCTGGGAATCAGTGAGGTAAAGCAGAGGAAATGGTTGATGTCAATGATGTTGTTTGTTCGCAATCAGGTAAATGCAAAGGATGTTATTTTTATTTCCTGTTAAGATGCTATGGTGCAGCTTATGGGGGTGGTTTAGAAAGCTGTGTTTTTCTTATGGAGACCAGAAACTCAAGTTCTTGAAGCTAAGTTTAAATGTTAGAAATACTAGGCATATATTACAACCTTGATTATGAACCATATCCATTTATGGTCTTAAAAGAGGAAAGTAACAGAAATGGGAAAAGATAATAATTGTTGTTTTCAATAAATGGTGATATCATTAATTTAAAGACATTTTAGGTGATCAAGTTGATTCTTATTTGTGATTCAGAATGGAGCTTTAGCAGAAGCTATCCAGACATGGAAAAGCAATTTCGACAAGGAATTTGAAGGTGTCGAGGAGTGCCCAATATGTTATAGTGTCATTCATACAACCAACCACAGCCTTCCTCGTCTTGCTTGCAGAACTTGCAAGCACAAGTTCCATTCTGCTTGCCTCTACAAGTGGTTCTCAACCTCTCACAAATCATCATGTCCACTGTGCCAGTCTCCATTCTGACCTTGACATCAATTTTGAGTTATTTATCTTGTGGAAATTCCCTTCCTGACTTTGACTACTATTATCAATAAGTTCAGAGTACACACATGCTCGGGGCAAAGTTTGTAATCCCTTTTCAAATGCAGGCTTCGTAGGCATGAACCATCAAGTTATCTTACTATTAATCTCTTCGTTTTTGGTGCAATGCTGCAAGAGAAGAGTGGGTAGAAAAAATCTGGGCTGCTTGATTACTGTACATTTTTGTGAAATACTCGGACCACCATCAAATAGATAAACCAGAAGCGGTGTATACAGTTCGTTTTCTGTATCAATTTTCCCAGGAATTCTGTCATAAGTATAGACAGCTGTTAATATACATTCCCATGTTTACTCAATTAGTTTTTGCCTGTGTTTGGTTAGAGACAAACGTAGATTGAATTCATATACCTTCACATCAAAATAGGAACTCTTTTATAACCAAACACTGTTTAAGTGAACATGATGTCCAAAACCTATAGCCCCTTCTTTTTTGACAATGATCCAAGAGTATGCCACTTGAAAATAACAAAGGAGATATCAACCGGCTTGTTCGGCGTTATCGAAAGAATCCAGCTTAGTTGAATGAGAGAGCCAGCGTGCTCCATCGTTTAAATGCCTACGGTAGTGTTGGCAAACAGCAGCTGATTCATCTAAAATATATCGAGGTAAATCAACTCGAGCATCTAAAGGAACATCAGGCAAGTCCTAAAAGCAATTACCTGCAAAAGATGCACACCGTTTTGAAGTGCACATTCACTGAGCTCCAACCAGCAGTCCACAGTTCGATATACTGATTATCAAGGACGAAATCTCAAGATGTCCAAGGTGGAAGAAAACAAAAATCTCAAGGGCCAAATCCTCGAGTACTGTATAAGGTTGATACACATATTAAGTTGATTGAATAAATAAAATAAAAAAGTATTATGCAAAGCTACACAATTAGATATATTATTTGAAAAAAATATTTTTTATTTTCGAAAATAAACTTCACATATACAAAAAAAAAAAAAGAATATATATACATATGAATAAGAAAAGTCTCTTCAAAGATAAAATGCATAACAAAAAAATATTTGTAATTTAAAAGAGGCTAAGAAAAATCAAATATAGATGAGGTATTAATTTAAATATAAATAAAAAATAATATTTGAAAAAAAATAATCAAATGAAGCTTTAATTGAAAGGAAAAAACAAAAGCTAGGCATTGTTGGTCCGGACAAACAGCCGACCTGGATTATTTCACCTGCATGTCTTTCTAAAAATCAAAATTTGTTTGTTGCATGTTGTTTGCCCTAGATTTTTTTTTATCTAAAAAAATAGATGATATAATATCTAAATTACTTAGATTTTAGCCATTGTCGTGGTCATAAAATCAAAGCTTAAGTTTTGTTTATTCAAGAACCCATTTTTCAACTCATTTGGACCTAAAACACTTTAAAAACCATGATAAATATATTCATGACCTCAAAAAAACTATTCTAAAAACATAAATCAACCCAAAACACAAAATCTACATGAACTTAAAAATGTTTTATTTACATTTTAAAGGTAAAAAACACCATCTAATATGAACCCCTCTCATGAAATGAAACTTTTTGACACAAGTATTGACTGCTTTGGTAGTCTAAATTGGCGTCAACGATTTTTTTTCTCTGCACTAATGGAATATGATGATCTTTCTCTCTTCTCTATCAATAATGGACTAAAAGAAACAAAGTTGAACTTTTATATCAAAATTCAATTGAAAAATTATTTAGATACAATATTATAAAATTTGCATAATTTTTAAAGTTCAAGGACCAAAATATATCTTTTCCAAAACTTATGGCTTAACATCCATATTTGGTGTTTTTTTTCATTTTGATCTCTCTTCTTTTAATTTTACTATTGACTAAGAAATCTACTACAATTAGTCTTCACTTAGGATGAATTCACACAACATAAAACTTTAAGGACCAAAATGAGTTCTTGAAAATACACATTGTTGTCCACAATAAAATAAAAATACAAGAGGATGCAAAATGTTGACTCTACAATGGAAATCTCATGCAATTTAGATTATAAGTAATGTGAGTTCCCTACAAGGGTATATCTACAATATCTACACCATATCTACACTTAAGTTTAGGTTTAGAATTCTCTGGACCATAGGTTTATAATATAAATATATATAATATTTGGATAATATGACAATGAATACTTAAAAACTAATAAGTTGAATTTGTGTATTTAAGTTTTTTATTTATTGGATAATGTATGAGATAAAAATTAAAATTGATTGCATTTTTAGTATGTAAATGGATATAAAACATTATCTTATCTAATTAAGTCGGTGTTTTACCTAAAGCAATCAGAGTAAGCTTTTAATCACTTACTAACATTCTAAAAGTATATAAAACATTTATTTTATCTAATTAAGTTGGTGTTTTACCTAAAGCAAATGAATTATACCATTGTTCAACGGAAAATTTCAGGGTTAATCAATAGATGGATGTATAATCAAACAACTAATTAACATAAAGTAAAGATACACTAAACCCAAAAGAACAAAAAAATGATTAAGACTTGAAGTTTTAGCTCAAGTCATAGAGTTGATAGCTTATGAATTTCTAGCTCACATGGCTTATCAAAACGTGGATCCTTTTCGTGTGTGTGTGTGTACATTTTGGTCAATCCAAAGATTGGCATTAACCTAACATAATTCATTCGAACAAATTTTGAAAGACTTATTGTGGTGATAGAGATGGACTCGTAAGTGCTCACCACTTGTAAATCCACTTGTAAAAATCAAGAGAAAAGGTAACTCAAGAATAGTTTATTGTATATTGGATGACTTTTGAACCAGCCCATTAATTATAATTTATATGTGTGTGCTTCTTTAGATTCCTAGCTAATTCCCTCTCAAATAATCTAGCCAATATTGTATAAATATTTTTAATATTTTTATTAGATGTTGATTTAAAAGTTCACACTAAAAGAGAGGACATTAAATTATAGCAGCAATCAAGATTTAGCTACTAGGAACTACAATAAAGTTTCAATTACACATGGCTATGAGAAGATCCTAGGGCTGGGGTCATAACCTTGGGATCAGAACCAGTGACTCAGAAATGGCCGAAAGGTGACTAATCTCTCTCAACCTTTTTGAAAGATTTGTGTCAAGAACTCCAATTAACATTATTTTCAAACTCAAATCGCTCATTATTGGAAAGCTTGTAAAGTTGGTGGGCACACATTTATAGCACCATGCATAACCAAAGAAAATAAATTAAATATAGGTCATGCATGTCATTGTCAAATTTCTTTCAGTGTTCTATGTGAGTCACACAAGTGAAAGCTCGACACTTGGTCCACCGTCGAAGAATTAAGAGATGCTGGTGGCCCTATTGGTTGAGCCTCTTGGACAGATTAAACTTGTGGTAATTAAATCTTGGTTTGAAATGTATAACAAGTCGGTGGATGTTAAAAGTATTAAAAGTCGGTGGGTGTTAGAAAGTTATGGCTTGCAATGAGCCTTGCGAGATTATGTTTGTTTAAGGTCTATTATATATGTCATCGTCCAACATAGGAAACCTTGTCTTGGAACATTTTGGCGTCTTCTCATTCTAGTCTACCTAATATGCTAGCTAAGAGTTGCCTAAATAGGCTCCACGTCTTTCCATCCACCACATCAAAACATAGAGAAATCATAGATAGCAGCTGAATTAATTTCTTTTCTTTAATCTTTTTCAAGTCCCAAAGTCGTCTCCATGAAGATAGCACCCATTCCCAATTGATACCATTCCATATTCAAATAACTGAAATCATAGCATTCAGATCTTCATACACAACATGTAATCTATGATTGTAAGGGTAGAATCTATTAAGTATTTTCAAGTCCAAAAGGGAATTTGAGTTTCATTCCCAGCAACAGCTAAAATTGATTTTTTTCAAGGTGAAAGAGCATTTATTTGCAGCATTGATAATAGCATAAATACCATTTTAAATAGTTGAAAGAGTTATTAATAAAAAGATCTCCAAGTTGTTAAAACATCATTGTTGTATCTCCATGACCATTCAAGCAGCATTGCCTTGCCAATATCAAGAGCTTCTATCATTCTGATAAAACATATTGGAGCAGAGTTGTTGTTTGAGAACATATATTAACTCCTGAATAAAGCCCACTCTCCATTGATTTTCCAAAAAAAATTAAAAATTTAACCCTTCTACAACAATATTAAACAGAAGGGGTGACAAAGGATGCTTTTACCGAATACCCTTGTTCGGTGAAGCTACATTCTTGAGTTAGTACAGAATTATGGATCCTCAAGATACATTCTTGAATCTAGGAAATTCATCCACCACTAAAACCCACAAAGCCTATTACTTCAAAAATAAAATTCCAAGTCAGGGAATCAAAATCCTTTTAGAAATTCACATTATAAAGAAAGTTTTGAACATGCTGTCCACAACTCCATAAGCCAGAAAACAAAAGGAAGCAATCAAGAATCTACCTTCTTGAGATGAAAATACATCGAGAGTCACTAATTACCACATCAATATATAATTATTCTTCCAAGTTTGAGGGACAGGATCTTAGCAATGATCTTATACACCCTATTCACAAGACTAATGGATCGAATCTTTGTGAACTTTTTAGTGCATTTAATCTCAAAATTTAGGTAATCTGATGGACCATTATTAATCTGTTAATTTACGCATCTCACTTGTCTTGAGAAATTTTGGAAATCAGCCATAAAAAATCTCCTTCCCAATAAGTGGACATTCTAAGAGTTGCATAAACGTGCTTGCATGGAATTAAATTTGTGATCTCTTGAAAGATATCAAGAGGCCACTATCAATGATCCAAAAATCCCATTAGAACTTTAATTTAGGTCAGAAATTGACACCTCACATATATCCTTGGGATTGTACATACAACGAACAAACACTTCTCTTCTCCATACATTGTACTCAGTTTGTTGTACAAGATTTGATTTATTCGTAGAGAAAAAGTATATTATCTGCTTAGGGTTCATCATGAACTAGACAGAATTTATTTAGTTCAAGATTTGTATATAATACCATGCTTTCGCAAGAGGGACACTATAAAAACATATATGTTCACATGGCTTTGATTTCCACGTACAGTTCTCAACCATCCATGATCAAGGTTGGTTTTATAATCTTCCAAGGGACATGATCACATTGTGTTAATTAACATCGAGCAAGATTTTTTAGCATTTGGAGACCCATTAAACATTTAAAAGAGGTGTTATAAAATAAAATAAAATAAAAAATAATATATTTTTGTGTTAATTAATCATGAAATCAACTTCAAACTTCATATATAAATAGATCGGATCATCACGGAGTTTGATAAAATGAAGAATTGCTTCATATTGTCTATGAGTCCAAAAAGAAGTACATACATCGAAGCAAATCTTTCCATGTATCAATTTATCAAGAAATTACTCGGTGCTTCAAGATCTAGATTTCTGTAACAATCCATAAATAATTTTATGTGAATTTCATATTTACATTGAAAACAACAATAATTAGTGACATGCCTAATAACTTCTTCAATTTAAGATCTAAAATGATACTAGTCATCACGTGATAAATTTCACTCCACAAATTAACTTGTGCGGCAGCCTAGCCCCCTGCTAGACTCAGCCTTTTCTCGTCAATTCTTTTCTTGTTTGCCTAGCAACTAAGTGTTTCCCCCACCAAGAGTTTTTCCCTCCATTTCCCCAAGTTAATAGACAAGTGGAATACATGAGAAGAACAAGTTATTAAAGTATACAACAAGTTTTACATGAACTCTTTCTCAATCTTTATTGATATTGTAAACAAAGAAAACAATACACAAATTTGTATGTGTGTTATGCACACTATTAAAATAATAAACTTTAAGTAATAATTGAGAGATCATTAGCCATATAAAATTTTCTCACTTAACATGCAAATAATTTAATATTGGCCTCAAAAATAATGTTTACTAAAGCTTGACTTAGTAGGTGCTTGACTCATCACCACCCACGCAACTCAAACTGTTCACAACCTCTTTACATTCGTTATAAAGCCATCCCCATATCTCCCATCAAATCTCAAATCCGAAACCAACAAAAGCAAGACACAAATCACCTCTTTTTTCTTCCTCCAAGACCACATCGCTTTGCAGCTTAAACTGGCGACCAATCAAGCAAGCCTGGACGAGATAGAGGAAGAACATAACAAGAAAGTGGTGATAGCACTATATGAAGCCCTAGCTAACAAAGACATCAGAACAGCATACCGCTTGCTAGCACCTGACCTAGAATGGTGGTTCCATGGTCCACCAATCCACCAACAACATTTGATGAGCTTTCTTACAAACCAATCAACATCACCATCTTCATCTTCATCAACAAGACCAAGCAAATCCTTCATTTTTCGCCCTATCTCAAATATTGTAGCCTTTGGATCAATGGTACTTGTTGAAGGGTTTAATAAAGATTGGAATGTTTCATGGGTTCATGCATGGACTGTCACAAATGGGATTATCACTCAAGTTAAAGAATACTTCAATACTTCTGTCACTGTCACCCGTTTTGGAGGTGGAGGATCGATAGCATCATCACCGGGTATTACTTCTCAGCCTAGAGCTAATTGCCAAAGCGTTTGGCAAAGCAAGGTCTCTGATAATAAGTCTGTGCCTGGCCTTGTTTTGGCACTCTAATGAATGATTAGCTTATGAAAATGGTCATGGACTCTGTCATTCTAAATCAATCAGTATATCTTAATAAATTAACTTACTAATCATTGTTCATGGTATGTCACAATGTGGCTTGTATATCTTGATGGGGTTAGAAGTGTTGTAATATCACTTGTATAATCTACTTTATGTAAGACTTTGTGCATGGCACCGCACGCACTAAAGATTTGTGTATTATTCCTTTTTAAGAGTAATGAAGGGTGGGACTTTTTTCTATAATTATGGTACTTAATTCTGTGTATATTCTATCCTTTTCATTTGTGTATTCCACTTGTTTGAGATATAAGGAGAGTGTAGAAAAACTCAGGGTTATGAAACTACTTGAAGACAAATACTAGTGAAAGAATGTGAGGGAAAGGCTGATTCTAGTGAAAAAGGAGACAGCAACACACGGTTTTTCCATATCATTGCAAGTAGAAGAGGGGCCCAAGGTTTCATTTCTCAGGTTATACACAACGAGATTTTTTGTGATAATACAAGGGCTATAACGGATGCAGAGGTGGAGTTCTATAGTGGTCTGTTTTCTAAGTTTTCTTGCAAGAGGGCTCTCTATTGGAGATATGGGTTTTAAAAGCTTATTTGTTTTCCAATCCATCTGGCTAGAGCGGCCTATTTCCATGGAGGAGCTCAAGGAAGCAATTTGGGAGTATGACATGGCTAAGGCTCGGGTCCAATGGGTTTAATTTTATCTTTTTATAAGAAGTTTTGGCATCTGTTCTGTAATGACTTGCATGTGTGGTTAATGAAGTTATGAATGCTGAGCAGATCCCCGGGAAATTCTTGATGACCGTCTAATTAAATCCTTAGTTATTATATATACACTACACTCTTGCATATAGAGACTAAATTTTATGTGATAAAATTAATGTTGCTTGTATATCTTGATGGGTTTAGAAGTGTTGTAATATCACTTGTATAATCTAGTTTATGTGAGATTTGGTTTGGTAATTAGAATATGTGGTTTAATTCACTTAATTGTCTCATATTTTATGCTCTTAAAAGTTTCCATGTTTGTCTATCTTTACATTGGAAAATAATGTCTTGGTTTGCTAGCTTAAGATTTGACAAGTGATAATATGAGACAAAAACGCATATGAAAAAGCAATTTGATAAAAATAATCTGAGCTAAGAAAGACTACATTACAGAGTGGTCAAAGTCAGACCATAAAAGTCACAACCTTCTAGTCGCACTTTATTCGGGGAAAAAAATATAAATGATGTGAGATATATGGGTGCAGAACATGAGAGACAGGCATTGAACCTAAATTTGAAGAAAATCTATATATATTAGATTCGAGGAAATTCTATCTTTTAAAAATATATTTTATAGGTCTAGGTAAGAGAATAAAATCTCGGTTGTGCCAAGCTTTTACAAAAAATGTATATCTTGACTCGAACTCAAAACTTACTGTATAGATTTTAAGCATTTTGCCACCAATCATAAATAATAAAGAGTTCATGAAATCTTTGGATGATTTAATTAACCAGTTAACCACAACAACAAAAATTAGATTAAAAATGAATTTTAATCCAATAAAATCATATTGCAAATAGGATAGTTCTAATAACAGCTAGCAACTCAGTTTCATTTGAGTCTTTAATCCCAATTGGAGTAGAGAAAAAGCTCCACACCAAGCCTTTATAATTGATAAGAACTCCTCGGATATCAGACAATCTAGGTTTGATAACCTAAATTTTTTGTTTTTTTTATCTTTTCTGTATATTTCTTTTTTAATGATACATTAACCAAATACAACTCAAGAGATTGATGATATGGCATAATTATCTTAAGGCTGTAAATATTGTTCTGGTCATTATTTTATTTTTTTTATTGGTATGTAACGTTTTGATTTTGGAGCATTTCGGCGTGCTGTTTTAGAGTTGTACTATTCATGTATAATTAATTATATATATATATGAAAAAAATTAAAATATTAATTTAACAAGCATAATTAAAATTCAAGATAAATTAACTTTAAATTATACAATATAAACACATAGTCAAACAAACATAATCTCAAAATTAGAAAAAAAAATCACAAGTTAATCAAAATAAGGAGGATTTTAAACCCGGAACAGCACACCCAGAATGGTACCGAGATGTTTTAGTTGGAATTTCCAGAATATACTGGAATTAAAACCGAGATAAAAACGATGTTGTTTTGTCTCGGTTTTTTTAACAGCATGGAATGTTCAGGCCGGAATGGAATAGTATTAACAACCCTGAATTATCTGAATTATCTTGACAAGATTAATTAAGTTTCTGTTAATGAAAGCAAGAAATCATAAATATTGATACGTACAAATGCACTAGTTTAACTGTGCATTTGTGGTCCAGGGCACTTGCAATATATTTTAGTTCAAGTCCTTGGAAAGGAGAGGGAAGAGAGTGGACTACTTTCCTGTTTTCCAACAAAAACACCACTACTAACTAGCTACCATGTAACGTTGAGAAAAAGATTTCATATTGCACGAGGATGTTTTGATTGTCAAATTAAAAAGAGAAGGAGAAGAAGAAGAAGAAAGGAGGAGAAGCAAGCCACTGTGTTTATAAAAATAAGGTCCAAAAGAAGACAAGAGCTGCTACATCATATTTGCAACTTTGTGAGTTTAATTATAATAGAAGATTAAGAATATGGCCCTAAAGACTGCATGCCATGCCAGATTACCGGAAAAAAGCTGATTGCTTGATGGAGATTTTCCTGACAGGCATATCCAAGTGACTCAAAGAATCAACATAAGCCATGGACATAGAATTGACCAGTTCTCTCAAGTGACCAGTGTTTCGAGGGATTACTCGAGTCGAAGTTTTTCTGGAGACGTTCAAGATCAGTTCTTTCTTCCAGAATTTCGCCTGACAACTTTAGGCAAAATCAACTAGCCTTAACATCCCAGGAATCCTGTCATACTCGCACTGTCTACCTTTGTATTAGACATAGGCCATGTCTAGTATATGTAGACTGCACAAGATCTTTCCAAAGAACTTTGGAATCCTTCGTAAATGGTTAGAAGATAGATTAAGACTATTGAGAAAAATAAAGTTTCTGACAGCATCAGGAATTGATCCTTTTAACAGGTTATCGACAAGGTCAAGATAAATTGAGGAAGTAACATGGCTAAAACAAAGATCAAGAACGTTAAATTAAAGAAAGGGAGGAGTTATATTTGGCAGGCTACACCCATTTAATTGTTTGCTAACCCCTTGAAGCCCGTCGTTGGCCTTACTCAGCTAGTCAAACTCAGGTCCAGATATTCTAAAGAGGAAAGATGGGGCAGCCAATCAAGGCTTTCAAAAATATACAAAAAATTTAAGGCTAAGATCAAGAGTTTGTAATCTTTAAAGGTCCCCGAGCTGACATGAAAGAATCGTCGAAAAGAAATTGTTGTAGAGACTCAGCTATCTTATTAAGGACCAGTGAGGTGATTACTAGCAAGATCCAAGTAAATTCAAACGTAGCAACTCAATTAATACATTGCTGATGTTACCTTTAAGAGAGTGTAATCATCTTCTCCAGCATGAAGATCGTGAGAACACTCCTCCTCCAGGAAATAAATTTTTTATTATTTTCCGATATCAAACCTTTGTAGTAAATCGATGAATAATACTACTAGGGTTCTTACGCATGTTTACAAAACAAGAAAAAACAGATAAAGAAGCTGAACCCACACTTTCTTATGCAATAATGCTGGTGTTGAAAAACGTAATGACAGTGCGGAGAGAAGTTTGACAGAAGAAAGTTTATCTGTTTTTTGATTGAATTATAAGAGAATTACAAGGCTATTTATACATTCTGTTTTGCAGCAATTTAAAAGAAACAGAGTCCTAAACAGAGTCCTATCTAAACGTGGACTCTTTATATTTCCTAATTTGTACAGAGAAGAGTTTGTGACTGGTTCTTCTTCTTCTACAGCAGGTGTTCTTTTCAACACTCCCCTTCAAGTTGGAGCATGGATGTCAAGAATGTTCAACTTGCTTGTTAATTTCTTAAAATTGTCTCCCCCTAAGGCTTTAGTGAATATGTCTGCCAATTGAAGATGTGAGGGGACGAATTTTGTAATAATATGGCCTTCTTGAATTTTTTCTCGTACAACATGACAATCAATTTCGATATGCTTTGTGCGTTCATGATATACCGGATTCGCGGCAATATGTAGAGCTGCTTGATTGTCACAGAATAGTTCCACTGGTTTTAACTGCACTTGTAAGTCTTTAAACAAATATCGAAGCCAAGTAAGTTCACACGTTGCAGCAGCCATAGACCTGTATTCTGCTTCAGCTGATGATCGAGAGGCTGTCTTTTGTTTTCTTGTTTTCCATGAGATGAGAGAATCTCCAAGAAATACACAGTAACCCGTTGTAGATCGTCTTGTCATAGGGCAGTTTGCCCAATTGGCGTCACAACATGCTTTCAATTGTAAGGAGCTGTTTGCTGAGAATAATAAACCATTACCTGGATTGCTTTTCAAGTATTTGCACACACGAAGGGCAGCGTCCCAGTGAGGCTTTCTTGGAGTGTGCATAAATTGACTTAAAATGTTGACCGAATATGTGATATCTGGCCTGGTGATTGTAAGGTATATTAATCGCCCTACCAATCTTCTGTAATTCGCAGCATCTTTCAACATGTCTCCTTGATCAGCCGTGAGTTTCAGATTTTGTTCCATGGGGAAATCTACTGGTTTAGCTCCAAGAAATCCAACATCGTCAAGTATTTCCAGTGTATACTTTCGCTGAGAAATAACTATTCCAGCCTTTGATCTTGCTACTTCCAGTCCAAGAAAGAACTTTAGTTTGCCGAGATAGATCTTTTATGTGGAATTGTTGTTGAAGAAACAATTTAACATCTTGAATAGCCTTGTCATTGTTACCTGTGATAATTATGTCATCTACATAAATGAGAACAATGGTTAGAGTGGCTCCCTTTTCTTGCACAAAGAGAGAATGGTCTGAGTGTGATTGAAAGAATCCGGCCGTTTTAATAGAATCAGAAAACTTTGCGAACCAGTTTCTGGGTGCTTGTTTGAGTCCATACAAGGACTTATGGAGCCGACATACAAGCTTCTCCCCTTGTCGGCAAAGTCCTGGAGGTGGAACCATATATACTTCTTCATGTAAATCACCGTGAAGAAAGGCATTGTTGACGTCCATATGGAAGAGCGGCCAGTTGCGAACTGCTGCCAAAGCAAGTAGACAGCGTACGGTGGTTAATTTTGCCACCGGTGCAAAGGTATCATGATAATCTAGTCCTTCTTGCTGATTGAATCCCTTGGCTACTAGGCGCGCTTTATACCTTTCAACAGAACCATCAGATTTGTACTTGATGCGAAAGACCCATTTGCTGCCAATGGGGCGACAATGGGTAGGGAGGGGAACGAGTGACCATGTCTTTTGGTTTTCAAGTGCATTGAGTTCATTCTGCATTGCTTCGCACCACCTGGGGTCATTAAGTGCCTGCTCATATGTTTTTGGCTCAATAGTACTTGTAATGTTGTGAACAAATTTTCTATGAGCAGAAGATAAGGACTTATAAGAGATACAATGTGATAAAGGATACCGAGTACCTGACCGTGAAGAGGAAGATTTGGTCGTGGGAGCCGAGAGAGAGGACATACCAACTTGGCTACAATGGAAATCACGAAGAAGAACAGATGGTTTTCGTGGTCTGTCACTGCGACGAAGGACAGGAGGAGTAGGAGGAGATAAGGATGTTGATGTGGAAGATGATATGGGTGATGGTAGAGGTTCTGTGGGTGACGAGGTGACAGGAGTTTCATTTGGTGAGGGGGCAGGGATTGGTAATGCTGAATTTGAGTTGTCATAAATGATAGGTGGCATGATAGGCAGTGGTGTGTTTGAAGGTGACATTGCTGTTGTGGGATTAGAGAATGGAAAGTTGTTCTCATGAAAAATGATGTCTCGGCTGGTGAAAAATTGGTGAGTGGTAAGGTCGTAAACACGATATGCTTTTTGGTTGGAAGGATATCCAACAAAAATACAGCGACGAGCTCGAGGTGAAAATTTGTTTAATGGTTGTAAGTTGGTGGCATAACAAAGGCATCCAAAGGCACGGAGATGATGGTAGATAGGTGGTTTTCCATACAAGAGCTCATATAGTGATTTGTGTTTTAAAATCGGGGTGGGAAGGCGGTTTATGAGATAAGTTGCAGTGAGTAAGCTTTCTCCCCAAAATTTTAAAGGCAAGTTTGCTTGAAATCTTAATGCGCGACCAACATTTAATAGGTGTCTATGTTTTCGCTCAACTACACCATTTTGTTGTGGTGTATATGAACATGAAGTTTGCAATAAAATTCCAAGGGTAGAAAGATATGGTTTTAAGGAGATAAATTCCATCCCATTATCACTTCGCATGCATTTAACTTGACTATTAAATTGAGTATGGACAAACGCGATGAATGATTTTAATAACCTTTGTGTTTCGGACTTGAATTTCATAAGGAAAATCCAAGTAAAACGAGAGTAGTCATCCACAATGGTTAAGAAATAATGTGCCCCCGAGTGTGTTTCGATTTTGTGTGGACCCCAAATATCGCAATGTATAAGCTCAAAAATTTTAATACTTTGAATGGAGCTTATAGGAAAGGTTAACCTTGTTTGCTTTGCCAAAGGGCATACTTCGCAAGAGTGATGTGAGTCATAGCAAAATGATGGAATTAATTTTGATAAAAGCTGAGATGGTAGCTTTGATGGGTGTCCTAGTCGGTTGTGCCACACAGCAGCTGATTGCCTAGAAATTTGATAGGATCGTGATTCCGATTGTGGCATAAGATAGTATAGCCCTTCACTCTGCTTCCCCAGACCAATCATCCTCTTCGTAGCTAGGTCCTGCAATATACAGAATGTTGGGAAGAAGTGAATGGAACAGTTAAGTGCAGCTGTGAGTTTACTAACTGACAGTAAATTCACATGAAATGAAGGTGCACAAAGTACACCGTGAACATGTATATCTTTGGTGATATGTGCAGAACCAGTTTTTGTTATTTTTGCATGAGAGCCATTTGGCATTGTAACTTGGGAAGATATAGGAGCTGTGTCTTCATCAGAAACTGAGGTGGCTATGTGATTGGTTGCACCGCTGTCAATAATCCATTGTAAAAATTCAGCTGAGTTTAGGTTACCTGTATAGTTTGCAGAGATGACAGATTTTTCATTTAGAAAAGCTTTGATTTGTGCCAACTCTTCAGCCGTGAGTTGTAGAGGCTGATTAGAGGTCTGTCCAGAATTGTGTTTCAATGGCTCTGTTTTAGCCATATTTGCTGTGATTTTCTGGAGTCGATTTCTTGGCTGGATGTTCTTACCATGAAGAGCATGACCGATTGGAAATCCATTCAAATAAAAGCATTTGTCAACTGTATGTGTTGTTCCATCACAGTAGGTGCAGTGGAGTCGTTTTCTTGAAGGTTGAATGTTTGAGTTTGTAGGCATCCAATTTCGAGAAAAATCCTGTCTTTGTGAACCAGAACTTGTTCTTTTCACGTTCATTGCGTGAACTTGTTCATTGCCTTTGTGTTCAACAAGTCCTCTTTGTTTTTCTTCCTCACATAGAAGTGCATATGCTTTCTTGACAGTAGGTAAAGGTTGCATAAGCATAATTTGACCTCTAATTGCAGAATAACTTTCGTCTAATCCCATCAGAAATTGGCTTAATCTCATCTTTTCTTCATTGTTTGATAATTGTTTCATTCCTCCACATGTGCATTGAATAACTGGGCTGCTCATCTTTAATTCATCCCACAAGGTTTTTATCTTTGTATAATATGTAAAGATTGAGTCTTGATTCTGCTGGAGTTCTACAATTAAGCGTTGAACTTGATAGTGATGGGAAAAATTACCTTGCGAGAATCATTCTTGTAGGTCCAACCAGATTTCTGAAGGGGTTTCAACATAAAGAACACTGTTGGCGATTTCTTGATTTAAAGAATTGAGAATCCAAGACAGCACCATATCATTACATCGTTGCCATAGCATGAATTTGGGATCGGTTTCAACAGGTGTGGGTATGATTCCGTTGATGAAGCCTAATTTATTCTTTGCACTGAGACTGATCAGCATAAATCGTCTCCACATGGCATAGTTTGTTCCATCAAGAACCTTTGGTACAAGATTCATGCTTGGATGATCGGATGTGTGGATGAAAAGGGGATCAGATGGTTCTATGGTTAGAGTCTGTGTGTTTTGAGTAGTGGAATTGGGATTTGTGTTTTGATTAATGCTGTTTGAATCATCATTGTTCTCCATTGGAGTTTTTGCGGAAGCTTTGTTTAATGGGTATGCTCTGATACCATGAAAAAACGTAATGACAGTGCGGAGAGAAGTTTGACAGAAGAAAGTTTATCTGTTTTTTTTTTTTTTTAATTGAATTATAAGAGAATTACAAGGCTATTTATACATTCTGTTTTGCAGCAATTTAAAAGAAACAGAGTCCTAAACAGAGTCCTATCTAAACGTGGACTCTTTATATTTCCTAATTTGTACAGAGAAGAGTTTGTGACTGGTTCTTCTTCTTCTACAGCAGGTGTTCTTTTCAACAGGTGTAAACTCAAATCTGCAAAAAAAAAAATTGGCAATCACCTACTACCGCAACTGACTACCGCCACCAACAACAACTAACTACGATCATTGAATATGGTTACCGACTACAACTGTCAACTATTTTCTTTCTTAAAAGTCTATTTTATCAAAATTTTATTTTGTGTATAAATAAAAAGCTTAGTTAAGGTGAATTATAGTGGGAAACAATAAAGAAAAACACTAGAGAAGGAAAAGAGAGCTTTGACAAATTTTTCAAGCTCTCCAACTTTGTGTTATTGAAATAAAACTGTGTTTTATTCTCTCGAAGTGTTTCAAAGTCACCACCTAATTAGATCAACAAGATGAATACTAGTGGATATAAATCTTTTACAAGTAGCTGCAATGAAATCCCATTTCTTCTACACATACCAATTTTTCTTTCTTGTTTGCACACATCCGCCACCCAAAGTTGTCTACTGTGTCTTCGGCCTGCAGCAAATGCATATTCTTGTGGAGCAATGCTCTCTCTGCATCTTTTCATCCTTCTAAAGTTCATCTCTAAATGCTTTCAGACAAATTGAATGGATTTTCAAGCTTGAAGAGGTTGATTGAGATAAAACAAAGTTTTGGGGCTGAATCCGAAATATAATAATCAAGGACCATGCAGGGCTGATTTATGCATGCTAGTAGCCCGAGTTTCTGTGCCGTAAGTTCAGTTCAGGAAAGCCCACTAGTGGCCTGCTAAATTAAAAGAGATAGGAACTGAAAAGAACATATGATGAAGCTAGAATATTGGATTTAATTATAATTTTATTAATTTCAGATATAACATCTAATTGATTTTTTTAAAAATAATTAAAAAATATAATTTTAACATATAATTCCCTCGAATTCCTAATAAAACAACCTTATTCTTATAGTATCTGAGGTTTGGATTGAAACTGGAATTTATTAAATTAACTAGTTTTTATTCATTTGAACAATATATTATATTATAATTTTTTTTATATTAAATTAAAATATAAATCTGAATTTCTTAAATGGAAAAAAATTGAAAACACATATAAATTGAACCAGAATTAGAGTACGTTTCCGCTTAACATTATCCTATTCTCTAGTTGCTTTTTTTTTAAAAAAAAATTGTCAACAAAATAGATAAAAAAAAATATTAATAGGAAAATAGTTAAAATAAAAATAAAAATAAAATTTTAAATTATTTTTATCGATATTTATACCTAGATTCTTATGAATCAATATTATAAATTATTAAAATATTAATTAAAATTCTAATGAATTCAATAAACTAATTATTAAATCTTCATTCAATAATTTATTTCTTTGATCTAAATAATAAGGGTATCTCAAAGTATCTTTAGCGTACCATGAGATATTCCAAAGCCAGATTTTGAGTCAGTCATTTGCGGATGATAATAGTATCCAAATTTCATTAACATCTGTTATATTTGTTTGGAATTGATAGTTTATTTTTATATAATTAATGGATTTAATTAGTATTTGAATAAAATCTAAATCAATATTTATGATTTCAACACACACACACACATGTATAATTTCAATTTTTCCATTATACATAAATTCTTGCAAACCCTTTGATTCCCTTAGTTATATATTATAAATAGATATATTATAAACATATTTATTGTGAGTTTATTTTTTTTAATAATTAGTACATATTTTTAGCCTAAATTATTACAATTAAGAAATATGATTTTTTATTAAAAAAATGAATGGGTAATGGATATCTAACATATGATATCGTGAGTATTCAAAATTCAAATATGATAAATAATACATATAATTCACAGATTTTTTTTATTTAAATATGATTATTATTGTACTATTTAAATTTATGGATTACCATTCTTAATTCAAACTAGTACATTCACTTTTTTTATAGCTTTATTGAGATTCTAGACAATGTTAATAAATTTACTTGTCAAAATTATTAAGAACTAATTAGTTTTGCTCTCTACACTTTGTGGGTTTGGATTTAATACCTCAAAATAGTATTTATATTGTTATTTAATAGGCTAAAAGTAACTTCAGCAACCGATAACAATATGAGTCAACTAAAAAAATATATAAAATATTATTTAATTAATCTTCAATATAATTAATCTCATCTCAATATTAATTATATCGAAGATTATTAATTAATAGATTTTGTAACTAAAATTTTCGAGCTAGTAATACCAACCACGTTTTGATTATGTAATGGAATAACAATTTTTTATTTTTGTCTCGGAGCTTTCCCGACTGGGACCGTCTGAGCACTGCCCAATATATATGCTTTTGGTAATTTACTTTCATTCAACCCAAGTATACGACCGACACAAACCGGCCCCTCCCACAACGCATAAATTTTATTTTATTTTATTTTTCCACATAAAATGTGGTGTATGCGTGCCTTTATGCTCATTCTTCTTCATGCTTTCCACTCAGAAAATTGGGAAAAACTTGATTGTAATTCTATGCATTTAGTATACTCATCAGTACAAGAGGCTACCCTCATATGACTTTTCCATATAATTTATTTTATCCTTACCCAAAATATCTGAGTTATTACAATATTCGTAGGTAATCACTTCCTGAATTAGATTTAAATTTAGATTATATTATGATTTTATCAACAACCATAAAAGTATTTTCTAAACTCTCTGAGCAGGTTGGAGGCTTGCCCTCGTCACTGCGATCCAAATACTTCAGCAGACAATTCAAATAAATGATGTATGTAAAGTATATTTACATAGTCAACATGAGCAAATGAGTCATATTTATTATGAATTCATCGTGAAATGTTACATATATTTTTTATATATGCAAGGAAACATTATATTTTAAAAAGTATATATTATAGATCTAAATTGTTGTCCTAAACTCTTATAAAAAAATATATTCTTATTAAAACTCGAGATTTATTATCCAAATGATAAATACATCATCATCACATGTATCATGTTTGCGTAACCTGTAAAAAAATAAATTCTAACTGATGAAAAGTTATGTATGGCGCTGCAATCTGAACGGAGACCAGTTCAATAGAAGAAAGCAGGAAATCCCTTCTCTTTTTTTAATCCATTTATGGCTCTATATGAATTTGTGGGCACCAACATTGTCGTAGTTTGGATGAACAAAATTAGGTCATTATTAAGCTGTAACAGCAATATTAAACAATTAATGATAATTAATCAATGTCGGCCAAAAACAATTAATTAAGATAACTTTAAAAATTAAGGGCCCATAAATATATCAGCCTTTAGAATAAAAATTTACATACATATAAACCTCTACTAAAACAAGCACTACCTAGGGTTTGTACTTTGCACTTTAATTTGGTGGGTATCGCATTCATTAGTGACATAATGGTCCAGCTAAATGGTTCTTACAATAATAATAATAATACCTTGAAAACACATCAGCGGCAAGTAAGAAGATGGTGTATTAATTAAAAGTTCGTGTTAATTATTTTTAATTAGCAACGATCTGCAATTTTCTTTGTCAGCACTTTAATTAAGCAACACAAACAGCTTCATTCATTGGTTCATTTCGTGAATTCTTTGAGATGGGTTAGGTCAAGGAGAAGTTCTCATCAAATCATGATAGCTCAATCTTTCTTTTCCTTGAAAAGGGAGGTTGACCAAATGTCAAATACGGATGGAAGCTGTAGAGAACATCACAATAAATAAACAAAAGAAATATAATGATTTTACTAAAGTTTATTTCGCTATTTATGTTGTTAACAAATAATAAATAAAAAATTGATATAAGACTAATTCTATAAAGATTGCTTTACTAGACAAAGCAAATTATATGTTTCTTTATTAATATAAAGTTCCTATACAATAAACATTTGACCTCATTTTAATATTATATAATTTGAAAATCATTGCAGGATAGAGTTTTTAATAGACAATAAATTAAACATATATGTCATGTTTTTTTTATAACTAAGGTGTCTGAATTAATTTACGCATACCATAATTAATTTTCAGATTCACTGAATACTCTATAAACTCAATAAATAAGTAAGTAATCGCGACGGTGATAGGTATATAAAAAAAACTCAAACTCGAGTGCATAAAAAAAAAATCCCTACCCCTAGTAGGTTATAATGTTAAGTGCTACATATGCCATTTTAGATTAGGTAATGAGTCACATTTTAAAAGAGTGACCAATCTTGACTATTGTGATTGTTAAATCATAAAAGTACGTGGCTCACTCGTTCTGGTTAATTTTATTTATATTTAGAAGACACATATGATTCACCTTCATGGAAAAAAGGAGCAATCACTTCTAGCACCAACCATTGTTTAATAGGATAATGACCTAGTTCAAATTCCTTTCAAGCTATGTGATAACTCTTTGACAAGTGTCATTCAAGAACCATTGAATATCACTTCTCGGCTAATTCATTCCGCGACAGTTTAACCGACAAACGTTTCTAGTCCGTGTATCGGGAAACCCATTACCATTGAAAATTATATCACAATATCGATATATATATATATTGGTAAGAGAATTAATTCTGATAGAATATGTATATAAACATAAATTATGTTTGATGTGATTTTTTAATTAAATATTATAATATTTCTTTTTTCTAACCATTTGAAGATTATATGCATCGTATTAGCATAAAATCAGATTATAATTATTATCTGGTAAAAAGAACAAAAATCATATATATTTAGTTTAAGTATTCTTGTTAAAATAGGTCATTTAATTATCAAGGAAAAATAAATAAAATTAATGAAATAAAAGAAACGATTTTACTAAATCGTCCTAGATTGGATCTCATAAATGCCAAGTCTTATATATTGAGCTTATCCGATCACTACATGTTCCCAAAACCTTGAAATCATTGGATATGGAAGCAGCTGTCAATAAGTATCAAGCAACTTTCTTGGTGTTCCCCTCCGTGCTTGCCCTCTTTAATTAAAAATGGAGTTAGATTCTTGTTGCTTGCCCCAATCCATTGCATACAAACATAAAATAAACCCGTTTTTATAGTATTAATTTTGAGAATATATTTATGTATTTTTAAAATAAGAAATATAACAAAACTTTTTATCTTATCTTCGTCTTTTTTATTCCGAAAAAAGAATAAAATATTAATTGCCTTAGAGACACAAATTTCTTAATTTTAATTCGTTGAATACATTACCCCTTGTTCTTGTTCATGTAAGATCATGAGGTAAATAAGCTTTGTGGCAGGGAAGAGCCAGGTGTAAAAGTTTTGGTGCTTGAGGGACAAGCGAAGTTTGTGGCCTTTTAGACCCTACCAAGAAAGTTTCTTCCACTAGACAACAAAAGTCAACCCCAGGTTGCCATTATACCTTCATGGGTTCCTATAAATCCCATCCTCTTTTCACCACAGCATTCATTCAATCACCTCTCTCCCCTGATCCTTGATCTCTCCCCTTCAACCATGCTAGCTCAAGTGATGCAAGAGCAAACTCTTCAAGTTCAAGGGATTGATCATGTCATTGGCAAGGAAAACTCCTCATCTCTCTCACATAAAAGGTGAACATCACTCTTCTGTTATCAAATTTCTTCTATGTGAGTTTTTATAATTAACATGCAATGCCGGGAATATAAAATGTTATCAGATTAACACCTGGTATGCGTAGCTTGTCTTTCAAACTATTTATACTTCGATATTTGTTACCTTGATTTCTAAATTTCATCACCTTCTGCGTAAACAGGTTGGAGGGAAAAGTTGCGATTATAACAGGCGGCGCGAGAGGGATTGGAGAGGCCACAGTGAAACTTTTTGTGAGGCATGGAGCCAAGGTTGTGATTGCTGATATTGAGGATACTAGTGGTATTGCTTTAGCTGAATCTTTATCTCCTGCAGCACTCTATGTACGTTGTGATGTTTGTTTAGAAGAAGAAATAGAAAATCTAATCAACGTAACAATATCTCATTACGGCCGGCTGGACATTCTTTTCAACAATGCCGGGATTCTAGGCAATCAATCAAAGCACAAAAGCATTATCAATTTTGATGCTGATGAGTTTGATAATATCATGAGAATCAATGTTAGAGGAGCTGCCCTTGGCATGAAACATGCAGCAAGAGTCATGATGCCTCGAAGAAGTGGTTGCGTTATTTCCACAGCCAGTGTTGCTGGTCTAATGGGAGGGCTTGGACCTCATGCGTATACAGCTTCCAAACATGCTATTGTAGGGCTAACAAAGAACACGGCTTGCGAATTAGGCAGGTATGGGATTAGGGTTAATTGTATATCACCTTTTGGGGTGGCTACTTCCATGCTTGTCAATGCATGGAGGGGTTGTGAGGAAGGTGGTGATGACGATGAGAAATGCATGGATTTTGGCGCTCCAAGTGAGGAAGAAAGGGAGAAGATGGAGGAACTTGTGAGAGCGCTTGGAAATCTAAAGGGAGCAACACTAAAGGCTATAGATATTGCCGAGGCTGCTCTTTATCTTGCTAGTGATGAATCCAAGTACGTAAGTGGTCACAATCTTGTTGTGGATGGTGGTTTTACTACCTTCAAAAACTGTGTAGGATTGTAGTCTTGGTTTCCTGATTATTTTGCAAGTCTATACTTGGTTGAAAGTCAATGTAGAAGAGAAAGAAGAATTGACGAGTGAGAATGTATTTTTCATATTATAATGTTAATTTATTGGCAATCAAAATTGTTTCCGATTTTTTTTTTAAATTAATTATATGTCCATGCAATTAGTGTTACGAGAACAGACTCGATAGCTAGCTAGTGAAGCAAGGAGGGTGCACGCTAATTAATCACAGAGCTCAAATTAAGCATCCCACTTGCTTGCTAATACTCTATAATTAATGTTAATCTCATGGCTCAATAAACATGAATATATGTGATAGATTCCTTCTTTCACGAGGAGAATCAACAGAGAACACTCCAAGACAGCCAAGAAAGTCAGATAATGCTCTGTACCAAAGCAGTCAAAGTAATTTGTTGACTGCTTTAGGGATGTGATCTAAGAATCATAAGGGTATTTGTTATTTCCTTTTTTATTTAAACTCAGTCACAGACCTCATTAGTTGGGGATAATTCAATTCATAGAACTCCAATATTTTTACCTTTTGAAGTCACAAATTGTATTCCCTAAAAAAACCAAAACTTATATCCAGATTTTTTCACGATCACTGAAGCATGAATGCCTTATCCCTAATTCAAGGAAATGTAATGGTGTGAGTTCGTCATAGCGGCAACACTCATGGAGACGATAGCTGGGCCTTCCTCTGTTGGCTCACTCTGGTTGCCTACAACCGATGCTCGGGCCAACTGCACGATTTCAGCTTCACACCCAATAAATACTCCCGGGGGGATTTCATGCCTAGAAATATACAAGTTTTGGTGAATTTTGTATGATATTTTATAATATATTAATTAAGATTCAAATTTTATTTTAACGATTATAAAATGCTCCTCTCACAACTTAATAACTTAAAAAAAAAAAAAAATCTCTGGCCTGTTCCGACATATAGGTCAATCACTTACCGTTAATTTTTATTCCTAGTGAAGATAAAAGCTCTTATTTTTATAAGTAATATCTTTTTCTATTACCAAAGAAATCTTATTTATAAAAGTAGAGATTAAATTGGCATATTCTTTTTACACATACATAGAGAAATTATTATTATTTCCAAATAATTATTTATTTATTATTATTATAGGAAAGAAATACTATATTACTTGATCGCGGAAATTAACTTTAACATATCATTACGTAATATTTATCACGCAAAAAAAAAAAAAAACTTCGAGATATTTCACACCATTGATAATAATAATAAATAAACCCAATCTACTGATTTCACGTCAAAAAGGAATTTACTATTTATGGTTTAAGTCATATGAAATCACCAAACACTCCACGGAAACAAAATGTAACCCTACCCAACATTCTTTTGTCCCTATAAAAACACATGATAAGCGAAGTAAGCAGACGGCTGTCATCTCCGAAGTTCCCATCCTCTACTTCAGCTATCTTTTAAACCACGCTCTCCTGGTATGATTCAATCCATTTTTTATTTTTTTCATTTTTCTAGTATCACAATTAGCTGAAGATTTTAGGAAAGCATGTTATTTTTACTTTTATTCTTAAATTTCATATATATATATAAATTGTGAGAATGAAACATTACGAATATATATTCTATCTGTGCAATCAAATGGAATATAAAAAAATTAAGCTACAATTATTACATATAGCTTTTAAATAGATGGATGGATACTGTTTACTGATGAAGATTGGATAAAGTATTTTGCAAGATTATATATGGTTGTTGTTTATGATTAAGCTAGTAATCCTTCTTGCAAAGTCATTTATTATTTTCCCTCTAGTTACTATAATCAATGGCTTTGAAAAGATGGTTTTGCTAGCTGAATCTTAAAAGCTTTTGGAAGCGATGACACACTGGATGAATGCTGATTCAGACCTCCTCGACAAAATCTACATGTTTTCTTGCTTGATTTTGTAGGTTTATATATTGTCTTATGTATTTGACAAACTATAATTTATATATCGATGTTTCTGGCTACAACATATGTATGACAAGCCTCTTAATTTGTCTTTGGAACAGCTTGCAAAATTGGATTTTTATAAAAAAAAAAATCAATTTTCCATTCAATTCCATGAAAACTCTCTAAAAATGCTGAACAATTTACAATGAGAAAGATCCCTACCAGCTTATTTTCACCCTTTGTGCAAATCATTGTGCTGGTGCCTTTAATAGGATGCAGCATTGCTCCTCACTTCGAGCTGCTTGTCTGCCCTCAAAATAGGTTGATGTAAATGCAGATGGGAGGTCATTTTGTAAAATCTTGGTCATTTGGTTCCAGGTGGTTTAATTATTAGGAATGGATATGGTGGATTGAATTCGCATCACAGGGACCTTTATACCTGTATAGATCATAACAAATATGGTGGCTACAATAAGATTGGATTTGGGCAACGAAAAATGTTATTCTTGAATCGGATGAACTCATCTCTCACCCTTGTTCAGTATTATTGCAGATTTCTTAGCACCAGAAAATTTGATGCCGAGCTTTACATGGGCGAACCAGCTTACCCATAATGTGTGAAACAAAATTGCTTTTCGACAACAGATATTTCAAAAACATAATTGTAAAATTTTTCCATTCAATTCATGCCATTTAATTAACATGGCCTCAATATTTTTGGTTTTGGCTTCTTTGTTTCTCACAGCTAGAGCTATTCCATTATCATGCATTAGATGATATTAGGTAGCCGTGACTCGATTAATTTGGCAAAATTATTCAAAACCTGGGTTTGCTCTAAAATAAGCAAATTCAAAAAAAAACTTTTAAAATTTGAAACATGTACTCGGTTAGAATTTGATCTTGCTTTAAAATATTCAACTAAATAAAATTAAGTAATGCTGTTTTGATTGGTCTTAATTAACAAAAATCAAAACAATATTATTTTGATTAGTCTTAGTTTTAATATTTGTATTTGTTTGAGACTATAATAGAAATTTGTTTTTTAAAATTTTTTTTTTTACTTTGAAATATATTAAAATAATATATTTTTTATTTTTTTAAATTTATTCTTGACATAAATATATTAAAAAAATCTAAAAATATATATAAAAAAATTAATTTGACAAAAAAAACCTCTTAAATTTTGATTAAAGAAAAATGAAACTTGACGCTAAACACCCTCTTAATTAATCAATCATAGTTGACCAACCAATAATTTAAGTCAACTAACCAACAATAATTTAGATCTTCGATTGGATCATTGTCCGGTCGAGTATCCTTACTATGAATCATAGTTATCAATACCATTCCGGTCACCGTTCCGGTTTTTCGATTGGAATGGAACGTTCCGGTTTCAGAGCGTTTTGGCGTACCGTTTCGGTGTTGTACTGTTCATATATAATTAATTATATATATATGGAAAAAAAATAAAATATTAATTTAACAAGCATAATTAAAATTTGAATTTCTTTTTATTTAAAATATTTTGGTGTTTTTAAATTATTTTGATGCATAGATGTCAAAAATAATTTTTTTTTTTAAAAAATAGATTTTGAACCCGGAACGGCACGTCCGGAACGGAACCGAGGCGTTTCGGCAGGAATTTGGCCGGAATTTCCGGATCAGACCGGAATTAAAACCGGGACGAAAACGACGCCGTTTTATCCCGGTTTGTTGAACGGAACGGAACGTTCTGGCCATTCCAACTGGAACGAAACGGAATTAATAAATATGCTGAATAGAAACCTAACATGACATCACTGGAAAAAACTGTAGAATATACATCACTGAAGTAAGTTTGATTGTATCAGACTTTTGGATTTGGGAACTTAAGGTTAGAGAATCTTTTTGATGTTGAAAGCTTACAAGGGTAACCAAAGTCTAAGCCTTTCTGACATCTAGGATTAAACAGCCCTATTACCGAACACACTTCAAAAAAACTTTGGTCACAAGAAACGACAGTACCAGAGCAAACTAAAACTCTTTTGTCATGCCCAAAGCTCCCTCATCTTGGTCACTCTTTCTTCTTCCCCATTATCATCGTCATCAACAATGCATCAAAATCAATACTTTCCATTTCCTATCCCCCACTAACCAAATCAACCCCAGAAACCCAAGGGAGAAACACATTGAAAATTTCTTAAACAAAGTCTCATTGGTTGACCGTGGCCTCAATCACCGTTCGCTACCTTTCCCTTCAAATCCCACAAACTTGTATCCCACCAAACACACCCACCACAAAACCCCACCTCAAATTCCCTTCTTCTACATGTGACCCTTCTCTAAACCACCCTTACATGGACCCTACTAAGAAAAGATTGAAGCTTTGGTCTTCAAAACCTTGGCTTTCACAAGTCTCTTCTTTCACAACTTTCTTCCAAAGTTTGAATCTATTGAACAATGAAACCAAAGTAATCTGTGTTTCAGCAGGTTCTGGACATGAAGTGATGGCATTGAATAACATGGGCGTTAGTGATGTTACTGGTGTTGAGATAGTTCATTCTTTTCCATTAGTTAAAAGGGCTGACCCCAATAACTTGTCCTCTTTTGATGAGGATTTTGATTTGGCTTTTAGTGGTCATTTAGAAGATGCTTTGTTCCCTTTGAGGTTTTATGGGGAGATGGAGAGGACCGTGAGGAATGATGGGGGTTGTGTGGTTGTTGTGGAGGACTGTGGTGGAGAGGAGGTGGATGCAGTTGTTGGATTGTTTGGGAATTCTATGTTTGTCGGGGCTGAGAATGTTACATTGATTGGGATGAGGATGACCAGAATTATTACTAGAGTTGGTGTTTCTTCTTCTTCTTCTTCTTCTTCTTCTTCTTCTTCTTCTTCATGAGTTTCATTGGTAATCATGCTTTCTTTTTCCTTGATTTGATTTTCTTGTATCAGTTTTGGGATTGGTGTCAGTTTCTGTATATAACTCCGTCGATGATTTTTGACAGTTACTGTTGTTAGCTTTTGGTAATGAAAACTAATAGTCCTTGTTGATATTAATCCAAAACTGAATCTTAATAATCTTTGGCAAAATGCATCGGATGTGGACAATTCTGCTGGGAAGAAAAAAGGGCATCACTGTTTGACCATTGGATATATTGAAGCTCCAACAATCTGGATGACCATTGTATTCTTCATATATGTTTCTTCACATCCTCTTGCAGTGGCTCAGTTGGTATTAGTTCTGAATCTAACTAGAGAGTTTCTTCACACACGAATTGTATTTTCAGTCTAGTTAATGTCTTTGTCCCTTCGAAAGTCGAGAATCGGCAGACTGCAGTGCTGGTTCTCTTCTCTTCAGTAACAGCACAGTGATTTTATTGTGCCATTTGTTAGAACTTGGAGATTGATGGAAGATGGACACGGGAAAACCAGATGAATAAGAGAGAACAGAGGAAGACGCAGTATGTGGAAAATGGAATGTTTATTTTTTCTTATGTTTCTTTACAGTTTACAGCATATATATAAAGCAAAGGAATGTACAAGATCCGAAGATCAATGCTGAAAATCACTATACAATCAATTTGGAATCCCTAAACTATTTCCAGAATGTGATTCTGTACAATTAAAATGGAATGTTGCCGTTGGCAACTATGTATGGAAAGTTATCGTTAATACTCCCCCTCAAGTTGGAGCATGTAGATCGGTAATGCCCAACTTGCGCGATAATGTTTTGAATGCTTCACATCCTAAGGCTTTAGTAAAGAGGTCAGCAAGTTGACTGTGGCTGGGAACATGCTTGGTGGAGATGAGGCCGTCCTGTAATTTTTCACGAACAACATGACAATCAATTTCTATGTGTTTTGTGCGTTCATGAAAAACTGGATTCTGAGCAATGTGAAGAGCTGCTTGATTGTCACAATGTAAAAGCATGGGCTGGGAATGACGGACACCGAGATCATGTAAAAGTGTTTTGAGCCACGTAAGCTCACAAGTAGTGGAAGCAAGAGCTCGATATTCTGCTTCAGCCGAAGAACGAGAGACCGTAGTTTGCTTCTTAGTACGCCAGGAAATAGGGCTAGTGCCTAGCTGAATGAAAAAACCAGTGGTGGAGCGACGAGTGAGTGGGCAACTAGCCCAATCAGAATCTGAATAGGCAGAGACTTGAAATTTGTTGGCCGCAGGGAAGAATAAGCCTTGACCTGGGGATGATTTGATGTAGCGAAGAATGCGAACAGCAGCATTATAATGTGGTTGTCTTGGCTGATGCATAAATTGGCTCAAAAGGTTGACAGAAAACACAATGTCGGGACGAGTGATGGTGAGGTATAACAAACGGCCAACTAATCGCCGAAAGGAGCTGGGATCAGAGAGAAGGTCACCATCAGTATTATTGAGCTTGAGATGTTGTTCCATGGGAAAGGAAGCAGGACGGGCACCAGTATGACCACTATCAGTGAGGATGTTGAGGGCATATTTACGTTGATTGAGAAATATGCCAGCGGGAGAGTGAGCAACTTCTAAGCCAAGAAAGTACTTTAATGTGCCAAGGTCCTTGAGTTTAAATTGTTGAGCAAGCATGACTTTGAAATTATTGATATCAGCAAGGTCGTTACCTGCCAAGAGAATATCATCAACATAAATTAGTATGAGAGTAAAAGATTGCCCTCGAAGGCGTGTGAAGAGAGAGTGATCGGCTTGTGATTGAGTGAAGCCTGCAGTGAGTAAAACAGATGATAATTTAGAGAACCAATTTCGAGAGGCCTGTTTGAGGCCGTAGATTGATTTGTGAAGGTGACAGACACGAGTCTCCCCCTGTGCACAATAACCTGGTGGAGGGAGCATATAAACATCTTCATCAAGTTCACCATGGAGAAAAGCATTGTTGACATCTAGCTGAAAAAGATGCCAACGTTGAGCGGCAGCCACTGCAAGAACACATCTCACGGTAACAAGTTTAGCAACAGGAGCAAAAGTATCATGATAATCCAAACCTTCTATTTGGGTGTATCCCTTGGCCACTAAGCGGGCTTTGTGCCGTTCTATGGAGCCATCAGCTCGAAATTTTGTTTTAAACACCCACTTACAACCAATTGGTGTTTTTCCAGACGGAATGGGTTGAAGAGTCCAAGTGTTGTTTGCTTCTAGAGCTTGGATTTCAGCTGTCATGGCATCACGCCAATGAGAATGACGTACAGCTTGGGAATATGATGTAGGGTCAATATGTTGAGATATAGCGGAAAGGAAAACAAGATGTTTATTATTGAAGTGATGATAAGATAAAAAAGAAGAGAGACAGTGAGCTGTACCTGTGGAAGATCTTGAAACGTGTGAAGCCGTGGAGGACAGTGTAAAAGAAGAGCAAAAGTAATCATTCAAGTAGGTGGGGCGAGTGACTGCTCGTTTTGGTCTTAAAGGGATTGGTGAGATGGATAATGTGGGAGACGGTTCTTGGGAGGGTTGCAGAGAAGGGGATGAGGCGGGTTGTGTGGATAAGTTGTGGGAGGGATTTTCAGGGATAGGAAGAGGAAGAACAATAGGTGGTGTAGGGTTGTCAAGTTTGAGGTGATAAGGAAAAACATTTTCTTCAAATGTAACATCGCGGGAGATAAGAATTTTTTTATTTTCAAGATCATAAACACGATAAGCCTTATGATGTGTGGGATATCCTAAGAAAATACATCGTATAGCACGAGGAGAAAACTTATCACGATGTTGACGAGTGGTTTGGGCATAGCACAAACATCCAAAAACTCGTAAATGCGTATATGAAGGTGGTTTGTTAAAAAGAAGCTCATAAGGAGATTTATGATTAAGGTTGGGGGAAGGAGTGCGATTAATTAAATAAGTAGCAGTGAGAATGCATTCACCCCAAAAAGAAATGGGAAGATTGGCTTGAAATCGTAAACATCGTGCCACATTAAGAAGGTGGCGATGCTTACGTTCAGCAACACCATTTTGCTGAGGTGTATCGACACATGTGCGCTCGTGAAAAATTCCGTTTTCATGAAAGAAATTTTGAATTTTATTTGATAGAAATTCTTGACCATTATCGGTGCGTATATGCTTAATGGTACGATTAAATTGATTTTTAACCATTGAAAAAAAATTTGTAAGACAATGAAAAGTGTCAGATTTCATATGCATTAGGTAAACCCATGTAGTGCGTGAGTAATCATCCACGATGGTTAAAAAATAATGAGCACCTGAAAGTGAAGCTGTAGGATAACCACCCCATATATCACAATAAATTCGATTAAAACAAAATGTGCTTTTATTGATATTTGAAAGAAAAGGTAAGCGAGTGTGTTTTACTCTAGCACAAACATCACAAGAGAAATGCGTTTTATTAATGTTTAAATTTTTTGGAATATTTGAAATAGAAGGGTGGCCAAGACGTTGATGCCAAAGGGTAGAATTAGGAGTGCGTTGAGAGTGTAAAGCGGAAGGAGAGAAGGATTTATAGTAGTAAAATCCATCCCGTACTTCACCCGTTCCAATCAGCTTCCTCGTTGATAGGTCCTGAAACACACAAAAGTCAGAAAAAAATATGGCGACACAATTAAGAGTAGTAGTGATTTTGCTAATGGATAATAAATTAAATTTAAATGAAGGCACATATAAAACATTGGGAAGAGTAATATCCGGGGAAATGCGTAATGTGCCTGTATGAGTAATAGAGATAATGTCACCATTCGGAAGTGTAATAGGACATGATTGAGTAAGAGTTTGAGTATTATCAAGGGATGATAAATTTGAAGTCATGTGATCAGAGGCTCCTGAATCAATAATCCATTCATGATTAGAAAACAAGGCAGAATTACAAGAGATGAGATTACCAGCAAAATTGGCAGAACTAGTATTCGGTGTTGACAAAAAATCCAAGAGCCGATTGTACTGGTCACTTGTGAGCCCCGGAATAGGAATTTCAGAAGAATTTGAAGGACCTGTGGCATTATTTGCAGCCTTGGAAGGGTTAGAAAACTTACTAATTGTTCCATGAGATTGGGTTTTATTTCCAGGAAAACCATTTAATTTGTAGCAATTGGCTCTCCAGTGACCATCACGGTCACAATAGTCACACTTTGGGCGACCACGCCCGCGTCCTTTGCTGTCAAAACGATGGGAGAAATGGCGAGGTGCTGCCATGACAGTATGTTCAATAGAAGCAGTTGGGATATGAAGCAACCGTTGCTTCTCCTCTTGATGCAGAATAGAATACACTTTGTTAACTTTTGGCAACGGATCCATGGCTAGGATTTGGCTACGAATTGAAGCATATGAATCATGCAAACCCATTAGAAATTGGAACACCCTTTCAGTGTCTTGCATATGGGTTAGTTCTTTCAAGACACCACAAGTGCACTGGGGTGTGAGAGTGAGCATGGAGAGTTCATCCCAGAAGCCTTTTATGGTCGTGAAATATGCAGAGATGTTCATGGAACCTTGAGTCAAGGTGGCAATATCACGTTTCAGTTTGTAGATCCTTGGGTTGTTGCTTTGGGAGAAGCGATCCTCAAGATCAAGCCATACATCACGGGGGCAAGTATGATAAATTAAGCTGTTGACAATAGTTTTATCAATGGAATTGAGGATCCACGATAAAACCATGTCGCTGCAACGTTCCCACAGTTGGGTTTCTGTTGCTGAGGTTGTTGGCTTGGAGAGGGTGCCATCGATAAAACTTAATTTGTTCTTTGCATTCAACGCCATTTTCATGGCTCTCTTCCAAGTAGGGTAATTGTCCCCATTAAGAAGAGTAGAGACCAAGATAGCACCTGGGTGATCTGCAGAGTGAAGGAAATATGGTGAAGATATATTCTGAGTTGATGGAGGTGTTGCAGAGATTTCTGCTGGGATTGGGGCTGAAGCTAGGGTGTCTATCATGTTTGAAAAAGAGAAGAAAAAAAAATCAAAATGATATGCAGTAAACCTGCTCTGATACCATGTTAGAACTTGGAGATTGATGGAAGATGGACACGGGAAAACCAGATGAATAAGAGAGAACAGAGGAAGACGCAGTATGTGGAAAATGGAATGTTTATTTTTTCTTATGTTTCTTTACAGTTTACAGCATATATATAAAGCAAAGGAATGTACAAGATCCGAAGATCAATGCTGAAAATCACTATACAATCAATTTGGAATCCCTAAACTATTTCCAGAATGTGATTCTGTACAATTAAAATGGAATGTTGCCGTTGGCAACTATGTATGGAAAGTTATCGTTAATGCCATTTGCTTTATCTTGCTACTCTCGCATTGGTTTTGCATTTAAGAAAACGAAACAAATAATTATGAACCTTGGTGATTGGATGCTCTTAACTAGTATTAATAAATTTAGATATAATCATAAATGAATTTATATGATTTTGTTGGCACAGTAAACAAGTATTGCCTTTTGAGGAAGATTACTATACTGTTGCATGTAGAATCTATTTCCTTACTTGGTAAATGACTTTGGCATGTCAAAATTGCTTCTTTTTAGTTTTCTGTACCAATCAATGAAGGGCTTCAAGAGGCATAATCGATGGATGTCAAAGAAAAAAAATGCAAATTGAGTGCTGTTACATGTAATATCTCCTCCGATGAACAGCAATATGTTTGGAGTGAAGCTCAACTATTTTGCTGCTTTAGCAAATGGAGTTTGTAATCGAGGAGGAAGTAGCAATCTGCCATGGCACACATGATTCTTCAGAGATGACACCGCATTAATTCGAAGTGTTCATGAACAATTCAGCAAGATTTTCATGCTGACTACTTTGTGTTTTTGTCCTCGAATATTCATCCCGGCTATCTATTCATGTAGCGCATAGACAGGCATTTAGTTTTGCTTGTATATCAAAACTTATTTTTCATGACACAAATAATTTCCTTTTCGACAAACAAATAGACCTAAAGGTATTTTTAGAGCAGGTTATTATGTACATCTCTGTGTTCACCCTTTATCTAAATTATATTCTATTAGAACCGGTGTTTCATGTTTCATTTTGTCTCGGCCGAAATGCTTCATACCAATAAAAAAATAAGATAAAATAATATTGTTTTGTCTCGGTTTAAATTCTGGCATGTTCTGGATTTTTCAGTCAAATACCGGCCGAAACATTCCAGTTTTATTATGCCCGTCTTGGCCAAATAATATTTATTTTAAATAATGAATAATTTTATAATATCAATAATATCTTTTAATCTGATAGTTAGATTGCAATGAAATTTTAGGGGTCGTCTCTTGACATATTTATATGAATTATGTTAAACTTTTAGAGCAATTAGAGAATATACTGATATCGCGAGATTGATGATGATATTTTCATAATATTATACATGTTCATAATTTTATTCAGAAAAATCATTTTTTTTTGTTTTTTTTTATAGATTAAATTGTATAATTCTAAATAATTTTGTTTTTGGATTTGAACTAAATGTTTTTTCGAATATATATAAAACAGTATAATTCCGAAACAGAGCGACAAAACACTTCGAAATCAAAACATTCTATTTCAATTGAAAAAACAAAGCACTAACTATAACGGTATTGACAACTTTGATTAGAACTCCATCTTCACAATCCTCACCTCTTCATTCATGGGCCCTGGTACTGCATTTCAAAATGTTTTTGAAAAAAAAATTAAAAAATTTTATTTTGTATTTTAAATTAATTTTTTTTTGGTATTTTAAAATTATTTTTGATATCATCATATCAAAAATATTTTTTTAAAAAAAACTATTTTGATATATTTATATAAAAAAATAAAATAAAAATGCAATCACACTCTATAACATTCTTGAAGGCTCTTACACCGTTGAAACCTTTGGTGGAGCCAAGTTTTGTTTTGAGATAAAAAAAAAAAAATCAACATTTTACTTTGTCACTCTTCTAAAAAGCTAGGGGATCACCATTTTTTTTCTCTAAATTTTAACTGTGCTAATCTTTAGAAGAAAATCCTTCTACAACTGGAAAAGATTCCACTTGGGGGATCACCATAGTTGTTTGTTTGTTGATTGATCTGAAGCTTTTTTACAAAGTCAAAAAGTGTAACACCTGACCACATTTATTAAATAAGGCCAATCACGTGAACTCTTCCGAGTACAAGTTTATATGCTTAACGAGTCAACGTCTGTCTGTTAAAATTTTAATATTTAAAAATCACTGCAAAAATATTTCTTTTGAAAAATCATTGAAGTTAAATGAGATTTTGATAGGACTACGGATTGGTTGTAAAATTAATACCAAGTTAATATATATTTATTTTTTTAACATATCTCGGGCAAGCTCAAACTAGTCACCAAACAATACCCAAGATTCAATCAAGTCCTCTAAAAAGAATCTCATTTCAGTCTCCAAGATTTTCAAGAAAACGTGAATTTTTCATCCTTATTTGAGAGTTTTCTATATAGTTGAGGGACTTATTTGAGGTTTACCAAAGAAATTTAATACTGAGTTGTATTTTTTGTTCTATTTTAAGCAGATTGTAGGGTTTCTCAAAGTCTTCAAAATTCTCCAAGAACAACTAATTACTAGCTTAACAGAATCCAATCCAAAACACAATAATTGAAACTCCCGAAGAGAAAAGAATGGCAGAAAATGTCTTGAAAAATCTCAATTTATATTCACAGTATACTATATAATCATACTAAACGTACGAATATACTAATCCTTCCATATGTTTTTGTATTGAGATCGCCCCTTTGTTTCAAGACACTCCTTTACTTTTCTATATTGAGCATTTCGAACCAAAAAACCCACAAGAATCACCAAACTTTGAAGCCCATTACACTACTGACCACCTTGATGACCATGTCTTTTTCTAGTGACTCTGATGTAGCAAAAAACAGCAGCAAAAATGGCAGTAACAAGGCCACCAAGGATAACACCACCACCAGCAACAGACTTGTCAGATGAATGATGTTTTCCTAGCTTTCTGATCCCAGGAGCTTCAGCTTCAGCTTCTCCCGACTCTTTCTTTGCCTGCAGAGGACTTAATGCAGGCTCCCCTCCTTCTGCAACTCCTTTTGGCTTCACTCCATTTTGAACTTTAGATTTATCATCAGCCATGGCTTGAAGTACCAAGATCCCAACAAAAATCAAGAAAAAGAAACCAAACCTAGCCATACTTCACCCCTGAAAATGATATATTTAGCTAGCTAGAGACTAGAGTTGCAAGACAAGGACAAGAACTTGGTTGATGTTTTTAGGGGCTCAAAATATGAGTTGCTCAGGGCAGATGGATGATAATGGGCAACTGAGCAAGATCTGTGGCCTTTATATATGGAGAGATTTTTGTCTGGTACTGTGCTTCTTGTGTGTGGCTTGAAACAGCTGGGGACCTTATGAAATAAACGCGGGTTAGCTTTTTACCGGGTACTGTGCTCGTGTGAGTATTTTTATGGCTCTTTATTTATTTACTTTGTTTTGGGAAGGGAAGTAGAGAGTTTCATGGAAAGGAAACAAGTATTGGAATTATAAAAAATCGGCAAAGAATTATTTCTGCTAGATTTGGGTAATTTTCATCAAAACAATTTCTAATAGATTAGTGTTATGTATGAATAATTTCATTGATAGGATGAAAATTTTGGGTATGAATAATATTTGGTTTAGATGATGTACAGATTAAGAATAGTTGTTATAAGAGATATCACGTGAAGACAAAAAATTTGTGATCTTCACTGCAAGTTTCAAATTAGAATCAGGACATATATTGCTTGTAAAATTCTAGGAGAATTGAGATTTTATTCACTTATATAGGCTTACAAAGTGTGATTTTTAAGAGATAAGATTTTCACATATAAAAAAAATAGGAATAGCCGATGATAGAATGTTTTTAATTTTATTTTAGTAATATGAGTGATATCTACTAAAATTTCATGGATCAATCCAAGTTTAAATCAGCCATAAGCATTTGAAGTGGTGTGATGAAAAGTTTTATTGCAAATACCTCTTAGAATGAACATGCATGGTAATTAGGGAGACAATTTTCATGGTAACACGATGAAAGAATAGTTTTTATCACAAGAAAAAAAAAAGAATATATAGTTTTCTTAATTTTAAATGATAATTATTTTCTAATTTATCATTTTTTAAAAAATATATTATGATTTACACGAAATTAAATCTTTAATAATGTTAAAATTGTATAACTATCAATAAATTCATATCCATATTTCATTATTTTTATTTATTTATTGGAAGGTCCAATGATCCTTGAGTTCCATAGCATGAAAAAGAATGTATTTTCTTAACCATATACTACTATATGCATATATCATGAAATTTTACCATACAATTATTAACAATCCAGGGGTACAAAATTATATATATATATATATATATATATATATATATATATATATATATATATATATATATATATATATATATATATATATATACAAGTAATTACGTTTGATATGCTAGCGAAAAATATAGTTCGAATGAAGGACGCCAGGCAATTAAGAGTTAAGACAATGTCAAAATCGGTGATCAAATGTATGACTGGCATTGTAGGCTCCAACATCATTTATCCGTGGCCCATGATTTGACATTGCTCACCAACCTTTTGATGATTCAGGGATTATTATCCATAATTATGAGATACAATTTGAGGTGTAATCCAATTTCAAACACATGTTATGAGATGGTTAGGACAATATCATTTTTGTTTTAAGGTTTTTTTTAATGAAATTATATATATATTATTTGGATAAAAACATTAACAAAAAAATTAAAATAATATATTTTTGGATAAAATTTGAACTTATTTGAAGCTAAATTGGTTATAAGAAAAAATAGAGGTTCGTTTAGTCCCTCTAAAACAATAGAGTGAGGATAATATTTGTAGAGTATATATTTTTTTTATAAAAAAAAAATTAATATCAGCACATCAAATTATAATAAAACACTAAATAAATATATTTATTTAATATTTTTTAAAAAATTAAATACACTTTCAAACAAAAAGGGTATCAAACATCCCAGAAGTATTGCATAGTCGGTGATAAGTTAGTAAACTAATTGGCAGAGCAGCCGTCCACCGGAGTAAAAAAGCTCAAGATAATGTAGCCAGTTGACCTCAATCGTATCGAACGTCTTCATTCACGCACAAATTTTGAACCATAACATTTATTGTCTCAACCATATTTGACCTACATAATCATGACTCGCATTTCGTTCTATTTTTCTTATATTTTTAGATCAATATATTATTTCATGAGACATTCGATGCTAAATGATGGTATTGGTGTATTTAGAAATAAATAATAAATAATTTTACAAAATACTTAATTTAAATGTTGAATTTCAAAAGAAACTAGACAACAAATGACTTCTTAACCACTAAATTAAGTAATTAGAGGTGTTTAGGAGCGCATTTGGAAAATATTTTTTAAAAAAAATAAAAAATTATTTTTATTTTTTATTTTAAATTAAAATTTTTTAGTATTTTTTATTATTTTGATGTGCTGATATCAAAAATAATTTTTAAAAATAAATAAAACATCATGTTGATGTATTTCTGAACAAAAAATATTTTAAAAAACAAACTCAATCATACTGCAAAACACGTACTAAATATTATTATGACACATTGTTCATCAACCTATTTTTATTTTATTTATTTTTCCTTATGTAAGAGATGATTTTCATTGAATTTAGCTTAGATAAAAACATTTTCACTCACATAAACACGAATTTAAAACTTGCTAACATTTACTATTTATTTTGATTCATCAAACATTTGCATTTACTATTTATTTTTCCCTTTCAATAATTATTCATATTCTTCACTACTTATCCCGAAATAATTCTTCTGTCTTTCTTTTAGTGGCCAGGATTCAAGATCCTCTGAATAGTTCATGTCAGGCCTACCTTCACATGAAGTTCTTCAGCCATGGCCACAAAGATATCACGGCCATCAAGTTTCAGTTAAGCTATGCTTATCATTTTGCAAATTATTTACAGAGAGGTCACATGCTGTCCAGCATCTTGTTCACAATCCCCAAACGTCGGCAATTCCATTTCACAATCCAAGATATGTCAACGTACGATTTCGATAATGAAAACTCGATTATCTACAAGAACTAATTAAGGATTCGTGTATTTGCCTGCCATCCATCTTTGGCTGCAGCTTTTTCTTGGATTATTATACCATGTATATTCAGTTTATATGTATCTCGATTAATTTTATAAATTTTAAAGTTAATAATCATGTAAGTTTTCTGTTGTCATTGTATCAATAATAACAAGAAAAATAAAATTTTTAAATAATTTATTTTCCTAGATTATTTGATTATCAGATATGAGGTAATTCATGAAAATATATAGCACTTTGTTTAAAGTGTTTTATGTGTTGGAAGAGATGCAATGGCGCAGAGACTAAGTGCCTGTTTGGGAGGGCGGTTGCGGTAGCTTTTGAAAGTGCTTTTCGTGCCGAAATATATTAAAATGATATTTTTTTTATTTTTTAAAAATCATTTTTTATATCAGCACATCAAAATGATCTAAAATACTAAACCATCGTTTTTTAAAACTAAAAAAAAAAAAAAAAGAAAATGGCCAAGACGGCACTAAGATTCAATAATAGATACCATCTCTTATCCAAAAATTTAGACCAGTGGGTTATAGATTTATTTTATATATAAACACCTTAATTATTTTTCTCACTTCTTTTGAATCCAAATATTTATTGCTTACATATATACCTAACACTAATCTCAAGTTTTATTTTTATTTTAAATCATTTTTTAAAATATTTAGATCAATTTAATGTGCTAATTTTAAAAATAAAATATATTTTATAAATAAAAATCATTTTCAGAAACAAAATCAAGTACAATTCTAAACGTGTCATGATACATACCGTACATCTTTTACGACATTCATGTTCACTATATATACAGAATTGACCAGCATCTTTGTTTACTATATAGGGATCTTTGTCAAAGTCAAAGTACAAAATTGACTTCCAAGAGTTTTCTTTAATTGAAGTAGCCGGAGTAGTTATTGTATGGGTTGGCAGGTGAAATTTTGACAAAAGCTGCATGGGCTTCAAGATCTAGCTAGCTAGCAAGCACCTAGGAATTTTGAATGTCGGTGGCAAGCCTCAGGGAACATGCAGAGTAACCCCAGTTAACGCCCGAGTCAACAGTTTATGGTTATGGACTGTGAACAATGTGTATGGTGTAAGAGTGGTCACAAAATTTTTAAAATTTGAGTAAAGATGTATATATTTTATAATAGCTTTAAACAACAATAGATTCTCTCTTAAGCCCACAAAGCGCCCTTTACTTGGTGAGGTTTTCTCAAATAAAAAAATGCGTAGGGTGAATATGTATCATTCAGGGTCACGGCTGCTCCTCCCTGCTTAGCACGGTGCTCCACCTGTTTCTGGTTAGCAACGTCGCTGGACAAATAATAATACTTTAATCTCCTGTCCTATGTTTGCAGCTGCTACTTGGATGTAAGGGAATCATATCAGAACCTGACGGCTCCTCCTCCTGGAGTTGAAACAACATTGTGTATTCATTATGAAACAAAAACCCGAAGCTCCACTTCAACTGATTGTGTCTTTACATGTTTTCTCAAATGTACATGTGCGTTAGTTACTTGTTAGGGTCCTTGAAAACAAGACCATGTAATGTGATGTTGTTTGCCCATTGGTACATTGGGGTCATATGTCCTAGTAATTAGCCATTGGTATACTGGGGTCATATGTACTACTAAAATACCCAATAAGTAACATAGTATAAATATACTTCAATCATCTAAAAGGTGGAATAATGATAAGATTTTAAGACTAAAAGATTTGTTTTTCTTATGATTTCAGGTTTTTAGCCCTATAATTGTAACTCTAGGATCCATGGAATTAGTCGAAATATATATAAGTTAACCCAAACATTAATTAAAATAAATAAACAAAATTGGACCTCCATCTTGGTTGTCTAAAAAACCTATAGCAGGTTCTAAAATTATGTTGGGCTATGATTCATTTCCTGTGTTACAAACTTGCTGTAGGTGCCATAGAGTGGGTCGAAGCCCATAGATCCTTGATACATGATCAAACAAGCTTGTCAATAATCAAGTCATTCCAATCATGGAAATGTTAATAGCTTACACATAACTCAATAATTCTATATATGTAGAGTATGGAAATAGAATAGATTCTGTTTTTGAGTAAGTTGGGACTCTATAATAATAATAATAAAAAAAAGGCAAAATATATTTATGTAAGATAAATTTATTGTATTATAGAAGTAACTATTCATTATGACAAAAAAACAACAAGAGAGGAAACATGAAAAAATATTTTTCAACAAGGAGAGGATATTTTTATTATTTTTAGTAAACTATATATATTCAAGAAGTGATTGTTCATGCTCTCTCCAAACACCTTACAAATCCCCCCATGTCTTGGTGGTTGGAAAATATGTTAATTTGTATTTATGTGCATCAAATATTAATATATGTGTCTGAGTTAGTTTGCATATACTTCGACTAAATCCATAAGTTCTGAAGTTAACGATCATATAAGTTTTAAATGACCATCATATTAGAAATCACATAATTCAAACTGAAGATTACAAGAAAAATAAATATCTGAATTTCAAATTTGAATGACTGAATTAATTTTGGTTGTCTTTCACTAGACCAGGTAATAACTTGGTCAAAAGCTCTCTCCACATTTTTTGCCCAATTATTGATATCCCATTTCAAAGAGTTTCACATCCTCTTCTAGCTACTTTGCTCTCTGGACTTCAAATTGTGTATATCCCTCGCCTTTATCTCTCTAATCTAGGCTAGTTCCTTCACTCACGCGAGCTTGACTTCATTTCATAAAATACCATATTCTCTTATCCAGATGTTGATGCTTCTCTTGTTTACTTTCCACTTTAAGATTGGACCATCCCGGCGTAATGGATAATGAGTCTCCTTCACTCCTTCGGATACATCAATGGCCCTCGATGTGATGCAGATGATTTCAGTACGAAAGACTGGACTTTGTGAGTTCACCGGAAAAGGGAGTTTTTATTTCTTTCTAAGTTATATTATTTTCAGTAAAAGGTGTTATTTTTTCTCTCTAAATTGCAAATTATTTTTGTCTCTAATTAGTCTACTCCACAGGGAAACTTTGTGAACTCTTTATTACTTTGGATACCAAAGGGCCGGTAGCTAGAGTGAATCATTTGGTACCTAAAATCGATCTCTCTCTCTCGAACACTATTATTTTTGCCAGCCATCATTTATAAAGATGGGAGTAGATTTCCATCACCTCCCACCCTCCTCTTGGTACAGCTTTTAAAGCAGTCGGGCCATCCCCATGATGGAAGGGAAAGCTCAGATGAAATTATGTCCCAAAAAAAGTTTTTATCGTCAGTCAAATTTATGAGTTCACGTAATAATGCAATTATATAATTACCACATAGTTTTCAAATCTCAATTGGAGTCAGAATTATTGGTGGCAATGACCATAACAATAAGCTAAACTGAACCGAACACATAGCTTCGGAAAAAATAAAATAAAATTTAGGTTTTTAATTGGATTATATTAAATTATTTTATGTAAAAAAAATATATTCCAAATTAGATATCGATTTGAAACTCAATGGACCATTAATTTTGATATGATTTTAATGCTTGAATCATAGGGTATTGATGCATTCTGTTTAATTTTACAGAGTTAATTCAACCTTTAAATATTATATATTTTTCATTAAGAAACATAAAAAGCTATAAACATTTACGTGAATTGTTGAGAAGTAATTATATGAATCATGGAATATTCTAAAATTAACTCATCAAAATAATTTCAAAACACTAAATTTAAAGTAGCTTTAAAAAATAAATTAAACAAAAAAACGATGCCGTAATATTCATTGCATAAATGCACGAGTCTACCAGAAAGACCCAATTCGAATTACATCAGTACGGCAACTTCATCCACAAACACATTAAATAAATAAATAGAAATAAATTACGACCCATCCACATCTTACGAAACCTCAAAGAAGACGACATGAACAAAATGTCAAACATGGAGGGGCATGGCATGTTTTATCTTTGTTTTCCCCTCTCCTTTTTACAAACAGTACTACACCCCCCAACCCTCTCTTTCTCCATGAACAAAAACCTTCATTACAGTCCTAGTGGTGGTGGCTGTGGTGCAGACACTCTAAAGGAGTGACTGGGAACCTAGCAGTGTCACTGCAGTAGTCGTACACCATGTGATTAGCCTTAACCCACAAAAGCTGATGGCTCTGGTGCGTATTGAGCTCAGATAATGTAGGTTCATCCCACCAGTACCTCTTCTCACCACTGCTGCTACATTTCTTGGCATTATCAGCTGCAGCTACTGATACCGGACACTCACAAGCATCAATTTCAAATCCTTTGTAGGAGGCCACGAAGGGAGCGTGGCTCCATTCAGTCTTTACACGGCCACCTTGGGTAGCCCAATCATCTGCATTCCAAATTGAGCTGTAAACACCCATGGCTTGGTCCTTTGGAAAAGGAATTCCTTTATTTTCCATATTAGTATGCAATCTAATTGGGGTATCGTCCACTAGAAACCTGTAAACAAACCAATATGAAAGACAATTAGCTTGTATTCAATATACTAACTTCGTCATCCTCCAAATGCTAGATTAACAAATAATATTGGTTTGTATGTACGGAACCAACTATTTGACCTATATGACAAGAACAATTAAAATACGAAAATATCCATATTCTTGTTAATCTGTATGGGACCGACCCCATTTGGCCCCTTTGGTACAAATACTCCTAAATTCGGTCCCCTTTTCATGGGATTGGTTTTTTGTGCAATTTTGTCCCGTAAAATCACCAGTGACATCCACTAGTCACACATACCTTTCAAGCACCAGAGGGGCCAAATGGAGTCTGATGACCATAAACTCGGTCCCCTTTTCATGGGTTTGGTTTTTTGTGCTATTTTGTCCCGTAAGATCACCAGTGACATCCACTAGTCACACATAACTTTCAAGCACCAAAGGGCCCAGGGCACCGAGCATTCCGTATCACTTCAAGCAAATCAAGCACCAAGAACCTTAACAGATCAATCTGGCTATTATAACCTTTTTCAGTGTGAAGGAAACAGTTTTTGCCTAGCATGCAACATTAATATTGAGAGAAATTACGACGCGACATGCAACAAAGATTCACAGATCCCGATGTTTATGCATTGTGCAGATATTGGTATTGCATGATATGCCTGTCTGTGGGCAGCGCAACAAACATGCTAATAGATTTTACGAGAAGTGATGGTGCTTACACAACTTGGCGCTGGTTCCAAAGTATGGAGTAAGAATGGAAGTCCTTGGTAGGGTCAAACCAAAGATTCAATCTTTGTTCTTTGTTACCCACCCCATTAACATATACATTGGTTTGAACCAGGTAAGGTTCTCCTGTGGTGTTGCCAAGGAACTCAAAATCGAACTCGTTGTGATTTGGACCCTCAGATGACATCTGTTCCATCGAAAGATCAGAGATTAATCAAAACCCACAAGGAAAATGTCGTTGTCAGCACAAACGATTAAATAAAATTGATGCACACTGTTTACAGTCTGAAGGACTCCAAATGACATACAAAATCAATAGTAAATGTTCAAACTAAAGAGTATTTTATTAGTGCTGGCAGGTAGGGGGAGGAAGCAAAAAAATCGAGATAAATGTAGGGGTAGCTACTTCCGCTACTGCCTCAGAACTAGCCTGATAAATGAAGGCAAATGAATCTGAGATTAAATAGTCTGCAACTCAGTACATTTCTCTTACATTGAATGAAATGGGTTAAACATTACTGAAAGGGGACAAAATAAAGGTCATGGTCATGAGGTAATCCAGCGAAGCAAGCATCAATTCTATCTCAAGAGATTGAAAATAAGTGGTAACAATTGCTTGATTATACTTACATAGAAAGCAGTAACAGTTCCAGCGGAATCACCCTCTACAAGCTTGATTTGTACTGTTACCTTGCCAAACATATACTTGCTTTTGGATTGAAATCCAGCCCCTGAAAAGGAATTCCATTAGTCTACGGATGCCAAGATGACAGTCCTTCAAAGAAACCAAACACGTACACATTTGATTGTCAAATGCGTTCATTGACGTGAGAACAAACAAAAACTACTGTCCAGTAACATAAACAATGGGACATTCTAGACCAGAAACACTCTTCTTAATGGAGAAATGACCCTACGAAGCCCAGAGAGATGGTGCAGCATTGTAGCATGCTGGAATTAATCAAAGCATAGAGAACTATAAAGTTTCAATGAAAACAATGCTTATTCACCAGAATAATTATCAAGCCTGAGCCTTAGAAGCTCTCCTTCATAAGCAAAGTGATCAAGAGCCCAACTTGGTTGAAAGAGCTCGTCGAACTTAGCAGAACTAACCAAACCCACAATCAGAGAGAAACCAACAAAGAATCCCAACATTTTAAAGACTGAAACAGCCATTGAAAGGAGTTGAAGAAGCTCTACAGAGAAGGAGGGGGGGAGCTTAACGACTGAAGACTGAAGCTCTCTACCCTGTAATGCTTCAGAAGCGAAACACAAAGCCTTTTTATAGCACCGAACCCTCTCTTGTGGCTTCCTCTCTAATACCCCACTTAATATAAACTTGTTTAGGAGATTTAATTTTAATATACAATTTTCCATGTCAGAAAATATTATTCGACGTCAGCAAATTCTATTCCTCCACAAGGGATGTAATAAATTGGATTTTATCGTATAACCAGTTTCAGGTTTTTAATATATTTGTATGTGTAGTAGCATTTATTAATTCAATAATGTAAATAAGAATTAATTATTATTTAGTTTTGTTGACTTTAAACTTTATTAAATTTAATAATAGTTTTATTTCATATCAGCAAATTTCATGTCACAAGAATAATAACAAATTGAATATGTTTGGTTCGGTTTTGACTCTCGTATCTTATTCAATCTGGACAGTAATTTAATTAATTAAGAATTAAATTGGGTTTAAAATTAAATTATTATTAATTTTATTCAATACATTTATTATTTTCATATAACATACAAAATTAAATAATTGGCATTAAGAAGACCTATAAAGAAAACTTACATGGAAATTATTAAATTAAATTGAATATATGGGCCATCAAAATTGCTTCTATTTTTTATATTATTTTGTAAACTATATTTGGCTTTATAAATATTAAATGTACTTTTAAATAATTTTTTATAGATGTAAAAAATAAAAAAACTATGTTGATATTTTTTAAATTAAAATCTCTTTTGAAAAACACCTACAGAATAATTTGATAAACTTGTATTTGAATTTCACTTATAATCATATTAGACTTTATTATTTAATAAGAGTAAATAATTTAACAATACATCATGCACATTCAGTAAATGAATGGGGACGGATGCTCAAGGGGTCGAAGCAATTGGCAACCCAAGCCACGTCAATTTCCACGTTGGATGTAGAAGGTGACAAAATTTCCCAAGAAAATCTAAAAAAATAAAAATGTACCCGTTGCGGGGTTGCTTTGCTTAGCTGGATTAAAGCTGGGCACGGTGTGATGGAGAAAGTCTTCTGCTCAAAAGGATCAGGCGCAGACACCAACCGATGAAATCATGAAACGTGGCACGGACAGCTGTTTAGCGGTCCTGTCCAGTTGTCAATGCCAGAATGAGGTAAAAAAGGTTCCCTCTTTTCCTCTCGTTGCATTTGTTGAGTCTTCTTTCAGACAAGAAGTGAGAACACTCTCATTGTTGTGTTAGTAAACACTACGCGCCTTCTGGAAATGACACGTCATCACCGGTGTTTTTATGTTTCGATTCAAAAAATTTTCACAGTGCCACAAAAGCTATGATTACTGTGGAGTGAATCTGCAAGGTGGGAGAGTGAGGTGGAAATGGGGAATTACTTTTTTTTTTCTTCCTATTTCGGTGACGCTATTGCCAGCTGGACTGTACAGGCCAGGATATCTTGTTTTCATAAAAGTTTTGGGTGGGAATTTAATTCCAAAGGAAAATAATAGTTTTTTCTTATAATCATGGAGATGTGTGCAAAATTAAGAAGAATTTATTTTATTTTATTTTATATTAAAGTTTAATAGGGTGAGTGGAGTGAGCAACTATAAAATGCATGGTGGTGTCCATAAATAGGCAAGTGAGTGTCCATGATCTGATCGGAGTAATATATTGCAATAATCAACCTTTTTTTTAATGATATCTAGCATTATTATTATTATTATTATTATTAGCATTATTACAATGTTGTTATTATTATTATTAGTAGTATTATTATTATTATGATGTTATGTCACCTTGAATCAGAGATTAAAATAGGAAAAATATGTTAATCATACTTAAAATTTTCATATTATATAGTGTTTGTTTGAGAGAATATGGTTGATATTGTTTTTAAATATGTTTTTTTGTTTGAAAATGTCTTAAAAAAATATTATTTTTATTTTTAAAAATTATTTTTTATATGAAAATAATCTAAGAATATTTTTTTTAATTTAGAGTAAAATATAATTTTTTATATTTTTTTTTAAATACTCCATAAAATTTGTACTCTTTTCCATCATTCAACTCAATTTGCAGTGAATTCGTCTCTTGTTCTCCATCAATATCTTTTTCAATCAATATCTTTTTCAATCTTCACAGAGCTTCTTTTCTTTTTGTGATATTGCATTTCATAATTTATAATACAAAAGTTATCTAAAAATAGTGTGTGTATATATATATATATAATTTGAAAAAATAATAATTAATTTTTGATAAAATAAACTTCAAATTAAATTTTTTGACATCTCGAGCTTGATTAGAAAAGTTAACAGGGTATAAATCAACATGTCAGCCCGGGTTTCAGATAAACAACGCCGGGCTAGGCTGCAGAAACGGCAACTTATTATTCCACAAAGAAAAAAAAAAAAATGGCTACGAGCCAACCTCAATGCATAATGATATACGGACAGAACTGGTGTCGCTTTTACTGTGAATAACGAAAGCATCACACAAACCCAGAAAATCATGTCACTCTCCTACGTTAGCCGCGTTCCTGACAACCCAATTAAACTTTTGAAATATCTAGCCAGCCAGCTTTATGGCACCATACTGGCAGCCGGTGCTTGATTGATATGGGCCAGTGTTTAATTTTCTGCTGTAAATAAATTACACAGGTGATGAAGGGACGGGGGCTTCTTACACGCGAGTTAATGATTATGTGACGCGAGAGATGAGGAAGTTTGGGGGGGGGGGGCGGGGGGGGGCGGGCGTGTACTCGAGAGATTTAAATTAGTGGTTAGTTGAGGTAAAACTGACTTATTTCTGGTTTTTTAAAATGAATTTATTTTTTATATATATAATTCATGTTTTGTTTGACTTAAATTAGCCTGTTGAATTCGCTAAAAAAAGATTTAATTACTTTTGTGATCACACACAGATCTAAATGTGAGAATCCAATGAGATGACCTGAGAAAGCAACCTCTCGAAGATAGTAATAAAACAGCGGCCTCCAGTAGAGGCTAGATAGATAGGGTCTCCCGGTGCCAGCTAAACCTAAAAATGATGGATCGCATCTCAAAAACCAATAATGGATACTACTAGTTCCATAGGCTTAGCTAAATTATAATGTGTCAGAATCTTACACAGGCAAGACTTTGTAGAGTGCACGCTTGTTGCCTGTAAATAAACAACTCACTATTTTTTATTTAAATATTTCAACACTGCTTAACTCTTCGTTCGTGCTTTAGAAAACCATGGAGGACATTTTTTCGTTGGTTGATGGGGATCTCCACTTCAGCTCACTCTGATGGCTGCATGGCAAAGTGAACTGGTGGGCATATGAATTGTGTTTAAAAAATGGTGGTGGGAGTAGGTGATGGCTTTGATGAGACACACGTGAGCTCCTTCGCAGTTTCCAAGTTGTGGAATTTGATGATCATATCTTTCCCTTACAAGGGTCACTTACTTGAGGACAAAGTAATCTGACCCTATTTTCCTTTTTCATTTCCTATTGGGTACTGATACAACCTGGAAACAATTTATGGATTTGGCATATCTCGTTGCCTTCTACTCAGACTCAGATTGATGCCTGCTGTTAATGTTTTTGGAATATTTGTGATGAAGTTTTTCATCAACAACGGGTTCATAACCGGCAATTATCTGCGAATGTTTTCCATTGCTGGGCTGTCTCCTGTCCTATATCTGAGCATTATCAATTATTTACAGCCATGTTATTCAAGTATCACTCCAAGTAATCTTAACACTCTCGATCGAACTCTTAAACCATACAGTTATAAACCTGATTTGGCTCATAGATTGACTTCGTACTCCATTCTTGGCTAGATTTCAAGCTCTTTTTTTTTTTTCAACAGGTCAAGTCATAATTATATAGTTTATAATCATAACCCACTTCCAAGAACCAGCAGCTTCCACTTTATATAATCGATATTGTTCATAATTCGTGTTCCAATGGCTCCTATGGATCGAGGGATACAAGACAAATCCTGACAATTTCTTATTATGTTGCATAGGTGTAGCCTGCAAAAATACTGCACGATAAACTAGTTGCATTGAAGTTCAAAACATGCCAAGGTGTTTGGATCTTCAATGAGCTCAATTTGTGAAAGGAATAAACGGGTGTCTTAACTTGGACACTGTTTTGGCTATGTTGCTTAATCAGCAAATTCATCATCTTCCAAAGAAAATCCTATGTACAATATCAACACGCAAAGCATAAGCTGGATCCATGGCTTTCAAACCCGGTATTCAAGAAGTGAAAGTCCTGCAACAACAACGGAGGAAGAACTCACAGGTTTGCGCATACGATTTCCCTAAGATGAACAAAACCCAAACCATTGATAGAAATCATAGAGTAATAAGAGCAGACACAGTAAAGGCTATCCCAGCTCATAGTGAAAGTGGTTCAAAAAACAATCTTTTCATGTTAAATTTCACAGAAACTGATGTCTCAACTCTTAAGCGGTAAGATATGGGATGGGTCCAATGAATGGTAAACGAATGACATCTCAGGAAAAAAAAAGAAGGGAACTACCACATGTGTTTGTATGATAATTTTGTACAGAATGTTTGTTTGTATAACTTGATTCTATGTGATTTTGGTCATCCAACATCAACTGTATGCATAAACATAGTTTCCTAGGGAAGATCAAATAGAGCTTACGTGCGAAAGAGATGTATACAATGTATGAGGGATAAAAAATGGAGTTTACAAGGGACATAATCATCCCATATCCAGATTTCCAGCCTCCAATGCTTCTGTTCACTTTAAAAAAGTTACCAAAGCTGAGTTGATGACATTTAATACCAGTTACTCCAAAGTATGTATGGAGTGTTGAATTTGTTTGTTTTTTATTGTGATTTGTTTTGTGATTTGCAGGTGAGCTTAATTGATTTTTAAGAGAAGAAGAGAGTATAGAGGGAATTGAAGAGGAGCAATTGCAGAAGAAGGATAAGTATTTCTCATGTTGGGTACCATGTGTTTGATTTAATGCTCTTATATACTGTTTTAGCTAGAGCAAGCGTTACACATTCTCAGCAACTTGTAATTGATTTGTAACTAATCTAGAGAATTCAATTTCAATTTCTTCTCTTAGTTTAGAGTTAGTTACAATCGGTTTAACAAGCAACTAATAATAGTCCAGTATTTGTAACAGAATAAACTGCTCCTTCTTCTTCTTCTTGGCAATCCTATAGGGTTATCTTCTGAAGGTTATATAGCTCAGTGAGCAGCTTAGTTGTCAACATGGAAAACGTCAACAGCATCCTCAGGTCTATCTGAAATTCCTCCATTTTCAGTATCCTGAAAATTTAAACAGATATCAGGAAAACAATATTTATTGCCATCACAGTTCATAATACCAGAACTTAACATTAACGTGCTGAAGTTTTTAGGTCATTCCAAAGTTATGATCATCATATCCCACCCAATGGAACCTGACAGTTCAAGATTAAACTCACAAGCTTTTCCTTGTTAATCCAATGAATTCTGTCAATTATGGTCAAGCTCGAAAGAACTCACCATGAGTAGCAAACCTGGAATGATTTAGCATGATTACGCATCTCTATAAGAAGTTGTTGGAAAAAAACAAGTTCTTTGGGAAGAAAACCAACATCAGGAAGTTTCTCAGGGCGGCCATTTAATTTAGACCTCCAGATTTGACTTTCTGCTCACATAGCCACCACCCAAGTAGGTATTTGTCAGCATGATGCAGACGCCCTGTGAGGGCAAGAGCACCAACAAGGCAGAAGACTGCAATCACAAGGAGCAGATATGAATTTTATTACACTCGAGGATAATTTGGATATGCACACATCACAAATGCATTGTGAGGCAGAAGCCAACTATTGGCAGATATGGAGAACCTAACTTCGTGCCAATGATTTGGACACCATTCAGGACATTTTACAATTAAAAGCGCAGATATGATGTAGTGGTTGTGAAAAATAAGCTCCTCTAAGGACCCGTTTTCACTAGCATATGTTGTAACTTTCGCACCACAGAGGAGAAACTTTTCAACAGCCAAAGAAGTGTAGGCAAACCATGAGCTGAGACATAAGACTGATAGAGTTTAAAATATGAACACAACATGAAAAATAGGTTAAATCAGATCAATTCTCAATTATGTTCAACTCTTACAAAAACAAAACATAATAAACTTGCTGACAGTGAAAAAGACATGATGAATATGCGAAGAATAATCAACAAACTAACAGTATGTAAAACAATTGCAAGGTAACATAGAACATACTCTGTCCTGCATGAGACTCTGCACCAGGACTGCTGCCAAATCCACCATCCACTTTTTTGCAACTTTCAATGTAGTTCACGGCTTGCTCCACATTTATTTTATCAAGTAGAAAGACAACATATAGCAATATGTAAGAGAACCTGAAAAGGATGAGACTTTTGATATACAACTACTAATTGCGAAATATGAATATCAACTATTGCAAAAATGAAACCAATCCAAACAATAAAGACAATGATAAGCCACGAAGATCCCGACGAGTTCATCCTCCGTCATTTTTAGTGAACTAAATTAGCATCTTTCAGAACTCTATTATGATATGAACTCCATCAACAATTGTGATGAAATCCAGTAGCAATGATGGTTTACAACCCCAAGATCATGGAGACAAGATTGCTTGAGCCTTGACCCAACACTTAACAAGATGAAAACCAAGACTACGAAGGATTGAAACGTCACACCTAGAAAACATGAGAATCTCTCATCAATCAAGGTGATAAGTTTGGTTGTTTGAACGCCACAAGATTAATTTGATAAGCTCTACGAGTTCTTTTAAGAATGAAGAGGAACACAAGACGTCACAAAAATGATAATTTTTTTGAAAACATAATCTGTTTATTCATTTCAAAATTCTCATCTATATACTTGGAACAACCCTCTAAGAACAGGAAAAGTCATAACTAAAGCTTTAAAACAGCACAAACATCAAAATAAACACGTCCCTACGTTTTTAGGCCTCTTGGACTTTTAGAGGCAACCATAAATAGCTAAATGACTAAATTCATTGTATTTAACATCAACATTAAAGACCATGTTTAATTCTCTATTTAATATTTTGGAACTCATCAAATTCATGCCCTTTAATGGTTAGATCATGCTAGAAATGTTTTTGCATATTTATTACCCTCTTCAATTGGTTTGATGATGTGGACTAAGCCTTGATTATTATTTGATCCCATCTTAGTCTGTTTAGAATCAGCCCAAATCGCTTGGATTAGCCCATTTAATGCTTCCTTAAAATGTTTGGCTCTAAGTCTTGTAATTGGACTACTTGGAAGTGACAAAGGGTCTTGTACAAATTTGGTCCCATCCTCGAGTGCATGATCAACAAGTCTAGCTCCTTGGTTTGCATCATTCTCCCTCTCTTGAGAAGGATTTGTCCTCAAATCATCACCTACATCAAAAGGAGATAAATCAGAAACGTTAAAGCTTGCACTAACACCATACTCACTTGGTAAGTCAAGCTTATAGGCATTATCATTGATGCATTCAGCTACTTGAAATGGTTCATCACCCCTAGGTAGGAGTTTTGAACGTCGTTTATCTGGAAAACATTCCTTTCTTAAGTGCAACCAAACCCAATCGCCTGGTTCAAACACTACCTTCTTGCGTCCCTTGTTGGCTTGTTGGACATACTGTTGAGTCTCCTTTCAATGTCCAGTCGTGCCTTTTCATGAATCATCTTTACAAATTCTACTTTTGTTTTGCCATCTAAGTTCACACTTTCACTAAAAGGTAAAGAAGTTAAATCCAATGGTGACAAAGGGTTAAAGTCAAACCATTTCAAAAGGTGAAAACTTAGTTGTTGAATGTATACTTCTATTATAAGCAAATTCAACATATGGCAAACAATCTTCCCATGTTTTCAAGTTCTTTTTTTGATAGCACATAACAAAGTACACAAAGTTGTATTCACTACTTCAGTTTGACCATCCGTTTGTGGATGACAAATAGTAGAAAACAATAACTTGGTTCCTAACTTTCCCTACAAAATCTTCCAAAAGTAACTCAAAAACTTTGCATCCCTATCAGAAACAATGATCCTAGGCATGCCATGTAACCTAACAATTTCTTTGAAGAACAAATAAACTATATGTGAAGCATCATCAGTTTTATGACAAGCAATGAAGTATGTCATCTTGGAGAATCTATCTACCACCACAAAAATTGAATCTCTCCCCTTAGTCCTAGGTAATCCCAAAACAAAATCCATAGAAATATCGGTCCAAGGTTTAGTTGGCATTGGCAAAGGGGTGTACAAACCATGGGGTTTCAACTTACATATACCCCCTATGAATTTGCATTTCATGCAAACTCGCAGCAAGAGAGGTATTGTCAAGAGAAAGGTTTGTTTTATATCTGCTAAAGATCCATCTCCTATTGACCTGTCTCTACTTGAGCCTTCAGGTTTCAAGGCTGTTATGAACATTCTTGTTTGGCGTCAGGCTATGCAGGAGGAGATTGATGCTCTTAATTCTCAGGGTACTTGGAGCTTGGTTTCTCTACCTCCTCATAAGAACTTAGTAGGGTGTAAATGGGTTTTAAAACTTAAGAAGCATGTTAATGGCCCTGTTGCGAGGCATAAGGCCAGGTTAGTGGTACAAGGGTTCAGTCAAGAACCTGGACTTAATTATGGTGATACATTTAGTCTTGTGATTAAACCCACTACTGTCAGAATTATTTTAGCTCTTACTGCACATTTTGGTTGGGCATTGAGACAACTTGATATAAAGAATGCATTTTTGCATGCTATTTTGCAAGAGGAAGTGTTTATGGCTTAGCCCCCTGGCTTTATTGATATCAAGTATCCTGATTTGGTATGCAAACTTCACAAATCCCTTTATGGTCTTAAGCAAGCACCTCATGCTTGGAATGATAGGTTTACATCATTCTTACCATCTTTGGGTTTTCATCATACATACTCGGGTTCTTCATTATTTGTTAAAACTCTTGTTGCTGGCATTGTGGTTTTACTGGTGTATGTAAATGATATCATCATCACTGGTAATGATTCATGTGCTGTTGGGGAGGTCATTCATGCTCTTATTGCTTAATTTGATGTTAAGAATTTGGGATGCTTGCATTATTTCTTAGGGATTCAAATGACTACCACTACTAATGGTTTGTTTATGTCCCAATCTCGTTATATTCATGAACTGCTAATCAAGATAGATATACAAGCTGTTAAGCCATGTGCTACTCCTTGCCTTCCATATCAGTGATTGCTGAAGAATGATGGTGTGTTGTATGATAATCCATCCTTATATAGAAGCATTGTAGGAGCTCTTTAATATCTTACATTCACCAGGCCCGATGTTGCTTTCTTAGTCCATCAAGTCTGTCCGTTCATGCAAAAGCCTATGGTCGCATATTTTATGGCAGTTAAGAGGATTCTTAAGTACCTTAAGGGTACTCTGACTTTTGGGATCAACTATACAAAGGGTTCCTTGGGTCTTACATCCTATAGTAATGTTGATTGGGCTGGTGATTCCAATGATCGAAGATCCATGACTGGACAAGTTATTTTTCTAGGATCTAACCTTGTCTTTTGGTCCTCTAAAAAGCATCAAACTGTTTCCAAGTCTTCCACAGAGACTAAATACAGGGCTTTACCTTCTACCTCATATGAGCTTGATTGGATTAAACAATTGTTGGTGTTTCTCAGTGTTCTTACCACACATCCCCCTGTGCTCTTTTGTGACAATTTATCAGCTATTACACTTTCTTTCAATCCTATCAATCATCAGCACACTAAGCACATTGAGATAGATGTGCATTTCGTCCGTGAAAGAGTTGCTACTAATCAACTTATTGTTCAGTTTGTCTCCTCTCATGAGCAATTTGCAAATATCCTTACTAAGGGTTTAAGTTCTTCATTGTTTCATACTCATTTCCGCAACCTCATGCTTGGTTTCTTCAAGCCAGAGGTTAAGGGGGGATGATAGAGTATAGTATACATACATATGGGTATGCATATGTAAGTATTTCCCTTTGCATATAAATATAAGGCATTCGTATTATGTGTGTAACATAACAGTAACAAGAAATAGAAAATTTGAATTCTCAATATTTCCCTCTCATTCTCTCTTCATCTTCTTCACCCTCTGCTTCAGATAGATTACCTTCTTCCTCTAATCTTCACAGAGAGAAGGCAAAATTTTGGTGGGGTCACCTTATATATATATATTAGAAAATAATGTAACTATATCAAATAAAAAATTTATTTTTTAAAAAAAATACCTCAACAAGAGAGTAAAAAATTATACATAAAATTAATAATTATATTATTGGAGGTTTTTTTAAAAACAATTATTTAATTATATAACTTACTCTTATTAATTGTATAATTAATTGCATAATTAAACTACATACAAAATAATTGCACTATATTTAAAATATTAATAGCTCTCTAAAATGACTTTTACCATTAGAGCACACATCAACAAAGAAATCATATATATACTATTCAAAAAATTATTTTACACATTTGACTCTCCAAAATGGCTCTTGCCATTGGAGTTGCTATTAGCAGCAATTTGCCTAACCTTTTGGCTTGGAACCTTGTGATGAATAATCGTACTGGCATGCCCAGTATGCTAGTGATTCCCACCACCGTGAGTCTGTTCCACAGGATTCATTGCAACACCACGAACCCGAGCCCTGCAGTTCCTCTTGACTATATTTGTAGTATGCATTTTCGGCCTTTAACAATGGCTTCTCAATCTTGCCTCCACCTAAAACTTGATAAATCTTTGTGCAACACTCAATCCTAGTTAATATAGAAACTTTAGATAAAAAAAAAAGATTTGTGTTAGATAATTTCATTTGAATTCTAATTGAATTAGTTTGTCAGAATTAATCCTAAATATATTATTAAAAAAATTTAGTGGTTTAATTGTTTTAATTGTTTAGGACTTAAAACTCTTAAATAGGCTTGTAATATGAAGTATTATTTAAGAGAGATTGTAAAGAGAAATACACAAGATAAAAAAATATTTGATAAAGTAAACCTTCCACTCAAATTTTCTTTTTATGTTTTTAAGCCTTATAATTTTGTATAGTTGTCTATAAACTTCTACCATGTGTTTGATTATTTCATATGGTCAATCAAGACTTTCCATTTTAATATATCCTCGATTGAACAACTATGAAACTTGTTATATATGAGTGAAAACTTGGTTGGGTTCTTAAGACATGTGGAAAATGATTGAAAAAAGCTTTGTGAAGCCTATGAGAGGTGCAACATTGACTTCAACTCAAAGGAAGGTCATGCAAAAAGCATGAAAAAAGGATCAACAAATACTCACAATCATCCATCCATATCTAAATAATTTAGGTTTTAAAATAGTGGCCAACATAACCATTGTTAAGTAAGTATCAAAAGTTTTGCAACAATCAAACCAAGAAGCAAACAATGTAAGAAAGGTATGTTTAATAAAGTTATATATGCTTAAATTGAAGAGTATTTCATATTACGTTTCTAGAGCATTGGTCATATACAGTCAAATGAAAAGATATGTAAAAAGGATGAAAGAGACACACATATCACACATGGCATTGTTTATATAATGATAATGGTCTTAATTTTATTGGTGCTACAAGCTATTCTCTAACCCATACTCAACAACATACCATCCAGGCTATGAATACTGCTTTGCAACCATCTTAGAAATTTAAGGTACACAAAGTACATTAGTTAAATCAAGTGAGGATTGTGTGTTGAAGTTTTGAAGTATGTTGTAACCTAAATGAGTGATAGGAATGGATTGTCCATTACCTATGAGTAGATGAGTATTACATTTATATTCTGATTTTTTATGCAGGCTGGAAGGATCTCCATTAATGTGGTTTGAGGCTCTACCATCCAAGTACCATGCATTATCTAAATGGGTGGTATTAATGATGAGTAGTAGGCTTGCTGGTTGTCATTGTTAAAGTGTTGCTGACCAAATCAAGGAGTTCTGGAACTTTGAATATGACTGAAGTTGTTCTACCCTTAATAGGACATGTCAAAGCGATGATAACATTTCAAGGCTACATGGCTAGGCCGACTGCATAGTTGACACAAAGGATGATTTCCTTTGCTCCATCTTCCTCTGCCACTACTTTGTCTACGTGTGTAACTACAACCAAATGAGTTGGAAGGGTTACCATTGAATCATTGAAGAGTGAGAGATTTGCGAAGTAGTGTGGCAAGGTTTGCACTTGGTGAGGAATTATCATAAGCTAGAGGAATATTGAATTGCTCAAGTCTCACTTCCTGACTTTGAAGCATATATTGAACCTCTTGGAGGGTGACTTGGTCATGATGTGAGGTTAGATTGATCACAACTAAGTCATAGTCATGACCAAGGCCCCCAAGGATGTACATTATAAGTTCACTATCTTAGATTTATTGTCCATTAGAGGTTAATATTTCAGTGAGAGATTTCATTCTCAACATGTAATCACGGATGGACAGATTGCCCTTTTAAAGAGATTGAAGTTGGAAATGCAGTTGAAGAGTGTGAACATTAGAATGGGTGGTGAAAAGATTTTCAAGGGTGAGTCAAACCTCATGAGAGGTGTTACATCGAACTATATGGCCAAATATTGATTTAAAAATGGAGTTGAGTAACCAACTCATGATGGCTTGGTCCATTCAAACCCAGATATTAAAATCGAGGTTGAGTTGCCTAGATAAACCAGGAGAAGTATTACTGGTAATGTTATTTGTAAACTATGGAGGATATGGTTTGTTGCCAAGAACATAATCTTCAAGATCATGTGCACGAAGGGCTGGAATGACTTGAGAGCACCAAAATGAGTAGTTGGCTCTATATAATTTGGGTGTGATTGGGGCTAGATTTTGAAAGATAGGGGAGTTTGAAGGAGTAATTGTAGTTGATTGATTTGTATTTGTGGCGGCGGTTGAGTTTTTATTTTGAGAAGACTTTTAAGGTGATGATGTCAGCGATGTTAGTCACTATCTCTTATACCAAGTCAAGGAACCATCTCACCTAAAATTTTAAGTTGTTAGGTAAGGTTCTAGAATATGATTTATATTATTCTCTAACAACCTAAATGTTTCAAGATCATGTGCATGAAAGGATGGAATGACTTGAGAGCACCAAAATGAGTAGTTGGCTCTATATAATTCGGGTGTGATTGGGGCTAGATTTTGAATGATAGGGGAGTTTGAAGGAGCAATTGCAGTTGATTGATTTGTATTTGTGGCGGTGGCTGAGTTTTTATTTTAAGAAGATTTTTCAGGTGATGATGTCAACGATGTTAGTCACTACAACTTATACCAAGTCAATGAATCATCTCACCTAAAACCTTAAGTTGTTAGGTAAGGTTCTAGAATATGATTTATATTATTCTCTAACAGCCTAAATGTTTAAAGGCATACGTGAATGATTAAATTTGGCTTTAGTATATAACACTTAGGTATGTAGATTTTGATAGTTTGAATTTAGGGCATAAAAAAAAGATATGCCTAAAAGATATATCAGAATTACTTATACATTAATTATTATTCTTAGATATTGAATTTAAAAGATAAAAAAAATTCTCTTTTGATCACTTAACTTTATAAATATGAATATAATTATGAATCTTGAAAAAACAATATTTTGCTAATCACATTATGAGGTAAGGGGTAAATAAGAGTTGTTTGCGTGAGAGTTGAGAGCATGAATCCAAGTCATGGCTCAAACTAAGGTTGTCAATTTCATTTCATTTCGGTCGAAATAAACAAAACGTTTCGTACTAGTTAAAAAACAAAATAAAATGGTGTCATTTTTATCTCGGTTAAAATTCCGGTCCATTTCAAATTTTTCAGTCAAATACTTGCCGAAATGTACTGGTATCATTTCACATGTGCCGTTTCGTCCTTGAAAAAAAATAATTGAAATGAAAAGCCCCCCCACACTCCTCTACCCTTCCTCAAATCCCTAACTTCTCTTCCCCAAATTTCTTCCCACGGCAATGATGGCACCCCCCATTGTTTTTCCCAAATCCCTAATTGTTCTTCCTCATTCCTCACCTCACAAGTCACAACCTCAATTCACGAATCACAAGTTCACGACCCCTCCAATCTTTCTTCTTTAGTTGACGCAGCAGAAAATCACAAGTAATACGATCAACGTCGATATTCCATAAATAAATTTAGGATGAGAGGAACTCTCAGAAAAAATTTGAAACTTTATTCAATAATTCAAAAGATAATTCGCCCAGAGGCTTACAATCATATTTAAAGTAGAAACCCTAGCCCTACCCATGTTGGATAAGGAAATGACGCTAATTAATAAAATTATCAAAAATGAAAAATTAAAAAGGCTATAAATCCTGAGCAAGCTAGAATTAACGGAAGTCGGTTCAGACTTGAAAATCAAGAGTTATGGCTAAAACAAAACTTTCCTAAAATAACAAAAACGATGATTTTGGAGCCTAAACGATGGAATTCGGCCAAAAACTAGTATACATCAGGAGCAAAGCTGCTGGCTTCCTCCGGAAATACCGAAACGTATCAACTGAGTGAGTTTCGCGTCATTCTAATTTCAGCGCAAATTCAGTTGCCTTTGAATTTCGGATGCTCTCTCTTGAGCATGTACGCCTCTACAATTTGTTCTACATCATCAGTTTAGTCTTCACAATCCGTGGGTACACAACGAAAGGTTTCTTCTTCAGTTTAGTCTTCACAATCCGTGGGCATACAACGAATGGTACATTTTCTTTTTGCTCTCAGTAGCAAGCGATTAGCGATGAAATTGGTTCATTTTTTTTTTGCTCTCAATAGATTTCTGGACAAATAACTTTCTAAGCTTGTTTGTATGCAAAGATTTAGTGGATGTTTCCTGTGTTTGTGCTTCTATTTAATTTTCCAAACTTTTTTGTATTTGCTAAACGAATAACTAACCCTTTTATTTCATCTCCTTTGTGAAATTTTAGTACCAAGTCATCATTTTGTTTCCAAATTGTTTCAATCCCAAACCAGCTGTCCAATTTGCATGTAACTTCTTTCATGTGCTTAACAATAATCTGTAATTTCATAACCTACGACATTGTAGCAACGTTAAGAAAAATAGCAGAAAATACCTGCACCAATAACATCTTTCGCATCTGTTCTCTCTCTGCCTTGGCTGAATTCTGAGGAATATTATTGAATATTATGGAATTTATGGTTTAAGTTCCATAATATTCAATAAATATATCTTTTTTTTAAGCTGCTAAATTCTGTTATCAAAATCTAATGGCCATCTCCTATCTTTTACCTCCTCTGATCGCAACAATAACATGGTAGTAATAACACTTTCTCGATGCAATTAGGTTGCTAACGTAGTGTTTATGAGTTTAATTAAGGTTGAGGAATTATCAACAAAAATGAAATTATGAGGTTGAAAGGTAGGTTTTAATAACGAAAAGGGTCAGTCAAATATTACATCATATTTGTGTTTCATTAAGTCCTGACGACCCCTTCATTCACATGTGTCCATCGAAATCAAATGTCAAAGTTTTGAAATACCAGGTGTCTTGAATTTGAATTCGTTGCATAGGCTGTCATTTGTCTTTTCGGAACACCTCTTTCACACACATCAACTACAGATAATATCAGGATTGAATAATATACCGACCTCGGCAACTAAATTTCTATTAAATCATTAAGATTTTGAGGGCAAGAAAATCTTAAGAAATTCTTAAGATCACTACTACCAACGAAATATACTTGTTTTAAAATATTAGTTAATTTTAAGAACAAATTACTGCAAGGACTCATTTTGTTTAATTCCAAAGAAATTCTTTTTTATCATACATATCCAATACATAAATAAACTTTCAATTGCAGTGAGTGTTTCTACATTTATATATTTATCAATTAAATAAAGTAAATAATTAAAAGTGTAAGATTAAAATGAAATTACTCGTGATTAATTAAAACCTTGTTTTAATTATAAATGGATTTAAATTGAAATAAATTATTATGTATGTGATACTACTAGAAAACTGATTATATATAAACTCCATAACTAATCATGCATCTCTGTGTTGAATTGATCGGATATTCTTATAACCCTATGAGCACGAGCAGAACACTTTTGTTGAATGAATCAAGAAAGAAAGAGGTGCAAGTGGCTCATCATGAGCTCCGAGAGGCTGCTCGTCAAGCAAGCAAGTGGGTGCTTCAAACCTAGACAACTAATCCATACGTGTAAAACACTATAATTTATATTTTTGTGGAACCAAAGGCACTTTTTTTAAAAATTGTTGTAAGAAATAATCGAAATGTTTGCTGCCTATAAATATATGCTCTCTGTGCATTCTTTCACCACATCAACAACAAGAAACAGTGCTTTGATAACTACTACTCATATTCAAAAATGAAGATCACTAAATTTCTAGCGCTCTCCTTTCTTCTCTTTGCCTTCACAGCAACTTCATTTCCACATGCCGTTCATGCCGCAGATCCTGAAGCTGTGATCGATGTCTTCGGTAATGAGGTCACAGCTGATACTCGTTACTTCATCAGAGCCACTTCGGATGAAGATAACACAACAACTCTTGCGGTCTCTGCGACTAGCCGGATCATATGCAATTCAGATGTCACACTTTCCCCCATGAGCGATAAGCTCCCAATAACATTCTCACCAGTTGCAGAATCCAACGACAGTGTCATCCGCGAAGGCACTTATCTGAATTTGAACTTCGATGCAGCCACATGCAGGATGGCGGGCGTGACAACCATGTGGAAGATTCAATTGAGGCCAACAATGCGAGGATTCGTTGTGACCACAGGAGGTGTTGATCGATTGAATCAGTTTAAGATCACCAAGTATGGAGGTGATAATAGTTTGTATCAGCTTTCTTATTGTCCAGTCTCCAACCCCTTCTGTGAATGCTCATGTGTCCCAGTTGGCAGCGTTGTCAACAGATTGGTTCCTAATGCCAACCCTCTTCCTGTTGTGTTTGAACCAGATACAGCTAAAGCACCATAAATCAAGAGTGAAATGGTGTCAGAATGATGATATTGATCAGTACAATAATCTACTGCAATCCTGTGAGAGGATGCTCGATTGCCTACTATCATGAGTTGGGCTTAAATAAATTTTAAATAAATACGAAGTTTTTTAGCTTTGGCTTTTCCTTAATTAATACGTATTCTGCTTGATCTTGTCACTAGAAAATCACCCGCTGACTACAATCATATTTTGATATCATCTAAAGTGATCTGTAATGTGTTTCTCGATCTACCATATATTTAAGAAAACCAAGTCAGAGTCCAAGTTCACACTACCACTTCATTATTAAGGTCAATATTGATGTCGTGACTCTCATAATGATGATAATTATGAAGGGATATTAATTAATTAAGCTGGGTAACCACCATCTTTCACATTATATTAAGTTCCTGATATATTAAATTCCTCATGTACTTTCGATAAGATCTTGGAACCATCTTTCATTTTGAGAATTCTCGTAAGATCTTCATGAAGGGCTCCTCCATCTCCATCATTCAATTGGTTTAGACATTATTTAATTACTTCGTTATGATTTTTTTGTTAAAGAATAATATAAATCATATTTTGGGGTCTCACTTATAAGCTTAAACTTTTAGGTGAAATGGTTCCTTGACATAGTATTAGAGCCTTGTCGACCCAACAGTCACGAGTTCGAATCTCACCACCCTCATTCTATTTGATAAAAATAAAGCACAAAGTAATGTGGGTCTGTGCAAGTTTCAAGCTCAAAGAGTTTTCACTTGAGGGGGTGTGTTAGAGAATAATATAAATCATATTCTGGGGCCTCACTTATAAGCATAAGCTTTTAGGTAAGATGATTCCTTAATATTTTTTGGGGTTTTTCATCGCATTTTTGGGGTAAATATCTTTTACCTAAAGAATCTTGCCCAATAATAACTATCATTTGTTAAGAATAAAATACATCATCCCTAACAAATATAGAAGCTTCACTAATAACAAAAATCAACCTAGTGAAAAGATCGTGAGCTGAAGATTACAGGGACAAAACATGCAGGTTGCCTATACACCTTGCCAAATGAAAAATGACTTGTTCAATTATAGGATAGTTAGCAAGAAAACTACTAAAAACATACAAACTCAATATCCTATCAGGTTATGACTCATGCTACGCAACAGAAGCATAAAAAAGGAGACTAGGCAAATTAAATCCAGGTAACTAGTTTCAAGCAAAATATGGCAAATTAAGTTTCAAATTGTATCCTTCTTGCATTGATTGGTTGGACTTGGGATTGTTCATGTTTTGTTCAAAATTAATTGATTATGCATTCCTACCAAAAAAAAAATTATAGTCATAACTACTATGGTAATATGATGCAAACCAAGGAGCTGAACTTGTTGATTATACACTCGAGGATGGGCCCGAATTTGTGCAAGACCCTTTGTCACTTCCAAGTGATCCAATTACAAGACTTAGAGTTAAACGTTTCAAGGAATCACTAAATGGGCTAATCCAAGCGATTTGGGCTGATTCTAAACAGACCAAGATGAACTCAAATAATAATCAAGGCTTAGTCCACATCACCAAACCAATTGAAGAGGGTAATAAATATGCAAAAATATTTCCAACATGATCTAACCATCAAAGGGCATGAATTTGATGAGTTCTAGAATATTAAATAGAGAATTAAACATGGTCTTTAATGTTGATGTTAAATACATTGAATTTAGTTATTTAGCTATTTATGGTTGCCTGTAGAAGTCCAAGAGGCTTATAAACATGGAGACTTTTTTATTTTGATGTTTGTGCTGTTTTAAAACTTTAGTTATGACTTTTTCTATTTTTGGAGGGTTGTTCCAAGTGTATAGATGGGACTTTTGAAATGAATAAACAGATTATGTTTTCAGAAAATTATCATTTTTGAGAGGTCTGGTGTTCTTCTTTGTTCTTAAAAGAACTCGTAAAACTTATCAAGTTAATCTTGTGGTGTTCAAATAACCAAACTTATCATCTTGATTGATGAGAGATTCTCATGTTTTCTAGGTGTGGCGTTTCAATCCTTTGTAGTCTTGGTTTTCATCTTGTTAGGTGTTGGGTCAAAGCTTAAGCAATCTTGTCTACACTATCTTGGGATTCTAAACTATCATTATTATTGGGTTTCATCACAATTATTGATGGAGTTCATATCATTTGGTATTGAAGCTTTGGTTCTAAGATAAGTTTGACTATCTTTCATTTTTATTTTTTCTTTTATATACTGTTACCTTTTATAGAAGACAAAAAAATCTTCAAAAGAAAAAAACAAGAAGAAAAAAAATCGTCAAACAATACGAAAAAAAAAAGGGTGCACGATTCCGGTAGGAAAACTTCTTCTTTTCAATCTTGTTTCTAACCTTTTTCAAGTTCAGGAAAAAAAATCATGAAAAAAAACAGTATACGATTGGAGTAGAAGAACTTCGTTTCAATCTTGTATCTCATCTTATACAAGTTCTTAGCCATTTTAATTTTGGTTGTTCCTCATCTTTTGAATTGCTATGGGATTATTTTGAATTAGTTTCTAGAAATTCAATTAAGAACTAAAGAAGACATAAAAGAGTTGAAGAAAAAAGGCAAGAGTATGTGAGACCATAAGAGGGTAAAAGCCGTTTAGTGGGCAAATACGAGTGTAAGTGTATCAATTCTTGAGTGAAACACGTGAGGGAGTGCTTGTGAGGATTCTTACCTTGTTTTGTTGATTTTAAAGATGTCCAATAATCAAGAAGATACAATCGAATTTCAAACCTCCAAATGCAAGCCTTGCTAGGAGAGATAAGGCGTATGTTGAGGGCTGAATTAGAACCTATTCATGATAGGTTGGACAGGGTAGAAGCAAAAGCTCTTAGAGGACATCAACAAGACATCCCCAATAGGCAGCAAGGTGGGCGTTTTCTATGGCGGAATGTTGAGGAAGAGGCAGAGTCGGAGTTTGATGAGCCATATTTGAACCGAAGCAGGTTTCAGTGTGGGAATGAGAATCGAGAAGCTAGGATGGGTAGGCCTAGGAGGGATAATGATTTGGGAAACATAAAGATTAAAATTCCATCTTTTCAAGGTAAAAGTGATCCTGAAGTTTATTTGGAGTGGGAAACTAAAATGGAGATGGTGTTTGATTATCACAACTACTCGGAGATAAAGAAGGTTAAGTTGACTGCAATTAAATTCACTGATTATGCCATTGTTTATTGGGATCAATTACTGATCAATAGGAGAAGGAATAGATAGCCACCCGTGGACACTTGGGAGGAGATGAAAATACTTATGAGGAAGAGTTTTGTACCCAACCACTATTATAAGGGATTGTATCAAAAGTTTTAGAGGTTAAATCAAGGTTCCAAGAGTGTGGAAGAATATTACAAGGAGATGAATGTAGCTATGATCCGGGCTAATGTCGACGAGGACTAGAAAGCCACTATGGCTAGGTTCTTACATGGATTAAATCGTGAGATTACGATATAGTTGAGATGTAACACTATGTTGAATTGATAGATATGGTGCATCAAGCCATAAAGGTAGAGGAACAATTCAAACGAAAAGGATTGGTTAGAAGGGGTCATCCTATGGTTACCACCAGCACATGGAAGACATCTCCAAAACGGGATGAGTGGCTACAAAATAAGCCAAAATTTAAATCCTCTAAGAATTCCAAACCAACGACCGCCGCTACTTTAGGTAACACCAAAACTTCAAGTTCTAAAACACATGATATTAAGTGTTTTAAATGCCAGGGGTGGGGACATATAGCCAGCTAGTGTGTAAAAAAAAAGGGTGATGGTGATAAACTCCCAAGGAGAGCTTAAGTCGAAGAATGAGGAAGAAATAGATGATGATGACATGCCACCTTTGGAAGATGTTGATGATGAGTAAAGTGCTGTGGTTGAAGATTTATCGGTAGCAAAGCGAGTTCTCAATATGCAGGTTAAAAAAGAAGAAAGTAATCAAAGGGAAAACTTGTTTCATACTCGGTGCTTTGTGAAAAACAAAGTTTGCAGTGTCATTATCGATGGAGGGAGTTGCACAAATGTAGCCAGCACTTATTTGGTGGAGAAATTGGCCTTAACTACCTTGAAACATCCTCACCCTTATCGGCTTCAGTGGCTGAATGAATATGGCGAGATTAAGATGACAAGGCAAGTATTGATGACATTATCCATTGGTAAATATGAAGATGAGGTGCTTTGTGATATGGTTACTATGCATGTAAGCCATTTACTCTTGGGAAGACCATGGCAGTACGATCGGAGGGTTATCCATGATGGATTTACAAATAGGTATTCTTTCACTCATAGAAAATAACCTATTATTCTTGTGTCATTGAATCCAGAAAAGGTTAGGGAGAACCAATTAAAGTTATAAAGATCAAATAACCAAAAGAAAGAAAAAGAAGTGAAGGCTAAAATTGAAAAAAAAAAGATTTACAAAAAAAAGAAAAACAGAAAAACATTGATTAGAGAGAAAAAGAAAGAGAAGGGATTTTGACCATAGTGAGAGCAAGAGAGGAAAAATTCATTACATTGTAAAAAAAAAAGTGAGATCAAGAGAGCATTATTTTCACACCAGCCCCTTATTGTACTCATGTACAAGGAGGCTCTTTTATGTACTAATCATTCGTCGGTGCTTTGCCGAGCGATATTGTTTCTCTTTTGCAGGAGTTTAAAGATTTCTTTCTCAAAGAGGTACCTTGTGGATTACCTCCAATCCAAGAGATTGAACATCAGATTGATTTCATACTAGGTGTGTCAAAACCAACCTGCTAATAGGAGTAATCCCGAGGATACTAAGGAATTTTAGAGGCAAGTAGGTGAATTATTGGAGAAGGGGTATGTGCATGAAACCATGAGTCCTTGCGCGGTTCTGGTGCTATTAATCTCTAAGAAGGATGGAACATGGAGGATGTGTGTTGACTACCGAGCCATCAACAACATAACGGTAAAGTATCGTCATCCCATTCCTAGATTAGACGATATGCTGGATGAATTGCATGGTTCTTGTGTCCTTACAAAAGTGGATCTGAAGAGTGGATATCATCAAATTAGGATGAAAGAAGGTGATAAATGGAAAATTGCTTTTAAGACTAAATATGGTTTGTATGAGTGGTTAGTGATGCCTTTCGGTTTAACTAATGCTCCGAGCATATTTATGCGTTTGATGAACCATGTTTTATGTGCATATATTGGCAGATTTGTCATCGTGTATTTTGATGATATCCTAATTTATAGGAAAAACTTGAAAGATCATGTAATACATTTGAGATTTGTGTTGGAAATTCTAAGGAAAGAAAAGTTGTTTGCTAATCTCAAGAAGTGCACCTTTTACATGGATAAACTTGTTTTTCATGGTTTTGTTGTTAGCAAGAAAGTAATTGAGGTGGATGAGAAAAAGGTTAAGGCAATCCAAGAGTGGCCAACACCTACAACCATCAGCCAAGTGAGGAGTTTCCACGGCTTAGCTAGCTTTTATAGACGGTTTGTGCGTGATTTTAGTAGCTTAGTCACACCTCTTACTGAAGTCATCAAGAAAAATATGTTGTTTAAGTAGGGGGAAGAACAAGAAAAGGCATTTCATCTGATCAAAGAAATTTTAACTAATGCACCTTTCCTTTGCTTGTTTTACCTAACTTTACTGAAACTTTTGAAATTAAGTGTGATGCTTCAGGAATAGGTATTGGAGCTGTTTTGATGCAAGAAGGTCATCCAATTGCTTATTTTAGTGAAAAGTTGAGTGGGGTAACCCTAAAGTACCCTACTTATGATAAAGAGATGTAATCCTTGGTAAGGGCTTTGGAAAATTGACAGCATTATCTATGGCCAAAGGAATTTATGATTCACACGGATCATGAGTCTTTGAAGCATTTGAAAGGACAATAAAATTTGAACATACATCATGCCAAGTGGGTGGAATTCATTGAAACATTTCCTTATATGATCAAATATAAACAAGGTAAGGAAAATGTGGTAGTTGATGCATTGTCCTGAAGGTATGCTTTACTTTTCATTTTAGATACAAAATTGCTCGGCTTTGAATACATTAAGGATTTGTATGCACAAGATTCTGATTTTGGTGATGTGTTCAATGCATGTGAAAAAATGGCATTTGGTAAGTTTTTTAAACATGAAGGATTGTTGTTTCTAGAAAATAAACTATGTGTGCCTATGTGTTCTCTACATGAATTGCTTGTGGGAGAAGCTCATGGTGGTGGTTTTATGGGTCATTTTGGTGCAGCTAAGACATTAGGAATTTTGCATGATCATTTTTTTTTTTTGCCCCATATGAAACGTGATGTGGAAAGATTCTGTAAGAAATGCATCACTTGTAAACAAGCCAAGTCTATGTAACACCAATAAGATTGCCTCAGGACAAAAATTATCAACAGATGGTTCATTGTGCACTGATGTACTTTCAGAACTGGACTAAGGCTCCACAAGATGAGATAAGTTATGCAAAGGGGCAGGAGTAATGGACTTAGAGGGTGACATATTTGGAGACTCGGGACTAAAATGATAAGGGGCAGAAGGAGACATAACAACAACATTATTGTGATTATAACAGGCATGATCGAAGGAGTAACTGAAGAGGGAGGGGACTTAGAAATGGATGCTAAGATAGCATAGGAGAAGACATGTTTATTGAAAACCACATGCCATGAAATATATGTTCGTTTGCTAAGAACATCAAAACAAACATATCCTTTATAATGATATTCATAGCCTAAAAATACACATATAAGAGTCTTGCATTGTAACTTATTGCTATTATAGGGACGCAATAAGGGAAAACAAGCACAACCAAAGATACGTGGATGAGTAATGACAAGGACTGTTTTGAATAAGAGTTCATAAGGTGATTTGTAATGCAATACTGGGGAAGGCATTCTATTAATGAGGTATGATGCTGTATGTATAGCATAAGACCAAAAAATGAAAGGCATTTTAGCATGATGAAGTAATTTAATAGTTGTTTCAACTAGGTGGCAAGGCCATTATGCTCAGGAGTATAGGGACAAGGTTTTTTATGGACAATCTCTTTAGTGGTGAGAAACAGTTGAAAGGATTTACTAATGTACTCACCACCTCCATCATTTTAAAGAATTTGAATATGACATGAAAACTGTGTGTGAACATATTGATAGAAGGCAATGAGCACAAAACACACATCATTTTTATTTATTAATGGAAACAACAAACAATACCGTGAACATTCATCAATAAATGTCACATAATATCTATAGCCATCAAAAGACATACAAGGAGAAGGCCCCCACAAATCACTATGAACAATTTGAAAAGATATTACAGACTTAGTAGAGCTGGAATGAAATGGAAGTTTAGTAAATTTGCCATGAAGACAACTATGACACATGCTGGAAATAGAATCAACAGTACATTTGACAGCAACCTTGTGTAACATCAAGGTAACTATTTTATTAGTAGGATGCCTTAACCTACTGTGCCAGGTAGAAGAGAGAACGAATTGACCCAAATAAGCTTGAGGCTGGGAATGAAGAGTAAACAAACCAAAACTAGACTTGGGAACAAATTGTAAAGGATAAAGTCCATTACTGTTGTATCCTTTGAAGATTATCCTCCTTATGGCCTTATCATGTATCCAAAAACAAAATGCATCAAAGATTAGATGATAATTATTGTCCAAACACAATCTATGCACTGATAGAAGGTTCTGTGTCAGTTGTGGAACATATAAGACTGACTTCACTGTAAGAGAAGCAAAATTTATGGGGATCACATAATTCTCAACATGAGACACCAACAAACCTTCACCATTAGTAGTTTGCACAATATCATTGATAGGAAAAGGAGCTGCTAGAGACAGATTATGCAGTTCAGAGGTCATGTGGTGTGTAGCTCCATAATCAACCAGCCACACTTGAGATGAAGATAGGGATGGATGCACTACTTGATTCATAGCTTGCAGGTGGTTTGGAGTTCCAGAATCATCCACCCATACTTGAGATGAAGATGGGGATGGATGCACTATTGTATTCATAGCTTGCATGCCATGTGATACACCACTAGACTAAGCTAGAACTGAATGATAATTGATAGAACCACTAAAATTTGGTCCTCTATCATTGTAGAAATAATACCATGTGGTAAGGTTTGTTCTACCACAAATATTATAGTTGTTTTTCTCATCTAGACTGAAGTCACATACAGGAGCAAGATGACCTTCATGATTGCAAAGTTGACACACTAGCATACTTGAGATAGATGCATAAGCAGGAAAGGAACCAAGGACACCAGGGGTCACATGTTGCAAATTCGATGATTTAACAAGATATTGAGGTCTGTGATGCATATTTCAGAATCCTTGATTAAATCTACCCTTGTGTCTACCTCTATTGAATGACTTATATCCCCCATTATCATAAGAGCTATATGCATTTGCTCTATGATGCTACTGACCAAATGATGGATGTGACATGGCAGATTTAGAGGTATGCATAGCAGTGAGATAACTATGAGTTTCAAGAATAATTGTTTCCATAATTTTCTCCTTAGCAAGCAACTGAGACCTAAACTCTTTTAATATAATAACACTTTCTTTACCTCTAATTACGAACCGGAAAGTGTTATATTCTGATGGAAGACCATTCAGTGCTAGGATTATAATATCTTCATCAGCAAAGTGTACTCCTGCAGCAGTCAAGTAGTCTCTAGCCTCTTTAATCTTAAGAAGGTATTGACTAATTGTATCTACCACTTTCCTAATATTCTAGAGATTTGACTTCATTTGAAAAATACTAGTCTTAGACATTATGGAAAACTGCTCAATCAACCAATTCCATAGGTCTCTAGAACTAACACTGCCAATTGCACAAGACATAGCAATTGGAGATAATGTAGTAGTGATTAACTATATAAGTGCTCTATCATGTAATTTCCATATTAAAACATCATCACATTCAATTGAAGAAGGAGAATTATGTGTACCACATTCATCCACTTTGACAGACAAGGGACAAAGGTAAGTTCCATCCACAAACTTAGGCCCCGTTTGTTTGCTGGAAAGTGATTTCCTTTTGGAAAGTGCATTCCGGGGAAAATGAATTCCTAGAAAGTGAATTCTTAGAAAGTGAATTCCGATATTTGGCAGTGTTATGGAAAATGAACTGAAAAACACTTTCCAGTGTTTGTTTATGTTATGGAAAATGATCTGGAAAATAATTTATTAATAAATTAATTTTTTTTTCAAGTTTATTAAAATAATGAGGAACAAATCTTACAAATTAAAAAGTTGAATGAGAATGAAATTGAAAAAAAATATAATTTCATAAATTATCTCAAATAAAATAAATAATAATCAAAATAATAGAGATCAAATCTAAAAAAAATTTAAAAAAAAAATAAAAGGTGAATAAATTAAAATAATAATAATAATTAACATTTCATAAATTATTTCAAATAAAATAAGTAACAATAAAAAAAATGAGGACCAAATTTGATAGATAAAAAATTTCAATAAAAAAATGATAAGAAAAAAGCAAATAGCAATTATAAAAATAAGAACCAAAATTAATATAAAAATTAAATTTTAAGAGATGGAATTGAAAAATAAATATTCAAAACAAATTATATATAGCAATCAAAAGTTTGAGGATCAAATTTGATATAATCAGCAAATAATGACATTTCTAAATTTTTCACAACTTCCGGAAAATGTTTTCCGCCCAAATTTTCCGGAAAACACTTTCCTGAAAACCAAGCCAAATTCTTCTTTGACTGGAAAGTGTTTTCCGTTGATCAACTTTCCAGAAGACAAACAAACACAGGAAAGTTTGGAAAGTGGTTTCCCGGAAAGTGGTTTCCCGGAAAGTAAATTCCAGGAAACAAACGGGGCCTTAATGATTCTATTGCTTTCCAGTAGCAAACACATTTGAAAGTGCCAAGTCAGATAGTTTGTATCATCGAGTTTCACGTTCACTGAGGTGAAGATTGTTGTAATTAGAGTTGTAATTGGGGATTGCAAAATCTGGAGTTATGCTGCTGTAACCATGACTGCAAGATTGATAACCTCATGAGTATCTTTGATCACCCACTTGATAAGCTCAGTGACAACTTTTGAAAGAAAATTTATGAAAACAGAGAAGAGGATTTTACAGAGGATTTGAATTGTTGAATTAAGAAGAAAGATTGCGGAAGCAGTGAATTTGAATTGTCTACGTTAGCATTTCTAGCTCTGATACCATGTGAAGATTAGAGGAAGAAGGTAATCTCACTGAAGCAGAGGGGGAAGAAGATGAAGAGAGAATGAGAGGGAAATATTGAAAATTCAAATTTTTTATTTATTGTTACTATTTTGTTACACACATAATACGAATGCCTTATATTTATATACAAAGGAAAATACGTACGTATGCATACTCATATGTATGCATACTATACTCTATCACTCTCTGCATGAGCTGCTATAACAGCTCATGCATGGGGAAGCTATTCTAGTAGCCAAAATAGCTTCCCCGGTAGAGTCCATGTATATATATATATATATATATATATAGCTCTTCAAATGTATAGCTCTTCAAATGGTATTCCTGTTGGAGTTGTCCTAAGAAGACTGGTTGTGGCATGGCTTCAATGCAAAGTGCTTAGAGAGCATTGGCACTATCCAATTCGCAATTTCAACATAGTTTTCCCAGCGTTAGATGACATCTTCTTTGGTAATGAACATCATTTTCAATGCCATATTTGCTTGAAACTAGTTACCTGGATTTAATTTGCTTCTGTTGCACAGCCCGAGTCATAGCCTGACAGGATACCGAGTTTGTATGTTTTTAGTAGTTTTCTTGCAAACTATTCCTATAATTGACCAAGTCATTTTCCATTTAGCAAGGTGTATGGGCAGCCTGCATTTCTTGTCCCTGTCATCTTCAGCTCACGATCTTTTCACTAGGCTGATTTTTGTTATTTGAAGCTTCTATATATGTTGAGGATAATTTATTTTATTTTTATCACATGATAGTTATTATTAGGCAAAGATTCTTTAGGTAAGAGATATTTACCCCACTAAATGCGATGGAGAACCCCCAAAAAATCGTAACTAAGTTATTAAATAATGTCTAAACCAATTTAATGAAGGAATGGGAGGGGCCCTTTAAGAAGACCTTTCGAAAATTCTCAAAATGAAAGATGGTTCCAAGATCTTATCGAAAGTACATGAGGAATTTAATATATCAGGAACTTAATATAATATGAAAGATGGTGGTTACCCAGCTAAATTAATTAATATCCCTTCATAATTAACGTCAGGACATCAGTATTGACCTTAATAATGAAGTAATAGTGTGAACTTGGAATTTGACTTGGTTTTCTTTAATATATTGTAGATAATAAAAATACAAGAAACACATTACAGATCACTTTAGATGATATCACACTATGATTGTAGTCAGCGGGTGATTTTCTTCTAGAGACAAGATCGAGCAGAAAACGTATTAATTAAGGAAAAGCCAAAGCTAAAAAGCTTCGTATTTATTTAAAATTTATTTATGCCCAACTCATGATAGTAGGCAATCGAGCATCCTCTCACAGGATTGCAGTAGATTAATTATAGTACTGATCAATATCATCATTCTGACACCATTTTACTCTTGATTTCTGGTGCATTACCTGTATCTGGTTCAAACACAACAGGAAGAGGGTTGGCATTGGGAACCAATCTGTTGACAACGCTGCCAACTGGGACGCATGAGCATTCACAGAAGGGGTCGGAGATTGGACAATAAGAAAGCTGATACAAACTATTATCAACTCCATACTTGGTGATCTTGAACTGATTCAATCGATCAACACCTCCTGTGGTCACAACGAATCCTCGCATTGTTGGTCTCAATTCAATCTTCCACATGGTTGTCACGCCCGCCATCCTGCATGTGGCTGCATCGAAGTTCAAATTCAGATAAGTGCCTTCACGGATGACACTGTCGTTGGATTCTACAACTTGTGAGAATGTTATTGGGAGCTTATCGCTCATGGGGGAAAGTGTGACATCTGAATTGCATATGATCCGGCTAGTCGCAGAGACCGCAAGAGTTGTTGTGTTATCTTCATCCGAAGTGGCTCTGATGAAGTAACGAGTATCAGCTGTGACCTCATTACCGAAGACATCGATCACAGCTTCAGGATCTGCGGCCTGAACGGCCTGTGGAAATGAAGTTGCTGTGAAGGCAAAGAGAAGAAAGGAGAGCGCTAGAAATTTAGTGATCTTCATTTTTGAATATGAGTAGTAGTTATCAGAGTATTGTTTGTTGTTGCTGATGTGGTGAAAGAATGCATAGAGAGCTTAGATTTATAGGCAGCAAGCACTTCGACTACATTTCTTACAACAATTTAAAAAAAAAAAAAAAAGATGAGCCACTTGCACCTCCTGCTTTCTTGATTCGTTCAACAAAAGTGTTCTGCTCGTGCTCATTGGGTTATAATAATATCCGATCAATTAAACAAAGAGATGCATGGTTAATGATGGAGTTTATATTTAATCAGTTTTCTAGTAGCATCACATGCATAACAATTTATTTCAATTTAAATCCATTTATAATTAAATCAAGGTTTTAATTTTTCCCAAGTAATTTCATTTTAATCTTACACTTTTAATTATTTATTTTATTTAATTGATAAATATATAAATGTAGAAACACTCGCTGCAATTGAAAGTTTATTTATGTATTGCATTTGTATGATAAAAAAAAAAACATGTCTTTGGAATAAAGCAAAATGAGACGTTGCACGAAATTCTTCTTAAAATTAATTAATATTTGAAAACAAGTACGTTTCGTTGGTAGTAGTGATCTTAACTTTATCCATATCTTCTTGCACTAAAAATCTTATTGATTTAATAGAAATATAGTTGCCGAGATCGTGGAATTTTCAATCCTGATATTATCTGTAGTTGATGTGTGTGAAAGAGGTGTAGGCAAGTGACAGCCTATGGTAAAGAGTTGTATAATAGGTTTGGAGCTCCACTTGTTTGATTCATCCCCCAGAAGTATTTTACTATCATACGCAGGGATGGCTATTTACATAGGCTGTATAGGAAGTCTAAAGTTGTAGGCTACCTAACATAGACTGTAGGCCACCTAACTTAAACGGTAGGCTACTCGTATAGATAAGTAGCTCTTCATTCAACAAACGCAATTCAGCACGGTCTCATTGCTGTAACTAAGATAAGATGCGTTATCCTGGCAAAAATTGTAACTAAGACAAGATGCGGTATCCTGGCAAAAACGTGGTCTTGTTCTTGTAACAGGGAAAGGAGGGATACTTTCAATTACTCTTTCGTATATATAATTTCTATAATTGATATTTACCAGGGTGATTTATGAGTAAGAATTTTTTTTTTTATGTTTTAATTTAAATTCCTTGCTATATTCTATATAATAAGAATAAAATAATTTTTGATGAGTAATTTGACCTGATAACATATCATATGTTGAAAAGTCATTACTAGTCTACATTAGATATGTTTGATATTATTTTTACTTTTATGATTGAAGTTTTGAAAAAACAGTTTCATAAAAAATATTTTTTACTGCGGTTCAAAATAAAGAGTGAAGTGTTTAGTTAAAAATGTAGTTGAGTTTGAGGTTAATGAAAAACAAATTTAAGTGTTTAATTACCAAACTTTTCATATTACTTTCAACTTGTGAAATTACTTTAAAGTGTGTGTGTATATTGTTTTTTAAATATTTAATAATTATAATAATAAAATGGAATTAATATATCAAGTAAATTAAACACTTGTTTTTATTCTCCTATCAAACTACTTGTAATTTCATTACGAACCAAATCCATATGTGAAAGCCTCTGTGATCTCGGAATAATATATGGTAAAATATCACCTGAAGCAAAATTAGGATTGCAAGACAAAAATTATATTGTGATCTTATTCTAATATATTTATTTATATTTTAATTAATTTTTAGATTATTTTAATATTAAAAATATATTTTTTATATTAATAAACATATGTTATGTAAAAATTATTTATATTTTAATTAATTTTTAAAATATTTTAATATTAAAAATATATTTTTTATATTAATAAACATATATTATGTAAAAATTATTTATATTTTAGTTAATTTTAATATTAAAAATATATTTTTTAAAAAAGTTATTACAGACTTACGTTAATCCCAAGCATGTATCATATATACTTATATATTTTTTCCTTCAACAATACACAATACTCCAAAAAAAACTAGGTACATTCAAAAGCAAGAGATCATAAATTAACAATACTACAAAACTTAGTTCCAAACTTACCTGGAAAAATAATTATATTAAGCAGACCAAATACGTAATCAAACAGAAAAATGCAAAGTGAATCCAGAATCTCAAAGCCTGGAACGAAAAATATTAAATTCAAATATAATATTGTTTTCAAATGTTTATAATAAAATTCAATTATGATTTAAAATAATAAATCATTTTCTACAAGTCACATCAAATAAATTTCAAGTCATATTATTTCAAGCTTGAAATATTTTATCTTACTAGGTTAATATATAACATCTTTTTTTAATTACCGCAATTGCAATTACATTTGATTAGCATAAATTATATTTTACCTGTGTTAATATTTCTAGTTTGTTTGGAGAATGCATGTCTAGTTCTTTTAGATTTTAATATAAATTTACATAATTTATATTTAAAAACGAGTTTATGGTAATTAAATAAAAAAAGCATTATGGTAATTAAATAATTAAAGCATTATGGTAATAGTTCTTTATTTGTATTTCTAACTTTTTCTCATTTATAATACAATTGATGGTTGTAATATAATTTTTCTTAAACCGTACTTTTGTTACAGATCACGAAGTATTATAAACCTCTTTCTGTAAAGAAATTAAATAGAAAAACTAAATTCATATGATAATTATACAATACGTTAGGGATACTTTACGACACTGCCGTCGGATAGCCACGAGAGAACTTCTATGGAAAAATAGACTGAGTACAACGTGAACCTGAGATCCAATCTGTCGAAGTGCGGGAACCTTTACGCCTTTAATACCATGCCTTTAATACGATGCCTGCAGCTAACATTTCAGACTTCTGGAATCGCATTTTCTTCTGTTCCAGGGCAGTCATTTCGTTTTTTCGGGATGAACTTATCGTGCGCTACGCCAGGCAGACCGGCCTCTGCAGCCTCTTTTCAGCAGCTGAAAGAAAATATATTGAATCAACCATGACGCCAAATATGTGGATTTGCCGAGGTGCCCAACATTCCGAGGAACGAATCTTCGTAGCTCAGTACTTCAAGTACTGCCTTTCCGAAAATAGGCTTCTTTCAAAGAAGCGAGCGATGGGATACACCTTGGATCGGGAAGAGAGATGGGAAAAAGACAGCACCACAAAGGCTTCTTTCTTCAGAAAAAGAGGGCTGGAACCAAGACTAAGACGACGCAGAACATAATTAGGCCCTAGCCCCGGCCCGTATGATTTTTTTTTTTTGGAGTCAAAGCAAGTTAAGAGAAACCATTAAATTTGAATCATGAATCTCAATAATTTCAATTTTCAGCATTCTTTGAGATAAAACAAAGAAAAATAGATCTTTAGATTAAAAAAATATATTTTAAATCATTTAATTAAAAAAATAGATTAAGAAAATGGATTGCCGGAGAGAATTTTCTATTTTCAAATGGTTCCTATACCTTTTTTTTTCTTTTTATGTTCTTTTATTCCAAACTCCTTAGAAAAGACACAAAGACGTCAAAATATTTTCTTTTATTTCAAACGTTAGAAATCTTATTTGAAATATTATATAGAATGATGGGTAGCAAGAATTCTAGCTCAACCTGAAAAAAGGCCTTAACAATAAGTGTGCATATTTCACAAAGATTTCAAGCATAGAACAAAATGAAAGTTTTGGAATGAAACAAGATTAGGGCATTAATAGAAATTTACTTATCTTCATTGTCGAGATCAATATTAGTTATCCCATTATCTTGCTTTCCTGTTCATTTGTTGAAAGAGGGCAAACTTTGGATTATTTGTTACAATTAATTCAACGTGCACCTCTTGTTTGACAGAACTACAAATTATAGTTCGATGACACAAGGAGTTGTGGTCTAGTTTTTTGAGCTTTTGCACCTCTTGATTTACTCGTGCTTAATGGCTTGCAATATTCGATCAATTAAAATATTTCCTCATCTCAAATCTCGAACAAAACAACAAATATTTGTCATGTTATTTTAAGTATTTTATCCTGACTTTCCTTTTGAAATGATGAATGTAATGTTTTAAAAATAATTCATATGTTATTGATGAGCTGGAAGAATGCGTAGAGAGCTTGGATGTATAGGGAGAAAGGATTCGTACTAATCCAAACTGAATCAAGTCTTTGTCTGCATTATAACAGTGAAGAGGTGTGTTTTTTTTCGCGCTTTGCACCCCGTCATCCCTTGATTTGGAAGACAACGACACGCGATGAAAATAAAGGTGTGTTTTATAGTCATAAAAATTACATCTATAAATATCAGGAGTCGCCACATAGTATTACGGTCACTAAAAAAAAATATTGGTCTGCGAGAGTCTAAGTAAAGGGATTTGTTGTGCAAGGAGAAGTCGCATCACCTCCATTGCACCCTACTTAAAGTAAGTTGTATTATTGTTCGATTGTTTTTCTAAGTTTAAAATTTTTTACACTGCAGTTTCAAAAACTATTTTTTGTTTGTGGGTGTAATTTACAATGTAATTTTACACTGCAATTTAAATTTTTTTTTCTTATCTAAGGATGTACTTTACAATGTAATTTTACACCGTAGTTAAAAATCTTTTTTCTATGGACATACTTTACAACGTAATTTTACACTGCAGTAAAAAAACTCTTTTTTATCTGCGGTTGTACTTTACAATATAGTTTTATACCATGATAATATATATTTTATCGTGACTTTCTTTTTTAAATGATGAATGTAAAGTTTTAAAAATAATTCATAATTTATTGATGAGCTAGAAGAATGCGTAGAGAGCTTGGATGTATAGGGAGAAAGGATTCGTATTAATTAATCCAAACTGAATCAAGCCTTTGTCTGCATTATCACAGTGAAGAGGTGGATCAAGTGCAAAATTCATGAGAAAAGATACACATAATTTATAAACTATTCCACCAGGATCGGAAAGTGTATACATAAAAAGCAATATTATTGCACAAATATGGCAAGTTTGATTTTCAGAAAAAGTTGAGGACACAAGTTAAATAACCATAATATGTACTCCCATCAAGTTCCTCAAGGTTTTCTATTGACATGGTATCCAGTGATATATTATTGCCAACAATCTTTAATACGGATAGAGCACAATTGAAAATTAAGGAAAAGCGAAGGCTAAGAAGATTATTATTTATTTACGTTTTATTTATTACCCTATGATTGTAGAACCCACATGATTTTCTAGTGACAATATTCAAGCGACAACCCAAGATATATATATATAGATAGATAGAGAGAGGGGGAGGGGGAGAGACGTAACGGTGAATAGTTGAATTCCCCTCCTTTTCTCTTTCCTGCGTGCAAAAGAACACACCATTGTTTATTGAGTGTTTATTATAGTTCCTGATTTTTCGATTGTTTTGTATGGTCTTTTTTTTTTTGTTGTAGAAGTTTTAATTTTTTTTAATTTTATTATTCAATTGAAATTGATTATATATTATAGTTTCATTTCAATCCCCAGTTTTTTAATTTCCGGATTGATTTTAAATCATTAATATTTTCAGTATCAATTTTTTTTGAGATTTTGTATCACTTGATTTACTCGTGCTTAATAGGTTATAAGATTCAATCTGTTAAAAATATTTCCTCATCTCAAATCTCGAAGAAAACAACAAATATTTGTCATCTTATTTTAAGTATTTTATCCTGACTTTCTTTTTTAAATGATGAATGTAATGTTTTAAAAATAATTCATATGTTATTGATGAGCTGGAAGAATGCGTAGAGAGCTTGGATTTACAGGGAGAAAGGATTCGTATTAATCCAAACTTAATCAAGTTTTTGTCTGCATTATCACAGTGAAGAGCACAATTAAAGTTCCGAACCCTTCTCTGATGATCATGCGTCCCAGCTGGCACCATTAAAATCTTTGTAGCAAAACAAAAGAACAAGTTCATTCCTCTGCCCCGATCTGCGAAACCACCTCTGCCATTCCAAAAGCTGAAATCTTTGTAGCAGCAGCATCCCCTTCAACGGAACCAGCAGCCCCTTCCACGCCAGCAGCAGCAGCAGCTTGTAGACCTCTCCACCAGCAGCAACTTCTTTGAAAACATTTTTGAATCTGTGAAGATATATTTTGAAATATTTCCTTTCTAGCTACTGTATCAGCCCCTTAGAAGATCCTTCAATAAATTTAAATTTGAAGAGGCTAAGTAGTTGTTAATTTCTCGCTAAAGGAATCGAATGGGAGAAGGTTTGGTTTTGTCACCACAGAATCAAGATTGTCACGGGCTATTTTTGTGGACCATTTTAATGATCCATCATGGTTTGGTTCATAAAAATTACGAGCTACTGGGGCAAGCTTCAATCGTTATCATGCTACAGTACCACCACAATCACCTCCTCAACATACGCCAACAAGATTTCAGACTCCTATTAGCCTCAAACTGTACTCTCTATCTTCGATTAGTGACCAGTTAAACAGCACAAAATCAAGACACGACCAGCAAGATTTCAAACTATCGAAGATGTTGGTTGTTTTGTAATCCCAAAATTTATCGAGAAATTCTGCATTTTGTACCTCCTTTTTTCTTTAATATATTTTGCCCATAGCAGTGAAAGTAAAAAAGCATATGAAATTTGTCCCAATCTGAATCCAGTATGTGAACGTCAAAATTATGTTGATTTTAATCAATTTTAAATATCTTAAATATTAATATAAATTGATTAATTGACCAATCATGTTAAGAAATCATCTCACCTAAAAATTTAAGGTATTAGGTGAGGCCCAAAAATAAGATTTATGTTATTCTTTAACACCTCCCTCAAGTGAAAGTTTTTTTGGCTTGAAACTTGCACAGACCCACACTACCTTGTGCTTGATTTTTATCAAATGGAATGTGGATGTTGAGATTCGAACTCTTGACTGCTGGGTCAACAAGACTTTATACCATGTTAAGAAACAATCTCACTTAAAAATTTAAGCTATTAGCTGAAGTAGCAGAATATGATTTATATTATTTTTTAACGCAGCTCTTCAAGTGAAAACCCTCTGATACAATGTTAAGAATTCATCTCACTAAAAAGTTTAAACTTTTAGGTGAAGTCACAGAATATAATTTATATTATTCTCTAACAAATCACACTTAATAAGTGCAAACCATTATTTTTTATTAATTTCAAACCTATTTTCTCATATAACCTTTCCTATATATGGATTGGAATAAAATTGAAAGAATTTTATATTGAATTTAACTTAGGACCTAAGAACCCACTAAAACAGGCAAGAAAACAACTAGCCTGCACTGGCATTTCGTTCCGAACATTTAGATGATATCACCCAGATGATTTTCTAGTGACCATATCAAGCAACAACCGAGTGTAGATATATATATATATATATATATATATATATATATAGAGAGAGAGAGAGAGAGAGTCGACATGAAAATTATTTATTTATGTTTTATTTATGCCCGTCACCTGGTAGTAGGCGATCGAGCTCGATCATACAGGATTGCAGTGGATAATAGTACTGGTTCAAACATGATAATAGGCAAACGACTTCCCTAAATATCATTCTGACACCATTTTTTTCTAGATTGTTTGTGCTCCATCGTCATGTCGTTGAAACTTAACAAGAAGAGGGTCGGCATTGGGAACCAAGTTCTTGTCACCGTTGACGCCAACTAGAACGCATGAGCATGTACAGAAGGGTTCACCCATTGGACAAAAAGAAAGCTGATATAAATCATCATGATCTTCAGACTTTGTGATCATAAACTGATTCAATCGATCAACACCTCCTGTGGTCACAACGTATCCTCCCGTTGCTTGATTGAAAGCAACCATCCACGTCGTTGAGTCTTTATCAAAGCTCACAGTTAGATAATTGCCTTCGCGGATGACACTATCGTTGGATTTTGTGACTGGTGAAAAAGTTACTGGGAGGCTCTCGTTCTCTGTGGAAAGTACAACAAATTTGCCAGACGCAGTGACCGCAAATGTTGTTGTATTGTCAGTCGAGGAGGCTACGATAAAATAACGAGCACCGGCGAGCACCGCATGATCAAACATATCGAGCACAGCTGCAGCATCTTCGGTATGAACGGCCTCAGGAAATGAAGTTGCTATGAAGGCAAAGAGAAAGAAGGAGAGCCCTAGAAACTTAGTGATCTTCATATTTGTTGAATATAAGTGCTATTTGTTATCTCAATATCGTGTCTTGTTGATGATTTGTTCAAAGGATGCATGGAGAGCGTATATTTATATTGACCAGGCATTTGGATTATTTGTTACAGTTAATTGCAAAATTCCACAAAAATATAATTTTTAGTGTTTTACTCGTGCTGATTATCGACATAACTACAAGTTAAAGTCATATGGCAAAGAGTTGTCGTATTGGTTTTCAGCTCTAGCCTCTTGCACAATTTGTTTCCTTAGATTTATCCCACAAAAATGTTTTATTCGTGCTTCATAGAATATATTTGATCCGATCAATTACCTTACATTTTTCAGGTCTCTTAAATATATATAAATAAACTATATTATTTGTTGCTATTTAATTTTTGATCGATTATGTTTTAAAAAAATAAAAAAATATTAAAAAAAATAAAAATCCAACAATACCTGGTACAAGATTAAAATTGAAAAGGGCAGGAACCAGAAAAAAATATTTTTTACTATAAATGAAATCGCAAGGCATGTAAGAAAGGGGGGACAAAAAAATCTATGCACACAGAAACCCTAAAAAAAAAAAAAAAAAAGCCGCCAGCTCCCTTTTGGGCAGCTGCAGCCCCCCCATTCTCTCATCCGTCTCCCAGTTACAACCACCGACCGGCCAACCTCTTCCTTGTCTCCTCCAGCTTCAGCCGACACAACCCCCTCCCTTTGGCAACTGCGTCGTCACTGCCTTCCCCTCCATTTTCCACCGGCCACCCTCCTCCTCCATCTCCTTACCGTCGGCCATGCCTCAGTTCCCTCAATTAGGATAAATAAACGATCTCAGCCATTAATGAAATTGAATAAATTTAGACTTTCTTAAAACGAAGGACTTCCAAACTTCAGCAACTATGTTGATGACGCAATCGTATCCAGATTTGGCTTTGCATTTGTCGCCTGCTCTGCCTCAATTTTTTCCTGATCTGCATTTGAATTGCTGCCTGATCTGCATGCATTTGCCTCTTGATTTGCATCACTCTTATTAGGGCAAGTCCAATAACAAGAGCTATTTTTAAGAGCCAAATTATAGAAATGACTATTTGAATAGTGTATAAATAGCTCTTGAGCTGATTTGGTCTCCAATGGTAAAAAGTTTTTTTTTTTTAATCTTGTTTTAAATTAAATTAAATTAAATTATTTTGTATATAGTGTAATTATACAATTCATTATACAATTAATACGAGTGAATTATATAATTAAATAATTATTTTTGAAAAACCCGCCAACAATAAGATTAATTTATTTCATTTAAAAAAATAAAAAATGAATTTAATTTTAATTTAAAGATCCAGAATATATGAAATTTAAAATTTTAAAATGTTGAATTTTTTTCCAAAATTTTAATTTAAAAATTTGAAATTTTTTTCCAAAGTTTCTTCATCGTGTTCTTCTTTGCAATCTTTATTTTATTTCATTAAAGTTCGTTATGAATCATTTTAATTTTTATGATGCTTTTGATTTTGACGATGACAGTTCCAGGTTTGTTTGCGAAGTTGCTGCCGAAGAAGAATAAAAAAATTTACAACAGTTCAATACATAAAATTTACACCATTTTTATATCTAACAATAAATTTAAAACATGTAATTAAACTAATTGATCAAAAAATTCACCATTTTTCAATTTCGCATAATTATTTTTTTCACTAACTATTATTATTAATTACCTTTTTTTCCCTAATTATTATTATTAATTACCTCTACAACAATTCAATACATAAAATTTACACAGTTTTTATATCTATCAATAAATTTAAAACATGTAATTAAACTAATTGATCAAAAAAATTCAACATATTTCAATTTCAAATAATTATTTTTTTCAATAAATATTATTAATATTCGAAATTTCTCAATATTACTAATTATTATTTTTACTAAAACTAATTATTAATTATTTATTTTTTTCCTATACATTATTTAATACCCCACCCGAAGCCCTACTTCCACATAACCCTAATTCCATCCATCCCTCTCTTCATTTTTTTCAATCTCCAGCTCTCGCCTCCGTCCCTCTCCTCACTGCGATCTCGCCTTCGTGACTCACCTCTCAGCAACCTCTCGCCGCCGTCCCTCTCCCATGGCCATCTTGCCTCCGTCAATTTCTTCAATCGTTCCCTCTCTGCTCCCTCTCCCCTTCTCCTCTTATTTTTGCCTCTGTCACTCTTCTATTTCCCCCATCCCTTGGCTCCCTCTCCCTCTGTTTTCCCCCCATCTCCCTTGGCTCCCTCTTCCTCTGATCTCTGCTACCTCCCCCCATCTCCCTCGATTCCATCCCTCCCACGAAATCAAAGCATCTGCTCAGTTATGGGTTCTATCATATGGGTTCTTCATTTTCATCAACACACATACCAGAACACAAAAACATAGTTCAAGTTAAGAAACAAACCGAAGATGCAGGGTACTCAGTGGATTTTCAATATTGATGAAGGTATTTTCTCTTATTTTTCTTGTTTGGTTTGCTTGGCAAATATTTTGTGGTAATTGTTGAATTCGTGGCTTATCTTGCTGTGTTGATGGGTGTACTGAGATTTGTTGGGTTGCTGTGTTGATGGGTGTTGAATTGTAAAATTTGTTCGGTTGCTGTGCTTGGTTCTTGTGTTTTGGTTCGGTTTCTCAATTGTGGGTTGTGGGTGTTTTAATTCTGGACAAGCAACGGTAAGATTTTAACGGCTAGTTTTTTATTTGCCTCTGCAGATAAATCATGTAGGAAATGCCTCCTGAAACTGAAGAATCCATTTTGGCTCTTCGTTTGGCTCTTCCCGTTGGAGACAAAAATTTAACAAAAAAAGCCAAATATTTCAAATTTTGCCTTTGCTTGCTCATTTTGCTATGCACGTTGGACTTGCCCTTAGCCTCAAACTATACTCTCCATCTTCGATTAGTGACCAGTTAAACAGCACAAAATCAAGACACGAGCAGCAAAATTTCAAACTATCGAAGATGTTGGTTGTTTTGTAATCCCAAAATTTATCGAGAAATTCTGCATTTTGTACCTCCTTTTTTCTTTAATATATTTTGCCCATAACATTGTGCGTGGAAAAAACATATGAAAATTTGTTGCATTTATACTGAAAACTAAAACAGAATACGAATTTAAATAGTAAATGCACAGTAAAATCATAGTTTCTCTATTCTCATATTTATTATGAATTGTAACAATAAAATTATTATTTTATCTCTTGATGCACAGTAACTTGAGCCTCGGGTCCGAGGTTATTCTTGAATTTTTGCATTTCTGTGTACAGTAATATAACTATAATACCCATATATAACAAAAAACAACATAGTAACAGCCGAGGGAATTAATGTTATTGCACATATATTTTTAAATGACTAAATACAAATATACCTCCATATAAGATAAAATTGCACAATACACGTTAGGGCCAGTAAGGTTACTATGCAATTTAAAAAAAAATATATATACCCCCATATAAGACAAAATCCAAAAGTTGGTTGTAAGGGTATGGCTGTAATTTATTATTTTCTATTATATTTTATGTCACTTTACTGTACGCGCGTTGCCGGACGCGCCATCCATTTCTGACCTCTTGCTGATTTCAGACAGCATGTCTGGCGTTTTCCGACATGTAAAAATGCCTAACTAGCGTCTAGAATGATTCGTCGTCATGTTCTCTTCCTCATGGTGCGACATGATATTCCAAGTTGGTTAGAGACGTGATGGTGATCGATTGAATTTCCTCCCAATTCTCTCTCACCTGTGTGGGAAAGAACACATTCAGACCCTGTTGTTTATTGGGTGTTCATTGTAGTCCCTAATCTTTCGATTGTTTTGTATGGTCCTTAATTATGTTATAAAAGTTTTTATTTGTTTCAATTTTATCCTTCATTTGAAATTGATTATATATTGTAGTTTCATTTCAGTCTCCAGTCTTTTAATTTCCGGATTGATTTTAAATCCTTAATAGTTTTGGTATCAAAGTTTTGATTTGTTTCACTTTTATCCTTCAATTCAAATTGATTATATATTTTAGTTTTATTTTGTTCATCAGGCTTCCAATTTCTGGTTTTGTTTTAAATCCTTTAATTTTTTCGGTATCAAAGTTTATGTTTTTTTCAATTTTGTCCTTAAAATAAAATTTATTATATATTTATTTTACATTTTAGCCCTTATACTTTTAATCTTAGATTTTATTTTAATTCTTTCATTTTTTATATATATTTCTTAAATGGTTCCTGTTTTTTTCCATGTTTATATATGTTCTATGAAGCACGAATAAAACATTTTTGTGGGATAAATCTAAGGAAGCAAGTTGTGCAAGAGGCTAGAGCTGAAAACCAATACGACAACTCTTTGCCATATGACTTTAACTTGTAGTTATGTCGATAATCAGCACGAGTAAAACACTAAAAATTTTATTTTTGTGGAATTTTGCAATTAACTGTAACAAATAATCCAAATGCCTGGTCAATATAAATATACGCTCTCCATGCATCCTTTGAACAAATCATCAACAAGACACGATATTGAGATAACAAATAGCACTTATATTCAACAAATATGAACACTAAGTTTCTAGGGCTCTCCTTCTTTCTCTTTGCCTTCATAGCAACTTCATTTTCTGAGGCCGTTCATACCGAAGATGCTGCAGCAGTGCTCGATGTGTTTAATCATGCGGTGCTCGCCGGTGCTCGTTATTTTATCGAAGCCTCCTCGACTGACAATACAACAACTCTTGCGGTCACTGCATCTGGCATATGCAATTCAGATGTTATACTTTCAACATGGAACGACAGACTCAACATAACGTTTTCACCAACTATAAAATCCAACGATAGTGTCATCCGCGAAGGCACTCAACTAGTTGTGAACTTTGATGCACCCTCAATGGTGACAACGATGTGGATGATTCAATTAAGTCCAACAACGGGAGGGTACGTTGTGACCACAGGAGGTGTTGATCGATTGAATCAGTTTATGATCACAAAGTCTGAAGATCATGATGATTTATATCAGCTTTCTTTTTGTCCAATGGGTGAACCCTTCTGTACATGCCCATGCGTTCCAGTTGGCGTCAACGGTGACAAGAACTTGGTTCCCAATGCCGACCCTCTTCTTGTTAAGTTTCAACGACATGAATATGGAGCTCAAACAATCTAGAAAAAAATGGTGTGAGAATGATATTTAGGGAAGTCGTTTGCCCATTATCATGTTTGAACCAGTACTATTATCCACTGCAATCCTGTATGAGCGAGCTCGATCGCCTACTACCAGGTGACGGGCATAAATAAAACATAAATAAATAATTTTCATGTCGACTCTCTCTCTCTCGCTCTCGCTCTATCTATCTATCTATCTACACTTCGGTGGTTGCTTGATATGGTCACTTGAAATATATCATCTAAATGTTCGGAACGAAATGTCATTGCAGGCTAGTTTTTTTCTTGCCTGTTTCAGTGGGTTCTTAGGTTCTAAGTTAAATTCAATATAAAATTCTTTCAATTTTATTCCAATCCAATATAATAGGAAAGGGTATATGAGAAAAAAGGTTTGAATTTAATAAAAAAATAATGGTTTGCACTTATTAAGTGTGGCCTGTTAGAAAATAATATAAATCATATTCTAGGATTTCACCTAAAAGTTTAAATTTTTAGGTGAGATGAATTCTTAACATTGTATCAGATGGCTTTCACTTCAAAAGGTGTGTTAGAAAATAATATAAATCATATTCTGACACTTCAGCTAACAACTTAAACTTTTAGGTGAGATCATTTCTTAACATGGTATAGAACCTTGTTGACCTAGCGGTCAAGAGTTCGAATCTCACCACCCTCATTCCATTTAATAAAAATCAAGCACAAGATAGTGTGGGTCTGTGCAAGTTTCAAGCTTAAACGACTTTCACTTGAGGAGGTGTGTTACAAAATAATATAAATCATATTCTTCGACCTCACCTAATAGCTTAAATTTTTAGGTGAGATGATTTCTTAACATGATTGGTCAATTAATCAATTTATATTAATTTTTAAGATATTTAAAATTGATTAAAATCAACATAATTTTGACGTTCACATACTGGATTCAGATTGGGACAAATTTCATATGCTTTTTTTACTTTCAATGCCATGGGCAAAATATATTAAAGAAAAAAGGAGGTACAAAATGCAGAATTTCTCGATAAATTTTGGGATTACAAACAACCAACATCTTCGATAGTTTGAAATCTTGCAGCTAGTGTCTTGATTTTGTGCTGTTTAACTGGTCACTAATCGAAGATAGAGAGTACAGTTTGAGGCTAATAGGAGTCTGAAATCTTGTTGGCGTATGTTGAGGAGGTGATTCTGGTGGTACTGTAGCGTGATAACGATTGAAGCTTGCCCCATTTGCTCGTAATTTGTATGAACCAAACCATGATGGATCATTAAAATGGTCCACAAAAATAGCCCGTGACCATCTTGATTCTATGGTGACAAAACCAAACCTTCTCCCATTCGGTTCCTTTAGCGAGAAATTAACAACTACTTAGCCTCTTCAAATTTAAATTTAATGAAGGATCTTCTAAGGGGCTGATAGAGGAGCTAGAAAGGAAATATTTCAAAATATATCTTCACAGATTCAAAAATGGTTTCAAAGAAGTTGCTGCTGGTGGAGAGGTCTACAAGCTGCTGCTGCTGCTGGCGTGGAAGGGGCTGCTGGTTCCGTTGAAGGGGATGCTGCTGCTACAAAGATTTCAGCTTTTGGAATGGCAGAGGTGGTTTCGCAGATCGGGGCAGAGGAATGAACTTTTTCTTTTGTTTTGCTACAAAGATTTTAATGGTGCCAGCTGGGCGCATGAGCATCAGAGAAGGGTTCGGAACTTTAATTGTGCTCTTCACTGTGATAATGAAGACAAAGACTTGATTAAGTTTGGATTAATACGAATCCTTTCTCCCTGTAAATCCAAGCTCTCTACGCATTCTTCCAGCTCATCAATAACATATGAATTATTTTTAAAACATTACATTCATCATTTAAAAAAGAAAGTCAGGATAAAATACTTAAAATAAGATGACAAATATTTGTTGTTTTCTTCGAGATTTGAGATGAGGAAATATTTTTAACAGATCGAATCTTATAAGCTATTAAGAACGAGTAAATCAAGTGATACAAAATGTCAAAAAACTTTGATACCGAAAATATTAAGAATTTAAAATCAATCCGGAAATTAAAAAACTGGGGATTGAAATGAAACTATAATATATAATTAATTTCAATTGAATAACAAAATTGAAACAAATCAAAACTTCTACAACAAAACAATCGAAATATCAGGGACTACAATGAACATTCAATAAACAATGGGGTCTGATGTGTTCTTTCGCACGCAGGAAAGAGAAAAGGAGGGGAATTCAACCGTCTACTCTCCCCCCTCTCTCTCTCTCCCCCCTCTCTCTCTCTATCTATTATATATATATATATATATATATATATATATATATATCTTGGGTTGCTGCTTGAATATTGTCACTAGAAAATCATGTGGGTTCTACAATCATAGGGTAATAAATAAAACGTAAACAAATAATAAGCTTCTTAGCCTTCGCTTTTCCTTAATTTTCAATTGTGCTCTATCCGTATTAAAGATTGTTGGCAATAATATACCATGTCAATAGAAAACCTTGAGGAACTTGATGGGGGTACATATTATGGTTATTTAACTTGTGTCCTCAACTTTTTCTGAAAATCAAACTTGCCATATTTGTGCAATAATATTGCTTTTTAAGTATACACTTTCCGATCCTGGTGGAATAGTTTATAAATTATGTGTATCTTTTCTCATGAATTATGCACTTGATCCACCTCTTCACTGTGATAATGCAGACAAAGGCTTGATTCAGTTTGGATTAATTAATACGAATCCTTTCTCCCTATACATCCAAGCTCTCTACGCATTCTTCCAACTCATCAATAACATATGAATTATTTTTAAAACATTACATTAATCATTTCAAAAGGAAAGTCAGGATAAAATACTTAAAATAAAGATGACAAATATTTGTTGTTTTCTTCGAGATTTGAGATGAGGAAATATTTTTAACAGATCGAATCTTATAACCTATTAAGCACGAGTAAATCAAGTGATACAAAATGTCAAAAAACTTGATACCAAAAATATTAAGGATTTAAAACCAATCTAAAAATTAAAAAACTAGGAATTGAAATGAAACTATAATATATAATCAATATTAATTGAATAACAAAATTGAAACAAATCAAAACTTCTATAACAGAAATAAAGACCATACAAAACTTTTGAAAGATCAGGGATTACAATGAACACCCAATAAACAATGGCGTCTGATGTGTTCTTTCACAGACAGGAAAGAGAAAAGGAGAGGAATTCATGATAATGCAGACAAAGACTTGATTGAGTTTGGATTAATACGAATCCTTTCTCCCTATACATCCAAGCTCTCTACGCATTCTTCCAGCTCATCAATAACATATGAATTATTTCTAAAACATTACATTAATCATTTAAAAAAGAAAGTCAGGATAAAATGCTTAAAATAAGAAGACAAATATTTGTTGTTTTCTTCGAGATTTGAGATGAGGAAATATTTTAAGTGATCGAATCTTGTAAGCCATTAAGCACGAGTAAATCAAGAGGTGCATAAGCTCAAAAAACTAGACCACAACTCCTTGCGCCATAGAACTATAATTTGTAGTTCTGTCAAACAACAGGTGCACGTTGAATTAATTGTAACAAATAATCCAAAGTTTGCCCTCTTTCAACCCATGAACAGGAAAGCAAAATAATGGGATAACTAATATTGATCTCGACAATAAATATAAGTAAATTTCTATTAATACCCTCTTTTTCTGAAGAAAGAAGCCCTTGCAGTCCTGTATTTTTCCCATCTCTCTTTCCTCGAAAAAAATTGAAAAACAATTGAACCGAGAAAAAAAAACTAAAAAAACTGAATTTAAAAAAAAAATATTAAATCTATTAAAATATTTTTAAAAACTTATATTCCGGTTTAGTTTTATTTTTTAAAAGCTAAAACCAGTAAATTACTGCAGCCAAATTAAACAAGTTCATAATTAAAAAAATATATAATATAAAAAAAATTGATAAAACGAAACCGGAAACTTTTTATTTTACACAACTTTGAAATAACTTATAGATTTCAAATTCGTTCAATCTAATCATGCGTACACAGTTAATTAATTGCCTACAAGTAGTTCTTCCCTTGAAAGTAAAACTATATTATAATCAGGGTTTTCAGTTTTGTTTTGGCCCCAACATTTCGAACCAGTTAAAAAACTAAGATAAAACAATGTCGTTTTTATCTCCGTTTAAATTCCACCCCATTCCGGATTTTTCATCCAAATACCGTCCAAAACACTTCGATATCACTTCGCCCATTCTGTTTTGGAAAAATAGTGGTTTTTTAAATAATGAATAATTTTACAATATCAGTTATATCTCTTAATCCGACAGTTAAATTGAGATAAAATTTTACGAGGAGTCTCTTGACATATTTATATACATATTATATTAAAATTTCAAAGCAAACAGATAATATAATAACCATACGAGATTGATGATGACATTCTCATAATTGTTTTTGTGAATACATTTTTTTCATTATTAGGCTTAAAAATCTAAGGATACAAACCCTTGTTTCAACATGCATTTTATGAATACATTATATGTTTCAACAATAGCATATGAATTATTTCTAAAACATTACATTAATCATTTAAAAAAGAAAGTCAGGATAAAATACTTAAAATAAGATGAAAAATATTTGTTGTTTTTTTCAAGATTTAAGATGAGGAAATATTTTAACATATTGAATATTGTAAGCCATTAAGCACGAGTAAATCAAGAGGTGCAAAATCTCAAAATACTTTGATATCGAAAATATTAAGGATTTAAAATCAATCTGGAAATTAAAATACTAAGGAATGAAATGAAACTATAATATATAATCAATTTCAATTGAAAGATAAAATTGAAACAAATCAAAACTTCTACAATATAAATAAAAACCATACTAAATAATCGAAGTTCAGAGACTAGAATGAACACACAATAAACAACGGGGTATGATGTGTTCTTTCACATGCAGGAAAGAGAAAAGGAGGGGAATTCAGCCGACCGTTGTCACGTCTCTCTCTCTCTCTATATATTTAGAGAGAGAGAGAGAGAGACAAACACACACACACTCTTCGCTTGTTGCTTGATATTGTCACTAGAAAATCATGTGGGTTGTACAATCATAGGGAATAAATAAAACATAAATAAATAATAAGCTTCTTAGCTTTCGCTTTTCCTTAATTTTCAATTGTGCTCTATCCATATTAAAGATTGTTGGCAATAAGATATCACTGGATACCATGTCAATAGAAAACCTTGAGGAACTTGATGGGAGTACATATTATGGTTATTTAACTTGTGTCCTCAACTTTTTCCGAAAATCAAACTTTCCATTCTTGTGCAATAATATTGCTTTTTAAGTATACACTTGCCCCATTAGCTCGTAATTTGTATGAACCACACCATGATGGATCATTAAAATGGTCCACAAAAATAGCCCGTGACAATCTTGATTCTATGGTGACAAAACCAAACCTTCTCCCATTCGGTTCCTTTTGCGAGAAATTAACAACTACTTGGCCTCTTCAAATTTAAATTTATTGAAGGATCTTCTAAGGGGCTGATACAGGAGCTAGAAAGGAAATATTTCAAAATATATCTTCACAGATTCAAAAATGTTTTCAAAGAAGTTGCTGCTGGTGGAGAGGTCTACAAGCTGCTGCTGCTGCTGGCGTGGAAGGGGCTGCTGGTTCCGTTGAAGGGGATGCTGCTGCTACAAAGATTTCAGCTTTTGGAATGGCAGAGGTGGTTTCGCAGATCGGGGCAGAGGAATGAACTTGTTCTTTTGTTTTGCTACAAAGATTTTAATGGTGCCAGCTGGGACGCATGATCATCAGAGAAGGGTTCGGAACTTTAATTGTGCTCTTCACTGTGATAATGCAGACAAAGACTTGATTAAGTTTGGATTAATACGAATCCTTTCTCCCTGTAAATCCAAGCTCTCTACGCATTCTTCCAGCTCATCAATAACATATGAATTATTTTTAAAACATTACATTCATCATTTAAAAAAGAAAGTCAGGATAAAATACTTAAAATAAGATGACAAATATTTGTTGTTTTCTTCGAGATTTGAGATGAGGAAATATTTTTAACAGATCGAATCTTATAACCTATTAAGCACGAGTAAATCAAGTGATACAAAATGTCAAAAAACTTTGATACCGAAAATATTAAGGATTTAAAACCAATCCGCAAATTAAAAAACTAGGGATTGAAATGAAACTATAATATATAATCAATATTAATTGAATAACAAAATTGTAACAAATCAAAACTTCTTAAATCGATTAAAATATTTTTAAAAACTTATATTCTGGTTTAGTTGAATTTTTTAAAAGCTAAAACCAGTAAATTACTGCAACCAAATTAAACAAGTTCATAATTAAAAAAATATATAATATAAAAAAAAAATTGATAAAACAAAACTGGAAACTTTTTATTTACACAACTTTGAAATAACTTATAGATTTCAAATTCATTCGATCTTATCATGGGTACACAGTTAATTAATTGCCTACATGTAGTTCTTCCCTTGAAAGTAAAGCTAAATTATAATTATCGCGACGATGATTTTTCACGCTTCGCGCCCCGCCGTCCCCCCGCGTGTTTTGGGGAGACAACGGCGCGCGGTGAAAATTGAGGGTTTTTTACAGCTGTAAAATTTACGACTATAATTATAAGGAGTCACCACCTAGTATTAAGGTTAGTAGGAACCTAGTGGTCTGCGAGAGTCTTGGGTAAGGGGACTTGTTGTGCAAGGGGAAGACGTGTCACCCCCAGTGCACCCTACCTAAGGCAAGATGCATTGTTGTTTGCTGTTTTTTCCTAAGTCATTTTTACCTAAATTTGACGTAGATTTCTGTCCGAGAGAATATCTATCACCTTACAGGCTCATTGCGGGTTGAAAGACTAACAAAATAAATTTTGCAATACATTTTGAAAAACACGATTTTACCTATCTACGAGTGTACTTTACAGTGTAATTTTACATGGCGATAGATAAAACAAAATAATTGTTAAATTATTTTTGACATTTTGGCTGAATGCCAACGGATAATCATAAACTGGTTACGATATCAAATTTTCTCTTTTAAAAACCATGGAAAGAAATGCAACATATTTTTTTGGTGAAAATCCATGGGAAAAATTTAAGATCCGGCCGTATGCACGAAAACACATTTTTTTTTGTTTCTTTGTTTTTTTTTTTTTTTTGAAATGCCATTTTTATGTTCTTTTTATTGTGTTTTTTTTATGCAACTCACACACCCATTCTCTTTTTCATTATATTTTTTTGGGTACATTTTACAATTACAAGAAATAAAAATAATAACAATCTAAAATAAACACATAAACATCTGAAAATTACAAAATGAACATCCTTCAGAACAGTGCTGGCAGCGGGGCCCGTATGGCACTGGCAGCGCGTGGAACCACGCGCCCCCACCACTTTACCCAAAATGACAGGGGGTTAGATCGGCCTCTCCCCATCCTTCTCTCGCCGGTAACGGCGCCGGTGACCTGCAAACACAAACAAAACACACAAAGCAAGCATACAAAGCATCAATGTTTCGGTTTCCCCTTTTTTCCTTTCAGCTCTTGGTTCTGGGTTTTTTCTCCAAATGGTAGCTGATCGGTGGCCGATCTGTTGGCTGGGGTCTACTATGGCCGAGAGACAAGAGTGAGGCGACTGTTGTGGGTGAGCTGAAAGCAGGTGGCGCTGCCAAAAGAGGAAAAGATGAGAGGCCGTCGGTGCAGAGAAGCTGGCCACCGATGACTGGAGAGGAGGCTGACGAAAGAGAGGTTATCGGCGAAGGGAAGCAGTTGTGGCTGGAGGCAAACGGCGCTATGGAAGGGAAAGGAATTGAGACAGTGGGGTCTGTGTGGAGGTGCAGGGAGGTCTGCTAGGGAGAGAAACACCGTGGATGACCATTGGGTGTCCGATCAGTGTTGTTGTGGTGGCTGTATGGTGGAGGGGGGACTGTCAGGTCAGTTCACGGGAGAAGGAGAGAAAACGATGGCTGAGACCTTGGGGGAGGAAGGTTGCTCATTAGAGGAAGTAAAGGAAAGATAGAAGGAGGCTCGCCGGCAAGGAAGAGGGAGATCGGCCGGCCAAAGATTAAAAAACAAGAAGAAGGAAGGGGCTGCAGCTGCCAAAGGAATGGCGGCGGCGGCCCCCTCAGGAGAGAGAAAGCGATGGGCTCTCTTGCTTTTAGGGTTTTTAGGCTTTTCTTTCTTTCTTTTTTTTCGTGGTCCCCTGGTTCTCTAATTTCCAGCCTCTTTATTTTCGTCTCCAGTCTTTTGCCCCCTGACAAGTGCAAAATATACATCTATTTGTATTCCTTTTACATTATGCTTTTTAACATCTTTCAAGCTTATTTCAACATATTGAAAGTTATTTTATGGGTTTGATATGTTAAAGAGACTTTGTGGTTTACTTGCTATAAAATAGGAAATTATGCACTTTATATTTTTTTTGACCTTTGTTGCATGTTTAAGGTTTTAATTCCTAAAGAGGAGTTTCAGAATTGGAATTATAGCTATCAAGCTTGCTGGAAAAGTATTGTGGCCGAAAATTCAATGCAGATTTGGGCATCCAATTGGAACAACAACGTCAGCCTTGATTTTGTTTGCGCACCAACACGGAAATAGGCATAACTTGAGCATAAAATATCGAAATCAAGTGATTCAAAAGCCCAAATTCATCTAAACATTTAGGGCTACAACTTTCATGAAGAGACAAAAGTGAGGAAAAATCATCTGCAGGATAAAAAACCTGGTGCAAGCTGGATGACGGGATAAGATTCCTAATCTATCAAAGATTAGAGAGATTTTCTCTACAACACTTATCTCCTATTTTTTAGCTTGAGTAACAAAATTAGGGTTAGGAATCTTCCAGAACAAAAGGCAAGATACATGCAAGCAAGGGACTCTTCACTCTTTCTCCATGAATTTTTCAGATTCGGCAGCAAACAAAAAAGGCATGAGCAGCTGATTCACTTTCTTGGTTCAAAGGGGATAGCATCCATCTTCATTATTGGTTGTGAGAAGTAGCATTTCCATTGTAATCCTTACACTTTCAAGTATTTATTTATCTTTTTCCAGAATTTAAGCTATTGATTTCGGATTCATGCTTATGGATTTGGTTTGATATGGTTTATGTGCTTTCTATGTTTCTTTCAATCTGTAATTGTTGTGGGGAACAAGAATAAGAAGCAAGTAAATTAATTTGATTGTCTTATCTATCACATTAATTTATTTAGGATGAATAGGACGAGTAGATGTTCAAGCTTTTGAATGTTAGCTAGGAATAAATTGCGTAGATCTTGATCTTAAAGCTATCGTTGAGTGGAGAAAGATTGCTTCTCAATACTTAATTCTCTTGACGATAAGGAACTAATTAGAAGTTTATTCGGATTAGTTTAACATGCCTCTAGATTTCCCTTGGCTTTAATGGAAATCTAATTTATTTTCTTGATGTGAAAGGATATTAATTTAACTTCTATGATCAACCGATTTGTAAGAATGGAGGAATCACCCCTTTGAACCGAGTTGCCAACATCTTGATTAACCTTCGTTAAAATTTTAGCACTTTTATTTTTTTAATTCTTGTTGATTCAAACCACCCCCCTTCTTTTGAATTTGGTAATTTTAGAAAAATAAATCAATTTCCCTTGGGTTCGACCTGGTCTCTACCACCATACTACTAAAATTATTGTTTCGGTGATAGTAAAATCACAATTAATTTGTGAAGGTTTCGACAACAGTCAAATTTGGCGCCGTTGCCGGGGAAGTTTTTATTTTTCTTTAATATCAAACTAATTTATGCCAAGATCTTCTCCTACAGGTGAATTAGTTTTCGATCCAGAGATTGAAAAGACTGCAAGAGCGAATAGGAAAGCTAAAAGAGTTGAGAACAACCTGTTGACCTTAACACCTGTGCTTAGTGAATCCGAGACAAACATACAAGAAGAAAATATTGAAATAATGGCACAACAAAGGACTTTGCGGGAGTTGGCAACTCCCAACGTGAACCAACAGCCTTTGTGCATTGAATTTCCTAATATTGAGGTAGCTTTTGAATTAAAATCAGGATTGATTCATTTGTTACCTACTTTTCGAGGCCTTGCAGGTGAAGATCCCCATAAGCACTTGAAGGAATTTCATGTTGTATGTTCAACCATGAAACCACAAGGAGTGATTGAGGAACAAATCAAATTGAGGGCTTTTCCATTCTCATTGGCAGACAAAGCAAAGGATTGGTTATACTACCTTCCTTCAGGATCAATAAGGACATGGAACGAATTGAAGAAAAGGTTTTTGGAAAAATTCTTTCCAGCTTCAAGGGCTGGAACAATTAGGAAAGAAATTAGTGGGATCCGCCAAAATAATGGAGAAACTTTGTATGAGTACTGGGAACGTTTTAATCAGCTGGTTGCTAGTTGCCCACACCACCAAATTTCTGATCAATTGTTGTTGCAATATTTTTATGAAGGATTATTGCATATGGACAGAAGCATGATAGATGCTGCAAGCAGGGGAGCACTTGTAGAAAAGACTCCTGATGCAGCAAGAGATTTAATCTCTATGATGGCAGCAAATTCACAGCAATTTGGAATTAGAGGTGACAACAATCCTAGAAAGGTAAGTGAGGTGAGTCACTCTAATCTTGAAACTCAACTTTCAGAATTAACCTCTCTTGTCAAGCAGGTAGTTTTGGGAGAGGTAAGACAAACCAGAGTTTGCGGTATTTGTGCTTTTCCAGATCACTCTACTGACATGTGCCCACAACTTCAAGAGGATGTAATTCCTCAAGTGAATGTTGTGAATGGGTTTGGTAACCAAACAAGGAACCATGACCCATATTCAAATCAGTATAACCCAGGTTGGAGAGACCATCCAAACCTGAGGTATGGACAACCCTATAATCGACAACAATTCTCTTCTTTCAGTCAGAATAAAGCAGCTCCTCCACCTCACCAAGCATCAAGCTCAGGTATGTCTCTAGAGGATATTGTGAAGTCTTTAGCAACTAACACCCATTTGTTCCAGCAGGAAACAAGAGTTAGCATCCAAAATTTAGAAACTCAAGTGTCACAGCTGGCAACGTCATTAGGCAAAATAGAGGCTAACAAGGGTAAGTTACCAGCTCAACCAGAAGTTAATCCACGGGAAAATGCTAATGCAATAGCCCTTAGAAGTGGTAAAGAGGTGAAGACTTCATTACCAAGGCTGACAGTGTCGAAGGAAATTAGAAAAGAAGGAAGCACACCACTTGAATCCCCTTTGCTGAAGTCAAGTAATGAGGTAAGTATTGAGTCAACTTTGCATAAGCCAAATACGTTAGTTGCACCTCCTTTTCCTAACAGATTGGCGAAAACCAAGAAAGAGGAGGGGGAGCATGAATTGTTTGAAACCTTTCGGAAGGTTGAGATCAACATTCCATTGTTGGATGCAATCAAGCAAATTCCACGTTATGCCAAGTTTCTCAAGGAGTTGTGCACTAACAAGAGGAGGTTAAGAACTGAAGAAAAAATCAGAGTTGGAGAGAATGTGTTAGCAGTAATACAAAGAAAATTGCCTAAAAAATGCAAGGATCCAGGTATGTTTACTATTCCATGTGTGATTGGGAATTATGTGCTAGGAAAGGCAATGCTAGATTTAGGAGCATCAATAAATGTTATGCCTCTTTCAATCTATAAAGTTTTGAATCTAGGACCTTTACAGGAAACAAGGGTAATAATTCAATTAGCAGATAGGTCTAACGCATATCCTGAAGGTATTATTGAGGATGTTCTGGTTAGAGTCAATGAATTAATTTTTCCTGCAGATTTTTATATCATTGACATGGATGATGATTGTGCTTTAAATTCAACTCATATATTGTTAGGTAGACCATTCATGAAAACAGCCAGGACTAAGATTGATGTGCATAAGGGTACTTTATCTTTTGAGTTTGATGGAGAAACAGTAACGTTTAATATTTTTGATGCTATGAAATATCCTGATGAATTTGAATTTGTTTTTCATATTGATGTTATTGATCCCATTGTGCAAGATGATTTTGAGCTGAATCTTATGAAGGATAAGTTGAACTTAGTGTTGCAACAGAGCAAGACAGATAAGGATGCAAGGAGGGAAATTGATGAAAACATGAAAGAAGCAATTATGTCCTTACATTCATTGCCTATAATGCCTAACATGTGGACTAGCTTACCTGTTGAATTACCAAGTTCACATGTTAAAGATCTACCTTCCATTGAGCAACCACCGAAACGGGAGTTAAAAATGTTGCCCACACATTTGAAGTATGTGTACTTAGAAGAAGATGAAACACTGCCAGTCATTATTGCAAATGATTTAACCGAAGTTCATGAGGAAAAATTATTAAGGGTTTTGAGGGAACACAAGACAGCAATTGGTTGGACATTGGCGGACATTAAAGGGATCAGCCCTACACTTTGTATGCACAGAATTTTCCTCAACGGTGATGCCAAACCCATGAGGGAACCTCAGCGTAAACTGAATCCAGCAATGAAAGAGGTTGTTATGAAGGAAATTTTGAAGTTATTGGACCAAGGGATTATCTATCCAATATCTGATAGTCCATGGGTAAGTCCGGTGCATGTAGTTCCCAAGAAGACTGGTCTAACTCTTGTTCCCAATGAACAAAATGAACTTATCCCCATGAGAGTGCAGAATGGGTGGAGAATATGTATTGATTTCAGGAAGTTGAATGCTCACACAAGAAAGGATCACTTTCCAATTCCATTCATAGATGAAATGCTTGAAAGACTAGCAGGTAAGTCATTTTTCTGTTTCTTAGATGTATTTTCTGGTTACTATCAAATAATTGTAGCTCAAGAAGACCAAGAAAAGACAACTTTTACTTGTCCATTTGGAACATTTGCTTACCGGCGTATGCCTTTTGGATTGTGCAATGCCCCAGGTACATTTCAAAGATGTATGATGAGCATTTTTTCTGACTTGATTGAAAATTGCATTGAAATTTTTATGGATGACTTTACTGTTTATGGCAATTCTTTTGATCAGTGTTTGGATCACTTAACTAAGGTTTTGAAGAGATGTATTAGCACAAACTTGGTTTTAAACTATGGAAAATGTCATTTCATGGTCCAGCAAGGGATAGTTTTGGGTCATGTGGTTTCTGCTAGAGGTATTGAGGTTGACAAAGCAAAAGTTTATTTGATTACAAGTTTACCCTATCCTACTAATGTTAAGGAAATTCGTAGTTTTCTTGGTCATGCAGGTTTCTACAGGCGGTTCATCAAGGACTTCTCGAAAATTACACAGCCACTGTCTCAACTATTGTAAAAGGACATGCCTTTCAACTTTGAAGCAAATTGCAGAATAGCATTTGACAAATTGAAGGAGCTACTCACCTCGGCACCGATCGTACAACCACCAAATTGGGAGATGCCCTTTGAAATCATGTGTGATGCAAGTAAACTTGCCATAGGAGCTGTACTTGGTCAACGAAATGGAAAGAAAAGCCATGTTATTTGCTATGCTTTGAGGACACTAAACTCGGCTCAATGCAATTATTCAACAACAGAAAAAGAGCTTTTAGCTATTGTGTTTGCCTTGGACAAATTTAGATTATATTTGTTAGGATCTAAAGTTACTGTTTTCTCAGATCATGCAGCTCTTAAGTACTTATTATCAAAGAAAGAATCCAAACCGAGGCTTATACGCTGGATTTTGCTGTTGCAAGAGTTTGATTTGGAAATCAAGGATAAAAAAGAAGCTGACAATTCAATGGCAGACCATTTGAGTTGAATTGTGAATGAGGAAGATATGCTACCAATTGCCGAGACATTCCCTGATGAGCAATTATTGCATTTACAAGGTAAAGAACCATGGTATGCTGACATTGTTAATTTTTTGGTTACTGGAATCTTACCTAATGAATTAAATAAAGCAAAGAAGGACAAAATAAAGAATGACTCTAAGTATTACATATGGGATGAGCCATATCTTTGGAAATTAGGTTCAGATCAAGTTATCCGAAGATGTGTACCAAATGATGAAATTTATTCCATTCTTACTTATTGCCATAATTATGCATGTGGTGGACATTTTGGACCTAAAAGAACAGCTAGAAAAATTTTAGACAGTGGGTTTTATTGGGAAACTCTTTTTAAAGATGCCTACCAATTTTGTAAGAGCTGTGAAAAATGTCAAAAGATGGGTAGCCTATCCCGTAGGAATGAAATGCCACAAAATCCTATTTTATATTGTGAAATTTTTTATGTATGGGGCATAGATTTTATGGGACCTTTCCCTAGTTCTTTTGGTTTTGTTTATATTTTACTTGCTGTGGATTATGTGTCGAAATGGGTAGAAGCAAAAGCTACCTATACTAACGATTCTAAAGTTGTTGTAGGATTTCTCAAGTCTAATATTTTTAGTAGGTTTGGAATTCCAAAAGCAATAATAAGTGATCAAGGTACCCATTTTTGCAACCGAACTGTGGAAGCATTGATGCGAAAATATGGAGTCCACCACCGAGTAGCCACAACTTATCATCCACAAACCAATGGACAAGCAGAAGTTTCAAATCGGGAAATTAAGAATATCCTTGAGAAGACAGTGAGCCCCAACCGAAAAGATTGGAGTCTACATTTGGAAGATGCACTGTGGGCATACCGAACAGCATACAAAACTCCAATTGGAATGTCACCATATAGGTTGGTATTCGGTAAGTTGTGTCATTTACCTGTTGCCATTCAACATCGTGCTTATTGGGCAGTGAAGCAATGCAATTTGGATGCTAAAGAAGCCGGAATATAAAGAAAGTTACAACTATAGGAGTTGGAGGAGATTCGGTTGGAAGCTTATGATAATGCATTGCTGTACAAGGAGAGAACAAAGTACCTTCATAATAAGTTGTTGCTCCGAAAACAATTTTCCATTGGTCAAAAGGTATTACTTTTTAACTCCAGGTTGAAATTCATGCCAGGTAAGTTAAGATCTAGATGGATTGGACCATTTGTTGTAGTGAATATTTTTTCAAATGGTGTTATTGAAATTCAAAGTTTGGAAACTAACAAGATTTTTAAGGTGAATGGTCATAGACTTAAGCCTTATATTGATGATTTTGATGGCACTAATGTGAAGGAGATCCAATTGGTCAGTCCAATTTACCAAGATTAATGTTGAAGAAGGACTTTGTCTAGCCAAAGACAATAAAGAAAAGCGCTTTTGAGAGGTAACCCAACTGTGGTGGTGCACCACATTGAATAAAGATTTCTTTTCCATTGGATTCCTTTTATCGTTTTCTCTCTTTATATTTAATAAGATTTTAATTTGTTTTTCATCAGCCATTCTCTAAGACAAGTTTTTGATCCAGTTGCCACTCAGATCAAATATGCAAAGAGCTACTCCACCGAATGTTAGTAATACAAAGAGTAATCAGGGCAATTTTCTCCTTTCCCTTCTTGGTGAATTTACTGAATTTACTTGCACACATTGAGGTCAATGTCCATATTTAGTGTGGGGGGGTTGCATTTCTTAAAATCTTTGTCTCCAATGTTTTTTTGAAAATAAAAAAAATTCTTGGGCAAAGATATTTTTGTTTTGTTTTGAATGTTAATGTCATGAACGACTTTTCAATTGAACTCAAGAAAAATCATAACATGATTGAATGATGAACTTGCTTCTTAAAGGTTGTTTAGTCAAGCAATATTATTTGGAATAAAAGTAACTGAATGTGATAGACACTAGCCTGTGAGATTTTGAGCCTAATGATTGAAACATACATATCGGTCTCTATTTTCCTTTCATGTGCGATGCTCTTCCATTTGTTTTGTCTCTCTAGAACTTGCCATGATTCTTTTCGAGACCACATTGATACATGCATGCTTAAACATGATTAAGGCATTCTTTGTTATATGACACATATAGCCTATCAACCCACCTTTGAATTAATATTTCCATTGCGAACCCTTTTGAGCTGACGACCTTTTTCCTTGATAACCCACATTACAAGCCTTAACATTTATCTCACCCAAGTCATAGGGACCAATGGAGTATAATTCATAATTATAGGAGCATGAGACTACCTGGAAAGTTGGGAGAGTTTTGAAAGGTGATGTGATATGGTAGAGAAATGCCATAGATTGTTACTCTAAAGTACTTTCAGTATATTACTGAAAAGATTAGTTCTATTGATTGCTTCATCCCTGATGACACATCGATATATATTAAATCATGGGCTAGAGCAAAGGTATGAAGAAAATGTGGAAATCATAAAAACCCATAACAAAAAGCTAAGCTTTCAGCTTGATAGCAACTATTTGTTCTTATCATTGATTCCTCGACAAATTCTAATAAGAGGTTAACGATCATCCCTTAAAAGTTGAGTGCAAGTGTTTTTGTGAGTGATAAATTATCCAATAACAAAGGATAAAGTGGGTTTGATATCTTTAAGTTTAAAGAAGGGAGGGATGGAGTATATGAGGTTTCGTGTTCAAATTCAGGGTACTTTATTCCATTGGTCTCAATGGCTTTTAAGCTACTTTACCAAATAAATTTCCTACCTTAAACCGAGCCCCATTACAACCCTTCTGAAGACCTTATGATTTATGTAATGCATGTAATCTAGGTGGTGGAGAGTGAGATGATTTGCAAGCTTATGGTAGATCACTTACATTAGAAGAAACTTGAGAGAAACACTAACCTTTCAAACACGTGAGATTGTAGTGATTATTTCTATGAGGTCTATGCATTCGGTTATTTTATTTTCAAATAAAATATGCTTGCTAAGTATTTCTTTTAAGTTGTGTAGACTGTTGTTCATGAAATATTATGGTGGTTTAAGAGTTTGATTGTTCTTAGTTGATGATATTGCACTTTCTTTCGATAAAGTAGATTTTGACAGAAAAGGAAACGACACTTAAGCAATAAATTACCATAAATGGCAAATTTGAGATAAATGCAGAATATAAAAGGCCTATAAACCCTGAGTAATGAGCAATTGACGAAAGTCAATTCGGACTCACGAATCAAGAGTTATGGGTGAAATGAGACTTTCCTAAAATAGCAAAAATGACGATTTCGGGGCCTATACGATGGAATTTGGCCAAAAAACGATGGCCCGGGTGCTGACGGCGAAACGCATTGACTGGGTGAGTTTCGTGTCATTCCGACTTCGACGACCCAGCTGCTGAAATTCAGTTGCCTTTGAATTTCGGGTGATCCCTCTTGAGCATATAGGCTTCCGCTACCTGTTCTACATCAATGAAGGTGATGGTAGTTTTTATCAGCTTTCATTTTGTTCTATGTTTGAATTCTTTTTGAAATATCCTCATTTATTGAGGCTTCTTTCGAGGTTGAATTAGAATTTTCACTATCGTATCATTTTAAATATGATTATTTGCGGATTTTATTCTTATATTTGAAGTGAATGTGTCTTCTTGCTACCCATTTTTACCCCATTGAAAAAACAACAGTTTCAAAAGAACGAAAAAAAGAGCAAAAACACAACAAAATCTTAAAAAATATGTATTGACATATTTGTGTCATTTTCGGCATCTTTTCCAAAGCCTTTGAAATTAAAGAAAAAAGAATGTATTGTATTTTTAGTGATTTAACTGTAATTGTGGAAAAAAACCCATTTGAAAATAGAGAAACCTCTCACCAGGCACACATTCCCACATTTTTTCTCCATTCTAACTCTTTTCCATCTTGCCCACAAGAGACCACCACCATCAAAACCGAAGTCAGACTCTTATCGGAGCGGTTTTTGTTAAGATTAATATTTTATAATATATAAATTATTCATGTTAAATTATCAAGAATATATAAATAGTTAAGCGGAAATATATCTAAATTTATATTTGAGAGTCACTCTCTGAGTGTTATAAGATTACTATGTTTTCTTTTTAATAATCTTTTGATTATTTCTACAGTAATTTTATTTTCTTCCTGATAATGAGATATCAAATTGAGAATAAAATAAGATATATAATCTGAGATCATGATTATATATAGAGAGAGATAACTAGATTGCTATGTTTGATATTAATGCATTTTGTCATTTCTATCCATTGGTATTCCAACCATTCAGTATTTCTATTTTTGTAAATCAGTGAAGCAACTCCTCCACCAATCTCACCTCTGTACAACCACCCTAGCAGTTTGAGGATGAACGAGGAGGTTCAATTCCAACAAGAAGAAGTTCCTGCAGCAGGAGCATAGTAGCGTTGATATCACTTCCTTCACATCTTCCAGCCTGGACCTCCTTTCCAGCCGAAAGGTCTTCCTTAACTAGCTGAGCAAGACCCTCCTCCGGTCTTGTAAATGCACTGTTTTCCCTGCAGAACGTTAATTAATTCACGTTTTGAAAAGAGAAAAAGGGGGGGTTAGATCTTCCTTCTAGCCCAACACATACGGCTGCGTTGGGTCTAGCGCCACTAAAATATATATTTAGAAAACGTTGTTGGGCCATCGATAGGCATCCCTTAAAAAATTTTATATATATATATATATATATATATAAAAAAAATAAAAAAACAATCAGGGATTATTTTCAATTTATTCATGGGCCTCTCGTATGCTTTTTTTCAAAATCCTTTTTTAATATTAACCCATATACAATATTGTTGAAAATAGATATGCAAGTTAATAAAACAACATTTCATTCTAGTCTTTAAAAAAATTTGAAAAAAAAAATCTGACATCAAATTAAAAAAAAATTGTATTTTTACATCATTTTGATTTATTAATATCAAAAATAATTTTTAAAAATAATATTATTTTAATATATTTTTGAAAAACAACAGCTAGCATGCTTATTCATTTGCAGTGGTGGTTAAAATTTGATGCTGGTCGAGCACTCGTTGTTACTTCTCACCGTAACTACATAGCAAGAAACTTCAGGGTATCTAGGGTTTTGTTTTTGTAATTAAAGTTACTGAAGAACCTTGATGTGAGCTTAATGCGTGTTCTTTGGACAAGAAAAAAGTTATGGAGGATTAGGTTGGGAAAAGGAGCCAAGCTATCTCTGATGATGTGGAGTCTTCTAATGATGTGTTAAATTTTAGTATGGGGGTTGATACGAAAAGAGTTACATCGTTTTTATACTCTTCAAATTCAGCGATTTTACTTCTTTTTTTCCGATCAATAACAAAAAATAATAATAATAATAAATTTTTGTATCAAAATTAAATTTGAGAAATATTGCGGTCCTGCAACTGTATAAACTATGGTATTTTTTAAGTTTAAAAATCAAAGTGCATCTTTTACACAAATTACCCGTGTTCTTTTTTCCATTTCAATCTCTCCTTTTTCATTCTTATTTTTTAATAAAAAATGAAAATTGAATGGTTCAGTTATTGTACATGAGGCCCTACCGGGACTTGTGCCACGATAATTGTATATTTTCAATTTGATCATGTCCGATTCGGGTATCAAGTTTATTAATTTTTTATTTTTTTTACAGTAAAATAATTATTATATCCTTCGAAAAAGATAAAAATCACCTCTAGGCAGGAAGGGTGACACACGTGACCGATAGCATCTGGTCTCACGCCCTCTTAGGGTGGCATGTGCGGCGTCATATGGTGGAATAAAATGTCCATCCGGCTTCCCCGTGGATGTGCCGTTGTGTCCACTTTTTTATGATGCAGCGCGTGGCATCCAACGGTGGCCATAGGTGAGCCGATGGACAGTTGAACATTCCCCCCACCTTTTCTCTCTCATTCAGCCTAAACTACACGTTAGCCCCCTGGATTGTTTTTTCATTTCAGTCCTTTCTCTTTGAATTATACTATATGGTCCTTATTTTTATTGTGTAAGTTTCAATTTGTTTCAATGGTGTCCTTCGATTGAAATTGATAATATATAAAAATTTTATTTCAGTCCTTATTCTTTTAATTTCCAAATTGCTTTGAATCCCTTAATATTTTTGGTACAGAAGATTTTATTTTTTTCAGTTTTATTCTTTAATTGAAATTGATAACATATTTGGTTTTTATTTCAGCCTTTATACTTTAAATTTTTTATTTTAATTCCTTTAGTTTTTTAATATTTCTTAAATAGTCCATATTTTTAACCATGATTATATATATATTAGTCAATGCCTCCGCGTCTCGTCGCAGGCGGCACCATATTTTTTTAATGTAAAAAAACTTAATTGTGTATGTTTTTTTGTTATAATATAAATTTAGTCAAAATAATAAATTTGTACAGAATTAATATGAAGTGCAAGTTTTCTATAAAATATATGAATGTTAAATTCATATAAATTTATCTGTTTAGTAGGTTTTAATGAAATAACCAATATAAAATTATCATCATCATTAAAAAAGCAAAAAGATTTAGATATTTGAATTATTAAATTCATTGTATTAAGATTATTTCATTTTATAATTTAATTTAAATCAAATTTAAAAATAAAATATAAATTGTGAGAAGACCTGCAATGATCAAATTAAAAAAATATTTAATTTTTTATCCATAAAAAAATATAAATTAAAAATTCATCCCTACGTTATCATCATTTTCATTACTATAACAGTTAAAATTATTATCAAAATGACTTCTCAAATAATTAAAATAACAGAAAACACACAAAAAAATAGAGAAAAAGAACAATATTAATTTTAAAATGATCACCAATATAAATTAAAATTTCATGTTTATATATATGTGCCTTTAGTTTTGGTTTTTAATTTTTAATTTTTTCTCTTTTGTTGCGATAACATTTTTTTATATGAAATCTTGCATTTATAAATGTTATATTTTTTTTTGAATTAGCAAAATCTTTTAATTATTTTAGTCCTAACTATTATAAAAATTATTTGTTTGGCCTATAGTATAGGCAATTAACTAGTATAAAACTAAATTACCAGGGAAAAAAAAGTTTGAGAATTAAATTAAAAAAAAAAACCACAAAAAAAACACCACACACCACATAATTCATCCACAATAACATGTGAAAGGGTTAATAGTGAAATTTGGAAAAACAAAAAGAAAAACACCTATAATACGGAGACAAGATGAAAATAAGAAAAGGACAACGCGAAAGAGTTTCCTGCGTATTTATTTATTATTTTCTTAAGCCAAACACATGATCGAAGGCAATCGAGCTCCCTCACCCAGGGTTGCAGTGGATAATATCATTCTTACATCATTTTATATTCGATGGCACAAACACCACATGAAAAGGGACGCTACTGCGAGCCAAGCGATTGACAACGTTGCCGAGTGGGTTGCATGAGCTTTTACCTAAGGATTTGGAATTTGGCCAGTAAGAAAGCTGATACAAACCTTTATCACCTCCATGCTTGGTGATCTTAAACCGATTCAATCGATCAACACCTCCATGTTGGAATTTTAGCAGAAACAGAGGATAGGAAAGAACAAAAAATAGGTTGCACACTCTAATTTTGTAGAATACGATACATATGAAAATGGTACTCTCACACCTTTCATTATGGAAATCAAATAACATATAAAGACATTACATCATGTCTGTTAAAAACTTTAATGATCTTAATAAATATAGAAACTCTTCACTAATTGCTATCAGTTTTCTTATACTTAATATGTATTAAAATGCATTGAATTAACTTTAACGTATGAATACTTAATAACCAAGTTTAATAACTAACACTCCAGTGGTCACAGCGAATCCTCGCACTATTGCTTTGAATTTCACCTTCCACATGGTCGACACGCCCAGCATCCTGCATGTTGGTGCGACAAAGTCCACGTTTAGATAACTGTCTTCGTGGATGACACTGTTGTCGGATTTTACAGCTGGTGAAAATGTTACTGGGAGGGCATGGCTCATCGGGGAAAGCAAAACGTCTGAATTGCAAATGACACTGTGAAGATTAAAGCAAGAGGATAATCTTACTGAGCCAAAGGGAAGAAGACGATGCAGAGAGAAAGAGAAAGAGAGGGAAAATATTGTATTTGAAATTTTCAGTTTCTGTATCTGTTATAACAAACTACGCAGGCTATATATTTATATTCAAGGGAAGACTTGTGTGTGCATACACATACGTATGCACACTACACTCTATCATCCCCCCTCAACCTCTGGCTTGAAGAAACCAAGCTGAGGTTGCTACAATGTATATGAAATAGAGGAGAACTTAAACCCTTGGTAAAGATGTCTGCAAACTGTTCCTGAGAAGACACAAACTGAACAATGAGCTGATTAGCAGCAACTCTTTCACGCACGAAATGAACATCAATCTCTATGTGCTTGGTGCGCTGATGATTGACAGGGTTGAATGAGAGAGCAATTGCTGAAAGATTATCACAAAACAGCACAGGAGGCTGTATGACAGGGACACCAAGAAACACCATCAATTGTTTCAGCCAATCAAGCTCAGCTGAGGTAGAAGATAAAGCCCTGTACTCAGCCTCTGTTGAAGACCTGGAGACGGTTTGCTGCTTCTTTGATGACCAAGAAATTGGGTTAGAACCCAGAAAAATCACTTGACCTGTTGTTGATCGATGATCGTTGGGGTCACCAGCCCAATCAGCATCACTGAATGCAGTGATGTCCAAGGATCCCTTCGTGTAGCTCATGCCATAGCTCAAAGTACCCTTAAGATACCTTAGAATTCTTTTAACAGCTGTGTAATGTTCAACCATAGGTTGTTGCATGAATTGACATACCTGGTGGACAAAAAATGCAACATCTGGCCGAGTGAAAGTAAGGTATTGTAAGGCTCCCACAATGCTTCTATAAAGAGAAGGATTATCAAACAACACCCCATCATCTTTGAGCAATCTTTGATAGGGAAGGCAGGGAGTTGCACACGGCTTAGCAGTCAACATGTCAGTTTTGCTGAGCAAGTCTTGAATATATTGAGATTGGGACAAAAACAAACCAGTAGCAGTAGTGATAATCTGAACCCCCAAGAAATAATGCAAACAACCTAAATCTTTCACTTCAAATTCAGCAGTAAGAGCATGAATAACCTCCCCAATAGCAAATTGATCACATCCCGTAATGATTATATCATCAACATACACCAACAACACAACAATACCAGCAGCAATGGATTTAACAAATAATGAAGAATCTGAGTATGTATGCTTAAAACCCAACGATGGTAGAAATGAAGTAAACCTCTCATTCCAGGCACGTGGTGCCTGTTTAAGTCCATAAAGAGATTTATTAAGCTTACATACTAACTCAGGAAACCTGTCATCAGCAAAGCCTGGAGGTTGTGCCATAAACACCTCTTCTTGTAAGACACCATGTAAAAATGCATTCTTAATGTCAAGTTGTCTCAAAGTCCAACCATAGGTGGCAGCAAGAGCTAAAACAAGTCTTACAGTAATGGGTTTAACCACGGGACTAAATGTCTCACCATAATCAAGACCAGGTTCTTGACTGAACCCTTGTGCCACTAACCTGGCCTTATGTCTTGCAACAGATCCATCAGAATTTTTCTTCAGCTTAAACACCCACTTGCACCCAACCAAGTTCTTGTGAGGGGGAAGAGAAACCAAGCTCCAAGTATCCTGGGATTTGAGGGCATCAATCTCTTCCTGCATAGCTTGATGCCAAACAAGAATTCGCATAGCAACCTTGAAACCTGAAGGCTCAAGTAGAGACAAGTCAGCAGGGGAAGAATTTGAGGCTGTCAGATAACAAACCTTTTTCTTTGTAATCCCACTCTTGCTGCGAGTTTGCATTGGATGGAGATTCATTGGTGGTATATGTAACTCCATTGGAATGACCTCGGGAGAAAATATAGCATCAAACTGCTCATGAGATGCCGTGGCATTTGCAGGACTGGACTGAGGTTCCACAGTGGGGGATAATGAAGTCAAAGGAGCAGAGGCAATGGACTCCGAGGATGATGATTTTGAAGATTGAGGACTGGGATGACAAGGCATAGAAGAGGGCATGACAGCAACAATATTAGGAGTAATAACAGGCATAAGTGATGGTGGGATATTTGAAGAAGAAACCCCAGAATTGGATGCTACATTAGCAAAAGGAAAGACAAGTTCATTGAAAACATATGACAGTCTTAGGTTGTAACTTGTTGATATGATAAGGACGCAATAATGGAAAACAAGCACAACCGAAGATACGCAGATGACTAATAACTGGAACTGTGTTGAATAAGATTTCAAAGGGTGATTTGTTATTCAAGACAATGGAAGGCATTCTGTTAATAAGGTAAACTGCTGTGAGTATAGCATAAGACCAGAAAATTGAAGACATTTTGGCATGATGAAGTAAAGTGATAGTTGTTTCAACAAGATGACGATGTTTGCGTTCAGCAAGACCGTTTTGTTCAGGTGTGTAAGGGCATGATTTTTGATGCATAATCCCTTTAGCAGTGAGAAACAATTGAAGAGATTTACTAATGTACTCACCACCTCCATCACTTTGTAGAATTTTAATGCAACAAGAGAATTGTGTTTGAACAAGGTGATAGAAGGCAATAAACACAGAACACACATCATTTTTATTGAATAAAGGAAATAACCAACAATAGCAAGAACATTCATCAATAAAGGTCACATAATAGCGATAGCCATCAATAGACTTACAAGGAGAAGGTCCCCACACATCACTATGAATAGTGTGAAAGGGAATTACAGACTTAGTAGTACTAGAAGGAAATGGAAGTTTAGTAAATTTGCCATGAAGACAACTATGACATATGCTAGAATTAGAATCAACAGGACATGGAACATCAGCCTTGTTTAACATCAAGGTGACTATTTTATTAGTTGGATGCCCTAACCGACTATGCCAGGTAGAAGATAGAACGAATTGACCCAAATAAGCTTGATGCTGAAAATGAAGAGTAGACAAACCAGAACCAGATTTGGGAACAAAAGATAAAGGATAGAGTCCATTACTGTTGTAGCCTTTGTAGATTATCCTCCCTGTGGCCTTGTCCTGAATCCAAAAATAAAATGCATCAAAGATTAGACGATAATTATTGTCCAAGCATAGTCTATGCACTGATAAAAGATTCTGTGTCAATTGTGGAACACATAAAACTGATTTCAATGGAATGGACACAGAATTGGTAGGAATCACAGAACTACCAACATGAGATACCAACAAACCTTCTCCATTTGCAGTTTGTACCGAATCATTTACAGTGAAATGAGATGCTAGAGTCATATTGTGCAAATCAGAGGTCATGTGATTTGTAGCCCCGGTATCAGCCAACCAAACCTAAGATGAAGATGGCCTAGATTGTGATACTGTATGCATAGCTTGCATGTCATGAGAAACACCACCACTCGACTGAGTTGGAGCTGCAGGGGGGGTCGTTGAGCCACTGAAATTGGGGCCTCTGTCATTGTAGAAACAAAACCACGTAGTGTGGTTTGTTCGACCACAAATGTTGCAACTATGTCTTTCATCTCTTCGAAAATTACACACAGGAGCAAGATGACCTTCACGATTACACAGCTGACACACTTGCATACTAGAAACTGAAACATAAGGAGAAGAAGATCCAAGCATACGAGGTGTAACTTGCTGGTGATATGTATGCATAGCTTGCATGTCATGAGAAACACCACCACTCGACTGAGTTGGAGCTGCAGGGGGGGTCGTTGAGCCACTGAAATTGGGGCCTCTGTCATTGTAGAAACAAAACCACGTAGTGTGGTTTGTTCGACCACAAATGTTGCAACTATGTCTTTCATCTCTTCGAAAATTACACACAGGAGCAAGATGACCTTCACGATTACACAGCTGACACACTTGCATACTAGAAACTGAAACATAAGGAGAAGAAGATCCAAGCATACGAGGTGTAACTTGCTGGTGATATGAAGATTGATTGGATGATTTAACAGGATATTGGGGTCTGTCATGCATACTTCTGAACCCTTGATTAAACCTTCCTTTACCTCTACCTCTGTTAAATGGCTTGTATCCCCCATTAGCATAGGAACCATAAGCATTTGATCCATGATGTGGTGAACCAAATGAAGGAGATGACATAGCAGACTTAGTATGCATAGCAGTAAAATATGAAGGAGTTGCAGGATTAATTGTTTCCACAATTTTCTCTTCAGCAAGCAACTGAGTTCTAAACTCTTTCAAAGTAATAACACTTTCTCGACCTCTAATAACACACCGAAATGTGTTGTACTCAGATGGAAGGCCATTCAGTGCTAAAATTACTATATCTTCATCAGGAAAATGGACCCCCGCAGCAGTCAAATAGTCTCTAGCTTCCGTAATCTTAAGAAAATATTGGCTAATAGTATCTCCCCCTTTCCTAATATTCTGAAGATTTGATTTCATCTGAAAAATACTAGTTTGGGAAACAATTGAAAACTGCTCAATTAATCTATTCCACAAGTCACGAGAGCTAACACTGCCAATAGCACAAGTCATTGCAATCGGAGATAAAGTAGCAGTGATGAGCTGCATAAGTGCTCTATCATATAATTTCCATACTAACACAGCATCATTATCAACTGAGGAAGAAGAAGAAGAAGAGTTATGTGTACCACATTCATCAACTGTCACAGACAATGGGCAGAGATGAGAACCATCGACAAACCCAATAATTCCATTGCTCTCAAGTAGAAGACGCATCTGAAAATGCCAATTCAGATAGTTTGTATCATCAAGCTTCACGTTCACAGAGGTGGAAACGGTAGAGATTAGGGCTGTAATTGGAGATTGCAAAATCTGGAGTTGTGCTGCGGTAACCATGGCTTCAGTATTGAGGAATTTGTAAATTTCTTTAATCAACTCTTGCTGGGCTCAGTAATCAGTATTGAAAGAGAAACAGAGAGAAAAATTTTCTCTGATGATTTGAATCGTTGAATTTAAGTGGATAATTTGCGGAAGCAATGAATTTGAATGGTCTGCGTGAGCATTTCTAGCTCTGATACCATGTGAAGATTAAAGCAAGAGGATAATCTTACTGAGCCAAAGGGAAGAAGACGATGCAGAGAGAAAGAGAGGGAAAATATTGTATTTGAAATTTTCAGTTTCTGTATCTGTTATAACAAACTACGCAGGCTATATATTTATATTCAAGGGAAGACTTGTGTGTGCATACACATACGTATGCACACTACACTCTATCAGACACTACCGGTCGCACTGACAGCAAAGTCACTCGAAGCGGCTCCGATGAGATAATTAGCACCAGCTGTAACCTCATTGCCGTAGACATCGAGCACTGCTGCAGGATCTTTGGCATGAACGGCCACAGGAAATGAAGTTGCTGTGAGGGCAAAGAGAAGAAAGGAGAGCACTAGAAATCCAGTGATCTTCATTATTGAATATGAGTATTAGTTATCCCAATATCGAGTATTGTTCTTCGTGTGTTCAAAGACTGAATAGAGACTAAAAATTTATAGGGAGAAAGGATTTGGATTATTTGTTATAATTAATTAAACGTGTGCCTATTCGACAAAACGACATATTATAGGACGATGACATGGACTTGTCGTGCAGGTTTGGAGCTGTTGCCTCTCGGACTACTTGCTTTCTTGATTTATCCACCCAACGTGTTTTACTCCAGGTTATTGATAATTTGATACCGTGCTCAAATTATCAAAATATTTTACATCAGGTAAAAAACAACACAAAATAATATTGTTTTTATATCATTATAAATATCTATTGATATTAGAAATACCAGTTAAATACTTGTTAAAACACCTCATAATCACTCTAGGTATTCCGTTTCAATCACTATTCCCTCTTTTTTAATTTGCTATATAAATATATATATATATATATATATATATATATATATATATATAAAATAAATATTATATATGTTCGAAGTGATGTTTCACGTCACTGCGAATATATATTTGTATATAATATTGTGTGTGTCAATATTATAATAAATATTATATATATACAAATATATATTGGTGCGAACATATATTTGTATATGATATTGTGTGTGTATAAATATAATGATTGTTTGAGATGTATTGAAAAATTAAAAAATATATATTATAAAAAATAAAATTGTTATCAATTTTGATTTTATAGAAAATAAAATTATATTGTTTTTTTCTTTTTAAGTTTTTTCAAATATATATTTAATTAATTATATATGAATAGTACAACCCCGAAACAGCACACCGAAATGCTCCAAAACCAAAACGTTTCGTACTAATAGAAAAAACAAAACAACAACCGAAACGGTATTCACAACCTTGATTTTACTCGTGCTTTTTGGTTTATATTTGGAATTAGGATTCATTAATCTTATATATATATATATATATATATATATATATATATATATATATATATATATATATATATAAAATACCATTATCAATATCAAAAATAAATTTTAAAACTTATTAGTTTAATATATATATATATATATATATATATATATATATATATATATTAAACTAATAAGTTTTTGTTTTTGAAAATTTATTTTTGATATTGATAATGATATTTTTTATTTTTTAAATATCAATCAGATTGATAAAAAAGAGTTTAAATTTAACAAATATTTTAATTTTAGTTCCTCATATTTTATTTATCACTAGCCGTTTACCTGTGTTTTGCCATGACTAAAACAATATTTTTTTCAACGTAAAAAAAAATATTATAAATTTGATGAATATAATAAATTTGTATAGAAGTCTTATAAAACATGAATTTTTAATAAAAATATATGAATTTTAAATTGATATAAATATATCTTTTTAACATGTTTCAATGAAATCATCAGTATAAAATTATCAGTATCATTAAAAATTAAAAAGATTCTAATATTTGAATCATCAAATTTATTATGTCATGATTAATTTATTTATAATTTAATTTTAATTAAACATAATAATAAAATATAAATTATAGAAATAACTATAATAACTAAACAAAAAAAATAAATTAATGATTTTCTATCTATAAAAAAAAATGTCAGAATAATTTGGATTATTTGTTACAATTAATTAAACGTGTGCCTCTTGTTCGACAAAACAACAAGTTATACGACGGTTACATGGACTTGTAGTACAGGTTTGGAGCTCTTGCCTCGAGGACCACTCCTTTCTTGATCCGTGCAATAATTATTTAATAATTGTTTTCTTGATCCGTGCAATAATTGATAATTGTTGTTTGGAAATAGGATTGTTATTGCTCACATTTTATTTATATTTCACAAAGATTTTAATTTTAGTCCCCTCACATTATATTCATTATTAGTCATTTACTTGTGTTTTACCGTGACTAAATCAATATTTTTTAAAAATAAAAAAATTATAAATTTAATTAATTTAATAAATTTGTATAAAAATCTTATAAAACTCGAATTTCTAATAAAATATATGAATTTTAAATTGATATAAATATATTTATTTAATAAATTATCAACATAAAATTATCATTATTATTAAAAAAATAAAAAAAATTCTGATATTTGAATTATCAAATTTATTATGTCATGATTAATTTATTTTATAATTTAATTTAAATTAAATATAATAATAAAATATAAATGATAGAAACAACTACAATAACTAAACAAAAATAAATAAATTATTGAATTTCTATCTATAAAAAAATGTCAAAATGATTTGGATTATTTGTTACAATTAATTAAACGTGTGACAATTGTTCCGACAAATTATAGGACGATGACATGGTTTAGAACTCTTGCCTCTAGAACCACTCCTTTATTGATTTATCCCACAAAAGTATTTTACTCGTCCTCATGGAATGACGATGTATTTTTAGAATAATAATTTTTCGTTTTTTTTATTTTTTTTTTACGTCAATACTTGAAAACACAAAAAAAAAAATTAACTTAAAAAAATTTAAACATTTTTAATTTTTTTCAAAATTACTTTTAAAATATAATTTCAAACAAATCTTAGTATATAAAATCCAATTACTTGGTGCCTGTTTAGAAGTATTATTATAATTATTTTTTAAAGTGATTTTTATTTAAAAATACATCAAAATAATATATTTTAAAAAAATAATATTAACATATAAAAATAATTTAAAAACACTAATAATATTTAATTTAAAATAAAAAAAAACATGTATTTTACAAATATCACAATATCAAATAGTCTCTTAAAAAATCAGCATGGTCCTGTATTCTTGTTTTCTCCTCCTCTTCCATATTCAATGGGTGTCTCCGATTTGTTTCATATTCCCCTTAGCTACTTTCCCGCGCTTCACCACGGTTGAAATTATATTTTTTAATATAAAAAATATTATTTATATGATAATTTTTTATTATAATATAAATTTGAACAAAAAAATAAATATGTATAAAATTCCTATGGAGTGAAAATTTCTTATAAAATCAAGAAGATTTGGATACTTGAACTATCAAACTCACTGTATTAGAATTAATTTATTTTATTATCCAATTTAAATTAAATACAACAAATAAAATATAAATTATGAAAATATTTATAATAATTAAATAAAAAATAAGTAGTTAAGTTTCTATCTACAAAAATAAGAATTCATCATTGAAAATTCATCCCTACACTATCATCATTATCATGACTATAATAGTTAAAATTATTATCAATATCAGTACACAAACAATTAAAATCATAATATTGCCCAGGGAATAAAAAAGATAAACATTTTTATAAAAAAAATATTAATCACTAAAATCATTATCATTATCATTATTATAGCACAAATAATGAAACCATAAAATTATCTGATAAAAAAAAAAGACCAAAAAATACAAAAAAAGAGAGAACAAAGTGAAAAGGGGGGCAATATTCATTTTAAAATAATCACCAACATAAATTTAAATTTCAGGATTGAACCGAATAAAAAAAACCAATAAAAAATACAATGAAAAACAAAAACTAAAAGTATACATGCATAAATACGAATAAAAAATAAAAGTTGTCCAAGAAGGATTGAAAAAACCAAAGGAATTCATATCAGATAAAAAAATTATAAAGAATAAGGACCAAAATGAAAAATAAAATATATAATTAATTTCAATCGAATGACAAAATTGAAACAAATAAAGATCTTTAAAACATATTGTTGTGTAATTTAAAAAAAAATAATTAAAAGAATAAAGACCAAAATGAAATATAAAATATATGACAAATTTCAATTGGAGGATCCAATTAGAACAAATTAAAACATGCATACCAAAATAATTATAGGAACCAAGAGCAAACTAAAAATGAAAAGAATATGGACAAAATTGAAAACCAACATATATAATCATTTTCAATTGAATGAAACAATTGCAACAAATCAAAATTTCCATTTAAGAAATTAGAACACTAAGATGTAAATAATTTGAGATTTTAAAAAAAATAAGTTTTTTTTTTTTACATATATATATTTGCGAGCATTAATATTAAATAAACATCGAAAAATATAATTAGTCTCACATATTTGTAAGAAAAAATAACTTTAAAATATTTTTTTATCATTATTTTAAATGTCTTATTATAATAAAATTAATATATAAAAATACTAAATAATCAAAAAATTTGTAGGTTGATTATTTGCTTAGAAGCATAGCTTAAAAAAATCCAAGACTATTAAAAAAAATTTTACATGTTAAAACATTTGATTCTGGTTGCGGCGAAGCATAGGGCAACTTGCTAGTATATTTTTTCATTGTAGAGAATTTGGCCTAAATTTTCCACCTATTTTATCTATGTGTGGCTTTGTACTTTTTCTGTTTATGTGATATTAGATCTGAAATATCATACATAAAAAAAACTATAAAAATATTTATTTTTTACAAAAACAACATTGACTGATGAATTATTTCGAGTATTATTCTAATTTTTTTTATTATTATTGTTGTTAAATTATGATATTTATTATAGTTTCCATTATGATTATTACTGTAAATAATATTTTCATATTAATTATTATTGATAATATTGTCGCTCTCACCACCATTATTTTTATAAAAAGAAATTTAAAGTTTTTTTTATTTTTATTTATCATATTATTATGTTAAAAGTATTTAAAAACACTGAGATTAAATTAATTTGAGATTTAATAGAAAATTTATTTAATTTTTTATATATATTTAAGATATTAATATTAAATAAATATCAAAATATATAATTAGCCTTATATATTTTAAAGAGTAAAAACCTTTTAAATAATAATTATTATTATTATTATTTTAAATGCTTTATCCACATATAAAAAACTAAATAATTAAAAATTTTGTAAGTTGATTATTTCTTTCAGATGTATAATATTATAAAAAAATCTAGGATCATTAGTATTTTTTATATGTTAAAAAATTTAGTTTTAAATATAGTGAAATGCAGGGCGAGTCACATGTATATTTTTTCACTATAGATAATTTAATCTATTTTTTAAAATATTTAAATTTAAAAGTAAAATAGTGACAAACGACAGCAGCCACTATTATAATAAAAGTAAAAAAACTTCCATGCAATAACCATTTTACTTGAACTAACAGAATAATTGTGACTCATAATAAAAAAAAATAATATATATGCCACCAGATCCAGCCTACCCCCCTCTCTTTCATATTCTGTAGAATCTGTTAGTTTTCTATTAGTTTGCAAGAATTTATTGAATTTCTTCGACTGCACTTGAAAAAATACAAAAGAAAATAGGAGTGGATATTTACCTATCATCTAAATAACGCAGGAAAAATTATGTGAATTACTACAGTGTTTTTTTCACATCATTTATATTATAGATAATAATTGTCACGTGTATCAAATATTTCGAGGAGTTTGTCCTATATAAATAATTGTTCAATAATTTATGGACATGATTCATACTTATTGAAAATCGAGAATCCTACATAAAATTTAATATGGTTTGGTAAATTATTTAAATTCACAAAACAATTTATATTATTAAAGATAGATAAAGGTTATAGATTTATGTATAAATAAAGGGGAAATATTACAACCACTCATCTCAACTAATTATATTTACAAAACAATTTATATTATTAAAGATAGAAAAAGGTTATAGATTTATGTATAAATAAAGGAGAAATATTACAACCACTCAACTCAACTCAACTAAGATTGCTCTTTTTTTTGTTCATATTTAGTTATTTAATGCTGTCAGAATTCTATGTAGTTAGCAGGTTGTGTGTTTAAAAGTATTCGGGGAGGAGTATTGTTGTCTGTGAATTTGTTTTTCAATATTGTATCTTGGTGCAAGGTAAAATCACCTTCCCTCGTATCTAAGTTCATCTACCTTTGTTTCTAAATGTTATTAAAGGAATCTTGGTTAACACTTTGCATATATTTTTTACTAAGATTTATCACATTAAATGTACACCAATCCCAAGATACAAGCTTTTCACATATACACTACCCCATCAAAAAGCATCTCTTGAGGAACACCTTGGAGCATTAGACATCACATAATTGATGCAAGGAGACCTTTCCAGTTTGAGCACAGACAGGAGTAGTTAAAGGACAACTTGTTGTAAGCATAAATCGGCAATAAATTTGTTACAAACAATTGTTGTCGGGCTTGAACAATGTCGAGCAATAGCAGGAAGATGACGTCGCTTTTCTCAGCAGTAGAGCTTCTAAAGGAATAAAAGATCATTGCCAAATCCCATCCCTCACATTAAAATCCTTCATTTCACTCCTTATTCATTGCCCATTTAAAGGTTTGCAACAGAACCCCCCACCCCAACAAAAAAGACTGCCATTAATTGATACACACAGAAAGTAATTCAAGTCCATTGATTTTGTAGTATTAGAAGGTATTTAAGTAATTTCATTATATAAAAAACATAAACTACAATAGCTTCCATCCCCTGTTTATGCCCCACCCGTGGACAAAGATGATATTTCACTATTGAAGATCAGATATAAAATGAAATACACTCCCAACCGGCTTTTATCTTTGAAACCAGCATCCAAGGATAAATAGATAATTTTATTATACAAATAAAAACGAAAAAGACTAGATCACCCTAAATAATCTCTGAAAATACCACACATATCCTCTAAAATATCCAAGACACTCCGTACAGAGGGTTCCCTGTGGCCCAACTTGGCTGAGCCAAGCTGTTTAGTTGGGTCAACCCGCTTTGATTTAATGTAATAAAATTGACTTGCAAGGAGGAGTTTTAGAGGCAGAAGGTTGGCAATAACATGGGCACGGGAATGAGAGAGAATCACACACGTTATTGTGTTTAAATAAAATTGAATTCAAGTCGTGTTATTTTTTAAGAATATATTAAAACTTTATTTTTCATCAATCGTAACCGACAATTTATTCCATGAACAGGTTGTGCCTTTTTTTATACACATAACCTGTATAAAAATAACAAAAATAAAGGTATGAGCACGTTAGAGATGTTTCATAACTCCACATATTTGGTTTCGTGCAGATGGCTTAATTTCAAGGTTTTCCATGTACATTTCTTGGAAAAATAAATATAATATATTTCTCATGTTTTTTAAATAAAAATAAGATATCATAATTGATTTATGATTATTTATTGAAATTTGACTAAAATATTAAAAAAATTAATAATTATTTTTTTAGCTATCAGAGTGTAAAATTACATTGTAAATAGACCTACAAATGGTAAAAAAAGGTTTTCCGAAATGCAATGTAAAATTTTTTACATTTCAGAATGGTTAGGTTTTTGATTCCTGTAAGGTAGAGACTCTCTCACGGAGATAGATCTACCTCGAACCTTATGAAAGACTAACGAATAAAAAGTAGCTCAGAAAAACAATTGAATAGCAATACAGTTTATCTTAGATAAAATGTATTAATAATTATTTGTCTTTCCCTTACATAACAAGTCTCCTTATCTAGACTCTCACAGATCATGAGATTTTCTAATGAATTTAATTCAAGATAGCAACTACTAAGATTTATAGTCGTAATTTTATAACTATAAAACCCTCTTTTTTCACGCTCTATCTCTCCCCTCTAAGGAGGACAAAACATAAAGCGTTAAAAAAACAATGTCGCGACACCTATACAGGAAGAAACTTCAGGTTAGTATCAATGGTTCTGTTTTTGTAATTAAATTTACTGAAGAACGTTAATGTGAGCTTAATGCGTGTTCTTTGGACAAGAAGAAAGTTACTGAGGATTGGGTTGGAAAAAAGGAGCCATGCTATCTCTGATGATGTGGAGTCTTCTTATTAGAATACTAAGATTAGATTAATGTGAGATTTATAAAGAAAATTTAGTTTAATATATATATATATATATATATATATATATATTAAGACGTTAATCTCAAAAACATATCATAATATATAATTAATCCTTCTTATTTTTTTAAGGAAAAAAACTTTAAAATAATATATATAAAAATTTAGGACCAATAAAAATTTTGTTATATGTTAAAAAATTTGGTGTCGAGCTGTGGCAAAATACAAGGTATTTTTTTATTTTATTATTGTAGATAATGTGACATAATTTTTTTACATGTCTTGTTTACGTGTGGTTTCATTTTTTTTTTCTTTTTGTGATATGAGATTTGAAATATCATAGATAAAAAAAAAAAAGACGCTGAAGTTATTTTTCAAAAATCTAACAATGACCAATTAATTTTTGTCACACTTATTATAGTTGTTATTATAAATATTATTATATATAATTAATATTCTAATTATTATTTAGCATACTATCAATGACATCTTACTTATTGTTTTTTTAAATATTTTTTTAAGTTTTATTTCTCATATTATTATATTAAAAATATTTTAGAACAATGATAGCAAATTATTATTTTTCAAAAATAATTAATATGTTATATATATATATATATATATATATATATATATATATATATATTACCAGTGAAAAAAGGTTTGAGAATTAAAATAAAAAAAAAACACCACATAATTCATCCACAGTAACATGTGAAAGGGTTAATAGTGAAATTTGGAAAAAGAAAAAAAACACCTATAATACGGAGACAAGATGAAAATAAGACAAGGCCAAAGCGAAAGAGTTTCCTGAGTATTTATTTAAGATTTTCTTATGCCAAACACAGATCGCAGGCAATCGAGCTCCCTCACCCAGGGTTACATGACATGTCATTCTTACATCATTTTATATTCGAGGCGAGGTGCTGTGGATGGCACAAACACAACAGGAAAAGGGACGCTACTGGGAGCCAAGCGATTGACAACGTTGCCAAGTGGGTCGCATGAGCTTTCACCTAAGGATTCGGAATCTGGACAGTAAGAAAGCTGATACAAACCATTATCACCTCCATACTTGGTGATCTTAAACCGATTCATTCGATCAACACCTCCGGTGGTCACAGCGAGTCCTCGCACTATTGCTCTGAATGCCATCTTCCACATGGTCGTCACGCCCGCCATCCTGCATGTCGGTGCGACAAAGTCCACGTTGAGATAACTGTCTTCGTGGATGACACTGTTCTCGGATTTTACAACTGGTGAAAATGTTACTGGGAGCCCATGGCTCATCGGGGAAAGCACAACGTCTGAATTGCATATGATAGAGCTGGTCGCGCTGACCGCAAAGTCATTCGAAGCGGCTCCGATGAAATAATTAGCACCAGCTGTAACCTCATTGCCGAAGACATCGAGCACTGCTGCAGGATCTTTGGCATGAACGGCCTCGGGAAATGAAGTTGCTGTGAGGGCAAAGAGAAGAAAGGAGAGCACTAGAAATCCAGTGATCTTCATTGTTGAATATGAGTATTCGTTATCCCAATATGGAGTCTTGTTCTTCGTGTGTTCAAAGACTGAATAGAGACCATAAATTTATAGGGAGAAAGGATCTGGATTATTTGTTACAATTAATTAAACGTGTGCACATTGTTCGACAAAACGACAAATTATAGGACGATGACATGGACTTGTCGTATAGGTTTGGAGCTCTTGCCTCTAGGACCACTCCTTCCTTGACTTATCCATCCAACGTGTTTTACTCGTGCTTATTGGTTTATATTTGGAATTAGGATTTAAAAAAAAAACAATTTTTTTAAAAATATTCTGAAATACTGTATGGTCTTAAATGTATTTTTTTTTATTAGTGATGGAATTTATAAATCTTTCCATAAATTTATTTTCATATTGTTGCATAAAAATCTGCGTGGTCCTGTAACCTTGTTTTGTCCTCCTCTTTCATATTCAGTCACTGTCTCCGATTTGTTTCATATGCCCATAGTTGCCACGTGTATTAAATCTTTCGAGGAGTTTGTCCTATATAAATAATTGTTCGATAATCGACGGACATGATTCATAGTTACTGAAAATCGAGAATCCTGACATCAAATTTAATATGGTTTGGTAAATTATTTAAAATCACAAAACAATTTGTCTTCTAGTCCTTAGGCCTATCCACAGCGGAAAGACCATAAGGCGATGTAATGATGAGAGACCTATCCACTGTGGAAAGATTTGGTTTGTAAAGGATACCGTGTGAAAATGAATATAAGGATACCGTGCGGAAAGACCATTAGTTAACTTGATAATTTTTTATTTTATTTTATTATTTATTTTATTTTTAATTTTTTGTTAAATTTATTTTAGTTTTTCATTTAATTTTGTTTTTTTCATTATTAACGCAACAACAATAACAACAACAACAACAACAATAATAATTTTAGGGTTTTTTTCATGTTTATTTTTTTGTTAATGTTGTTGAGTTTTTTTTTTTCTTTCTAGAGGATAATATTTTTTTGAAAATTTTTTTTCTTAAATTTTAGTTTGTCTTTATGATAATTTAAAAATTGATATTTTTTTTCTCTTTGTTATTTCTTTTATTTTTTTATTTTCAAGTCAAATAATTTTTTACCGCTGATAATTTTTGTTTTTGTTTTATCATTTATTTTATTTTATTGATTGCTTTTCTGTTAAAGTTTTTAAGCTTTTTTTAGTATTTGATTTAATTTTATTTTTTCATTATTAACACAATAATAATAATAATAATTTTAGTTTTTGTTCTTAATTACTTTTTTTGTTAATTTTTTTTTCTCAGAGTAATTTAATATATTTTTTTAGCAGTAATAGTGGTGATAATTTTTTATATTAAAACTTTAATATCACTGTTATTATAATACGATATGTTAATCTATTTCATTATATCAAACTTTACATATATAAATATTATATTTTAATATTAACAGTTATAAAAGTTATTTGTTCTGCCGACAACATAATTTGAACAATTAACTGACAACATAATTTGAACAATTAACTAGATTTTTACTAAGATTTATCACATTAAATGTACACCAATCCCAAGATACAAGCTTTTCACACGCACACTACCCAATCAAGATTTATCACATTAAAGGAACACCCTGAAGCATTAGACATCACGCATTTTAGCTGCACACATAATTGATGCAAGGAGACCTTTCCAGTTTGAGCACAGACAGGAGTAGTTAAAGGACAACTTGTTGTCAGCCAAAATCGGCAATAAATTTGTTACAAACAACTGTTGTCGGGCTTGAACAATGTCAAACAGTAGCAGGAAGATGCGGTCGCTTTTCTCGGCTGTAGAGCTTCTAAGGGAATAAAAGATCATTGCCAAATCCCATCCCTCACACTAAAAACTATCAAATCAAAATCCTTCATTTCACTCCTTATTCATCGCCCATTTAAAGGCTTGCAACAGAAGACTGCCATTAATTGTTACACATCGAAAGTAATTCATGTCCATTGATTATCTAGTTTTTGAAGATATTTAAGTAGATTTATTGTACGTGAAATATAAAAAACCTAAACTATAATCGCTTCTATCGCCCTATTTGTGTCTCACCCGTGCACAAAATAGATATTTTATTATTCAAAATCGGATAAAAAACCAAAAAGACCGCCAACCAATCTTCATCTTCTAACCAGCACCCAAAGAATAAATAGATAGTTTCATTGTATAAACAAAAACGAAAAAAACCAGAACACTCTTAAACAATTTACAAATATCACACAGGTCCCTGAAAAAATCCAAAATACCCCTGGTATCCAAGGTTCTCTTGTGGCCCAACTTGGCTAAGCCGGATCATTTAGTTGGGTCAACCCAATCTGATTTTTTTAAAAAATAATATAAAAAATTTGCATTTTTCTTCAAAAAAAACAAAAAATATTTTGTTTTCGTGCATGCAGTTGAATGTCAAGGTTTTCCACGCATATTTCTTATAAAAACAAATATAACATATTTCTCATGTTTTTAAATGAAAATAGGATATCGTAACCGGTTTACAATTATCTGTTGGAATTTGACTAAAATATCAAAACAATTAATAATTATTTTGTTTTAGAGATTGGAGTGTAAAATTATATTTTAAAGTAGACTCGTAGATGGTAAAAAAAGGTTTTCTGAAATGCAGTGTAAAAAATTTTATATTTCATAATGGTTAGGTTTTCAACCCTTGTAAGGTAGAGACTCTCTCATGGAGAGAGATCTACCTCGAGCCTTATGAAAGACCAATAAATAAAAAATAACTCAGAAAAACAATCGAATAACAATGCAATTTATCTTAGATAAAATGTACTATGGGTGATTTGTCTTTTTTTTACACAAAAAATCTCTTTACCTAGACTCTTACAGATCATTAGGTTTTTTAATGAATTTAATACTAGATAATAACTCCTAAGATTGATTAATCCTAATTTTTTTTACTATAAAACTCTCTTTTTTTCACTGTCCATTTCTCCTCTTTGAAGATAACGGAGCATGTAACGTGAAAAAAAAATTATCACGACAACTACATAACAAGAAACTTCAGGGTTAGTATCAATGGTTCTGTTTTTGTAATTAAAGTTACTGAAGAACGTTAATGTGAGTTTAATGCGTGTTCTTTGGACAAGAAAAAAAGTTATTGAGGATTAGGTTGGAAAAAGGAGCCATGGTATCTCTGATGATGTGGAGTCCTCTGATGATGAATTAAATTTTAGTATGGAGGTTGATACCAAAAGAGCTACATGGTTTGTTTTTTATTACTCTTTAAATTCAGCGATTTTTCTCTTTTTTTGCCGATCAATAACTAAAAAATAATAAAAATAATTTTTTGTATTAAAATTAAATTTGAGAAATATTGCGGTACTGAAATTGTATAATCTATGGTATATTTTAAGTTTTTAAATCAAAGTGCATCTTTTCCAGAAATTATGGCAAATCACTCATGATGATTTTTTTTTTTCATTTCAATCTCTCTTTTTTCAATCCTATTTTCTCATAAAAAATCAAAATCAAAAGGTATTTATATAGAACTAAATTTCCAGTGAAAAAATGTGTGAGAATTAAATTAAAAAAAAACCACATAATTCATCCACCATAACATGTGAAAGGGTTAATAGTGAAATTTGGAAGAAGAAAAAAAAACACCTTTAAGATGGAGACAAGATGAAAATAAGAAAAAGCCAAAGCGAAAGAGTTTCCTGCGTATTTATTTAATATTTACTTATGCCAAACACATGATCGCAGGCAATCGAGCTCCCTCACCCAGGGTTGCATTACATATCATTCTTACATCATTTTATATTCGAGTTGAGGTGCTGTAGATGGCACAAACACAACAGGAAAAGGGACGCTACTGAGAGCTAAGTGATTGACAACGTTGCCGAGTGGGACGCATGAGCTTTCACCTAAGGGTTCGGACAGTGGACAGTAAGAAAGCTGATACAAACCATTATCACCGCCATACTTGGTGATCTTAAACCGATTCAATCGATCAACACCTCCGGTGGTCACAGCGAATCCTCGCACTATTGCTCTGAATGCCATCTTCCACATGGTCGTCACGCCCGCCATATAGCATGTGGGTGCGACAAAGTCCACGTTCAGATAACTGTCTTCGTGGATGACACTTTTGTCGGATTTTACAACTGGTGAAAATGTTACTGGGAGCCCATGGCTCATCGGGGAAAGAACAACGTCTGAATTGCATATGATAGAGCTGGTCGCGCTGACCGCAAAGTCATTCGAAGCGGCTCCGATGAAATAATTAGCACCAGCTGTAACCTCATTGCCGAAGACATCGAGCACTGCTGCAGGATCTTTGGCATGAACGGCCTCGGGAAATGAAGTTGCTGTGAGGGCAAAGAGAAGAAAGGAGAGCACTAGAAATGCAGTGATCTTCATTGATGAATATGAGTATTCGTTATCCCAATATTGAGTCTTGTTGTTCGTGTGTTCAAAGACTGAATAGAGACCGTAAATTTATAGGGAGAAAGGATTTGGATTATTTGTTACAATTAATTAAACGTGTGCCAATTGTTCGACAAAACGACAAATTATAGGACGATGACATGGACTTGTCGTGTAGGTTGGGAGCTCTTGCTTCTCGGACCACTTGTTTTCTTGATTTATCCCAAAAAAATATATTTAGGGATTCCAGTATATTTTAAAATATATTAAAATAATATTATTTTATTAATAATATGAAAACACAAAAAAAAATCAATTTAAAACAAAAAAATAAACATTTTAAAAAATGTAATTTCAAACCTACCTTAGTTTATAAAATCCAACCATTTAAAAGCATATTTTATTAGTGATGGAATTTATAAATTTTTCCATAAATTTGTTTTCATATACTTGCATAAAAATCTGCGTGGTCCTGTATTTATTGTTTTGTCCTCTTCCATATTCAATGGATGTGTCTGATTTGTTTCATATTCCCATAGTTGCCACGTGTATTAAATCTTTAGACGAGTTTGTCCTATTTAAAATTTTAAATAATTGTTTGATAGTTGATAGGCATTATTAATACTTATTGAAAATTGAGAAGGCTGACATAAAATTTAATATGGTTTTGAATCTATTTTTAACCTCTTGGTTTAGAGACCTCTTGTAGGTCTTTGACGAGTTGTCTTGCCCGTGTATTATGTTTGGTTTTTTTTATACAGAAAATTGATAAAAAACAAAAATTGCAATGTAATAATTAGTTATTTTAATATTTAATTAATAAAATTACGATAAGAATTTATTACAAATGAGTTTTTTTTTTGTTTAAAAGAAATAGTGTAATCGAAAAATAAGAAAAGTTGTTCGTATATTTTTTAATTATAAATAACTTAGGAAAATTTCTCTACCCATTTTGTTTATGAGTTGTCTTTTTTTCCCATTAATATTAGATTTGAAATATTATACATAAAAATATTATAAATTTTATTTTTTACAAAATCAACCTAAAATCTAAGAATCAAATTTTTCTACGAAATAAACTTCAACAAAAGAGGATAAAATTAAAATTAAAAGCCAAAAGTACTTTTTTATTTTATAAGATTTATTCCTCATATTATTATATTAAAAGTATTTTAGAACATTGATATTAATTTTTTTCTTCAAAAAATCCTAGGTCATCTCTCTCTCTCTCTCTCTCTCTCTCTCTCTCTCTCTCTCTCTCTCTATATATATATATATATATATATATATATATATTTGGGCGCTAATATTAAATAAATATTAAAATATATAATTAATCTCATATATTTATAAGAAAAAAATACTTAAAAATAATCATTATCATTATTTTGAATGCTTTATCGTGGCTTTTTACTATGTAGAAAATTAATTGATTTTATGTGTGTTGTAATTGGTTATTTTAATATTTAATTAATAAAATTATAATTAATAGAATTTGTTAGAAAATGAGGGGGTTTTCTGCCTAAAAGTAATTGAATGTTGCTACTGTTAAAACTGTTTTGATAATTATTTCATTGGTAGATTGTACAATTAAAATCGAAAAAATTCTGTTAAAATGAGCCACGTGCTGCATGTAACATATTGATTGATTGTTGTGTATATTTTATTTGTTTCATGAATTTTTTAATTAGCAAATAGTAAAATTACAATCATTAAATTTTAGCACAAATGAGTTATTTGTTTTATACACTAAACAATTTCAATAATGGTTTTGTTTTAACTAATTTGGTAATAATTTAATTGGTAGATAGCAAAACTGCAACGTACTAATTGTTTGTTGGACATGGTTTAACTATTTGACAGATAACAAAAATACAACTGCTAAAATTTATCCAAAAAAAAATTTTCAAATTTTTTTCTTCATATTATTATATTAAAAAAATTTATAACACTGAGATTAAATTAATGTGAGATTTATAAAGAAAGTCAGTTCATTTTATATATATATATATATATATATATATATATATATATATATATATATATATATATATATATATATATATTTTAAGACGTTAATATTAAAAAAATATCACAATATATAATTAGTCCCTCCTATTTTCTAAGAAAAAAGTTCCTAATATATATATATATATATATATATATATATATAGACCATTAACAATTTTGTTGTATGTTAAAATATTTGGTGTCGACTGTGGCAAAACATAGGGTAATTTTTTATTTTATTATTGTAGATAATTTGACATAATTTTTCTACATGTCTTGTCTAAGTGTGGTTTTATATTTTTTTTCCATGATATGAGATATGAAATATCATACATAAAAAAAAGACGCTGAAGTTATTTTTCAAAAAAATAACATTGACTAATTAATTTTTGTCACACTTATTGTAGCTGTCATTATAAATATTATTATACATAATTAACATTCTAATTATTGTTTGTCATACTATTGATGACATCGTACTTATTATTTTAAAAAGAAAATATTTTTTAAGTTTTATTTCTCATATTATTATATTAAAAATATTTTAGAACAATGATAGTAAATTATTATTTTTCAAAAATAATTAATAGGTCATATATATATATGACGCTAATATTAAATAAATATCAAAATATATAATTAGTTTTATATATCTATAAGAAAAAAACATTACAAATAATCATTATTATTATTTTGAATGTCTTATCTATAATAATTAGAAATTTCAACACCTAATTGAGAATATTTATTCAAATCACCATACTAAAAGGATGGTGAGTATTCTTTATTTATATTCATTTACAGAGTAAAGGAATGAATTACAGAATAAAGGAATTGAGTATAAATGAAATAATATCAGTTACAAAGGTAGAAGTAATGTATGTATGGTAGCCTGCAATCAAGGCTATGGATTCTCAACACCCCCCGCAAGCTTAGCGTCGGATTGGAGCAAACATGAAGCTTGGATCGAAAAAATTCGAAGAGAGATCGAGAAACATTTTTGGTGAAGATGTCAGCAACTTGAAAGTGAGAGGGCACATACCGGGTATGAAGTTTGCCAATCACAACAAGTTCTTGAAGAAAATGATAATCTAGTTCAACATGCTTGGCTCGTTTATGGGAAACAGGATTGGAGCTTAAGAAAATAGCACTTTTGTTGTCATATAAGAGCAAAGGCTCTTGAGGAATAGGAACCTTGAGGTCATGCAAAAGATGAGTAATCCAAAGGAGTTCAGCAGCAGTCATGGCAAGGGCACGATACTCAGATTCACAGCTAGAATGGGAAACAATAGGTTTTCTTAGCGCTCCGCGAGACCAGATTGTTACCAAGAAAAATGGAATAGCCAGATGTGGAATGACGAGTATTAGGGCAGCCAGCCCATTCAGCATCTGAATAAGTGACCAACACACCAGGAGTAGTGGATGGACGAAGTGGAAGGCCATAGTGGATTGTGCCTTTGACATAACGAAGAATACACTTGGCAGCAAGAAAGTGATCGGCAGTAGGGGCATGCAAAAATTGGCTGACAGAATTGATAGCATGTGCAATATCTGGACGTGTGATGGTCAAGTACTGAAGAGCACCAACAAGAGATTGATAAAGAGTAGGATCAGAGAATGGAGAACCATCGGCAATTAGGTGCTGAGAAACAACCATCGGAGTGTGAACAGGTTTGTTGTCAAGCAATTGAGCACGAATAAGAATATCTCGAGCGTATTTTAGTTGACGAAGAGATAGACCATCAAGAGTGAGCGATGATTCGAGACCAAGAAAATAACTGAGGGAGCCTAAGACTTTGGTAGCAAACTCAGAGTGAAGCTTGCGAGCAAAACTGTCCAGAAGAGAAGGGTTGTTTCCAGTAATAATGATGTCATCAACATAAAAAAGCAAATAAATGAGATTAGACTGCTGATGAAACACAAAAAAAGAGGTGTCAGCATGACTGTAAGAGAAACCAAATGTAAGAAGAAAGGAGCTGAAACACTGAAACCAGGCACGAGGAGCTTGCTTTAAACCATAGAGTGCTTCATTTAACAGACATACATGACTGGGAAAGCGAGGATCAACATACCCTGGTGGTTGTTCCATATAGACATGTTCAGTAATAGTGCCATTGAGGAACTCATTTTTGACATCAAGTTGATAAAGGGGCCATTTATTGGTGACAGTAAGAGAGAGTACCAAACAGATAGTAGTAGCTTTGACAACTGGACTAAAAGTATCAGTGTAGTCAAGGCCAAGTACTTAAATATAGCCTTTAGCAACAAGATGAGCTTTCAAGCGCTCGACGGATCTGTTCGGCAAATATTTGGTGTGAAACACCCATTTAGAGCCTCCAATGATGGTATTGGTAGGGCAAGGAACCAAATTCCATGTATCATTTCGTTGTAAAGCCTGAACTTCTTCATCCATGGCAGCAAGCCAAGCAGGATTCTTGGCAGCAGATTTGAAGCTTTTAGGTTCAGTGGATGCAAGAAGAGCAGAAATGAGCCCAGAGGAGCCTACGACACTAAGATTTATGGGATGACAAGTCTTGAAGATGCCAGCTTTAGCTCGTGTGATCATAGGATGAGAACTCAAAAAAGAAGAGGATGCATCAATAGGCTCAGTAGAAGGCGGACATGAGGCGGTGGATGGCAGAGAAGAACCTGCAATAGAATTATTAACCTGCACAAACTCATCCAAATGGTCGAACAAATATTACACGGAAAAGGGTCGAATCGAGGAATGTGCTGGGAAAGAGGAGGTGAATCTGCATGGGAAAGACTTGGTTCTAAAAAATTGGAAATATAAAGAGAGGAAAGGGGTTGGGCCTGAGAGCTAGTGATAGTAGGAAAGTGAGTTTCATCAAATTGAGCATGACGAATGATGTAGAGTCGAGAGGTGGAGGGATCAAGACAACGAAATCCTTCATGAGAGGGACTGTAACCTACAAAAATACAAGGAATGCTGCGGGGAGAAAGCTTGTTAGGCATATAGTCACGTAAGCAAGGATAAACACGACAACCAAAGGGATGAAAATTCTCATAATATGGTGTCCATAGAGGAGTTCAAAAGGGAACTTACCACCAAGAAGAGGAGTAGGCAACCGGTTGATGATATAAACTGCAGTGCTGAAAGTGTCAACCCAAAAACAAAAAGAAAGGTGATAGTGGAAGAGAAGGGCCAATCCTATTTCAGTTACATGCCTATGCTTTCTCTCAGCACGACCATTTTGGGCAGTTGTATATGCACAAGAGAGTTGATGATGAATGCCAGAAGTGCGTAAGTGAGTTTTGAAGCAAGTGCTAGTAAACTCAGCACCGTCATCACTTTAAAAAACTTTAATGCGAGCAGAATGCTGATTTTCCACAAACTTTTAGAATTGAAGAAAAATATCAAAAAAATCAGATTTAAATTTCAAAGGATAAAGCCAAGTGAAGTGGGAATAATCATCAATAAAAATGACATAATAAAGAAAACCCGAAGTAGATTTGACAGGGGAAGGGCCTCAAAGGTCACAATGAATAAGATCTAATACATGGGATGACCAATATTCATTTCAGGAATAAGGTAATCAATGATTTTTTGCAAGTTGACATGTATTACAGAGTGAGGGAGAAGGCAATAAAGATGTAAGAGAGAGATGTCCTTTTTTATTGAGAAAAGAAATAACAAAATGACTCATATGGCCTAGGCGAGCATGCCATAAGTCATATGAAGCACATAGAAATTTATTTTTAAGGACAAAAATAAAGGCAGAGTTGCCACGCTCCAACATATAAAGCCCTCCATATCTTCTACCGGTCTCCACCACCCTTCCCGCTAGACAATTCTGGATAGTAAGAAAATTTCCATTAAAGGTAACGGAAAGAGGAAAATCAGTTGTTAATTTACTGATGGAAAGAAGATTTTTAGTGATATGAGGGACAACCAACACGTCTAATAAGTGAATATCCGGGATAGGAGAAAGAGTACCAGTGTGGGTAATGGGTAAAGAAGCATCGTTTTCGACGATCACATAATCCTTACCCGTGTAATTTTTGGATTGATCCAAATTAGAGGAATCAGAGGTCATATGAGCCGAAGCTTTAGTGTCTAAATACTAGTCAGAGGCCTCGACTCCAGATTCTCCAACAAGGGAACAAAAAGCATTGAAAGCTTTGGCAAGGTGAGCAGATGGGTTTGCTTGAGCATATCACTGGTTGCAACGATCAACATAGTGTCCCTCCATTCAGCAAATTTGGCAACGAGGTGGGCGACGACCTTGGCTAGAATGGGTTCATCCCCGATTGAAGTGATTGTTGCCATGGGAAGGGAATCGGCCTCGCTGGGTACTACAGGAAGCAGAGGGAGTACCATGAGCAGTGCCGTGACTAAGATCAATGGCTGTGAAAGCCACAATGAGGCATTAGAGGATTCAAGAGAACACTGGAACAACTCAAAGCTCTCTGCTTTGGAAAATAAATCTGCAAAACAAGGAAGAGAGGTGAGAAGAGGATTCAGAGGGCATTGGTGTTGCTTGAACCAGAGAAGATAAAAAGGATCGGGGTTGCTAAACCGGAAACCGCTCTGATACCATGAGAATATTTATTCAAATCACCATACTGAAAGGATGGTGAGAATTCTATATTTATATTCATTTACAGAGTAAAGGAATTAATTATAGAATAAAATAATTGAGTATAAATGAAATAATATCAGTTACAAAGATAGAAGTAACATATATATGGTAACCTGCAATCAAGGCTATGGATTCTCAACACTAATAATATTAATAAAATATCAATTAAAAAACTAAATAAATGACAAAATAAAATTAAATATAATTAGATTTAAATTTTTTTTTTAACTTAAAGGATAAATAAAAAGAATTTGAAAAACAACAAAGAGAAAAACTATTAAATATCAATTTGCAAATGATCACCAATACAAATTAAAATATAAATATTAAAAAAAAAACCTTAATAACACTGGAAATAATAAAAATTGATGAAACCATAATTATTGTTAGAAAAAAATTTCATAATTTATTTTTTATTTTTATAAGATTTATTATTATTATATTAAAAGTATTTCAAAACAATGATAGTGATATTCAAAAAAACCAAGGTCATATATATATATATATATATATTGAGACGCTAATATTAAATAAATATCAAAATATATAATTATTTTGACATATTTAAAAGAAAACAAAACTAATAAGTAATTATTATTTTTATTTTGAATGTCTTATCTATAACAATTAGAAAATTCAAGACCTAACAATACAAAAAAAAATCTATTAAAAAAATAAAATAAATGACAAAATTAAAAAAAAATATATTATTAAATTTTAGGAAATTATATGACTTGAAGGGAAAAAAATAGAGAAATCATAATAATTATTAATTTTCAAATGATCACCAGCACATATTAAAATTTGAACATTAAATAAAAAAAAACCTTAATAACACTGGAAGTAAAGAAAAATTAAAACAAAAAACTAAGAGCATATATATATAAACATGGACAGAAATAGGAACTTATAAGAAATATATATAAAAAAATAAAGGAATTCAAACAAAATCCAAGATTGAAAGTATAAGGGCAAAAATAAAAAACACATATATAATAAATTTAATTTAAAGGAAAAAGTTGAGATAAATCTAAACATTTATACCGATAAAATTAAATAATTTAAAACAAAATTGGAAATTAAAAGAATTAGGACCGAAATGAAACTGAAATCTATAATTAATTGGCATGGAAGGATAAAATTGAAAAAAAAAAACTTTGATACCGAAAATATTAAAGATTTATAATAAATTTGTATGGAAGGATAAAATTGAAATAAATCAAAACTTTGATACCAAAAATATTATGGATTTCCAACCAATTCGAAATTTTAAAAAATGGGGACTTAAATGAAATTACAATATATAATCAATTTCAAATGAGGGATCAAATTGAAACAAATCAAAACCTATATAGTAGCAATAAGGACCAAAAAACATGACCGAAAGTTCAGGGACTAAACTAAAATATGATAATAAATAGTTGCGCTGATGTGTACTTGCTCAGGCATGAGAGAGAAAAGAGGAGAATTCTAATGACCATCTACATGTCTCTGCCCTGTATGTACACGTGCCATACAATAAGGAAAAGAACATAACTGAAAATCTTTCTAAACGCCAGTTAGATTTTTTGGACGTTGGAATATGCCACGTGCACCATCATAACAACACTTTCACGTAGAAATAGACAGCGCGTCCTATGACATGCTAACATTAATATATTTTAAAATTAAAATAAAATTTTAAAAAAACAATCACTTCACACTTATGAACATTCTTTAAAAAACCATCGTTCCTTTGCTGTGGTGGTTAAAGGAAGAAAAGCTCAAGTGCATCTTGGTGTATCGGATAACGATGACATCAAACCTGAACAGCCCAACAGTATTTGGTTCCTGTTTTTGTAATTAAAGTTACCGAAGAACCTTAGTGTTAGCTGAATGCGTGTTCTTTGAACAAAAAACAAAGACGTCACTGACGATAAGGTTGGAAAAAGGAGCTATGCTATCTCTGATGATGTGGAGTCTTCTGATGATGAATTAAATTTTAATATGGAGGTTAATACGGAAAGAGCTACATGGTTTTTTTTTTTTTTTTTTATTACTCTTAAAATTCAGCAATTTCTCTCTTTTTTTCGATCAATAATTAAAACATAATAAAAATAATTTTTTATGCCAAAATTAAATTTGAGAAATATTGTGGTACTGAAATTGTATAATCTATGGTATTTTTTTAGTTTAAATTTGATGTTTTTTTTTTTCATTTCAATCTCTTTTTTTCAATCTTATTTTCTCATAAAAAATCAAAATCAAATGGTATTGATATAGAACTAAATTTCCAGTGAAAAAAGGTTTGAGAATTAAATTAAAAAAAAAACCACATAATTCATCCACCATAACATGTGAAAGGGTTAATAGTGAAATTTGAAAAGAAAAAAAAAACACCTTTAAGATGAAAATAAGAAAAGGCCAAAGCGAAAGAGTTTCCTGCGTATTTATTTAAGATTTTCTTATGCCAAACACAGATCGCAGGCAATCGAGCTTCCTCACCATTACATATTATTCTTACATCATTTTATATTCGAGGCGAGGTGCTGTGGTTGGCACAAACACAACAGGAAAAGGGACGCTACTGAGAGCCAAGCGATTGACAACGTTGCCGAGTGGGCCGCATGAGCTTTCACCTAAGGATTCGGAATCTGGACAGTAAGAAAGCTGATACATACCATTATCACCTCCATACTTGGTGATCTTAAACCGATTCATTCGATCAACACCTCCAGTGGTCACAGCGAATCCTCGCACTATTGCTCTGAATTCCATCTTCCACATGGTCGTCACGCCCGCCATCCTGCATGTCGGTGCGACAAAGTCCACGTTTAGATAACTGTCTTCGTGGATGACACTGTTGTCGGATTTTACAACTGGTGAAAATGTTACTGGGAGCCCATGGCTCATCGGGGTTAGCAAAACGTCTGAATTGCAAATGATAGGGCTGGTAGCACTGACCGCAAAGTCATTCGAAGCTGCTCCGATGAAATAATTAGCACCAGCTGTAACCTCATTGCCGTGGATATCGAGCACTGCTGCAGGAACTTTGGCATGAACGGCCACAGGAAATGAAGTTGCTGTGAGGGCAAAGAGAAGAAAGGAGAGCACTATAAATCCAGTGATCTTCATTGTTGAATTTGAGTATTAGTTATCCCAATATCGAGTCTTGTTCTTCGTGTGTTCAAAGACTGAATAAAGACCACAAATTTATAGGGAGAAAGGATATGGATTATTTGTTACAATTAATTAAAAGTGTGCCCATTGTCCGACAAAACGACAAATTATAGGACGATGACATGGACTTGTCGTATAGGTTTGGAGCTCTTGCCTCTAGGACCACTCCTTCCTTGACTTATCCATCCAACGTGTTTTACACGTGCTTATTAATTTATATTTGGCATTAGGATTGAAAAAAAAACAAATATTTAAAAATATATTAAAATAATAATATTTTTTTTTGAAAATTTATTTTTGATATTAATAATGATATTTCTTTTTATTTTTTAAATATCAATCTAAAACACTAAAAAAATTAACTTAAAGTAAAAAATAAAAATAAAAATAAAATTTTTTTTTTCAATTTTTTTAAAAATATTTCCGAAATACTGTATGGTCTTAAATGTATTTTTTTTTATTAGTGATGGAATTTATAAATCTTTCCATAAATTTATTTTCATATTGTTGCATAAAAATCTGCGTGGTCCTGTGTTCTTCTTTTGTCCTCCTCTTTCATATCCATTCACTGTCTCCGATTTGTTTCATATGCTCATAGTTGCCACGTGTAGAGGAGTTTGTCCTATATAAATAATTGTTCGATAATCGACGGACATGATTCATACTTACTGAAAATCGAGAATCCTGACATCAAATTTAACATGGTTTGGTAAATTATTTAAATTCACAAAACAATTTGTCTTCTAGTCCTTGAGGCCTATCGGAAAGACCATGAGGCGATGTAACGATGAGAGAGCTATCCACCGTGGAAAGATTTGGTTAGTAAAGGATACCAAGTGAAAATGAATATAGTGGACTATTGAGAGATGAATATAACTTTAAATATAAAAATATAAAATATTGATGGGTTAGCTGATACCTGACCTCAATATATGCTAATTAAAAAACAATATCCATGCTTGATATAGTCAAAATCCCAAGTTAATTTATAATTTAGTTAATTCGAGGTAAAATCTAGGTTAATCACTCATTAATTTATTACATGAAACACGACCCTTCATCCATATCAACCACCCCAGGGGAGTTACTGAGTTTTATAGCAAATCTTATACATGTTGTACAAAAGATATGCCTATTTTTATTTTTATTTTTAAAAAAAAAAGTTGCTGACACCTTTTATTTTTTTCTAAAAAAGTGTTTATATTTTTCAAAGATTTTAATTTTAATCTCATATCATTTACTCTGTTTTGCCAAGACTAAAACAATATTTTTTTTAAGCAAAAAAAAATATTATAAATTTGATGAATATAATAAATTTGTATACAAATCTTATAAAGCACGAGTTTTTAATAAAATATATAAATTTTAAATTGATATAAATTTATCTATTTAAAAAATTGCAATAAAATCATCGGTATAAAATTATCATTATCATTAAAAAAAATAAAAAAATTATGATATTTAAATAATCAAATTCATTATGTAATAATTAATTTATTTTATAATCTAATTTAAATTGAATATAATAATAAAATATAAATTATAAAAATAACTACAATAATTAAACAACAAAAATTAATTATTGATTTTTTATCTATAAAAAAAATCATAGGGAGAAAGGATTTGGATTATTTGTTACAATTAATTAAACGTGTACCACTTGTTCGACAAAACGACAAATTATAGGACGGTGACATGGTCCTGTCGTATAGGTTTGGAGCTCGAGGACCACTCCTTTCTTGATTTGACCCACAACACTGTTTTACTCGTGCTTATCGATTTATGCTTTATATTTGGAATGAGTATGTTTTTTTTAATGTTTTTTTATTCAAAAATATATTAAAATAATAATTTTTATTTTTAAAAATTTAAATTTTTCGTCAATCATTAAAAATTAAAAAAAACTAATTTAAATAAATTAAACATTTTAATTTTTTTTCAAAACCATTTTTAAAATGTAATTTCAAACATATTTTAATACATAAAATCCAACCACTTGATGTTTGTTTGGAAGTATGATTGTAGTTGTTTTTGAAAATATTTTTTGTTTAGAATGCATCAAAATAATATTTTTTTAAAAATAATAATTTTAATCTTAACACATGAAAATAATCTATAAACACTAAAAATATTTATTTTAAAATAAAAAAAATATTTATTTTAAAAATATTTTTGAATCATAATATCAAATATTATCTTAAACTTATATTTATTAGTGATGGAATTTATAAATTTGTTTTCATATAGTTGCATAAAAATCTGCGTGGTCTATTCTTGTTTTGTCCTCCTCTTTCATATTCAGTCACTGTCTCCGATTTGTTTCATATGCCCAAAGTTGCCACGTGTATTAAATCTTTTGATGAGTTTGTCCTATATAAATAATTGTTCGATAATTGATGGACATGATTCATACTTGTTGAAAATCGAGAATCCTGACATTAAATTTAATATACATTATTTATATTTCTAAGACAATTTATATTATTAAAGATAGAAAAAGGTTGTAGATTTATATATAAATAAAGGAGAAATATTACAACCACTCAACTCAACTCAACTCAACTCAGATTGCTCTTTTGTTTGTTCATATTTAGTTATTTAATGGTGTTTAGTTATTTGTCTTCTAGTCCTTGAGGCAATGTTATGATGAGATACCAAGTGAATATAGTGGACTATTGAGAGATGAATATAACTTTATATATGAATATATAAAATCTTGCCTGGTTAGCTTGAGATCTAGCTGATACATGACCTCAATATATACTACTTAAAAAAAACAATTACCAAGCTTGATATAATCAAAATCCCAGGTTAATTTATAATTTAGTTAATTCGACACAAATTATCAAGTCGAAAATCATCAAACAAATTATTAAGTCGAATCATCACACAATGTGGGAAGAATAAATTAAAAAAAAATAGATTAAAAAAATAAAGGATCATAAAAGATTTTTTTTCTAAAATAAATAGATAAAAGAAAATATTTCAGATTTTAAGCGTGTGTTCAAAGACTGAATAGAGACCATAAATTTATAGGAAGAAAGGATATTGATTATTTGTTACAATTAATTAAACGTGTGCCCATTGTTCGACAAAACAACAAATTATAGGACGATGATGACATAGACCAAGGTTATCAATACCGTTCCGGTCGCTGTTCCTGTTTTTCTATTGGTCAGAAACGTTTTGCCTTCAAAGCATTTCGGCATATTGTTTCGAGGTTAAACTGTTAATATATATATATATATATATATATATATATATATATATATATATATATATATATATATATATTAATTTAATAAGCATAATTAAAATTCATGATAAATTAACTTTAAATTATACAATACAAACACAAAGTCAAACAAACACAATCTCAAAATAAAAAAAACAATTACAAGTTAATCAAAAAAATGAAGATTTTAAAGCCGGAACAACACACCCATAATGGTACCAAGACATCCCGGCCTGAATTTTGCTGCAATTTCCGGAACGGGTCAAAATTAAAATCGAGACGAAAACAATACCGTTTTGTCTCAGTTTTTTTAATGGAATGAAACGTTCCAGCTATTCCGGCCGGAACAGAACGATATTGACAATCTTGACATGGACTTGTTGTATAGGTTCGGAGTTGTTGCCTCTCGGACCACTTGCTTTCTTGATTGGAACGAGGATTTTTTTAATTTAAAAAAAATATATTAAAATAATGATTTTTAATTTTTTTTTGATATCAATAATAATATTTTTTTATTTTTTAAATATCAATCTAAAACATTAAAAAAAATTAGAGTAAAAAATAAATTTTTATTATTTAAAAAAAATATTTTTAACATGTTTAAAATGTATTTTTTTTATTAGTGATGGGATTTATAAATCTTTCCATAAATTTATTTTCATATAGTTGCACAAAAATCTGCGTGGTCCTGTGTTCTTGTTTTGTCCTCCGCTCTCATATTCATTCAATGTCTCTGATTTGTTTTAAAGCTGTTTGGGGTAGCTTTTACATTGCAGGTTTTTTGCGGTGTACTATTTTTTTTTCAATAAAAATATATATTTTTATTGCTTTAGTTTATTTTGATATGCTGATGTCAAAAATAATTTTTAAAAAAAATAAAAAAATATCATTTTGATATATTTCGGCACGAAAAGCACTTTAAAAAGCTACTGCAACAGCTCTCCCAAACAGGCTATGATCATAGTTGCAGCACTGAAAGTACCACTATGGCCCAGCACCAAGTTTTGTTTTTGAAAATATTTAAATAGGTTTATTATATACAAAACATAAAATTTTTAAATTATTATCTTCTCTAATGTCCCACCCGATGACAAAGTCGATATTTCACTATTGAATGTTTGATAAAAAATAAAAAATATCCTCACTCAGCTTTTATTTTCTAACTAGCATCCATCCAGGAATAAATAGATAATTTTATTGTATAAATAAAAATAAAAAAAACCAGAACACCCCAAGAAATTTATAAATGTCACACAAGTCTCCTAAAATGTTAAAAATATCCTCGAAGGTTAAATTTTGCAGCTAGAGAAGCAAAAAGATAATTTTAAACTAGGTCTCAAGGCACAATAAAACATCTACACTTTTGTTTTTGGTTAAATAAGTAGTAAAACTTAATTTATTTAATTTATTCTTTAAAAAAATACAACAAACAGCCAACGGAATGTAGAGATTTTTTTAAGACCTCCCATATAGCAATAAAGCAGAATACAAAACAAATAATCAAGTGGAATCATCCCGCATTATGGGAATAATAAATATTTTTTTTAAAATATCGATAATTAGAATCATCACACAAATTATCAAGTCGAAAATCATCACACAAATTATCAAGTCGAATCATCACACAATGTGGGAAGAATAATTCTTTTTAAAAAAAGATAATTAGATTAAAAAATAAAGGATAAAAAAAGAATTTTTTTTTCTCTAAAATGAATAGATAAAAGAAATATTTCCGATTTTAGGTACTGTGCTCGCTTCACCAATTTAGCCTCCCTGTGCAGCACCGGCACTCAGCTCACACTGAAAGCCACTGCTTTCTTCATCTGGGTTCACTCTCTTTCTCTTTAATATCTCTGTTTCCATTCCAACTTTGTGTTTTTTTTTTTTCTTTCTCTTTTGTCTATGTTTACAAGTAATTAAAGTTTCATTCTTTTTTGGGTTTTTTGAAGGGTAATGGAAGATGACGTTTTGAACCCGTTTCGAAAAATGTCAATGCGAACTCGAAAGGTTGCTCCTAATATGGAAGCTGCACTTGCCAGCAATGATAAAAGAACTCAGGTTTCTGTTTTTCATTGTTTGTTTGATTTCACGAAGATAGTTCTGATTATTTTTTTTAGGCAGCATTTGCTAGACTTGATGCGTTGGAGAATGATTATACAGGGATGGAAACGGTAGAAGCTGTTGATGGTGACGAGGCTTCTCTTGATGATAACGATGATGGTATTAGACTCTCACTCATTCCATTCTTCTTCTTCTTTTCCAGCTTTAAAAATGACTTGTTGCATCTACCATTTATATACTTTTCTTTGCATTGTTTCAAGTTAAATAGATGTCCTTTGACAAATTCAAGGTGTAGGGATGTTTGCTGTGTAAAACTGTAAATGGCATGCTTATGTGCGCCTCGACTATTATATCTTTTGTGAGAGTTCTATGTAGTTAGCAGATTGTGTGTTTAAAGTATTCGGGGAGGAGTATTGCTGTCTGTGAATTTGTTTCTCAATATTGTATCTAGGTGCAAGGTAAAATCACCTTCCCTCTTATTTAAGTTTATCTACCTTCGTTTCTGAATGCTATTGAAGGAATCTTGATCTGCATGCATTTATTTAAAAAAAACCTGGATAGGACAGAAAAGTTGACATTTGCTTAGTAGACATCACATCATCTCTGATGTGATTGCTATCCCATGACTGGAGTAGCCTCTTTGGATTCTATATTGTCAGTCACTGAATGTAAGATGAAAAGAAGAGATGTTCCAATTTAAAAATCCAAAAAAAAAATCTTACTTCTGAAACAAATGCACTCTATCAAGAAATATGGCAAATAGTCCCATTCGGGACATTACTACTACAAAATAAGCAAGCTTGAATCCATGAGTTTCTGGATTCGGGCAAACAAATACATTTATATCTAATGATTGACTTGAGAAAGTGTAAATACATCAACTGAGAAGATTAGATTCCTTTGCTGGTGAGCCAGTGTTGATGATCTTTAGCACTGAGGCAGATCAAGTGGAGGGGGCTGGACTGACTGCAACTTGCCAACTCCATTCTCAACTAAGAAAGCCATAGACAAACCCCAATTGAGATGTGAATCTAGGTGACAGTGCATCATCCAAATCCCTGTTTCAGACCAGGTGAGTCAATGTGAGGTATCATATCTGTGAATCTGTTCTATATTGAAACCAAACTAATATATTAAATGTTTAATATACTTGTATTACCTGGATTATCAGCCTCGAACCGGATGGCTACCCATCCACCAGGAGGGTTTCCAATGGTATTCCTATATGGTGGATCAATGAGGTTGAACTTTGCTGGATCTGTTTGAGGGTTGAAGTTACCAAAGCCTGACCCTACAACTGCAAAATGGTATCCATGGAGATGCATTGGGTGGTCCTCAACCGAGATTATACTGGTATCCTGGTATACTATTTGTACCTTCGCACCAAATTTCAATTTGTAAAGCTTAGTTGCTTTAACAGGCTGCCATAGTCCTCGGCTGACGTTGCCAGTGTAATCAAATTGTACAGGGGGGACAGGTGGAAAATCTGTTGTAAAGACTCCAGGTTGGCCTTGGTAGTAGGCCTGCATTAAGGAGTTTCTGGTTGGGAGTACAAAAGACACATTGTTTATGCTAGCTGCAAAACGAGTTCCGTTTGGACCTTGGCAGCGGGGGCTATTAGGATTGGTGCAGTTGATGAGTCCTAACCCCACTGTGAAAAACAGGTTTTCATCAATCTGAAGAGGGACTTTAACCTTGGAAGGGCTCCTAAGACGGGATGTGAAGGCAATTGCACTGTTTGTGTCGTTAAAGCCTGGCAGCTGTGGGAATATAGGTATTGAGGACTTCCCTTTCTTGGCATTGCAAGGAGCAGATTTATATTCAAGGATTGCAGTTGTAGTGGTGTTGTCAAAAGGCACATTGGCTGAGTTATAGGCATGAGCTGCCATGTAGTAGTGAGCTGGGGTTTGATCAGCAGTGAGAAGGACATCAGTTGTCTGACCAGGAGCTATCATAATGAATGAGGTTGTGAAAGGCTTGGTGTAGGCAGCATCAACAGCAACTACTGTAAGTCTATGGTTGGCCACTGCAAAGAAGAGTTCTTGGTTCATGCCAGAATTTATGACCCTTAGGAGGATTGTTTCACCAGAATCCACTGGAAATCTCATAGTTTCTACATTGTCAGAACCACAACAGATGTGATATTATGGTCAATGGTTAGTGGAAGTTTAATTTGCAATTGAGCTGAATAGATATTAAAGCAAAAACAACTGGCAAACCTTGCTTGGAGCATCTGTAGAGGTCGCCGGGTTGGCCATTGATGGTATAAGCATCAGACACATTTGGTGCTGCACCTGTGAAATCTGCCAGCCTCAAGACATCCATTGGGTTCCTGTCCCACCACTCCCCTGTTACTCAACAGCATAATCAGTTCGTCAGTTATGCAAGCATCTAATGTTTTGAAGACTTTTAATTGAAAATGAAAAATATGTTACCTAGAAGAACGGGAATTTCTCTCCTGGGCATTGAGAATGGATATGGGGAACCCAATTTAGGATAAATGATTAGAGCACCATAAACAGTGGCTCTGAGCCATCTGCTATGAGCATGCCACCACAAAGTCCCCTCTTGATTTTCGATTGTGAACCGGTAGGTATAACTTCTTCCTGGTTGGATAGGGCATTGTGTCACTCGATCGGGTCCATCTGCCCATGGATTTCGCATCTGTCGGATTCCATGCCTGACAAATTCAGACACAAAAATTGAAATATTCATGCATGTGTATGCAATTCTCATTTTTCTCTCTTGATTATTTCAGGCTTATACTTGTACAATATGTTTGATAATTACCAGTGGAGTGTAATATTGTATCTAGCATTATTTATCGCCTTGATCACAAGAGTATCTCCATCACGCACTTCCAATGTTGGTCCTGGAAAAAGCCCATTGACTGTAATTGTATTATGAGTTCTGCACAGCCTCTTCACTGGCTTAGCTTGAATCTGTTTCAATACACACAATAAAGAAAAAGAAGTTACTGCGATGCTTCATTCTCGCACACATAACAGATACGAAGATAGTAATGTAGACAACACATACAACAAACTCATGATAGTGAGTTTCTGCATCAGAGAAAGATGCTTGGAAGCTGATGATTACAAAAATGCTAAGAAAGAGGCAATAATATGATTGTTTGACCGTCAAGTTATCAGTCTCCATTGCTTTCTTAGCCATGGTTGTGTAAAAAATCTTGAATGTGTTAGATATAGCCTAGGAAGACCATCTATTTATACTATGATAAAGTGGGAAAGAAACATGGACTTTTCTTTCTTTCTTCTTTAACCTTTCAAAGGAAAGTGATCGGGCAGCTCAGATTATACGGGTCAATAGTGATGCTTGGAAGTATTTGGACAGTTTAGTCTAACCATAAAGGAGATTTGGTGCACCCACTTGCCTCATCAATCTTCTGATTAACCAAATGAAGATTCTGTGCTGAAAGGACTGAGTACCAATCATATGATCTTGCTGCTGAGCAGTTGCAACTCATGTTCTATGGTATTTTGGGGACTTCTCTTAAATCCCCTATATCTTGATTAGTTTTTAGCTTAGTGGTGGATTAACTTGTTTCACCATGCATATATATATATATATGTGCGTGTGTGAAAAATTATAAGAATTTGAATCCTTCTTTTTCTCGTCTTTATTAGTGGTTATATGGCACTTTTAGGTTTAATTGATCATTGATTAGTCAAAGATAGTGTGATCACATTCTTCCTCTTTCATCGGCCATTGGTTTTCACTTGACTTGTCTCTTGATGCAATATGAATAAAGCTTAAATCCAAGTCCTCTCTTCCAACTGCTTCAACATTCCATGCTTTAGTTGAAGAAACGATAAAATCGCCTCTTTTCTCTCCTTTCAATTACTGAAACAAAGTAATGCTAATTTATGGAGTCTTGTTCTTAGAATTATTACTTTTTAAGAATCCAATACATTGATTAGGTGGATTCCACAAAAAGTAATGTAATATAATAGATATAGGATCTATAACATAGTTTTTGCAGATATGATAATGGTTGTTTTCTAAAATAATATAGTATATTCAAATATTCAAAAACACTGAAAACTTCAATTTAAAATTTAAAAAATTATTTTTAATAAAAATTCATGGTGTGTACACCTAAATAAATACACCCTTAATAGCATGACAATTAAAAAAATTAGATTAGTAGTCATAGTTATTGAATTCGATTTGGAATTAATAAATAAAAAAGAACAAATATGTAGATGAACTGTTAGCTCAACCATTATCAGACCAAGTTGACGAATCATATTTCCTGCTAGTAAATAAAAAACAAGATCAAATTGTTCACCTTCAAGTTCAATATCTCGTGTTAGATTTTGAAATTTAGAAGATGCAAGGACAGTTGGGGTGAGGTTGAGTTTTGGTTAGGGTTTGGTCGGATGAGTTGAAGCATAATGATGTTTGCTTTCTGTTATCAGTCCACTTATTAAAAGTGTCTGCTGAAAGGCTTGACAATGATGTTCATTATAATAAAGAGCAGCGCAGAGTCTTGAGTCACGACTCATGAGCTCCAGCGATCATCTTCAATGATGGAGGTCTTCTGACTCGTAAAATTTTACATTCTAAGCACATTACAGACAAGAGAAGTTGAAAGATGGTCCCTACAATAAGAATGGATTTCTGGAAAATTAGCGTATTGATGAGATTATTCCAACTCGAGCAAATCCATCGGTCAAGATACTGATCAACTCTTGAAGTTCTTTCCTTCTATATAAGGTGGTGGCAACATTTAAATCACAGCAGATCTGACCAGTCTACTTCCTGATTATGTTTTCTTCATTGCTGGAACATAAGCATATACTTTCAAAGCTCAAGTTACTTCATGTCTTCCTACCCCAATTTTTCTCTGGAAATACAATATAGGTGGCGACTGTAAACTCTGGATTTCATAGATCATGTGAGATGAACCCATCACATTCGAGTCCCCATCAAAGTAGGAAAGATGGTGTTAAAATTAATTTTTTATATATTTTTTATTTTTAATATTAACAAAACCAAAAAACAACAAGCCTTTTGTAAAGATACAAACCTGGGAGGTGTAAAACTTGAATGCATATATCCGAAGAAACCGAGAATCTGGCACAAAATTTCCAAAACCGCTCCAACAGGAATGGTTTGCCATGATGGCCAGGTGACAACAATCTAGCTGGGAAATCTCATGTTATAATATGAGTCCAAAAGGGGCATCATTGACAGAACTTGAACACTCTTTTCCGCTATCTATTGCTGACAGGTTGCATCCAGATCAGATGCAACTCCAAAAGGGGAAGCAAAATGCCTTCTGGTAGGGGGGAAATGCATTAAGCAACACTCTTTATATTTGCAATATCTGTTGTTTCAATGCCTCAAATGACTTGATTTTTGAAGCGAAGATGTTAAGAAACTTGGACAATAATGCAGAAGCCCCAGTCACTATCTTCCTTGCAACATTATGAGGACTCCAAGTCTTCAATTTTCCGGAGATCCGATCACCAAGTCCAGCCTCGTTTATGGATGGGGTTAAACTTTCTAGAACACGGAAAACACGTCCAGGCCCTTGATCCTGTTCCTTTCTGCTACGAGAGGAAAGTGTAATTCCCACGCTCTCTTATATCCTCTGGTCTGTCAATCTGACCATCGATCTATTTTGCAACCTCCTCAACTATATCACTTAAAAGACTTGATTGAATCCCCAGTAGCATTCAAGACCAGGGATGCTTGTTGGTCCATAGGTCCACCTTTCTTCCTTTTCTTTCCAGATGGAAGAGATGATCGAACAAAATATTGGAACACAAGACCATGGCAAGCCAATGGCTCAGTAACTAATTGCACCAAAATTGGAAGATCGACCCTTGGAGAGCAAACAAGTGACTCCGGAGATTTGATCTTCTCTCAAATATACTTCACCAGCAAAGTATCTACTACATGCCAAATACCAAGCCCAGACTGATCTCCATTTGGCTGCATGGGAATTCAAATTCCAAGCATTCAAAAAGACAGCGAAGTTTATCCAGTCAATCTTATCTGAACCAAAAGCCTGCATTAATCCAAACATTATATTAACACAAAGGCATCCGAATTCTTGTGGTGTTCAAGTGATCCATATTTGGTGATCTCAACAAAGCATGGTAGCAAGCTAGCGATCAACTGCTACTAACCTCTTTGAAAGATCGACAATTTTAGTCAAAGCACATGCCTTATAGATGTACTATAATAACTTGGTGTGCATTCAAGCATACAGATTGTTTGTACTCATTTTTAGGCCTCATATAGTAGAAATGATATATATTTTTTTTGAACCAAATATAGAAGTTTAGATCATGGTTACCGAGCGAGTAACAAAAATAGAGAATAAAAATGTTTTTTCAAACCCTGTTTTTATTGCCTTCTGCTTTTTATCCTCAATCTTTGTTGCAAAATCATCAGAATTCTTAGATTAATTAAGAATCTTCATAATGCTAAAGCTTTTCTTTCTTTATTTAGTGTTTAAGGTTGGATAAATCCCTTGGAATTTGCATTAATTTTGTTGTTGTCACAATTCTGTTATAATACTAAATCTTTCTTTCAATTTAGACTTTAAATCTGACATAGTTTCGTGTGATATATGACTATCCCAATTATATTTTGCCATTTATGTCATGTTCAATAATTAATTTGAACCTTTATTAGATTGTAGAACTCACTATTTCTATATCAAATTCTCATTCAAATGGGGATAGTCAGCATTATCAATTTTCAAATCAAATCAGGAGATCTTTTTGACCAAAGAGATTGCGGATAAATTCTGTATTTTGAAATGATTTTTTCTCGCTTCAGATCCTTCATGAACATCATAGTCCTATATGTATAGATAACTTTGAATTTTTAAATAACTTGATTTTGATATCGGAAGCTCAAGATATCCCTGTTTCAATGTCTAGTTTTGCTTGTGTTTTGACCAAGCATATTGCAGGCAAATTCTGTTATTCAAAACAATTTTCCTCGCTTTATATCCTTCATGAAAGTTGTATTCTTGTATGTATAAATAACTTGAGATTTTTTAATCACCTGATTTTAATATCGAAAGCTCAAGATATCTCTGTTTGAAAAATCAGTTCCTTCTTAGTTTTCGACCAAGCATATTGCAGGGAGATTATGTTCTTCAAAATATTTTTTTCTCACTATGTCTTCTTCATAAAAATTGTATTCTTATATGTATTTATGAGTTTGGATTTTGAATCGCATGATTTTGATAGTGAAAACTCAAGATATTCCCAATTGAATGTCTAGTCGTACTTGGTTTTTAAGCGAGCAAATTCTGTTCTTTAAAATGATTTTTTTTCACTTTAAATCCTTCATGAAAGTTGTATTTCTATATGTATAGATGACTCTAAATTTTTGAATCGTTTAATTTCGATATCGTGAGCTCAAGATATTTATATTTAAATATCTAGTGTAGAAGCAAGGGGATTAGTACAGAAAACATCACAATTATTTTTGTTGTTGGACTATTGTGCAAGATTATATTTTGTTTATTTTTGCAAAAGAAAAAAAATAGCAGCACTATTTCTTTACCATAGGTTTAAAGATGGATAAATCTCTTAAAATTTGCATTAAAAAATTATTTTTACTAGTTGTGAATTTTATTTTTCAAAACAATTTTTGACAAAATAAACTGTGGATAGATTTTGTTTATCAAAATGATTTTTATCACTTTAAAACCTTTATGAAAATGGTAGTATTCAAGTGTAAATAAATTTAAATTTTTAAATCATCTGATTTCAATATCATAATCTCAATATATTTAAGTTTGAATCTCTAGTATAAAAACTGAAAATTCTTGCTCGAAAGAATCACCTGATTTCGTTATCAATTCTATTTCGAAACTACCTAGGAAATATATAGTTAGTTGGAACTATGATGACAAACTCTATTCCAAATTCTATTCTATGTTGTAGATTGTAATAAATAAATCAGGGGAATAAAACTCAATTCATGAAAGTGCGAACTTTCTCATGCATTCCATTCTTCTAAAACCTTCTTATTTGTGTCGGCACCAGTAGCATACATTCACCCCACCTGGCAAGAAGCCTCCCCTGTCAACGAGTACCGCGTTGTTAAAAAAAACCATATGGTAGAAGAATATATATCTATATATATATATATATATATGTGTGTGTGTGTGTGTATTTGTATACATGTATATATGGGTGTGTATATATAGATGTAAAAAACGGTATAAATATTTTATATCAAGAAAAAAATGAGATAAAATAATATAGTTTTTATCTTGTTTAAAATTTCAATTTGTTTTGGAAATTCCATCCAAAAGTTGGCTGGAATGTTCCGATTTTATTCCACCCGTTCCATTTCAATCAAATAATATTTTTTTTTTAAAATAATAAATAATTTTACAATATCAATAATATTTTTTAATATAATTGTTAAGTTGAGATTAAATTATAGAAGAAGTTTCTTAACATATTTATATATATCATGTTAAAAATTCAGAGCAATCAAATAATGTAATGATTTTGCAAGATTGATGATTATATTGTAGTAATATTATACATATTCATAATTTTATTTAGAAAAATTATTTTTTTTAGATTAAATTAAAAAAATTCTTAATAATTTTATTTTTGAATATGAACTATATATATATATATATATATATATATATATATATATATATATATATATAAAATGATACATCAAAATATTATAGAATCAAAATACAAATATATATATATATAAAATGATACATCAAAATATTATAGAATCAAAATATTGTATTCTACTTAAAAGAATGAAGCACCACCAGAAAACAAATCGATAATCTTGATCTATGCATATCACCAATTGAAGAAGATTTGATCCTGTTCATTAAACAATAGATACGTTAGAATTCCGAATCAAACGTAATCTATATATAGTGCAGTATGTAAAGTATAACTGTAACTAAAAAAAATAGGCAGGCAGGCAGGCAGGCAGAGTATAAATTCAACAGTGTAAAATATTACTAAACTGAGAAGTAATTTTAAGATAGAAAATATATAAATAATGTTCAGAAAATACCTGTACTTATCAACTTCAATCTTTAATAGCGATCCCAATTTCCCAGATAGAATTCCCAAAGCATTGCCATACTTTGCTTGCTGTTCTAATTTGGAAATATAAACAGTAACAGCTGCAGCAGAGTTTACATTATCAGAAATGAATGAACGAATGATAACTACTCAAATTTTGGCAGCAGATAAGGAACTCAGTACCTTCAGGCTCATGCAAGCTGTGGGAAGCTACGTGTTTCTTATGTATCTCTCCAGCTAGCATTGACAGTGTCTTAAGTGGACTAGATTAAAAATTTTCCAAAACTACAAGGGCCAAAACGAACACTAATCAAAACTCACGTGTGTTCAACCAATGAACTGTTGCCATGTAGTCTCCCAACCAATCAGATCCATCTCCGATGTCATCGAACAAAACAAAACCTGAGTACTAGACTTCGATTTCTTCTACAAACACTCCACCGAGCATCCCGCTCCATATCCTCTCTCAGTTAATATCCACGTGTCTTTCATGCTTTACTTCTTCTCTGCCCGGTAACCCCACCCCACTCCCATCCATGAATTAAACTCACGGTATCAGCCAGAGCTGTGATCCTCTGCCGGCGTTTTCTTTCTTCTCATCAATCAATCAATCAATAAAAAAAAATCATGATGGGATCAGATAATAATCAGAGCTTTCACGACGAGAAAGAAGAAATGGAATCTCTTACTCTCGACGACCCGTTGACAGCCACCGCTAACAGCAACTACATGTCGTTCGCCGATTACCGATCCGCCTCGTCATCACTCTCCCCCGCTCATCACCACAATCACCCATTCTCCCCTGCGGATTCCGATCCTCTCCTATCTCCGCCTCCTCCGCCGTATTCCGCGACGGAATCCGGCTCGTACATCGAACCGCCGGCGTACGCGGATGTTGTATTCAGTCCTTTTGATGAGAGTTCGGTAAATGAAATCAACGGTGTGGATAGAAATCACAGTTTGAACAGATCGTCCTCGAGCGATTCGTCGCAGTCGTTCTCGGTTTCGCGATCGCTTTCAACGGCGTCGAATTCGGCCTCGGATTTCATGAAAATCACGGTTTCCAACCCTCAGAAAGAGCAGGATACGGCGACTTCGCTTGTTCCAGGAAGTAATACTTATGTTACGTATTTAATTACTACGCGAACGAATCTTCCTGATTTTGATAGACCTGAATATAGTGTACGACGTCGTTTTAGAGATGTTGTTACGTTGGCGGACCGGTTAGCGGAGAGTTATCGAGGGTTTTGTATTCCGCCGCGGCCGGATAAGAATGTGGTGGAGAGTCAGGTGATGCAGAAGCAGGAATTTGTGGAGCAAAGGAGAGTTGAATTGGAGAAGTATTTGAGGAGATTGGTTGCGCATCCGGTGATTAAGAAGAGTGATGAGTTGAAAGTGTTTTTATCGGTACAAGGAAAGTTGCCGTTGGCTACGAGTACTGATGTGGCATCTAGAATGCTTGATGGGGCGGTGAATCTGCCGAAACAGTTGTTTGGTGAGAGTGTAGCTGTTGCTCCGAGTGAGGTTGTGCAGCCGGCGAAAGGTGGGAGGGATTTGTTGAGGATTTTTAAGGAGTTGAAGCAGAGTGTTGCGAATGATTGGGGTGGCGTGAAGCCAGCTGTTGTGGAGGAAGATAAGGAGTTTTTGGAGAATAAGGAGAGGATACAGGACCTTGAACAGCAACTTAGTAATGCTTCGCAGCAGGTGGGTTTTGTAATTTTGTGTAATTGGACTGTTTTTTTAATGATGAAATTAAGGGTGGTTGTTGTTTTGTTTATAGGCAGAAGGGTTGGTGAAAGCACAGCAAGATATGGGAGAGACAATGGGAGAACTAGGGTTGGCGTTTATTAAGCTGACAAAGTTCGAGAATGAAGAGGCTGTGTTCAATTCACAGAGAGTGAGGGCTGCTGACATGAAAAATGTCGCGACTGCTGCTGTCAAAGCAAGTAGATTCTACCGGGAATTAAATGCACAGACAGTCAAGCATTTGGTAATTTTAGCTGTTGGCTGCGCCTTGCAAATTTCTTATTAAGTTGAATTGTCCATAAATGTTATGTTTCAATTGCCTGTTCTTTAAGGGATTCATGTATTGCATACCAAATCTGCAATACTGGAAGCTGTCATGTTGGACTTGAGAATTGAAAGTCCTGATGTCTTGAAGGAAACTGCGCGATCTTTTAAGCTGTTTTCTCTTATGTCTGTTTGACAGGATACCCTCCATGAATACCTTGGTCTGATGCTATCCGTCCACGGTGCATTCTCTGACCGTTCTAGTGCTTTATTGACAGTGCAAACTCTTCTATCAGAATTGTCCTCATTGCATTCTAGGGCTGAAAAACTTGAAGCTGCGTCATCAAAAATATTTGGTGGTGACAAGTCAAGGATTCGCAAGATAGATGAGCTAAAAGAAACTATAAGAGCCACCGAGGATGCTAAAAATGTTGCTATCAGAGAATATGAGCGGATCAAGGTATTGTGCCCTGACTTTACCTATAGAAACCTTGTGAAATGGGTATTGACTTTTTGAATTTGAATGCATGGGAAGCAGTAAACTGCTCAAACTTCATCGTGTTATATCTGTTGGTTTTGGGTGACTGGTTTATTCAAAAGAACTTGTTAATTTTTCCTCATCTCCCTAGTGGTCTAATTATTAAGAATGACAACATAAATTATGTCTGAGCTCCTTCCCATGGTCACAATCAGACTCAATCCACATTCAAATTCTTCACAGGGCAAAAACATTTCTACTCAGGCACACAAGTATGCTCACACTAGTACATTCGTAACTAGCACTAAACCACATCTCATGCCTCTGAACCTTCAGCCCCCCTTAAAAAGATGCATCATCACCAAAGTTGGAAAAAAAAAGACGCGGGGAATCTTTCTATATAGAGTGCATCCCCTTTCTTTACATCTAATTGATGTGTAATTATTTCCATGCATCTCAAATAACCATGACCTGCTTTTTAGAATGACAAGAATTAGCCATTCATTAATTAATGCTAAATGCACAAGAAAATAAATATCATGAGTTTTTTTTATCTCTGAATATTTTAGAGGTTAATGGTATGATGATGTGTTGGCACATAGCCTGTCCTAGGTGATTTCTTAAAGAATTGCTCAATCCCTCTTTTCCATTTTACATTTACTGTAGCTTTTTAGTGGTATTCAAGAATCATGGCTACATAAGGTTACTACTGTCAAGACTTGTAAACTGCTTTCAATTGATTGTATGGGGTGAGGTTAAGGCAAAAAAAAATTAAGCACTTTGGTTTTTCACATGGTTATTAGTTGCTTTGGGAACTAAGGTCTGAAGGCAAATTAAATAAACATGGGAATTCTTCATCTTTGCTTACTTTGTAATTGTTGCAAATTCATGACTCAATGATGATCATTTCCAGGAAAATAACAGGAGTGAACTAGAGAGGCTTGACAAAGAAAGGCATGCTGACTTCCTGAACATGTTGAAGGGATTTGTACTAAATCAGGTACCTTTTATATTCCTGGCCCTATTGATGGAGGGTAATCTGAGTTATCGAGGGAGCATATATTTTCTTTTCGAACATGACTTCGTGCATTTGTTTTAAAAGTTTTAAACTTCGTTTCTGGTCTGAATTTTTGTCTTATACAAGAAGTATAGGTAACGTATGCAGGATCTGACTGATCAAGATCATGCTGAGTAAATTTTTCTCTTCTGTTTTTCATTAATTGTTTTTTACCCGTTAGATTTGTTTTTCCTTGGGATCCGGTTGAAGAGAATAGAATAAGACGTGGCTATGGAGTTTCTTGATAGGATATTCTGTAAGCTGAATGCTGTTCATGTCCGCTAGAGGATTTGGTTTAAGAAGATCCAAATTTCTGTCTGTTTTTGCATTATTTTTTTTCTTAATAGGGCTTTCATTCATGAATAGAAGAATATTTGCGAACATTTCCAAGAAAACAAGCATCTTATATATGAAAGTACTTTGTTAGCATTTTGCAATGCCAATGCAGGTTAGATCTATTTCCCATGTTGATGTGATTGTGACTTAAAATCCAGGTGGGATATGCTGAGAAAATTGCCAATGTGTGGGCAAAGGTCACAGAGGAGACAAGCGTTTATGCGAAGGAGAGTTCTTGAACGTGCGCCTCTGTACATTCGGATCTTCTGCTCTTATTTTGTCTTTTCTTTATATATTGTTATTGCACACCGCTAGGCAATATCATGAAGACCATATCGTCTTCACATTCATGAAGACCATAAAGAAAAGGAAGCACATAAAAAGCCACCTCCAAGTTGTCTGTTAGAGAGAAATGTTAGGACACCTTTTTTTGAAACTTTTTTTTTATTGTAATTTGCATCTAATTACCTGTTTCATTTCTAGGTTTTTAAACCGTCAGAGAGAATAGTTACCACGCCCTCTAAACTTTCTTTCTGTATTTGACGTTGTAATTTGCTGCTTGCTTGGTTGGTTTCCAGACATTTTAACTGAGATGCTGATTTTGCACACCTCTTCATTCTCCTCCTGTTTCGTCATTGCTGTATTTGCTCATACAATTGCCGGAATAAGTGTTATAAGAAGGGTAGTTTTCAAATAAAATGCTAGAGATTCAAACTCAAATTTTGACCATTTTTTGCTTTTTACAGCTGCCACTAATAGTTGTGCCCAATGTTAATAGACCCAGCTCGGTGGGTTAACCTGTTCATTCATTGATCCGGGATTTGGTTTGGGCGGGTTTAATGTTGAACTTTAGGGAGTTGGTTTAGTCAAACCTGGTTAACCCATGATGTAGTTTAAACCTGGGTGGGACTTGGTTAAAACTCTTTTTAAAATATCAATTCTGCCCCGTAGACTTCATATTTTATAATTTTTTTTATAATTTGCTGAAACTACCAACAGCGTTGAAGTATAAGCATCTCTTAATTATCCAAAAATAATTTTTAATTCATTACAATAATTTTCCAAAAATAATCAATTTATTCCCTCCCGATAATTATCTCTTAATGGTCATAAATTTTGAAATCAATGTATCAATTTCTATTTGAATCTAAATTAACCTTCATAATCAAGTTTAGCGATCTCCTTGAAGACTTTGATTTGTAATTAGTTGCAAAATCTTGACTCCACCCTCTATTACTCTAGCTGGCTCTCTCTTGTTTATATAGTTTTGTTCACTTGTTTTCCTGTTAAAATCCTGATATAATATTGTTCTCCTCCTAATTTTTTGGGGAGTTTACATGCGTGGAAGCTGAACACAAATTTTACAATAAAGTGATTAGCTGTGGGGAAATCCAGCATCCCAAACCTTCAAGTCGCACTCTGCTTTGGTTAAAGCTATAAATATACAGTGGTTAACCTGCCCATAAAGTATCTTCCCATAAGATAATTCCTCTATTAATCTACACTAAATATAACCTGAGATCTAATAGTTGCAATCTATTATATGATCATCTTATTTTAACTCAATTAAAAAAACAATAGGATAAAAGTAGAATCCCCTTGCAATAAACAAAATCCACCTCCATCTAGAAGACCAGTCCACAATTTTTGAAAGAAAATAAGATCTCATTGACTCAAGACCTATTTTAAATTGGGTTAAAGAAACATTTAAGAAGGGATCTTCTCCCAATGTGAATAATAGACCTTTAGCATGTTTTCATGGACATGAAGTTTATTCATGGACTAGGCAAGATCACCATGATCATGTGACAATATATCAAGGTGAAAATGATTAATATATAGCAATTGCACACTTAATAACATTCGACTAAATCAACCCTTCATAAATTGTGACTAGAGAGTAAATCTGAGTCTTAGACTCCTCAACATTCAACTAAATCAAACCTTCATAATGCAGAAAACCCAAAATATTTGCATGCCTAGCTTCTCTTTTTTAGGCCTCAAATTAAAAGAAATTCGACCCCTATATAAAACATGAACTATAACCTCCCTCGACCACAAACTAGTTGATAGATCCCTCACACTATTCTACATGAATCAAACTCCAACTCTAAATACAAACATGAATCCACAGGAATCAAACTCCAACTATAAAGACAACAAGAACAATAACCTCCCTCGACCACAAACTAGTTGCGGCTGGATATGGGATAGATCCGTCACACCATTCTACATGAACCAAACTCCAACTCTGAATAACGCCCCTCAATCCTGAACTGCTTGGGACAAAAAAAACCCCAGTCCTCGATCCCAAACTACCTGGGATCGGATATAAATATATGATCTTTTCACACCATCCCGCATAAATCAAACTCCAATTCTAAATACAATCTCTAAACTCATTGAGCAGATAATCAAAATCCCATGAACGCAAAATTAAAACATCAACTTCAATATCGATATCAATTTTTTACATTTTCCATTTCAACATGTAAGAAAAGAAAAACCATAAATCTATGAAGAAAGAAAAACCCTCCAATCTAACATTCATTAGATTAGTGATTAGTCACATCCGATAAATTAAAACCCTAATCTCTTATCATTAATTCCTTCAAAATTCATGAACCCATCGAGCAATCAAACTAGAGGTATAACATTTGATCCCGCAGATTGTCCACCAATAAAAGAGAACAAACCAGTAGACCCAGCGATTTCTTGATCATCCATAAACAAATCCTCAGGATCTCTAAATGCACCGTGCACACAGACAATCCCTACCCCAACCAAAACTGCCGTTATAATCAACGATCCAACGCTCGTCAAGAACACAACGATAACCGTCACCGTAACCAGGATCGCCAAAACTTCCCTGTTCGACATCGTACGACCGAGGACTACCAGGGGTTGATCTGAAGGCCGGAAGGCATAGAGACCGAGCCAGGCGGCGACGAGGGATAGGAGCGTAAGGAGGGAGAAGGGGTGCGAAAGGAGGGAGAAAGCGAGTACGATTGCGAGGATGGTCAGGTAATTTACTTTGAAGTAGGAGTAGTTTTTGCGTACTCGCGTGGTTGCGTCAGACAGGGAGAGGGGGCGGGAGAAGGCGGTGCGGTCGACGAGTTCGAGCCAGGGTCGGCGGTGGGAGAGGGTAGTGCGGAGGGATGAGAAGAGGCGCGTGAGGAAGGTGCGGAGGGAGGTGAGGGTTAGGGCTGTGGTAGTGGAGGAGGAGGAGGTGGTGGTGGTTTCGGTGGTAGAGATGGGGAGAGGTTGGGAGGTCATTTTGGGGGTTTTCAGAGATCTTGAGGGTAAACTTGTTGATTGCTTTCGAAGGGCTGAATGCAGATCCCTTTCAGTGGAGGAGGCTGGGTAGATATGTCGGGGAGCAGTTATACTGTACTCTTAGGTACATCATTATTGGAGTGTTTCCAGCCGCTGATTTCATCTAACGGTCTTGATTGAATGGATTAGAACGGTGTAAAGGTGGAGTTTCCTTTGTGTGGTATATATCTGAAAGGAAAAGGCATCAAGAAGCCTTGTGGGGCGGGACCACTTTGTAACTTTAATACTCAGAATTCATTAATCTAAAGAGTTTTTATTCATCTTTAATTGAGATTTAAAACATTTTAATATCTCATTAAGAATTAATTTTAGCTTTAAATGTGGAGCTCGCATATAATTTGATATTTATAAAATCCATTTCATGTTATATAATGGAAGAAATTATAGTTAAAAAAAAAAATTCAAAATATGAAATTGACTGGAAAAAATAAAATAATAGGAAAAAAAGCGACGAATAAATAATTAGATAAATGGTCGAAATACTTTATTTTGGACAATCATTTGTTTTTTCTAGCCCAATTGACCCGGCCCAGTGAGGAGATACTGCCGTCTCTCTCTCTCTCACGTCCAAGCAAAGTTTTTTAAGGATTCAAGTGGGATATTGGCTTAGTAGTTGAAAGATTTTTTTTTTTTTTTTATACCAGAATTCAAATCTTTATTATATATGTTTGTTATATTTGTGGTGTTTTATATATTTATTGGGTTTACAAGATGTTCAATGAGTTCAGGGATTAATTGTGTTGCGCATAAACTAACCTGTACAATCTATTTATTAAAAAAAAAAAGTTTGTTAAGGGTATTCTCGTCATTTTCCCGTACCACCCGCCTCTTTATTTTGTTCCTTTCTTCTGCAATCGCCCTCTCAAAATTCCGACCGCCAGTCCCTCCAAAACGCAGCCGTTTGATACAACTCTTGCAGAACCGAAACAGCCTTGAATTTTGCAGATGCAGTTGCGATTGATAGCAGGTCTCCGGGGAGATTGTTATGGTTTTGGATTTTTTTGAGACAATTAGGGATTTAATTCCACAGTTCGAGTATAATTTTAGTGACCAGTATTGTTTGGTTCTTCGGAATGATGTGTTGGGGCTATGGAAGAGGTTTTATGGAATTGGATCATCCCCAAGCAGGAAACCCAATTCGCTATCCTTCACTTCTCTGATAGCTCGAAATGTATTGCTTGACCTACACGCAGCACGTAAATAATTGGATCACAAATCTCGTGAATGGATGAAGCCCTCCATGAGGCGCTCACTGGAGCTTTGGCAGGATCTCGCCTAATCAATGCAAATGTCAAGCAATACATTTCGAGCTATCAGAGAGGTTCGTTCGTGGGATAAACTTTTGTGGGTATCGAGAGCAGATTGTAGCCCTGTGGGTATCGAGAGCAGATTGGAGGATCGAAAGTCCATGTCTATGAAAGACAGGATTCAGGCATTTTATTCGCAGTTTGAGGGGATTTATAAATCTCAATCTCCATTTTTGATGAGCAGCTAAGAAATGATGAGGTGAGGATCTCTTCGTCCAATCTGAAGGATATTGACACCCGGATAAATACTCCAGGGAGGGAATGGGTCAGCTGGTGGCAGGAAATAGTTGTTACATCGTATAGTTTCATATTAGAGTTTTATTGATCTAAGAATCACGATATTTTTATTTTATTTAATAAGATTCATGTATAAAATAGTGTGGATCTGCATATAAATTTTAAATTCAATATTTTCACATAATAGAATTTTTTTAAATAATATAAATTATATTTTAAAATCTCATTTTATTATTTATTTTAATATGTTAGATAAAATAATTTCTTGAATTGCCGCACCAACAATGATGAAACCCCTGTGCCTTGGCCTCCTCTTCTCCAGCAATGCCTTTGAGCCTGGTAATAACTCAAGCTGCATGCATGCACGTACATTGAGATGACTCCGGGTGCTACAATCGTCACGTTATCATGCCCGGATCCTGCCGAAGCAAAACACACACTCGTGCGAATATCATCAATTGTTAAGCCTGGATCGAGGACCAATAAATTTATTCCAATCCACTAAATACATATCACAATTCAATTGGAGCTAATAAAAATCAATTAAACACATGCAAATGAAAAGATGGATTCAATTATGAACTAGTAGGGCCGGGAATTAAGATACCTTTAGGTAGATAATTGCTTTTAAAAAATTATTATATTTTTTACTTTTAACATCAACATTTTAAAATAATTATTTTTAAAAAATATATAATTTGGCCATTCTTTCAAACATATCCTAAGAAATACTTCAATTATGAAGTATACCTATGTCAATATATATATATATATATATATATATATATATATATATATATATATATAAATCTATTACTATGTCTCTTATTTTTTCTCGTAAGTGAAATTATTAAGTTTGACCCAACTTATAACTTGAGTCACGGATTGAATGAGTTAACTTAATTTAATTTAAAATATATTTTTTTTACTAATCGATCAAGTTACAAGTTAATTTATCATTGTGACCTAGTTTAATTAAGTTTATTTTAATTTAATTTAAAAACTAATCTAAAATCAAGTTTCAGACTGGCTAAATAAATTAAACCACTAGGTTTAAATAGTGTTCGCAAATATAATTTTTTTTCAAAAATAATAAAATAGAAGATATAATGCAACAAAACAGAGAATCAAAGCAACTCATTTCTCTTTTATGAATCAATCTTGGACTTAGAATCATGTTTGTATCGCTTAAATATTGTATTTTTTCAACCAAAAAAATAAGTCCAAAACATACCACGCGCCATAGGTGTGTGCTGTTTTCTGTCACAGGGACAAAAATTTTTACACAATTTGATCCTAGTGTGGTAGTCTAGTCCTAATACTAAGCCTAACCTCTCTCAAATCACTCGTGTTTATCTAAGATATAAGTGTTTTGCAAACCCAGGAATTTTATGCACAAACTCTAATCATCTTTGGCAACCAAGAACACAAGTAATATAGATCATAAACGGCACACGCATATTACAGGAACTACCCAGCCTTTATTAATCCATCAATAAAAGGAATACACAACAACAATGTGTGTGCGTGCTATGCACAATTCATCTCTACCTGTTGCACATGTTTAGGCATTTATTTATACAAACAATACAATAAAAGTTATATAAAACACTATCTTTAGGCAGATCCACTAAAGCAGGACATAACTGCCCAATAACTACCTCGTAACTCCCTTGGTTTGCCACCAATTACCCAAACTGATTTTCCATGCTGTCAGTCTTCACGTGCAACTCAAACAGTCTTAGACAGTCTTTCATCTAAGCCCAGCACGCTGCAAAACATGAATTTATTGTTCGCACGCACCTGTCATGTTCGCTGCTGAAAACTATCTCGCTTACGCATGTGTGCCCCTGCATATGAGTGCTACCAATGTGTTCGCCTACACCTCAATTAATTTTCTTGCCTGGCTAAGATAGTCCATCGTCTAGTCTATGTTAGTCAACAATTTGTTCTATCGATTTTTCTTAACGAACTTACAGCCGCACAAATCTACGTTGCCTATTTTTTTCCACTGTTAGCATGGCTACTAGTACCCTTAAGCACTATTTTGGACAACCTGTCCAAATGTGCACATTGGACACTATTACAATTTCCATCTTTTTTTCTTTCTCTTTCGAAAAAAAAACCCAACTCTTTTGAACGATGGTGAGTTTAATAATTCAATTAAGAAGGTGTTTTACGGCGCATTTCAAAAATATTTTTAAAAAAAAATAAAAAAATTATTTTTATTTTTTATTTCAAATTAATTTTTTTAGTGTTTTTAGATTATTTTTATATATTAATGTCAAGAATATTTTTTAATAAATAAATAATATTATTTTAATATATTTTTCAATAAAAATATTTTTTAAAATAAATTGAACCGAACTCTCTTAGTATCAAGTAACTAGGTAGCTAGCTAGCATCGTTAATGCTTTTTACACGTAACAACCCATGTTGTGCAATTTATAAATCAAATGAAATTATAATTAAACCCTCTAAAGTTAATAATTAATTCCACTTCTCTCGCACTATTTTAGACCTCTTTTTAATTATTATTTCATCACACATGACCATCGCTCTCATTAATTTTTGCAATAGCATCATAAAATATAAATAAACTAAAATATCAACAACGAAGAATGCAAATAACTATTCATAATGTTTTTAAGTAACAAAGAGTTTATGATATATATAATAAATTTTAAATTCAAGTTAAAAAATACATTTAATATAAAATTTTTAATTATTTAAGATTTTATTCCTTCATCTGAATTATATTTTTAATAATTATAATTTTCTCTTATCCCAACAAGAAAATAAATAGTCATAATCACCATCCTCTTGCTCAACAAAGTATTTGATTTTTCATTGAATCAAATCTTCATAGCTTGTCTTTTCTCCAACTTGCAATTCCACATAAATCTTTCATGATCCAACCAAACTGATATGAAAATGAGCTGCAGATTCTATGAACATTAAACAATTGGATATATTCACTGAATCAGATTCAATTAAAGCCACAAGAAGACTTGTGTACAGAACTTAACCTCGAGCAACAAACAAAACCCTACAATATTAATGCCAGCTACCAGCACCAGACAGATCCAAGGCTCAAGATAACTTGCACGATCACTATAATTATTGCCCGATGTACCTAGAGATAAACACCAAGAACAGAAACAGTATTTTAAGGCTGGTGGGTAGCGAATTCAGTAAGGTACGGTACGACTAATCTCTTGGCACAGTGTTGATGCTCTGTTCTTCCTATTCACCATAAACATGGACTGCTTTGTTGCTTTCTCTTAAAAAACAAAAAACAAAAGAGTTTGGGTTTGGAAGAGATAGAATGAGGATTTATGAATTTCGAGAATCGTTGTTGTAACTCTCCAGTCTAGTATATACCTAATAGGGTTGATCTAGTAAGGATTGTGAGTTGACCCACAAGTAATTTAAATTATGTTTTTTTTTTTTTAAATAAAAATAAATTTTGATATTGTTTGATATGAAAGAACTGGTTCAAAGTAAAACCAGTCTAAGCCAAACTCCAGGCTAATAGACTACCAAAATAACTTGGGTTTAAGGAGGTTGAATTATATATATATATATATATATATATATATATATGATCTAGTAAGGATTGTGAGTTGACCCACAAATAATTTAAATTATGTTTATTTTTAAAATAAAAAATAAATTTTGATGTTGTTTGATATGAAAGAATTGGTTCAAAGTAAAACTAGTCTAAGCCACCCCTCCAGGCTAATAGACTACCAAAATAACTTGGGCTTAAGAAGGTTGAATTATATATATATATATATATATATATATATATATATATATATATATATATATATATATATAACTTGGGTTTAAGGAGGTTGAATTATATATATATATATATATATATATATATATATATATAACTTGGGTTTAAGGAGGTTGAATTATATATATATATATATATATATATATATATATATATATATATTGTGAAAACTAATCGATGACAAAAAGAAAATCTATTGTTTTTATTTATTTATTTAGGACATGATACCTTAGGACATGATACCTTGTGGACATCATGTTGTAATCAAAAGACTACTCTATTGTTTTTTCTGATAGTACGTAGTTGATAATAAAATATATTCGTTTCTCAACCAATATAATGAATTTAATTTTGATAAGGTATAAAGATATTATTTTGGATATAAAAAAATATACATATTGGTAATATATAATTATAATCATTCTACTATGTAATGGGAAAATATTTTAAAATAAATAAATTATCATGAATAGATATGCATGATGCACACCGTTTTAACCTAAAAAAAAATGTAATCCGATTAAATAAATTGGAGCTCAAACTAGACACTTGTATCAATGATGATTATCCACCAACTTATTATTAGAGTGCTTAATTAGGGTTTCCACGCTGGCTTTCGTGTAAAGACAGGCTCGACTCACGTTGTTCAATAATGGGACAGATAGTTAGTTTCCTATGCTTGTGTTTAAAATGGATTGAATCTTACATTAAGAATCTTGCAGCAGGGCAGGCCTCGTGCATTCTCTTAAATACCATTATTTTCTGTTCATGGCAAACCCTAATTGGTTTTCATGGCCGGTGCCTGAAACCTCCATCCATGGCAGGAAGCTTCCTTGGCTATGGATGAAATATTGTCCACACAAGCCGACAAAATCCTTAATTACCAATTAATTTAGTAAAATAACTTGTAATCCATTTTCAGATGAACATTCTACGGACACAATAAAGAAAATGTTATTTTTTAGCCTTTTTCAAAACTTCATCAACTTATTTCCTTATTTCATGATTTACTGTATTTTTTAGAATGTGATTGAGGTTATTTTTTAAAATATTTTTTATTTAAAAATATATTAAAATAAAATTTTATTATTTTTAATATTAGCACATGAAAATAATTTAAAAACACTATAAAATTTTAATTTAAAAAATAAAATAGAAATTCAAAAATATTTTTGAATCGCACTCTCAAACACCTTCTTAAACCAATACACAAATTCATTATTCAAGTGTTTTGAGAATGCAGTAATTTTTAATTTTAATTTTTTATTAAAAATATGTGTTCCTTGAAAAATATTAAATTGATATTTTTATAATAATTTTGATATGTTAATAAAAAAATATATTTTAATATATCCTTGGGTAAAAAAAAAATTTAAATAACACCCAATGTTACAAGTTATGGTCTTGTTTTGTATTTTGTTTTAAAAGTATTTTTGAAAGAAAAAATAAATTTATTTTTATTTTATTTTATTTTAAATTATTTCTTTTAGTTGTTTTTAAATTTTTTATGTTGATATTAAAAATAATGGATAGAAAATTATAAATTATGAAGCAAAAAGGAAAAAAAAAACTAAAATAATTGATTCTCGATAAAAACGAATGACCTAATAGTTAAATAAGATAATCAGAAATGGCTATAATTGAAGTCCAATCACATCATATTTGAGGTGCCCTTAATTAGTTGCCATGCCAGTTGGCTACTGGTGAGGCTACCATGGCTGAAAGCCGAATTATCAGGGCCCCGGGCATGCATGAATCCTTGGCAGCATTGCTCAACGATAGACACACCCTAGCTACTAGTCACATCACCGTCTACTATGATTTTTTTTTTTTTTTATTTCGTTACTCCTATAACTTAATGATTATCCATTTCATGTGTTAAGATGATTATTGATTTTTTATATTTTAAGTTAATTTTTTTTTATAATTTAGATTATTTTCATATATTATTGTCAAAAATTATTTTAAAAAAATAAAAAAACATATATTATTTTAATGTATTTATAAATAAAAAATAATTTTAAAAATAATTTTAACATCATTTTCACTTGTACACTTAATATAAATCGTAATATTTCCAAAATATTTCAAGCAAACCTCCTAACTTTTAATTAATACCTTACAAATCCAAGCAAATGATCCTTTTCTAATTGATGTAATCGTTTGTGTAGAGTTGTTGACTGGATAAAAAGCCTAATAATTTTTAATTTGATTATTAAATCATGTTTAAATTTTACTAGGAGATTTACCTACTCAATTTCATACATGGGCAATTGATTGTAACTCTTCGAGACCTCCAAATTATGCTAGCTCAAAAACTAATAATGAATTATAAACTTATTAGAAAAACAAATTGCTTGAAGATAAATGATTTAATAATATAGTTTTTAAATTAGAGTTTTTGTGTGATAACTATATTCAAGCTGTATGTGTTTATTATTTTTTGTGCTGTTTATGTACGAATCACTTATCCATTTTAATTTATAATTTTTTTAGTTGTCATAGGAAAAAACAGATAATAATTGAAAAGGTTAGGCCCATTTTAGCAATTTAACAAAGAGGGTGAAATTAAATATTTTTGAAAAGGTACGATCGATTATTAAGAAATATTAAAGTACAAAGACCAACATGGATTATTGCTAAATATATGGGGATGAAAGCATATAGTTAATCTTATTTAATTTCACGATAGGTTAGCTTATCAAACACTCCCGAGAATGTAACATGTACTCTTGCTTGCCTTGTCATGCCTACTGTGTCAAGCCATTATTTTATTTCCCATGGATGTGCCTAAGTTTTATTCCTTCCTTTATTGGTGATATCTAGTAATTGGTTCATGTTGTGGGCCCAATTAGTTCATTAATAATAATTAAATAGAATTAAAAAACACTGTATGTGTACTTGCCCTATAATTGTTAAATCAATCTCTATAGCTGTACATGGAGCAATAAGTACAGTTTCATGGATGGTAAAGGTGCCTATCAGCATTTAATAATTTACTCGATTTTTCAATGACCCATTTAACTCGGATCTATGCATTAAATTCGGTGTGAGCGTGCCGAGTTACTTTCATAATTTAGCTCAAGTGAGCTTACTCTTTTAACCTATGGATTCATTTTTAATTTAAAGGAACAAAAGCTTTTTGTTTGAATGCACGCATTATAATTTGCTTTCAAAACCAATTGTAAGATAATTTTTTAGTAGAAAAATGTTTATGAAAATTGGATGATCATACTTGATACGTTACTTGAGAGTGTAATTTATGTTATTTTTTGTTCAGAATTACATCAAAATAATATATATATATATATATATATATTTTAATTATTTTTGATATCAACACATGAAAATAATCTAAAAACAATAAAAATATTAAATAAAAATAAAAATAAAAATATTTTTTATTTTTTTTTCAAAAATATTTTTGAAATACAATGCTTAATCAGGTTCATCCATGATGTTATGTTGTATGTAAAAATTAACTAGTAATATTATATTTGTTAGCAAATACAAATTAAGGGAATAAAAAAATAAAATTCAAAACTTATTAAAAATAATAATTAAGAATATCTTCATCTAATTTTTTTTTCCCTCCCTTGTGTCTACTTTTTCCTTCCAAACGGTCTCGAGAAAATATTAATAAGATGCATTAGTTATTTTCCCCGAGCACCGCGAATTTTCTCTCAATTCGACAAACCAATTATGAGGTTTAAACCTCAAATGACCTGAGGATTGAATGATTGGTTTGCCAACCACTTGAATTAACCTCGTAAAACCAACGAGAAATGATGCAATGTTCTTACTTAAAAGTGAGTTTAAAGATATAATTAAAGCAATTAATGAAAACTAAACCCACACGCCTTCAGCTTTGACCATTGGGGCTCTCAACTACTTGATTAACAATATAGATTAGCTAAAGATAGAACACTTGTTAGGTCACTTTCTTCATTGTAGCAAGTAGAGTTGTTCCTATAAAACCCTGTCCTCCCTCGATCACATTCTTACCAATGAAAGAAGAGAAAAAGTAGGCACCAAAAAGAGAGCTCCAACCTCCACACACCACCAAGCAAACGAAAGAGATTTCATTTCCATTGAAATGGGCAACAGCTTAAGGTGTTGTCTGGCCTGTGTTCTTCCTTGTGGAGCCCTGGACTTGATCCGTATCGTTCATTTGAATGGCTACGTAGAAGAAATTACAGGTCCGATCACAGCTGCTGAGGTCCTTAAGGCAAACCCTAATCATGTTCTCAGCAAACCTACTGCTCAAAGTGTTGTTCGGAAAATTTTGATTCTCTCCCCGGAATCCGAGCTCAAAAGAGGCAGCATATATTTCTTGATCCCGTCTTCTTCATTGCCTGGTGAGAAGAAGAAGAAAAGTGGTAATCATTGTAGCCACAAAAGCCAGCCTTCATCAAAGAAAAGCAACAATTACTGCAATAGTAATAAGGATGATGTACAAGATTGTGATCGTTACCTGAACGATTTAGTCTCGGAAAAGAAATCCTCTCGTCGTGATCGCCGGACCGGTCGTGTCGGAGTATGGCGGCCTCATTTACAAAGCATATCCGAGGTCTAGCAAGTTTTTCCGGTGCCGGGCAGGTTTTGACGTTCCCCAGAGGAGGCAAGAGGGCGCAATTATTTGCAGTGGGGACGTTTTTTGATGAGCGTGGTGGAGTTTTCTTTTTCTTCTTTATTTTGTGTACAAATTTTATATTTTAATTTTCCTTTTTCGATCCGAGTATAATAGTGACAGATTGAGAATCTCAATAGTCATCGGATCATGATCCGTTTGCTTTAATCTTCAAGTAAATTATTTGATGAAGAAAGAAATATATGCTTGTGATTATGAAATATTTCGTATTTACATCCACAATTCCCAAGTAAATACATCTTTTTATCCACCAGAAACAAAAATACATGTATCTTAATTTTTTTTCTCCATGATCTGTAATAACCTGGTGGGATATGTTGTCCTGACATAGAGATTCATAATCATTCGTAGCTAGAAGAGATTGTTCCACAGACCTTCAACATTTTTTAGTTCCAAAACAATTAATTTTGGAGTTCAAATCCATTGCTCAAATTGATTTCATATATATATATATATATATGCATCCAATTCTTGTAGATCACAGATGACAAGTCTAAGAAAGTTATGAATGATCTTCACAACATGTATTCAATTTTTGTCTCCATAAACATAAACATGACCTGATGACAGAGAACTTATAATCTACATAACATGTCTTGAAATCAAGTCAAAATATGCAGCCAGAGTTTTATTCATTTATTTGGATTTATAAAGTATACTTTCCGGAGATTAATTTCCTTGCATAGCTTTTGCAACCAAAAAACCTTTAATTATACATTAATATTGTTTAATTATTTATATGGATCAATGTCAATATATTAAGGGGGTGTTTGGGAATGTGGTTGCTGTTGCTTTTCAAAGTTTTTTTTCGTGCTGAAATACATCAAAATAATTATTTTTTTATTTTTTAAAAATCATTTTTGATATCAGCACATCGAAATGATCTAAAACACCAAAAAATATTTATTTAAAATAAAAAAAATTGGGCATAAGTGGCCAAACACAGGTTTAGTCGCAATACCAAACAAGCACTAAGTCTTTAGCGTGCTTGGAAACTATTATTTATTTATTTAAAATTATTTTAATATCTTGTGTCAAAAATAATTTACTTGCTCGAACATGACTTCAATGATTGACATATGAATGCTTAGTTTCAACTTAGTTTTTGTCCTACTGTAGGTGACATACAAGGGAGATTCAAGGGCATCAATTGTCTATTAGCTAAATAGATCAAGTGGCTTGCCAGTTGGGATTATTTGAATTATTTTCATAAATTTAATTAAAATTGATGCACACTGCAGTGGAGACCATCATACGAATAGTCTATGATTTTGCTGGAGTCAAATGTGTTGGCCAATCCAAGGCAATAGAGGGAATATTAGACAACAATTTCTAAAAAGTCAGTAGATTGCATCTCGAGGACACTTGTTTCCAAGTTCTTGAACAGTTGGGCATCCATTTGTAAGGAAGAGGACAAGTTTACTCCATGAATTTAATATTTATATTCCAAGTCCATAATTATTTTTTCAAAGAGTTATAGATTTAATCTTTCCCAGATAAATTCACAGAGTAATTAATTCCAAACAAGTGCATAGAGAATCCATTTAGGATGTGTTTGAAAGTGTGGTTATTGTTATTTTTCAAAGTACTTTTCATGCCGAAATAGATCAAAATGATATTTTTTTAAAAATTATTTTTAACATCAACACATTAAAATAATCTAAACACACCAAAAAAAATTCATTTTAATTAAAAAAAATTGAATTTTGATGAAACGCATCACTTTTCTTAATAGGCTCTTAACGAAGGGGTGGAATATATACTACTGATTCCCATAAAAAAAATCTCATCATTAAAAAGTTACAAAACAGACTAGAATTGGTGATCTCTTGAAAAAAAAAAAAAAAAAAAAACCAGGATCGAACCACTAAACTGCACCTTTTAGAGTTCAATATGGTGACTTGTTAACCAATATTCTAATTTTATTTATATTTTATATCAAGCCGGGTAAAAGTTAACATGATTAAACTTGAATGAAATTTTATATGAATTTTTTAAATAAAATAAAATGATAATTTTTAATTTATTTTAAATAATATCATTTTAGCCTTCCCAACTTGTAATTGCAACCAAGTAATCAGCCATGTTAGGTTTTATATCGAATACTTCAATTACAAATCTCCATGATTATTTTTCTTAAGAACATTGCAAGAAAGATAAACAATATTAAGTTCGTTAGATGGAAGAACGAAAACTCCAACTCCTATTATTAATAATAATAATGATAGGCATTTGAGGACTTATCCTGTGACAATAGTTCGAGTTCTCTTTATGTGTGCTTGTTATATCTTATTTTATTTGTTTATTGAATTTCTAGAATATTCAGTGAATTTAGAAATTAATTGTAATGCGTGTAAGAACTAATTATAAAATAAATAATAATAATAGTCCTTTTGCATATGAATTCAGAAGTAGTCACAACTGCTATAATGTCACATAGAATAACTCAGGCCCCGTTTGTTTCCCGGAATTCACTTTCCGGGAAACCACTTTCCAAACTTTCCTGTGTTTGTTTGTTTTCTGGAAAGTTGGTCAACGGAAAACACTTTCCGGTCAACGGAAAACACTTTCCAATCAAAGAAGAATTTGGTTTGGTTTTCAGGAAAGTGTTTTCCGGAAAATTTGGGCGGAAAACACTTTCCGGAAGTTGTGAAAAATTTAGAAATGTCATTATTTGCTGATTATATCAAATTTGATCCTCAAAATTTTGATTGCTATATATATAATTTGTTTTGAATATTTATTTTTCAATTCCATCTCTTAAAATTTAATTTTTATATTAATTTTGGTTCTTATTTTTATAATTGCTATTTGATTTTTTCTTATCATTTTTTTATTGAAATTTTTTATCTATCAAATTTGGTCCTCATTTTTTTTATTGTTACTTATTTTATTTGAAATAATTTATGAAATGTTAATTATTATTATTTTAATTTATTCACCTTTTATTTTTTTAAAAAAAAAATTTAGATTTGATCTATATTATTTTGATTATTATTTATTTTATTTGAGATAATTTATGAAATTATATTTTTTTTCAATTTCATTCTCATTCAACTTTTTAATTTGTAAGATTTGTTCCTCATTATTTTAATAAACTTGAAAAAAAAATTAATTTATTAATAAATTATTTTCCAGATCATTTTCCATAACATAAACAAACACTGGAAAGTGTTTTCCAGTTCATTTTCCATAACACTGCCAAACATCAGAATTCACTTTTTAGGAATTCACTTTCCAGGAATTCATTTTCCCCGGAATTCACTTTCTAAAAGGAAATCACTTTCCAGCAAACAAACGAGACCTCAATCCTCACATGGATTCCCTATTCCCACTCTCCATGAACATAAGACAAAATAATATATTATATATGTTTAGGGGCACAAGCCTCAATTGATGTTTCTGTAATAGAATATGGACTTAGTTATTCCATTTTCATGAATCTCTTATTGTCAAAAGTTATTTCTTGTGAATTTAATTACTTGGGGCATCTCCAACCTTTTCAGTTAAATAATATAAATTAAATGTTAAGCAATGACACCCAATTTATTTTAATCTCTCTCTCTCTCTATATATATATAAACAACAGCTAGTCAAACTATGATTGGAGTAATTAACTTTTTTAAATTTATCAAATAATATTATTTTGATTAGTAAAGTTATTCTACTCAATATGTTATCTAGTTCTAGAGTTGTCAATATGCAAGGCCGGATTTAAGAACTTTGCTCAGAAGTAGATGAGGTTGGAATATAGATCAGATGGCTCCTAATTGCTAACAAGTAGCAACATAAGACCTGAAAGAACAAACTGGAATTTGCTCACAATGAAAGCAAAATGGAAGAACTTAGTATCAAATTTCATACTGAATATTAATTCCTAGTTCATATTTAGCAAATATACAGCAATTGAATTTCTTTCCAAAACAAAATGTTCCTACAGCCTAAAATTTATGTACTTATGTTCCCTCGTATCAATATTTTCTGTCATTCCACCATTTGTTAGAATCACCAATTACTTTTACAGTTTCTGCTGAACCTTCCAACAGGTTTTTTACACTATCAATCCTGTCTTAAGCTCCAGAAATTTGTTGTTGCACCACAAGCACAGAAACCCGACACTGGGAATCTGATTGGGTTAGGATGTCTCCCATGAATCCCAGCTCTGGAACTCACTCCATTCGGTAAGTGCCTCAAACAATGGTGAGCGTCTTCTATAGGATCTGCCCACCAAAATCAGATCAAATGAATTTTCGACAGATGTAATTAGCCTAATCAATTCTACGCAATCGTTTACGGATTCGTGTCTGTAGGAATGACGCCTTTTTCTTGCGGATTCGATCTTGTATTCGATGATTATGTCATTGTCAAGCTCCATCTCATGATAATCCTGGATTGTTCTGGCTAGATCGATCATATGGATCACAGTGAGAACAACTTTAGAGTGTTTAGCCATCCGCAAACCGTATGCTAATGCCTCTCTATCATCACTTCCATAAGCAAAAAAGACTCCGATGTCGTGTATGCTATTGTTTTTGGAGGCACTTAAAGTGCCTCGATCGACCAAGATCCCTACGGAGCATGGAGCCTTGTCCAGAATGTGACGGTTAACAGACCTGGCTTCTACGATGTTTTTTATCCCGTGAAGTCTCCATTGCTTGTGAAATGGAATGATCACCAAGGATGTGCTCTTCTCTGCAGCAAGCCTACAAACTTCTTCGTGTATGGTGGAAAAAGGCGATATGGATGTGAATAAGTTGACAACAGCATTACCATTGCACTCCTGCTCGTATAATCTGAAGGCATTGATAATATGACTAGAATCCTTAGCATGAAATTTTGCACTTTTCCCAGGCTCATGATGCACGAGGAGTGGGACTAAACTGCCCGTGAGCTGGAGCAGGTGGACTGCATAGCAGCACATGGGAGTCTTGGCTGTTGGATTGGTTACTTCAAGAAGTCTAACGATGCAAGGGGTGGAATCTTGGTGATATATGCAGGCCAGAATGCGAAGCTCCATGTGGAGACCAGTATGCTGGATAGTTCTTTTATTGCAGGATTCATACCTTTTGGATGGATCGTAGAGTAATTTGATTATCGGCGTGAAGGTCCCTGACAAAAAAAAGCATGCTGATGACCATGATACTATATATTTGAGTTTCAAGAAGCTGCAACAAGTAGAGCAGAAATATGTTATTTTCTGCACAATATGAGGCACGCATATGCATAAAACTCAGTAGAAGAATAGGGTAAGATGAGAATAAGGTCATTACGGAGAGTAATCTGCCGTGTTGTATGAGCAGGACATCCGAAACGCCTTGGCAACTCATCACGAGGCCTAATGAAAATGCTTCAACTGGAGGTATTTTGAAGTAGAGTGCAGGCAACATGCTACCTAAAACTTTCCCAATGAAGCTGCTTACACCAAATATACTGACAATGGTAACTGTTTTCAAATGAATCGAAAATATGTTAACACCAGCGACACTGAACACGAAATAGCTCGGCAGGAGAATGGAAGAAACAAATGATTCAATCTTGTTGACTAGTGCTGATCCTAATGGTGGACCATGTGGAACTGCCATGCCCAAAGCAACAGCCCCAAATAACACATGGTGCCCAAAAACTTCACTCAGGAATGCACATCCTAACAGCATGATAAAGATGGAGGTAACATATGTCTCTTTGACCTGTTGTCCTTCTGATGTTGTCCCAGTCATCCAAATGATTATGGGCCTTAATATAAAGAATATGATCATCACCAACAATATTGCGATGATTAAAATCAATGCAATCAAATCACGAGTCTCCTCTCGATCTATGAGTAAGAAAAAAGAAGCGAGGGACCAACTACAAGTGCCACTGATCATTGATGAAGATATTGCTAACTGGCCAAGCTCCGAATTTATGAGCTTCAAATCAGTGACAAGGCAGACAACGACATGAAAGGTGGTAACAGATTGAAAAACTGCAATGTAAGGAACACAATCATGTAGATATGGTTCCATTTCCATATTTTTGGTTAAAATTTCAGCCACAATTAAGTTCAATGTTATCGGAAAAATGAAAGTAAAGAAGCCTATCACCACAGCTTTCCTTCCTGCTCTCTTTACCATTCCCATGTCCATTTTTATTCCAAGCAAAAATAGATAAAGAATGCATCCAAAGAAGGCAAACGTTGAACTGACGATGATACTTTTCTCTAAATACACTTTTGACAAGGAATGATTATCTCCCCACAGAGATGGTCCCAGGAAGAGCCCTACCTGATCATATCAAAGACATAAACTGAGTTATATACCTGAAGAAACCGCATTGCCTGCAGAAATTATTTGTACTAACATTACCAGAGGAAGTTTTTTAGACTCTTTTTTTGCAGGGGAAAAAAAATTACCAGCAGCATTGAAATGAAAGAACTTTCACCAAGTGGGGTGAGAATGTATTGTGTCAAAGCACTGAGCAGGGAAGATAAGCTAAGTTGTGCCAACACCGTTGGAGTTGTATGGTCAAGTGGATTGTCACCATAAAAAAGCCCTCTTGATCTCTCATTTGTAATTCCTTGGCACACTAACTTGAATTCAATTTCTGATGCATTCGTTGCTATTCAAACAATGAAAACAAGCTCTTGTTTTGTCTAGATAGCCTTGCCTATAAAGAAAATAAGAGGGTGTGAATGTAAAGAGCAAGGAAGATAGGCAAGCAGCATACATGGTCAACAGGGCTTGAAAGGATCAGAGAAATACTTGGACAGGAGGGTTGTGTGGATTCTTCTATATGCTTCTTGGTCAAAATGAATTTACAACTAGAAAAGAAAAGGCAATTACCCTCCATTATATGACCTACATGCTAACGACAAAAATGTGTCACAGAAAGATTTATTGTGGATTAAATTTGTGCTGATTAACTTATCTGCAATTTTGGTTTAATATAGGGGAATATGTATATCACAAGCCAATAAATTTGATTTTTAGCAGGGCTTATATCTGATAAAATTGTATAGGTTCCTAAAGTTAGGCCATAAGTTTCCTCAAATATAGAACACCATGAAGATATCTACGGATCAAAGGGAATTTAACATCAAATATGTCAAATCACATGCATTTAATTTATATCTCGCCTCTCGATATAATTAATTTCATGTCGATGTTGGTCGTCTTTCAATTTGAACTTTTAAATTTTATATCGAATTCGGTGTGAGTCAATAGATTATAACTATATGCTCAACATTGAAGATCATTTCTTGTTTCCTCAATAAGACTCAACAAAATGAAGATCTTACTGAGTGGTAGGTAGTGAAAACAAAACAGGAAGTGAAAAGAAGAGTGGTAAAGCTAGAAATATTTAGGCCTATATATCCTTGGTGCTAGTTGGATCACTGCAAAAAGGAAGGATTCGTGTTTTGTTTTTCAAATAAGTGTTGTCAAGGTTGTTTTTCAAAATATCAAAATGATATTTTTTTTATTTTTTAAAAATTATTTTTGATATCATCAAATCAATATATATATATATATATATATATATATATATAATTTAAAATAGTATGTTTAGTGATATGTGGTTTATGCCACTTAAAGTGCATTTTCTATATTCTAGGCATTCTTACCAATTCTTTTTTCCAATTTTGGAACCTGTGGTTGCTAAAAGCAGCATAGAAAAACTTAGCAAATGTTCAGGTGAATGAGCACACTTCTTATTACTCTTGTTTTCAGAACAATAGGTACTGACAATAATTGAACATGCAAAATGAAATCTGTACAGAAGGTGTGCTGTCACATTTCTTAGTTCATCATACTTACTAACTCAGTTGTTGTTGCTGTACTGCTAAAATTGAAGCTTTAATGTTTTTGTCACTTGATGCAGGAAAGTCACCAAGTGGCCCTAGTTCTGGGAACTCAATCCACTCTGCTAGCCCTGAAGTCTGTGGAGAAGATATGTTGTGGCCTCTACCAGCTATAATAAGGTCAAACTCATTCATCACTGAAGTTACAATCGAAGCTGTCTGGGATATATCTTGAACGAACTTCTCTGAGTATCTCACATCCTGTAAACTTCTCTGAGTATCTCACATCCTGTTGCCCAGTACCGTTATGATTAGCACCCGTCAACTCCTCAGAATCAAGCTTTGTATCCCAATCTACATTCTGCTGATTTGTATGTTCTTCAGATCTTATCAACAAAATTATCTGACAGGGTCCCCCACGAATGATGAGACATCGAATTAGCTGGTGGATGAATATCCGCAGTGGGACTTCACAAGCTCATGCCATCGAAAGCCAGCTCTTTCGGAAACGAACCATGCAATAGCAAGAACAGTCAAAACACAGTTTTTTGTCTTTATTTTATAATGATTTCTGTTTTTCTAACTAGATACATTCATATGTACTCAAAATCAGAGGGATTAAAAGGATAGAAACAGAAAAAAGGAAGATATATTACTAAAAAAATCAAACCCTATAGACATTGCTTTTTGGAACTCCTGCAACATCTTTTTTTTCACTTCTTAGTAGTGATGAGTCCTCTACATCACGCAAACCCCAAACTCTAGTCTGTTGTTGAACCACCAAAACAGAAGCTCTTAGATTAGAATCTGTGACGGCTAGCATCTCTCCTACTGTCCCTAACTCTATATGTTCACTCCACTTCCCAAGGCTCGACATCAACTCTGACTCTCCATGTCGCTTCCCAACCATGACAAGGTCATAAGCATTCTCAATTGATTCAATCACAGCAAGTACACCTTCACTGTCCACAACTACCTCCTCCAGGTAAGAAATACGCTCGTTCTCTTCTGCTTTTAACTTGTATTCATCTAATATTTCAGAGTCAAGCCTCTTGCTCCTTGCTGTACCACCAGCAATCTCGGCACCCTCAGAAGTTGATGTTGTGGTGAAATGTAAAACTGTGACTGATACATGAGGATTCCCTGACATGCGCACAGCATAAGCTAGTGCTTCCCTGTCATCTGCGCCACCAAAGAATAGCACAACGATTCGACAAGATAAAGGCTCTGCAAGAAATTTCCTCAAATTCCCACGATCGAGAAGTACCCCAACTGAACACGGAGCATTGTCAAGCACACTCTTGTTCAGGTGCCTGAATACATGAAATGAGTTTACCATTTTCCCGTTTATGCTTTGCTTGTAAAAAGGAATAATTATGAGAGATATTCTGTTCTCTAAGGCCACGGAGCACACATCATTGTGCATGGTTTCGTAAGGCGAAATGCTTTTACAGCAATGCAGAGCAACATGACTGCAATTTTCACGTTCGAATTTTTTAAATGCGTTGAAGATTCTTTCTGACTCGGTAGGGTTTTGAGAAGGTATTTCGCGTGGAAGGTGTGTGATCAGTAGAGAGGAAGCACGTCCAACAAGCTTGATGAGGTGGAGGACATATATACCAATAGGTTTATCGTTGGTGTGGTTCGAGACATCAAGAAGGTTGATAATTGTTCGGACATTATCTTGGCTAAGAACACAAGCAAGAATCCGTAGTTCTTCGTTGCTTCGATGATGGCATATAGTCCTCCTCCTGTAAGCTAGAAACCTCCTCGAAGGATCATACAGAGCTTTCACAAGAGGTGAGATTACTCCTGTTAGAATCACCAAAGAGAGAATCATAATGGCGAAGCATTCATCGGTCATGCTGTCCTGCACATTAAGGCAACTATCTCTATTGATTAAGCAGATAGAAGTAACCCTCTTCCACGTCTCCAGCAATAATATGCTTATATGTTCTGTCAAACTAGATATATCTCAGAAAGTTATGCCAGCGGAAAGGGGAAATATGCATCTAACTAGGAGTTTAAAAGCAATAAAACCAAGTCAAAAGGAAAAAGTCACAGGTGGCTTACACTGTTTGTCTTCCAGTCATTCAGCAGGACAAGTTCAACAATGCCTTTGGAGTTCATGAGAAGACCTAGAGCAAGAGCATCTCGAAATGGCATTCTGCAGAATAGAGGAGGCAGCATTGTGCCTATAATTTTTCCCAAGAAACCCATGAAAACAACCAGTATAATTACGCCCACGGTCTTCCATTTCTGAACGGAAAAAACATTAGTCTTTAATCCACACAGGGTGAAAAAGATGGGCATAAGCAATGCTGATACAAAACAATCAAGCGTATCCACTATTGCTGCTCCCAATGGTGGTCCATCTGGTATGACCAACCCCAGAAGGAAACTTGCTATAAGTGAATTTATTCCGATGACTTCACCAAGAAATCCGAAGCCCATTAATGCAACAAAAACCACATAGATATAAGCATCTTTCACAGGTTTACCTTCTGGAGTATTTCGAATTGCCCACAAAGCTGCAGGACGGATTCCAAATAACAAGAGATAAACAAGGAATCCCACTGATAGAATAGAGCCAATTGCTGACTGTATAGATTTTTCTCTAGCTACATGTGCCACATAGATTATCGACATAAAGGACCAAAAGCAGATGTCACATATCATTGATGAGGAACTAGCCAGTCGTCCGATATCAGAATTAAGTAACTTGAATTCGGCAAGAAAGATAGCAATAACGGGGAAGGCTGTAACAGACTGAATTAATACCACAAGCTGAAGCACATGACACACACTGTCATCCAGTGAGATGGAATGGCATAGGAGTAATCTGATAGATGAAGCCAGAGCAAATGGAATGAAGAAACCTAGAATCCCTACGACCAGCGCTCGTTTACCTGATTTCCAAACAATGGAAGCATCTATCTTAACCCCAATCTGGAAGATAAACAGCATGAAGCCAAATACTGACAAGGTCTCTAGTGTGATTCTTCCTTCTCGTGGAAAGATTTTGTTCATAAATGCCAAGTTGTGCCCGAGAATCGAAGGACCTAGAATTACCCCTCCCTGATGAATTCAAAACATCAAAAACATATCATGGGAGAGAACCTCTCAAATCAGAGCGATATAGCAAGAAATCATTTGCATGAGAGAACATGTTGAGAGAGGAACTCACAAGAATATGAGAAACAATTGAAGGCTGGCCAAGGGGCTTGAGAAAGATGTAAATGGAACGTGTGATGATAGAAATAAGAGAGAGTTGTAGCAGCAAAAGAGGCAAAGTGTACTCTAAAGGGTCATCATGAAACCAGAGGCCTTTAGAGTTAATCATACCTACATGCTGACAGACAACTCTAACTTCCTCGTCGAAACGAAGACTTGAAGGGTTCTGAAACTGCGTAGATGAATTACTTATCTGTGACATTGTTCTAATAGGCAGAGAAGAAGCCTAGGAGGCTTTTAGGTGAAGAAAATGGGAAGAGGAAGCAGAATGAATAGAGGGGCATGGAAGATCTGAGAACCCATTTGACAGAAACGAGAAATGGATGATTGGGAGGGAGTCTTAGCATTGAGAGAGAAAGAAATCAAGAATTTAGCTTTGGTGGTTCAGATTTCTTACGCTATTAACCTCCAACAAAAGTAAATGGGCAGTTGCCACTTGGTCTCTCCATGGTTCACTGGTTCAATGCCAAATGGGAGCCAAAGCGATCAGTGTGGATCTTTGGCGAAGAAGAATTTAACAACCTGATCTAAGATCATGAAAACTTTGCTTCTTTCATATCGTTAATCCTCAACAAAGTTTCTGCGCTCAAAATCTGACGGTTTTCGTTGGCGCATAAGCTGTAGAAACCGTCGACACCTGTTAAACAAAGTTTCTGATACATGAAACTAGCACAAGGTAAAATAACAGGGATACGATGAATACTATACCAAAATATCTATTGAAATTATGAGTTTATTCGAAGTATCATCCCTAAGATGAATTTCAAGGACACTCTCAATTTAATATATGTACAGGATTAGTATCTTCTATCTATTTTACAGGTTAATTAATTTCAAAGTATTAACTTGTGTTATATTGAATTAAAATTTCTTAATGTACAGCGTTATGCTTTTTTATTCTCTTTGAATTTTTTTCAAGTTAGGATTGTTAATGTCATCTTTTAAAGTTGAAATGGTTGAGAATTTAGTTTTATAATTTTAATTTATTTTGTTTTATTATAAAACTAGTATGGTTTACTGGTTTGCAAAGGTAATCCAAATTGTATTGTTTACGAGTTTGGTTGATTTTTTTTTTAAGCCTTATTTTTTATATTTTATTTTTTCTAATATATTTAGAAAAATAATTTTATAGAGAAAATCACTTTATAAAAGTAACAAGAATTTAATGGCGTGAGGAAATCATTGTTAACCATTACACATGAAAGACAGTAGCACTCCATAATGTTTTGCTTTTTTTGTTGTAATGATTTTTTTTTTCAAATTTGTTTTCTATTAATTTCATTTTTTAATATTAGAATAATAGAATAATTGAGAATTTAATTTCATAATTTATTTATTTTTATTTCACCTTTCTATAACGTTAACATAATTTATGGTTTTATATGTTATAATAGATATATTGCTTGTTAGTAAAGAGTTTTTATTTTAATACATGAGGTCTAAGGTTTAAATACATAGAAAAATATTCATTTTAGATTATTTTTTTTGTCAATTAACATGTGGGATTGATCTGGACTAAATCAATTAGTCAGATTAGTACTTACCATTTAAATTATGATTAATACTTACTATTTATTCGCTCAACTAGATGATGCTAAAAATGGTGTCGTTTTGATGGTATTCATGGATAATTTTCATGATGAGTTTTATATTCATGTGAGAAGAGAATCAATGAGTGTTTGGAATAGTGGTTGATATTTAAAAGAAAATAATTTTATGAAAAGCACTTTTAATAGTTCATAAATGAAATTAAAGTATTTGGTTTAAATTTGTTGTTGAGGTTGAGGTTGAAGTTTAATATAGAATAAGAAAATAATAAATAATTCCCTTCAAATAAGAAATTAAAAATATTATATGAAAAATAAAAATATCATAATCTCTAAACTACAAAAATAGTTAGGATTATTTTTCTTTGAAAAAATAGAAAAGGTAGATAATACAAAAAGTCCAATAAGAAAATAAAATATATTTAAATAAAGTAATATTAAATTAAATGTAATCAAAAGAATAATTAATTAAATAAATTTTGAAACTAAAAAAATATGTAACTTATTTTATAAAATTAAGAAAATAACTCACAATTTATCTTGTCAAAACCCTAACTAACTATTAGAGAGAGCAATCGAGATTCCAGGATTTAGACAATAATAAATTGTCACGCCTTAACATTTCCAAATTAAATGCTATCATAATTTAGGTAGGATTGCTCAAAATTTAAAGCAAAAAAAAGAAAGAAAAGAAAAAATGGTGAAAAAACAGCCCACAGGACTCATGGATGGTTGCAAATCCTTTTGAAAAGCAGTTATTAGCTACTTTTCATGCACTGGTGTTTTGTTCATTTTACTCAGTGAGATCATAGAATATTTCTATTTTAATTTTAACCAAACACTGAGAGTTTTTTTAAAACTCAATTTGTATCACAATATCAAACATCAACTCATATATAGCATAAAATACCACTAGGTATTTCATGATATGAAGGTCCTCCCTCTACTTGTAAATGTTTATTATGTATTCTAATTTATGATATTGCAAGGAAAAAGGTAAAAAAATTGAAATTTTCCATACTTTAATTATTATTACTACCACTTGAAGATAATAGATATTCTCAAGTCAGTTTATAAAGTAAATGGGATTAAATTTCTTCATTAAATAATCTTAATACCATATTTTTATCTTGACTAGATTTTTTAAATAACAATAATAAATTCAGCTCAAGTGAACGATGATTTACGTGTAAATGTATGATAGAGGTGGGCAACATATACAAGTCTTGTACGAGTCTTTTCGCACGTAAACCAAGCGTCCATCAACGTGCACGACAGGCAGGATTCCGTGATCCATTTCATTTTTTAAAATTGATCCACAAAAACTTCCACTGTGCAATGATGTAATGGATTTCACCAGCTGGTCATGTAGGCCACCTCATCCGAAGTCTTCTTCCCTTTCCTCAGCTTGTCGAAGGGGACAATAAGAACACAAGAAGTTTCAACAAGATAAACAAATTAAAGTTAAATAGAATTATACTACAGAATATATTCTATAATTTTATTTAATAGTTTCATTTATTAGATGAGATAGTTTTTTAATATATTATTAAAATCTTGTTGATCTAGCTATCACAAGTTTAAATCTCATGACATCTATTCTATTTGATAAAAATCAAGGACAGGTTAGTGTGAACATGTTTAAATTTCAAGTTTAAATTTTTTTCATTTAATAGGGTGTGTGAGAGAATAATATAAAATATATTATAGAACCTTATAATAATTTAAGATTTTAAGTGAAATAATTCCTTAATAAGCTGTTATATATAATACTATGTATTCCTGAATATTAAAAAAAATCTTGGAAATTACGAAGAAGAAATAAAACTAACGTAGAATAAACAAGAAACCTGAAAATTAAAAGAAAATTCATTATATATATATCACGAAATGGCAAATTTTATGTGGGACTCTTTCTTACATGGAGAGTCCTTCTCTTGTCGAATGGTGCAAGTTCTTGTCTTGTGTGTGTGTGTGTGTATATATATATATATATATATATATATATATATATATATATATATATATACACACACACAAGACAAGAACTTGCACCATTCAATATATATATATACACACAAGACAAGAACTTGCACCATTCGACAAGAGAAGGACTCTCCATGTAAGAAAGAGTCCCACATAAAATTTGCCATTTCGTGATATATATATATATATATATATATATATATATATATATATATATATATATATATATATATATATATACACAAGACAAGAACTTGCACCATTCGACAAGACAAGGACTCTCCATGTAAGAAAGAGTCCCACATAAAATTTGCCATTTCGTGAGGCTACGTGAGGATGGGAGCTTGGAGCTTGGAGTTTTGCCATATTGTGATCGATCTTAACAAGGGAGAGACCTACTGTCTGTTTTTGGGGGGCAATGGCATCTCATAGCTGAAAATTTTTCTTGTTTGATTTTTAAAATCTTTGGGTTTATTTTTATGAATTTATTAAAATGTTTTAAAATTGTATGGTTGCTCTCCATTCTTTAATTTAATTTATTTTCTATTTTATTCTTATAATTTTTAAGATGAAAATAAGGTCATGTCGTCGAGAGTCAGATCAGTTGATTTATTTTTTAAAAAATAAAATAATATTATTTTTTTATAAAAAATCAGTAAATTCTTTATTAGATAACAGGACACCTTTTTTTTTCATTAATCTTTCATATCAACTCTTTTTTTATTTATCATGAAACCCAATAACTTGGATTGGTTTTCCGTTGATATTTTTTATTTCAAATCAATCACAACTAAAAATTTATTGTTCGAGTTGATGTTAAAAAATTTAAAATTTATATAAATAAAGATATGTATTTTTTATAAAAATCTAGAACAATCAAAATTTTACTCGTTCATTTAAATTAATAAAATATAATTTTCAAGAATAACGTTTCCTCAATTAAAAAAAACCAAAAACTTGAGCAAGCAACCAAATCCACCCTTGGATAAACTAAGTTTCTATCAACTATCCCATAGAAAAAATGAGGAATTCTTTCTCAAGAAGCAAACCAGCAACATCATCACAACACAAAGTGTACCTTCGTGTCTTCCAGCTGCATGCATCCTTAAAACCTAGCCAATTGGCTGGTAGCTACCACTCCATATAATATTGTTGGCGATCTTATCTTACCCAATTTCCTTGTAATCTCAATGTGACATTAAACTATCGACAAAACATGATCAAACAAAGTACAAAACATGAATAATCTTCAATTAAATGGTGTTTGTCATTACATTTTATAATTATAAATTTTTTATTTAAAATTAATTTTTTAATATTCTTATATCATTTTTATGTACTAATATTTAAAATAATTTTTAAAAATATAAATTTAATATATTTTTAAATAATTATAATGATAAACTTAAAAAATAACAGAAGAGACCGGCAGGAGATGGGAACACAATATATAGATTGAGGGCTTGTTGTGTCGGTCGAAGAAAAGGCAGTGTGGACCTTCACCTCTGCGCCATCCATTTTGTTTTAAATCCACCTATCACATCAAGCCACGTGTCTATCTCTTGCTAAACTATTTAAGATCTCGCGGGAGTTGAGATATTGATCTTGCTGGATTATCTTGATAAAGACAAACCACCGCCGCTAATGATAGGATGACAGAAGGGTTGATGGGATTTTTAAAGTGATTTCATCACACCTTTTAGAACCACGCTGATTATCATTTGTTTTCTTTTCCTTTTCAATTCATTTTTAAACTTGTTTTTTTTATATAATATTTATTTTAATTCTTTTTCTAGATCTATGTTTTTATTTAATTGAATAATCAAGATTTATCAATTTTATAGGTTCACTACTTTAACCCAACTTGTGGGCTAATTCGTCAATTGAATAATAATTCAGATTTTCTATATATGTTTAAAAGTTCAATTAAGATTATTTTTTAAAGTATTTTTTATTAAAAGATATATTAAAATATTATCTGAAATATATTAAAATAAATATTTACACGTCTCATCTATGAAAATGAAATACATTAAACTAAAATAAATAATGATAAATATTATTTTTCAAAGTATTTTTGTTTAAAAATATAGTAAAATAAAATTTATTTTATTTTTTAAAATTTATTTATGATATGACGTATCAAAACACTTTAAAAATATATTGCGCCGCAGTCCCCGCAATTAACTGAGAACGTGTATATAATAAGATAAGGGCCAAATTGAGGTTTCAAATAAAACAAATTCAAGTAGAGGTGGAGGGTGGATAGGTGGCAAGTGGCAACACCGCAGATCAGTGGAGGTAAAATGGGTCCACACTAGGGAAGCAACCAGGAAGGATCCAAGTGTGTACTGTAATGTAAGAGCTGACTTTGACTAACTTGCGCACCAAGCAATCTCCAGGCTCTAGCCAGCCTCCATCTTTGACCCATTCAAACCTCCATAGCCAACGTGACCAGTGGTGTGTGCATGACCGATATAGACTTTGGGACCCACCAAAAAGGGGCCCCACTCCAAAGTAAGATTTGGTTCAGAGAAGCACCGGCAAGAAGGAATGTGAAAAGCTCGAGGAAAGTAAACATTTTCCCCCCCTCTTTTGTGACCTTTATGGATATTTTTAGTTTGTCCTGGAAAAAATGACATCCAAAGTTTTTAGTTCCATTTTCCAATGCCAGTAAATTTAAATTAAAAAAATATTATTATATTCTTATTTATAAATACATTAAAATAATATTTTATTTTTTAAAAATTATTTCTAATATTTTGCAATAAAATAATTTAAAAACACTAAAGTAAAAAATATATATATATTTTTTTAATTTTTTTATAAAAACAATTTTAAATCATGGTTCCAAACACTCCCTTTAATGAGATACAAAATTTGATTTGAGTCTTGCATTGTAGTGTATAGCAAAAGGCCACAAAACAATCAAATATATATGTGTGTGTGTATAAATATATGTTAAGGTATAGATAGGCAACAAGAACTCCTATTAACTATACTATGACAAATACAATTTGGAATATACACGACAGACCAAATCCCTTTTGTAGCAGTGGAAGAAATATACAAAAAGAAATTAAACAAACTCGGATGCAATTAATGACAATGACATGAAATTTGATGACTTTCTTATTCTTTTGAGATAAAAATTTTTAGCAGCAGCAGCAGTTTCCTACCAAAAACTTTCCACTTCCAATTCCCTCTTGGCCCTTGAAAACACTTCATCTGTTGATGATTGATTCAAGTAAGACCCCGTGAGGTTTCCATATCCTGAGAATCCATAACTTCCTGGACTTTGCAACATCTCTAGGGTAAAAGGCAGTTCACCTTCAGATGTTGTTGTTGTTGGTACCCTTTGATCCCTTATAGGGTTGTCGATAGAAGTTCTAGACACATGGTTTACAGCTGATGGCCTAATTGCCATTGCTGCATGGTTGCTATTGTTGTTGTGGTCCGACAATGATCGGCTTCCGCTGCCGCGAGCAGCTGGAACATCATGGTTGTGCTTCCCTTCATAGGTTGTGATCACTGCCCTGAGGTCATGGGATGCTCTCTCAACATGCTTTCTTACAGGGCATCCTTGATATGTGCACTTGTAGTAGCTCCTATAAAGCAACGATCAGAACCCAATTAGGAAAAACAAGTTCGTAACATTACAAGGTACCCAATATAAAGAAAGAAATAGGGCTCATGATTTTGTGACCAAAAAGCTTAGCCTTCGAAGCTTGAAATTGAAACAAGACACCTTTATTAATACAAAGAGAAGTTTATTTTTCCCATATAACGAGACTCTGTTCCTAACAGAGTATCCTATGAGTTGAAGTGAGCTTTTACCTTGGATTTGGATTTCCCTTGACCACTTTCTGCCCATATTTCCTCCACCTGTACCCATCATCGAGGATGTCTATGTCACTAGTGGTTTGAACCACAACTCTTGGCTCTCTCACTGGTTTGCTGCCAGGTGCTGAAATCCCTTCATTGTCACCCTCTCTTTTCCTGAAACAAGCAAGCACGATAAGATTAATACTGCGACCAAACATTCCAAGACCTCATCTCTGATAAAGAGACCACGGAATAATATACTTTAAAGTTTATATCCTGAATTAATCAAAGAACCTACCATCTTTTGGCCTCAGTTTCATCCTCATCAAAGTCATCACCACCTCCTGATTTACTCTTTTGAGAATCAAAATCATCATCCCCAATTGAAATTGAAGAGTTCTCAGGTGTAGCAACTGAGGATTCCATTTGTCCACTACCATGAGTAACATACGACTGCTCATGAATCTCATTAGGGTTACTATTAGGAGCTGGTATCATTCCAAGATTTGAAGCTGTTATTGATGATGATGATCTCCTAGTAGACTGAGGTTTAGGATGGTTATGATTACCCTTGTAAACTATCTCGGTTACTTGTCCATCCAAAGCCCTCTCAAGTATCTTCTTTGTTGGACAATTGGGGTGTGTGCACTTGTAATAACTCCTTGGGTTTTCACTTCCTTTAACTTGTTTTTGACCATACTTTCTCCAATTATACCCATCATCTGATCTTCTCTGCTCCCTGACAGATTGATACTGCTGCTGTTGATTACCAAAATCAGATTGGAACCCATTGTTGCTTTCAGGGTTTGTTTGAATTGAAGCAATCTCAGGGGAGAAACTCTGCATAGAATTGGAGTTGTATTCCATTTTTACCATACTATTCCTCTCTGAAACATACGCGTCTTGCTTGGCTGATTCTTGAAACCCCCATGTTTGTTGCTGTTCCTGATAAATTACCAATCAACCAAATTCAAGCCAAGTTAAAAAAAACACGATCAAATATCTAAAACAGAGAAAATCTCACCAAATAATTGATTCTTACAGGTTGAATTGTGGAGTTTGAAGACTGAAACATGGCTGATGAAGTTGTGGGTGGCCTTGCTGGTTGTTGGAAAGAGAAATTAGAGAAAGTCTTGTCTTCTTTCTTGACATTTTGCAAGCTATTACCAGAACTACTCTTCCAATTAAAAGCCTGAGCTGGAAACGTTCCAGTTGTTGGAGATGGTAAAATCTACACACAAAATAACAAACAAGAAAGCCCACAATTTTAGCACCAAGCAATGATCTTCACATGCAATCATCAGACCAAAACATCAAAAGTATATAAAAAAAACTTACATTAGAGGGGTTTAACAAGACAGGAGAGTCCAAGAGCTCTGCAGGGCTTAAACCAGCAGGAATAGCAAAGTAAGAAGAGGGAGAAACAGGAGGAGGAGATAAAGGCAAAGAAGGAGGTGGGATTGACTTAAACTTAGGCACACCAGAGCCAGTTCTCTCAGTTATCCTATCAGACAACTTGCTATTATTTGTGATACGATTCTTGGATTCTTCATCGCTTGAAGCAAGAAGATCAGTGAAAGAAGAAGAAGTCATGAAAGGGTAGTGGGAAGAGCTGTTAGTAGTGAAAGAAAAATAATTGTTACAACCTTCTGACTGTGAATTTGCACAACTGTCTAAGCTCCTTGGAGAAGAAGCCATGAAAAAGAATATGGAAGGCAAGCGGGAGGGCACAAAATTTTGAGGAATAAAGCGGGAGGTGATGATATAAGAGAGCTTGTGTTGAGGAAAGGAAATGGTTACCGTATTGAACAAGACGAGGGACTCTGTTGTGAGGTTTCTTGGAACTAGGAAGACAGGAGGAGGTTTTACTACATAAAGATGTATTGAAATGGTTTTTCTTGGTCCCTATAAGTTTTACATCTGGTAAGTGTAGTCCCTTTAATTGATACTTGGTTGACTCTGCTTTTGAATCTCTATATGAAAGGTATTTTTTTTATGATAAATATTTTTTATTCTATTTTATTTTTGTAAAAATAAAGTTTGAGTTGAAAAGAAATTAATTTGATATTCTTATTTTTATATATATTTTTGATATTTTATAATAAACTCATTCAATAAAATTTATTTGGTTTTTTAATCCAAACATAGTTTGAAAAACTATTTTAAATTCAAATAAATATACATAAAAGTTATTAAAATCAATTCAACCGTCATGATTATAGACTAAATGAGTTAACCCGAGCAAATTTAAAATATTTTTAATTAAAAAAATTAGCTAAATGATTTTTTTCAAATTAAACATAATTTAAGGAGTTTTTTTTAATCAACTTTCATTCTATTTAATTTGAAGCTCGACACAAACCAAGTTCTAGATATGGGTTCGTGAAATTGATCTATCATGCACGATGAGGTTTGATATCTAATATTTATAAATGTTATATGGGTGCTGAGTAAAAGGGTTTGGATAACGTCTAACAGGGAGTAGAAGGGTTGACAGACAGTAAGTAAAGTTAAGAATATTGATCTGACAAAAGGAGATAAGTAAAAGGACCAAACATGACTTTTAGCCATGTCATTGCGTGTAAAAGGGGGCCTTTCGGTCAAAAACTCGTGGGTTTGACTGGATGGCGGCTGACGCAGGGATATTTGTTAATCTATCCAATGGTATGGTTTTGATGCTGTTTCTGGTTGCATTAGGCTTTCGTCAGGCATGGAGGCTAAAGAAAATAGCATGTGATTTGGGTTTGATGCACTTGGATTATGGTTAGGCAAAAATAAATAAATCAATCAATTTTTGGATGGCTTCTAAACAGACTCGCAGGCTGATATGAAGCTTCTGTAATGTTAAAAAATAACAATCAAATATAGGGCTATTAAGATTTTAAATAAATTATATATATTTGAAATAATGTGTTTTGTAAAAGAAGAATATAAAAGGGAAGTCCCAAAATATATTATTTTTTTAATTATATATATATATATATATATATATATATTAGTTTAATCCAATTTAATGTTTAATCCTCAACGTGACCTTATCTCGTTAACGTAGTGTATAGTGTGAGTATCTGTTTTAGAGGGGAGTTAAAATTGTTTTTGAAAATAATTTTTATTTTTTTAATTAATTTTGATATTAGTACAGGAAAAAATATCTTGAAATATTAAATTTTTTAATTTAAAATAATAAATTATTTTTTATAAATGCAGTGCCAAGCCTAAGTGCTTCAAATTTAAAATATTTTATTGATATTTTTTTAATAATTTTAATATATGTATATAAAAAACGAAAAAAAAACGAAAAAAAAATCTATTTTAAATAGAATTACAATATCAAAAAGAAACAATTTGATAATCCATGTCCCTGTTTAAGAATGTATTTAAAATTATGCTTCCTGTATTTTAAAAATGTATTTCTCTTAAAAAACATATTAAATTGGTATTTTATTATTATTATTATTATTATTATTATTTATAAAAAAAATATTTTAAAATAACTAAAAAAAGGTTGAAAAATACTGAATAGCAGCATATCATAAAACGCGTCATGAAACCAGCAATCAGGTCTCACGTACCCATCATTTACCTTCCCTTTATCAGCAAACAGTGCTTTATCGTTTCTTGATAACTGAAATTGGCTTTGATAATTAATAAACCAGTTATATAGTCTAACGAGATTGATACAGGAAGAATATTATGTGGCTTAGAACAGAAAAACCAATACACGGAATTGTTTTTGTGTTTTAAAAGTATTTTTGAAAAAAATTATTTATTTTATTTTAAATTAATTGTGTTTAGTATTAATTACATTTAAATGAAAAAAATCACATAAAAAATATTACAAGACATTTTAGAGAAATCAATTCAAAAATTATTTCATTAAGAAATAATATAAAAATATCTTAAAAAGCAGAGCGCTAAAATCGTAGATTGGCCAATTGTCCTTTCCAAGTTCAATGTATGGACTGCTCCATATGTGCCTTGTCTTGTTTCTTTACTCTTCCCTGCTGGAACTCAAAATCTCTTTTGTTGGCCCCCTGAAAGCTATATTACTTTTAATGTCTGTCCATGTTTCGATATATATATATATATATATATATGTTTCGATATATATATATATATATATATATATATATAAAACAAACAAGGGACAGTTCCACTGAATCGTGAAATTAATTTTATTTATTTATTTTTGTAATGGATAGTAAGGTTATCAATATTATTCCTGTTACCGTTTGGTTTTTTTATTAGTATAAAATCTTTTGATTTTAACGGGTTTCAACGTGCCGTTTCAGGGTTCTATTGTTCATATATAATTAATTATATATATATATATGAAAAAAAAATATTAATTTAACAAGTATAATTAAAATTCAAGATAAATTAACTTTAAATTATACAATACAAACACAAAGTCAAACAAATATAATCTCAAAATTAAAAAAAAAATCACAAGTTAATAAAAAAAAAGGATTTTAAGACTAGAACGGTACCGAGAAGTTCCGGTCAGAATTTCCAGAACGGGTTGAAATTAAAAACAAGATGAAAACAATATTGTCCTGTCTTAATTTTTTTAATAAAATGAAATATTTCGACCAAAACAGAATGATATTGACAACCTTATAGAGAATGCAATTGCACCTATCATTTCATTCTAATAAGTTTAATGATTCCAAAAACAAACAAAAAAAAAGAATGAAATATTTAAATTGGTTTGATATAATTAGTAATTCAGTATAATATACATAAATATAAAAGGGAAAAAATATATTTTGTTGAAGCCATGGATATAATGGTGTAATTTAAATTTATTAAATTTATAATGGATATCCAATATTTTGCTATATTTATATATATAGTAATAGTAATCGAACACTGATTACGCAAAACTCTTTGGGATTTCACGTGCGGACATTGAGATAAGAAGGAATCTATCAACGTCTAAAGCAAGCCATTATTAACTCTTGTTTGTTGTGTTTTTGGTGGAGTCAATTAATGTTTGTGCTTTTTTTCAGAATGTGTTTGGTAGTTTAAAAATATATTAAAAACAATATATTTATTATTTTTTATATCAACATAATAAAATTATTTAAAAATTTAATTATAAATAAAAACAAAAAATTAAAACACTTTTAAAATACATAAACATAGTCTCTGGGTCAGTTCCAGCTTCGTTTCCAACATACATGCAGATTACAGAGCTGTCCATATTTTTCACATATTACCTAAAGAGCTCGGCCATCAGCTGTTCACCGTGACTCATTGTCACTGTGGACATGCAATTTCATCCAGTGCTTCGCGCGCGCATGGATTCTTTTTTTTTTTTTTTACACAGAGATGCTTTTTATATTTTGTGTGGTGGAAATGACAAAGGAATGGCTGTGGCCGAGCGGTCGTCTGTGTGTTGGCCTATATGGCGCGCGAGGGTTCGAGCTGTGTAAGCAGCAAAACTCATTTTTTTTCTTTTTTTTTTTACTAAAACTAAACCTAGCCGCCCCCTTCCCTCATTTTCTAAAACTAAACCTAAACCTAGCCGCCCCCCTTCCCTCATATTCTCAAATTGTAAACCTAGCCGCCTCCCACCCCCACTCCCGCAACAAATAGCTTTCCTAGCCGCCCCCCTTCCCTCATATTCTAAAATTCTAAACCTAGCCGCCCCCCTTCCCTCATATTCTAAAATTCTAAACCTAGCCGCCTCCCACCCCCTCTCCCTCAACTAATAGCTTTCCTTCAATCTTTCAAATTCGGAAGATAAAAAATAAGAGTTCAATCGGCACCCTTTCAAGAGCTTTTTCCCTTCATAATGGGCAAGTTCATCGGGAAGGATTCGGGTAAAGGTAAAGTTGGGCAAGGAGATTGCAAAGGGTCATAGCAGAGCCAACGGGAAATATCAAAAGCAAGGTCTGATTTTCTGATATTTTTTTATCTTCTTCTCAAATTTAGGTGTAATTAACTTCTCTCCCTCTCTAATTATTTCTAAAATTAGGGTTTCGAAACCCTAATTTTTATGCTGATTTTCTGTAATCTGTTAACAGAGACAAAGTTGAATTTTTTATTTCAGGAATTACGTTATGGCTGAGGAGGCAGCAAAAGCTATGGAGCCTAACGCGGATCTGCTAGAATGGACGAAGAGGGAAAAGCGCCGGTTACTTCACGCCCGGTGACCTTGAGCGTAGCAATGAGTAAGGTTTTTATTTCAGCTTTTTAATATTTAATTTATGTAATTTTCTGCTTATTTTATTATTTATTTTTTTTAATTTATTTGTAATTAACTTTGCGTTTATTATGAAGGATTTTTTTGAATTTATGCGTTTTTTACTAAATTAATTCTTTTTAATGTTTTGTTTGGCAATTTGTGTGATTTTTTGATATTTTCTCTATATTATTTTCAAAAATAGGTTTAATTAAATGTGCATATATGTATGTGTGTGTATGCGCGTGTGTGTGCGAGCGCGCGTGTCATCAACATATCAAAACAATAAAAAAACTATAAAAGTATGTTTTTTTGCCTGGTCCTTAATTTGTTTCTTGCCTCTTTGGGTGACTGGGTTTTTCTTTTGACATCACTGGATGATGAGCGAGGGGGCTGATTTGTTTGTTGGGTCTCTTGGTCGGTTTGTTTGTATCACTGGAGTATGGGTTGTGTGGCTGTTGATCTCGATTTTATGGGTGTGTTGCTTGAGTGTGTTGCCAGTGGAGGGTTTCTTTGGATAGAAGAGTTTATTTATGTTTTGCCTCAATCGTTGGGTACCAATATTTTGTGGGTTTGGTTGTTATTGATTTTAATTTTAGCGTGTTTGTTGATTTCAATTTTGTGAGTGTGCGGCTTTGTTGTGTTGGCAATGGGGGGTTGATGCGAGTAGAGGATTTATTATTTGTGTTTTCACACAATTGTTGGGTTGGGTGTAAGTGAGTTTCTGCTGATGTGTTGTTCGTTTGGTTTATTGTTGATTTTGATTTTGATTTGGTTTTTATGCAAGTTTATTATTGATTTTATGTATTTGTTAACTTCAATTGGGTTTGTTGGCAGTGCAGACTTCCTTTGATTAGAGAGTTGATTTTTATATGCAGGTTAGTGCCAATATTTTATGGGTTATTGTTGGTTTTGATTTTTATGCAGATTTATTATTCATTTTTATGTGTTTGTTAACTTCAATTGAATTTGTTGGCAGTGCAAAGTTCCTTTTATTAAAAGAGTTAATTTTTATGTGTAGGGTTGCTGCTAATGTTTTGTCGATTCAGTTGACAAAATCATTGGATTTTATGTGTGCAGTTGCTGCTAATGTTTGGTTTTTTATTGATTTTTATGCATATTTGTGTTTTTTTGCTTACATGGTGCAAGTTTTGATTGCTATTCATGTTTTTATTCAGCTTGCTTGCCCTTTCATTGTTTTTTTCCCTGTTTTGCATTGTGTTGTCTCATGCTTTGTTTATTAAGCTAATTTTGATTTTTCGTTCTTCATTTTGTTTTTCTGTTTTTTTGCAGGGGGTTTACAGTGTTGTGGTCCTAGGATTTTGTTGGCTTCGTTGATTCTCAAGGTATATATGTAGTGTTTTTTTGTGAATTGCTAGGTTCAATAATGGCTGCTATTGTGTCAGTTGATGCTTTTGCTGTTTCGTTGTTGGTTTTGTTCATTTGCTTTTGTATTTCTGATCATTTGTTGCTTTCGCGATTGAATCAATTTCTTTTCTTTAGTTTAAGCAATTATATTGGATTTTTAGTATCTTATTTCACAAGGTTTGGTTAAAATGGGACAAGGACTTGCATTTTTTATTGTTTTGATTCGATTGTATTCAAAGTTTATCAATTAAATGCTCACTCAATAAGCATGTAAAGTTGTATTATATCCTCAATTAGTTTCGTTTGTGGTGAGCTTCTACAATTGATTGTTTATTCTTCTCTGATTATTATGTTTCAGGTGGAAAAGTTGGAACGACGTATGTCAAGCTGGGACAGTGTCATTTGAAGGTGCCCGTGTATAATTGAATTAGGCATTAAATTTTTTTCAAATCTCACTTCTTTTCCTGACGTTATTATTAAAAAAAAAATTGTAGTCGGATAGCAAACATAAAGTTGCCTCAGCTTATGTTGATGCCGCTCATTGTTACAAGAAAACATCCATCACTGGTATGCACCAGTTCGTGCTTTTCTTTTTTCTTTCCGTTTATTGTCGAGTGTACATTTCGATTGACATTTTTTTTGGTTCATAATAACTATAAATACCAATTATATATATATATATATATATATATATATATATATATATATATAAGCAAAAGAGATAGATCCTTGAGGAAGTCAAGGAATGGACTTGGTAGCAAAAGGAGATGATTACGAGAAGACAACAGGGAAGAAATTGAGCTGTTTGGGTTTTTTCGGCTCCAAATATGAAGACGCCGCCGATCTCTTCGACAAAGCTGCCAATAGTTTCAAGCTCGCTAAATCCTGTATCGCTTCATCCCCTCGCCTTTTTTTTCTTTTCAACTGTATAGTTTATAATTTATTTTCCTTTATTTATTTATTTAGGATCTTGGTATATCATCCCAACTTATGATTTTATTCATTTCCTTCTGTATTTCTGATCATTTGTTGCTTTCGCGATTGAATTAATTTTTTTTCTTTCATTTGAGGAGTTATATTGGATTAAATTTATTTGGATTTTTTGTATCGTAATTCGCAAGGTTTGGTTAAAATGGGACAGGGACTTGCATTTTTTATTGTTTTGATTAGATTGTATTCAAAGCTTATCAATTACATACTCACTTAATAGGCATGTGAAGTTGTGTTATATTCTCATTTAGTTTTGTTCGTGGTAAGCTTCTACAATCGGTTGTTCATTCTTCTTCGGTTATTATGTTTCAGGGGAAAAAACTGGATCGACGTATGTAAAACTGAAACAATGTCATTTGAAGGTGCCCGTGTATGATTGAATTAGGTATTGAATTTTTTCAAATCTCACTTTCCTGATGTTATTATTGAAAGATAATCATAGTCGGATAGCAAACATGAGCTGCCTCGGCTTATGTTGATGCTGCTCATTGTTACAAGAAAACATTCAGCACTGGTATGCACCAGTTCTTTCTTTAATAACTTTCTTTAATAACTCATGTCATTGTTGGTTCATTGCAAATATAACTCATGTCATTGCAAAAATAACTCCTGACATTAAAGTGTAAAATGATGATTAGTCAGTTCCTTTCAGTTTTCACAATTACATTTTATTTGGACAACAAAAAAACTATGAATCCGTTGGTCTTGATTGTTGTTTTCATGTTTTGTTTGAGCCGCCATGATTAAGTATTTAATTAAATTAGAACTCTGCTTATATTGATGGTTTTTCCTCTTAATCGGAAAGCCCATCGGAATGCATCTCTTGGGCGGGGCTTCTCTCGATGTGCCATGGTTCATGCATCACTTGGGTGATTCTCTTCATTCAGCATCTCATAAATTTGTGCTTGCATTCAATTAATGGATATTTTTTTCGTGTGGCCGCCGATCAATTAAGCCTGCATTCGGTAACAATTGGGAATTTCCTATGTAATTGTTTCCAGACCTATTCATATCCTTCCATTCCAATGCTTTATCAATTAAGGAAAATTGGTTTCCAGAAAGATGATATTTTTCTTTGTCAACATGTACATGCAAGATGTAATTTGATTCCTTTGCATGCTCATCTTCAATTTAGTTCATTTCAAATAGTGCTTTGCAGGTTAGAATGCCTTCTGCCCAATCTTCGAAGTGTCAAAGCATAATGAATGTTTACACATTCAATTCACATATCAAATTCATAGTGTGGGAGTATCATAAATAAAATGTCATGTCACTGAAAGTATACGAAGATTAATTAATTCGTCTATGTGAAGCTCCCTTTTATAATCATTTTAGAATCAAGAATGAGAAATGTTGCGCAACCAAACCACCTTGACATGACATGATTAACAAATAGCTTATAATAGCCTGTACTTGATCAGAAAGAGAAAAATGATGATCCAGTTGGCTAACCTTAATTAGATTTGAATCTTCTCTCGGATAGCTGGTGAAGACAGTTTCTGGTGAAGACAATTTCTTCGCATAACAATTTTAGGACACAATCACTGACGTGCCCATGATAATGAGAGACCATTCCTCCTGCAGGTTGGTGCAGGTTGGTGTTCATCCCATGCCTTATGAAATGTGTGATGTAGGTTGCATGTTCAAATTTATTAAATGTATGGGATATCTCCCTTATTAGTGTATTAACACATATCTATGGAACACAACTTTTTTTTTCATGCTTTTCGTGAAGGTCTAGCGAAGACACTAGATAGATGCAGGATAAAAATTGCTAAATCAACTGCTCCTTCAGAATGCTTGGTAATATGTTAATTTCATTTTCTTCTCCAAAGGAACCAATATATTGCTCTGCACCCTTAATTTCTCCTTCCAGCTTAATCACTGAACACCAATAACTACCATAACAATAGTCAAATTCCACAGAACATCATTAGTAACAAGTGGTTTTAAATAACTTCAGTCACAATATAATAAGCAAAAATAAAGAAATGAGGTGGACGCTATAACAAGTGTGAGGTGGGATGTCAAATTTTCCACATTAAAACTTCGCTTCGTCATTAAATGATTGTCGAAAAAATAGAGCACACCTCATTGATCAATAATGGTTAACAATTATAGTTTCACTCTCGGCAAATTAAATTTATAGACAACCAATTAAAACATATTCACCCATTGATCAATTAACTTCAAAAAAAAAATACACGTTAGACAATCAATTAATTTACTATATAAAAAAATACAACAACTAAACAACGCATCTAAATAGTGACCAATTAAATAATAAGACAAACAATTACAACACAGCCAACCACCAATGAATTCCTAATTGACTACAAAAACAATCATAATTTATCTCTAATTGATTTGATCGATTGTATTTTTTTCATCCACCGATTATATAATTGTCAAAACAATTAAAACACACCAAACAATCAATCAATTGTAGTTTTACAATCTATGAATTAAATAAATCGACACCCAATTTCAATGCGAACTACGATTAAATTATTATTTCTAAAAACAAATTACAATATTTTTATTTATAATGTGTCATATCTAATATTACAAGAGGAAAAAAGCAACTCATAAAAAAAAATTGACAAATTTACCTGGATTATATACAATTAAAAAATCTATGGCTCACTTCTCATTTCGATTACACTATAAAGTATGTTAGACTAATTATATGTTTTAATATTTATTGAATATTATCGCCTAAAAATATAGAGAGAGAGAGAAAAAAAATGACCTACGATTTCTTGCAAAAAAATAATAATATCGGTATTGGAATACATTTAATATAATAATATGATTAATAAATATTATAAATATAACTTTGGCTTTGAATCTAAATTTCTATTTTATACTCTTTTTTTTAATAAACGGTGACCTTTTTTTCATATTTTTTGTAATTTTTTACTAACCGTCGTGTCCAAGTTTTTTTTAATCAGGTTTCTTTTTTATGTTTTTTTTAACCAGAGTATCCGTGATAACAAGTTTTTAACAAATCATGTCACCTTCTTAGCAAATTTTCTAATAAATTTTATCAAAAGTTTTTTAGCAATAGCAATATTCAATCACTTTTTGGTTGAAAAAAACCATTCTTAACAGATTTTATCAATTATAATTTTACTAATTAAATATTAAAATAACAAAATATAACATTTATAAAATCAATTAATTTTCTACATAGATAAAAAAGCCCAGCGGAGCGGGCAAATTCGCTCGTTTTGTATCTATAAAAAAATAATTCTGATTTTGTTTGAAAATCATTATGTATCATTATATATCAAACACATATTGTAATTGGTAAGAAAAATAAATTCATTTTATCATAATATCTCATAATTATTAGTCAACCTGGTTGGTCTCGTAGGTCAACTAAAATTTATTATTTCACATGCATTCATCAGTCTCATTCCATTCAAGGAGGACACCAAACATTCCTATTATTATTACTATTATACAATAATTACTAAATAATTGAATTGAATGAAAACAAGACTCTTGAATCAAAGTTATTAAATTTGAATTCATATATGATTTGGCTTGAGGCTTGAGTTATGAATTATACAAATTAATCTTTTATTTTTATCCCTACAATTAATATTGGTGAGCAACATATCTTAGGTTAATTTAAATCAATTTAAATTATTTTTCAAAATAATTCAAAATAATTTTATAGACTCACTGGTCATTACTTCCCTAACATTAAGGCCCCGTTTGGCATTGCGATCCAATCTGCTTATTGCTGCTTTTCGACGTTTTTTTTTTTTTTTAAAACCGGCGGTTTAGTGTTTTTAGATCATTTTGATTTGCTGATGTCAAAAATGATTTTTAAAAAAATAAAAAAACATCATTTTAATGCATTTTGGCATGAAAAACACTTTGAAAAGCAACAGCAACCACACTCCCAAACACCCTCTAAATGGAGTTGTGGAGTGTCATTTGACATGACTGGTAACTCCATCGGTGCAATAAATTCTTATCCAAAATTTACAAATCCTTGTAAGCTTATAATTGTATATTATTATATTTTAAATTAACTATTTTTAGTATTTTTATATACTATATCAAAAATAATATTTATAAAATAAAAAAACATATATGATTTTAATATTTTTTATTTTAAAAATATTTTAAAAAACAATATTTTTAAAGGGTGAGATTTGACTGAGCTTAAACCAGCAATAACTTCCTTAACAACCCCCATAAAGGTGAAGTAACCGGAGCTTGATATTATCTTCTTGTCGGGGTGGCCAGGGATGAGAGCATTGACCGGTCCTAAATGAAGAAATCATAAATAAATTGAGATACTTCGGCAGCAAAATTGAATAATTTCAAGCATATTTATTAAACCCTGCATGGCTTGGCAGTATTTCTTAAAAAAAAAGTTGACCAGTTGACCTATAGCATAGCTGACATCTGTCAAAACCCGTTGATTTAGAAAAATATTTAGAACAATATTGAACTCCAAGACAATCAACTATTTGTCCACAAATGCACTAAAACTCTAAATAAAATAGCATCAAATTTAATAATAAAGTTAGAATAATTTGGAGAGAAAAAAAGAGAGGCAAAGCTCTAGTGTCGACGTGTTAGGTCCGGTATCCATCCCCATGGGGAAAGGAAAAACATTCGATCCCTTTCTCCTGAAGAATCCATTCTTGTAGAAAAGCATAGAGAGACAAGTTGATGAATATACGTTTTCCATTCACAAAAAGAACAGAATATTCTCCTCCACAGTCTATGGTGCTTCAGGACTTTTCCCAAAATGTAGCTTCCATCCCTTTGGATCGATCTCCACCTGTCAGTGTCAACCATATTACAAAATGGGATGAGAAGAAAAAATCACGAGCTCTATGATTCAGCATGTTGGTGATGACATTTTGTCAGGTTTGTTGTAAGAGGATGACCCACAGTAAAGATTTCATAGGCCAACCGATCCTTATCTATGTGGTGGGGTTCATTTTCTCTAGAAGCTAACAGGAAGTCAGCAATCTAAATCAGATTAATAGCAAGGAGATTCCAGGACCGAGTCTTAGCAAGCATATCAGTGGAGTTGTATAAATCATTTGAAAATGTACAAATTGTTTCTTGAATTTCATATCATGTATGCAATGATGATTAGCAAGAAAGTAGGGTGCGTGCTCATACCTGGAATGCTTTATCTCTCCAGTGAAATACACAGCCAAGGGCTTCAATGTAATCGAGAAGGGATTTGGGAAGCAATGGTTTGAAGGAAGCATGTAGCTTCACTTTAGTTATTCCTCTGCAAGTTAAAAGAGCAGCTGCCAATCCATTTGGAGTTAATCCTCTCAAGTGTAACACAGTTATGTTCTGAAGCCGATTCATGCTGGCTAATGCCAGAAGGCCAACATCTGTTACCGAGCAATACGACAAGTTTATCTGCAACACATGGGATGAACAGCTATCATTAGCCTGAGATTGATTTTAAAATCTTAGGAAATCGGACAAGTGAATCACCTGTTTGAGGTTTTGTGAAAACTGAGCAAGTTGGAGCATTGCGTTATCATTGATATTGAAGCACTTTTTAATGTCCAGCACCGCAAGTTGCCTGCATCCCACAGCAACAGCTGATAGACCTTTTGATGAGACGTGAGGACATCCTCTGATCTCCAGCACTCTTAACCTTGAACATCTCGATAATGATATTAATGAAGCATCTGTAATTTTATCATTGTAAGCTATGTTAATGATCTCCAGTTCAGGACATCCAGAAGTAACTGCTGCAATGCCCTCATCAGTTATTCCCAATGACCTACGGGAGAACAAAAATATCGAAACACAATCAATAATACTGAAGAGAGAAAGGTACAAGGTAAGCTGAAATCTAAAACTCAGGTTAAAGAGGTGGTGGAATTCGGTCGGCATGGATTCTGTTCTGAGCATTGACAAAGTTCTCAAGACATTCTTATGGTTTAAACATGGTAGAACTATGCAGACATTGAAAGTTTAGACAGAACCTATACAAATCAAGCTCTTTGAGCTTTGAACAACTGCTTCCAATATGTTTTAGTCCATCGTCGGTTATGTTCAAGCAAATGCCTAACTTTAAACTTGAAAGTTTGGAACATCTAGAGATGGACTTCAAACCTGCACAACAGTAGCATAATCAATCACTCAAATATAAAATTTGTTCGAAGGTTGTAAGTAGAACAAAGCTGAAACCTTCGTCATCGATTTTGGTATCTGTGGCATCTAATTCCTCCATAAGTTCACAACGCTGTCCAAACAAGACAAATGCTTCTTTGGGAACCAGGCTACAGGACTCCATTCCGACAGAAGTGAGAGAGGGACATGAGCTTGTTATGCTGTCTACTGAGTCGTACGTTATCATGCGACAGCATGTGATATCTAACTTCGTCAATTCTTTGTGTGCTTGCACTAAGAAGGATAGACTGTCATCTGCGACCCCTGAGCACTTACTGAAGCTCAATTCCTTGAGCGAGCTAGGCCACCTTCCAATGGCTCTAACACCAGAACATTTAACCAAACAGCCATCGAATTTAACCAAACGTAACCCTGAAAAGGTATGCAAACATTTTGCCAGATCTGCTGTAACCTGAATCATCATCAAGTACTAACGATCAATCTTTATGTATCAGAGTTTCAAGGAAATTTTTGTGCTTGAAGATATCAGACTTACAGCAGGGCCATAAGCTAAAGTAAGTTCTCGTAGATTTTCAGCACCATTTATCAGAGACGACAAGCCCACATGACTCTGATTATGACAGTTTGACATGTTAAGTGTCTGCAAAATTAGAGAAATCGTCAATTGAGTATGAAACATCATAAACAGATATGGGCAGCAAAATGTGGTGAAGTAAGAATTTTGTGTGTCAGTTGCGTAAACCGAAGAATTCCAATTATTGATTCAATCTGGAATACTCACATTAAGCTCTTACATAAATTTGAAACAAAATCTACGTAAAAGAAGACCAACAGACAACATAAAATTTTGCAACTCGAACACAGTGTAGCAATAATTTATTATGTAAGGGTACCTTGAGTGACTTGCAACTCTGTTGGAGAGTAGAGAGGGCATCATCATCAATACCAAGGCATCCCTCAAGAACTAGATCTTCAAGATGCTGCAATTGCAAAATCGATGGAAGACATTTCTCGGTAATCTGCAACAAAAGTTAAAATTTCTTAGAGTTCCCAGAATTTCCTGCATTCCATTTTACCGACTATCAGAAAGAAAACTACTGCAAGCTAATTAATTAAAACACAGGAAATTAATCAGGCTTTAATCGAACATGTAGCATTGTACAGTGGAGGGGAAGTTTTTACCAAGAAATGCTCACTTTCTTGCTACATTTTCATGGATTTTATATCTTATGCAACTTTATCAACTAAGTTTTGGTCAACAATCATTAAGCCTCCCTACAAGGAATTATCCACCACATGGCAGCAAAGCTGAAGAAACAAATGGGTGACTTCAGACAAACTATCACGGGGCGAAAACTAATCCTGAAAAAAGTACATAAATCAAACCTTAATCAATCCTAAAATCCATGAATTACTTGAGTCAATTTTTCAGGAACACTGCCTATCTAATGTACTTAACAAAGAATCTAGGACAATAAAGTGAAGCCTTAATCCCAGTGACGTTGGAATTAGCCCAGTCATGGACTTGATTAGTGCTCTAAACAGAAACAATGCATCTAGATACACCAGCAGGGTCCAAGAAAATCAGAAGGCCAAACTTCAATTTCAATCACAAATGGCAAGAAAGCACATAGCTAAAGTTGAATTCTATTTCAATTCCTATATCCAAGGAAAAAGTAAACATGGTGACATCATATTGGAAATGAAACAGCCGCAATTACACAACAGAACAACATCAAAGTATATCATGTCCTAATAATAACTTCAATAAAGCTAAATTATTCAAGAAACTAGAAACAAACAACAACTCAACAAGAAGCTATTAATAATTTTCTCTTTCCTTAATGTTTCTTAGAAAACAAACAGAGAACAGAAACTAAAATAGTCAAATAAAAAACATGAATTACCTGTAGGTATGAGAGATCCAAACTCCTAATCTCCTTACATTTCAAAGCAAGTAACTGCAAACCAAGATCACTCACCTTCAAACACCATTTCAAGCAAATCAACCTCAACTTTCTACAGCCAACAGCAACACACCCAATCCCCATATCAGTAATTAACTTACACCTGGATAGCCACAACTTCTCCAAATTCTTAGCCTCAGCAATTGCAGCCGCCGCCAAATCATTCAACTCTACTCCATTTGACAAATCAATCTCAACCAAATTGCAACAGCTTGAAACCAAACTTGACAACCCAATATTAGTAAAAAACCTTGATCTTGACAAGTTTATAGAAAACAAAGCATCCTTACATGCCAATGAAACAACATTCAACATGCTGTCTTCAATGCGAGGGCAAAGAGTCAGATCAAGATGTTCAATATGAGGGTACCTATGGAGGGTTCTTGATAAAAGCTCAGCTCTAAGTGGCTTAAGGGTCTTTCTATGGTGAGATTCAATGGAGTACAAGGCTTTGCAGGTTAAAGAAAAAGACTTTTTAGCAAAAGGGTCATCGTTAAGATAGTCAAGGATTGTAAAGATGATCTCTTCTGTCAGAAAATCAAAGGGGTTGCAATTGCTAGTGGTTTTCTTGTTGGTTTTCATGGATTTGAGAGTGGAAAATTGGTGGAAAGGATGCAAAAAGTTTTTGAAAGGAATGGTTTTTCTTTTTGGGTGCAGTTTAAGGAAAGATTCTATGAGGAGTAACGGTTAACAGAAAACAGTGCTTGAGCTGGGGAAATTTCTGTTGTACTGGGGCTGGGAGAAGAAGACTTGTGAAGGTGAAATTACTATATTAGGTTTTATGGTGTTTTTTTTATCGTAATTTCTATGGGATTAAATTAATTCCTGTTCTAGTTGAATTACCTCCTCAACCTGTATCCCTCAAATCTAAATATCAAGTGAGTGGATAGTCTTTGTGATTAAAGGATATTATTTTTTTTATAACACGAAATTTGTTCTTACGATCATTTGGAGATTATAGTTTATATTAAAAATGAGTTAACATATAAACTAGTTTACGTAATATAAAAAATAATAATTAGAAAGTCTTAAATCCTTTGTTAGATTTTACTAGAATGAAACATGCCATAGTATTTAGCTACACCTCTAAATTGTATCCGTTAAATTCTTTATTAAAATGAATTTATATTTAAATAATACATTTAAAAGTAGAAAGAAAATGAAGTGGCAAAATGGGAAATGAGGAAAATAAATGCCAGGGTATGGCAATGTGGGTGGGTCATGTACTTTCTAACTACGGAAGGGGTAGAGATGATGAATCATTCGGGGAAGTTTGCATCCGAGGAAGGCAAGCAAGCCAGCCAGCCAAGGACATTTGCAACCTGCTCACATGGTACGGCCTTTTTTTAACCCCGTCCACATCATCAATCGACGTTCTTGTTTTCTACGCCCTATTCTAGAGCGTGCTCATGTGACTTCGAATCTCGTTCAAGTTTATTGATTATTTTTTTATATACATTTCATAATATTTTAGAAATACGAAATCTTTTCACGTTCTCTTGTTTTTTTATTTTATTTTGAATGAAAGGTATTTGAGGCTGTATTTTGATTTTTATGATAAAAAATATTACTAAAATGGCTGCTTGTAATTCAATATATATTTAACTATAAAATAATTTGGGGATTTCACGCGCCTAGAGACATGCTCGAGCACTTCGTTCTCTAACTTCTTGTAGGCATCGCCAGTCTATGATGATATTAGCTTTACACGGCCAAAAAATCAGAGAAAGACACCTAGCGTAGAACATGTTTAGTCAAAAGGGCTTGGATTAGATTAAAGATAAAATAAAAAATAGACAACTCCATCAGAAATGGCTGCAAATGAGGAGCTAATCAAGCCTATCCCAGCCATGTAGCCTGTCTGCAAATTTCTTCCGTCCTCTGTAGTAAAAAGCCCTAAAGAGGAGTGGTAGATGCCTATCTATTAAGAATTAGAGCAAATTGGTCCGGATATTCGTTTTAGTACCCGTTTCGGATTGTGGTGCGTTCCTTGATTATCAAATAGTATTTTGTATTTAGTGTTTGGTTTTGTTTGAAACACAGATTTGTGACATGGGATCCACATAAAATTTAAAGGAAAACGTTGTTTGCACAAAAGTAGAAAATAGATACTTTTAAAACCCGATTCTAGCTTTTAAAAACACGATACACATTCAAACCCCAAAAATAACCGTTGAAAAACAAATCCCTAACACATCCTCTCGTCTGCAACCTCCCATCTCTACTTTTATTCTCCTCTGCAACATTACCCACAATAACCCACAGCTCCCAGGAACAAAACACCTCCTCCCTGCACCTCCCGTCTCTTCTCTCTTCTGCAACCACCCGCATCTCCTTTCTCTCCAAAAAAAACCCTAAAAAATTCTATTTTATTCCTTCTCATTTGTGCCTCCTCCGTCTCTCACCTTTCTCTCCTCTACAACTAGAATGTGAACTGGAGCTAGAAGTTGGAGCTGGATGTTGGGGTTTCTGAGGTGGAAGCCTGTGGTGGAGGTGAATGTTCCACGTGGTCTGCCTTTTGTATGCTTGCCTGATTTTCTATCAAGCCTGTGCTTGATGAGTTTACCAGTTTTCTTTTTTAATAAAAAAAGAGAAGGATTTTTTATCCAAATATATATATATATATATATATATATATATATATATATATATATATATATATATATATATATATATATATATATATATGGATAGAACATTAAATTAAATTATATTATATGGAAAAGTCTAATAAAATAATTAATATAAATTATTATTCCAATTTTGAATGTTCTATTTAACATTCATTTTTACAAAACCAGCAAAAATTAATGTCACCGCAAAATATAAAAAAAAAATCTACATAGTGATGAAATTGCAAGTAGTTTGATGGAAGAATAAAAAATAATATTTGTTTTTTCATGAATTATTAATTACATTATATTATTATAATTATTAAATTTACAATATTTAAAAAAATTATATATATATATATATATATATATATATATATATATATATATATATATACACACACACACACACACACTTTAAAGTAATTTCAGAAGTTAAAAGCAATATAAAAAGTTTGGTAACCAAACACTCAAAACTGTTTTTTTTTTCAACCTCCAACTCAACCACAGTTTTAACCAAACACTTCACTACTTATTTTGAACCACAGTAAAAGTGCTTTTTTTTAAACTGTTTTTTTTTCAACCTCAATTGCAAAAGCAAAAGCAATGCTAAACACACCCTTAATAAAATAATAATAAGCTAGTCAGATACCTATAATAATGATGATGAAGAAGAAAAAGAAGAATAATCCCCCCAACTAAAGCATGGACCATTCTTCTCTTATCAGCTACTGCCAAAAAAATTTTATATATAGTGATTAATGAAAAAAAATTGTATAGAATGATTAATGCTACATGGATGAAGGATCAATGAAACCAAAACTGTTAATTCCAGATCAAATCTCAAGTATAGAAAGTTCACGGGGCTTCTATTTCCACATGCAAGTTGCCTTCTTTTGTCAGTACATAAAGCCATACACCTTGTTTTAGTAAAAAAAAAATCAAAGAGAGTGGGAAGACTTTTAGGCCCTCGCCGATTGGTAACATCACCAGATATGGCATAAACAATGAATGGAGCCGGGTAAAAATATACCACAGCAGCCCTCACCACTTGGCAACATCACTGGATGTGTTCTAAACAATAAATATCACCAGATACAGAAAACCCGTCACAGTTGCGCAGCTGGTGCAAACTAGCCAGCATTGAACAGCTAAATAGATAGAAAATAAAAGAGAACTAAACTTGCCAGTTATTTGAGATCATCTAATTCAAAACACTTCCAAGGAGATTAGCTTGGAAAGGCATATTCAGATCTTCTCATTGCATTTACTTCAAATAGTGAAATTGAACAACAAACAAATTGGAAGTGAAATTCTACAATTAGTTTTCAAAAATCTACATGGTTACTGTATGCATAGAATTCTTCAATCATCATAATATCCGGGGGTAACATTTGAGGCAGGAAGTGAAAAAGGAACTTGCTTAAAACAAGGGTTGGTTACTTCTTGGCGTAAGTAATAGCCATAGGGTTCTGGGGAGTAATTTTGAAACCTTGAAGAGCCTGCATGGCCATGGAGGATTGCACATCATCTTCAAATTCCACAAATGCAATACCTGGCTTTGCCTCAATCATCCGGACTTCCCTAAACCCTGGGTATTGCTGGAAGAGCACTTGCAACATCATGCTAGTGGCTTCATGGGGCAAGTTTTGAATAAACAATATATTATTTGGTGGGATGGTTTCTTGTGCACTCTGGTTTCCTTGGCGGAAAGAAGTCTACAAATCACAGACACGGACAAGATATAATTAGCAAGCATTGATTAGATAAAGTATGGTAATTCAAAAGAAGTAGTTGCAGTGCACATATGAAATACACACAGAGGGTTTGAGCGCGATATGTGATGCCAGCAATAAAATCAATACAGACATCAATGGCACATTGCATTCTTCAAAATTTATCATGCTTCAACACTCTTTATCTTTATGCAAATGAAACACATGAATACTGCATATGAACCTAAGCTTATTTGCTCAACTTGTAAGAACATCAAAACATGCATGCAAGAGTTCAAGGCACACTGGAGGACAGAAGCATAAAATAAGACTTACTGGGCCCCCGTTACTTTCAGAAGGTTTCCCATTAGCTGGAACTGATTGCTGAGCTTCTTCAGCACGTTTCTTTCTCTCAGCTGAAGAGGAAAACATGTGTCCAATTATTAGTGCATAATCAAACAGCAGAAAGAATTTGTACTTTCTGCTTAGTACGCCACTTACAAAGAAGAATTCAAGCATATTTCTCTATTATAATTTCCTAATGCAATTTTCCTTAGTAATGAGTTCCATTTGAGCTCTCAAATTCTCAAGTATGGCATGAACATACCAGTTGTAAGGCTTAAAAGGTAGAAATTGCTACTTCATTGTACTCACCTTTTTCATCTTGCTTCTTCTTCTTCTTTGCATTGGGATCATAGACTCCTTCTGCTTCTGTGATGCAATCAGACTTTGTTTTTGCATATTGAATCCGCTGCACCACATCAATGATACATTACCACAACAAAAATATACTAGGAACAAAGATTTTCTGCAGAAAAAGGAATGACCTTAAGATTCTAAATAAAGGCATAATTCACAAATACAAATATCTTCAAGGAATGCATGCTTCAAAGAGTCCACCAGTCAGTGTTATTGACAAAATTGTAGTAAATCACGAACACATATTTCTCCCTTACACTGACATAAATTATATGGCGCAACTATGAACATTTTCTCAGGTGAAAACATAATATAACTCCATGAACGGAGTATTTGAAATTTCTTGTATGACATTGAGAATCTTTCCCTTTTCTTCCTATTTCAATTACATAGTGAATTATTGATTTAAGAAACACAACGAGCCCATCATTAACCATTAAAATCTATGACTTCTTGTACAGATCAATCTCAACAAGAACCATCCATTTTCCAACTGTTGTTTTAGAGGAGCTAGTGCAAAAATGCCATCCCACTGTTAAGCTTGTCCATGACAGACAAACAACGGTTCGATGATAAAACCAAAAGAGAAACTGGATAGGGCCAAGCACAAAGGCTATAGTGAATGGCCACCAGATCACACCCAAAACTAGTTGATACTCAGTTTAGGCAAATCAAAACCCATCAAAATCGTGGATTTAAGTGCTGGAAGATAATAAAATTAAAAATTCTTAACACTAAGGAGACTTAAGAGAAAAATATCCTAATTGATGCACTAACAAATACAAAGAGTGACGACTTACTGACCAAGCATCGCAAGACTTACCATAGGTTTATCATAAAATGGAAAACCCTGCATTTGTCTCACAGCATTACTTGCAGCCGTAACTTCACTAAACACAACCCACGCTTGCCCTCGGAGTCTCGCCGTCTTCAAAGCAACAACATCCAAAATCCTCCCATATTGAGAAAACAGACAATAAAGTGATCGCTTCAACTCTACCCATACACCAAAACAAAGACACCGCATAAAAAATGTCACATAATTAAGCTAAAACACATAGATACAAATCACATTAGTTTCGCTTCTCATTGATCAAATAACTTTCTTTAGCACCTAATTTAAGCTACTTCCACACTAAAATTCTAATTTTGATCTCACTAGCAGTAACCCTAAGGGAGAAATCTCCTCGAAAGATTAACCAAAACTGCTTTTAGCTCAAATGGGTCGAGTTCTATATTGCTTAAGAAGCAAAAACAATCGTAAAATTTAGATTTCTTTTAGGGTTTTAGTAGCTCAAACTTAGCTTATTATTCCGGGCAAGAAAAACAGGAAGAACGTTAGATTGAAGTAAACAACAACATACCTTCTTTCTTGACCTTCTCGTTGAGGTTCTTAATGTAAATTGTTTGGTTCGGTGGTATGTCCCCTGTTAGCATCTTCGCTGAAAACCCGAGAGAGAACCTGAGAGATTGTGGAGGGTTTTTGAGAGAGAGAAGAGGGAAAGGAGAGAGAAGCGCTGAGGAGAGGGAGTCCGTTTTAGGACATACTGAGCCCTAGCTATATATTTGGGCCATTTAGAGTTGTTGGTATTATCTGGGCTGGAATCTATTGTGGTTTACACTTTTGTGTCTGCATGGGGCTAAAATATGAAAACTTGATATTGCTCCCTTACTTAGGTTTTTTTTTTTTTTTTTTTTTTTTAACGTTAGCGGAGAGAAGATGAGAATAATAGAGATAGATGGGATATATATTTTTATATTTTTTATTTTGAAAGTGTTGAGATTCAATTTAAAAATATTTCAAAAATTAATTTATTTTGATTTTAAATGTATCTCTTCAATAATATAATTTTTTGTTTTTCGTTATATAGGTTTGTTTATTTATTTTTGTGATTTTAACTTCAAAATTGAGAGACATTAATCTATATTTGTTTTTTTAAAAGATATTTTGCATGCTTTTCAGTATTTTAATAATAAGTTTTATAATTATGTAGATGGCCCCGATTTTTAATTGTCATTTTTAGAATAGTTTCGGCCCCAAATTCCATTTTTTAGATATTTTTTATTTATTTTCTTCAACTTACTTGTTTTAGAGCATAGTTTTATCTTTAGATAATCAAATTGTACTAATTTTCCTTTTTTAATAGAAAAAACGATCCCGCACACATTTCAATCACCACATATTTAAACTCAGTTGGGCATGAAACCCAAGTTGTTGTTTTTTAATGTATATGTGGCACCTAGAATAGTACTGCCTTTTTTTTTTAATTTAATTTTGTTTTTTTTATCTAATTATTGTCTCTTTTTTTTAATAATTGTATTTTAGCAATTCTTTAATCTACATTTCAATTAATATCCCTCGTATTTTTTTATTTTGCTTATTAAACCTTTTCAAATAAAGTTTTTTTTTTTTTTAAATGTTTTATATGTATTTGATTTTTGAAGATATTTTATATAAATGAACTTAATTTTTGAAAATAAAATATAATTAGTTTTAGATGATATTTCTATATGTGTATCCTTGCATGATATTTTTCTTTTATTTATTCAATTAGTTCATGTTTGTGTCTATTTATATTTTTATTTGATCAAATAAAAAATTAATTTTGATAAACAAACTTAGTAAAAACAACTAGGCAAGTGTCTCATGTTACGAGTCCAAATATTTTGATCTATATTTATCTCTTAATTTTTTAAGTTTCGCTTTGAATTAGTTAGCATTAATGTTCTTTAATTATTTTCCCATTTATCTACATGACTAGTTATGGATTTATTTAATTTAATACTTGAATAAACTTTTTGATTTATATTTACAATTTTTTATGTTAAAAGATTTTCAAAAAAAAACCCTGCGTATCTTTTTCAGGAAATAGCCTAATGATTAATAAATATCATTATCAAATATAGCAAATATAGTGTTTACAAACACAAAACACACAAACACCTTACTACCCAAAAACACAGATGCACACAATAAATCATTCATAAGAAAAAAACTATACCAATTTGTTTAGCTAAAGTTTTTAGTTACTGCACTAATTTTTTTATTGCCACCACACACCATCAATTCCTTTTTTCTTTTTAAAACTACCGCTCAAAAAAATATATTTATTTCAATTCCATTCAATAATTTATTAATTATAAAATGATAATCATATTTGGTCATTTCTTATGGCACCGTGAAATATAATGTGATTCAAAGAGCTGTTTTTATTAATATAATAGGAAATAAATTGCATTTTATTCTCTTGACACAAAATCACTCTCATAACACTACATTTTATTCTCTTTGAACAGGTAGGATCCAATCATTTTGAACCCAATCGGCTTTCACATTTGGGCATAGCAAACAAACCTCGAGAGCACACAAATCAAGATCATACATATATAGAGACCTCGAGAGCACACAAATCAAGATCATACACATATAGGCTTCTCTCTTCCGCTAATGTCAAGCTGATTTTGTTTCCATGAATTCTTGATTCTTTTGTAGAGCAAGCTAAAACTTGTCTGCCAGAGGAACCAATAAAAATTGCCTGATCCTTCAGCTCTTTTATTCTGGTCCAAACTTTCTCGTCGAAATCTAATTTATAAACCCAAATATCCACCACTTGTCGATGAAGGATATAACAATGAAGACGAAGCAACTCCCCGCATGTTTCAACCAAATATGTTGGGAAGCGACTATGTAGTTTTCTCATGTGTGGACATGTGCTGTCATCCACTTCCAGATCAACTAGTGTAATGCTATAAGACTTGTCAAACTTGACAAAGTAGAGATGCTCATACCACGTGAGTATGCAAATGTCTCCCTTATGAACTCCAACTGATCTGACACAATCAGAGTCATCTTCATCATGAAGCTTAAAGTCTTGTCTTGTCCACTCAACATCACCAGGCTTACAGAACGTGACGTCAAGAGTTCCAATGTCAAAATCCAAAAACATGACAACACACTCGGGATTATCAGGAGGCGATGAAAGGACACATTTATCATAGGAGAAGTCAGGTGTCAAAGATGGCAATTGAATCTTCTTTGTAGAGATAGGGTTCAACAGAAAACAATCATCTGAAATCAAATATCCAACTACGACTAACCAACCATACGAGCACGTTGCAACTAGTTTACCTTGCAACTCTGGAATGCTTTTGACATGGCAATGACTTTCTGAGATGTCATAAAAGGTTTGGTTTTCTTCACTACTTCCATTGATGAAAACAAGCCATGGAAGTAATCCTACAGCTGGTGGCAAAACACTGCAAGCTTTGCCCTTCCTCCCCCCTCCTTGGTGTTCGCTTCCATTGAGCAAGCCCAAGATACACCGTCCCTAGAAAACAGAAAAAACAAGTCCTTCCTACGTTGGGGAGCGTTGGCTCTCTTCTTTTTCTTTCTTGCAATACAACTCTTTTATGCAATTGCATGTGTGTGTGTGTGCATGTATATATAGAAATATTGTTGGGATTATAGTATTCCTTTTTTAATTAGGAGTTTAGAATCTTAATCCTGGTGAGATTTTATTATTGGAAAAAATAAAGATTACCCATGTAATTAAGGATTCCTCTGCCTAAATAGGAAAGAAAACACTTGTTTTTAATTAGGAGTCTAGAATCCTAATCTTGGTGGGATTTTATTATTGGAAAAAATAGAGAACACCCATGTAATTAAGGATTCCCATGCCCAAATAGGAAAGAAAACACTTGTTTTTAATTAGGAGTCTAGAATCCTAATCTTGGTGGGATTTTATTATTGGAAAAAATAGAGAACACCCATGTAATTAAGGATTCCTATGCCAAAATAGGACAGAAAACACTTAGCTTGCAATATTTCATGACTCTCCCTCTCTCCCTCCCTTTTTTAGAATTAAATTGAAAGAAACTGAACCTAAAATACCAAAACAAATTAAAATAAAAAATTGAGGGGTAGAGGATGAGAATTTGCACAATAAACAACACTATGAGTGTGTTTTTGCGGAAGAATGTACAGATCAAAACTAATTTTTTAATTGATCAATACCTGGCTTTGCCTCAATCATCCGGACTTCCCTAAACCCTGGGTATTGCTGGAAGAGCACTTGCAACATCATGCTAGTGGCTTCATGGGGCAAGTTTTGAAAAAACAATATATTATTTGGTGGGATGGTTTCTTGTGCACTCTGGTTTCCTTGGCAGAAAGAAGTCTAGAAAATCACAGACACGGACAGGAGATAATTAGCAAGCATTGATTAGATAAAGTATGGTAATTCAAAAGAAGAAGTTGCAGTGCACATATGAAATACACACAGAGGGTTTGAGCGCGATATGTGATGCCAGCAATAAAATCAATACAGACATCAATGGCACATTGCATTCTTCAAAATTTATCATGCTTCGACACTCTTCATCTTTATGCAAATGAAACACATGAATACTGCATATGAACCCAAGCTTATTTGCTCAACTTGTAAGAACATCAAAACATGCATGCAAGAGTTCAAGGCACCATGGAGGACAGGAGCATAAAATAAGACTTACCATACTGTATCTTGAGTTCAAGGCCCCAAATTCCATAGTTTTGGCCCCAAATTCCATTGTTTAGGTTTTTATTTTATTTTCTTCAACTTACTTGTTTTAGAGCATATTTTTATCTTTAAATAATCAACTTTTACTGATTTTCCTTGGTTAATAGAAAAAATAACCCTGCACACATTTCAATCACCACATATTTAAACTCGGTTGGGCATGCAAGTTGTTTTTTAATGTATATGTAGCACCTAGAATACTACTGCCTTTTTTTTTTTAATTTAATTTTGGTTTTTTTATCCAATTTTTGTCTTTTTTTAATAATTGTATTTTAGCAATTCTTTAATCTACATTTCAATTAACATCCCTTGTATTTTTTTTATTTTGCTTATTTAACCTTTTCGAATAAAGTTTTTTTTTTTAAAAAAAATTGTTTAATATGTATTTTATTTTTGAAGATATTTTATATAAATTAACTTAATTTTTGAAAATTAAATATAATTATTTTTAGATGATATTTTCATAGGTGTATCTTGCATGATATTTTTTTCTTTTATTTATTCAATTAGTTCATGTTTGTGTCTATTTATATTTGATCAAATAAAAAATTAGTTTTAACCTGTACATCCTTCCGCAAAAACACACTCGTAGTGTTGTTTACTGTGCAAATTCTCATCCTCTACCCCTCAATTTTTTATTTTAATTTGTTTTGGTATTCTAGCTTCGGTTTCTTTCAATTTAATTCTAAAAGGCTGTCACGTTTTTTTCATTCATTTTAGATTGCCTTTAATCACCTTTCATGATTTTTAAGACTGTTTCGATACCCGATAACATTTCAATATGTATGGAAACATATTGAATACTAATAATAAAATAATAGAGGCTAAAACTAATATTTAAAAAAACTACTTTTTCAACAAAAATAATCAAAGACATATTTTGATCAAGGGTTGTGATTTTCTCCAACACTCATTTCATTAGCTTGCCTTCTGAATTTCTATGAATACAACTGTGGTAAAAAAAGAGTTTAGCTTTAAAAAGCCATGGAAAAAAGGGCAAAACAGACATTTTATTGTTGTGATGACAAAGTAACTTTTGAGTCCCGGTGGATGGTGCATTTTCCATCCACTTTGGCGTGTGTTTTATATATATAGGGGTGTCATCCTGAGATATAATAGACAGGAAATAAATTAATAAAGTTGTGTACACGCATTAAACTAACAACATAATTTGTTTGGTGAGACTAAGCATCCCACAAGTAAAAAAGTGTTTGGAAATGTGATGAAAATTGTACACGCATTAAACTTACCATTTATTTTTTTTTCATGGATGCTTTTTTTTCCCGGGCCTTCTCAGCCTTTTTCCTGCCTCTGAAAAAAGAGTGAGGCATGATTGGTGGAATAGCCACACTTGAAGCATGGCTTATTTTGTACCATTTCAACTTGCGTTTTGTTTTTCATCATCTGACACAATTAAAGTTTACTATTAGAAAAATAGAATATTAAATTGAGAGACAGAATCCAATGCTACAATCAAATAAGAATTGAAGGTTTTTCAAAACTAGAAATTGAAATATATTAATTTGTAGTTAAAGATTCAAGAATGGTAGACAAAGAAAATGTGGGAATAAATCTCTGAATACCTTCAATTTCGCTTCATTATGTCCCTTCTTTTGCTTCTTTTATCTCTTCTCTCGCTTGCTGCTTGAATATTTCAATAATTCAACCAATTATTTCAAGCAACAAAACGCAAGTTGAAATGGTACAAAATAAACCATGCTTCAAGAATGGCTATTCCACCAACCATGTCTCACTCTCTTTTCAGAGGCAGCATGACTGCCACAAGATTATTGAGGAAAAAAGGAAAAAGGCTGAGAAGGTCCGGGAAAAAAAAGCATCCATGAAGAAAAAGTAAATGGTAAGTTTAATGCGTGTACAACCTTTATCACATTTCCAAACACTTTCTTACTTGTGGGATGCTTAGCCTCACCGAACAAATTATGTTGTTAGTTTAATGCGTGTACACAACTTTATTAATTTATTTCCTGTCTATTATATCTCAGGATGACACCCAAAGCCTGGTCATGCACCTCGTCCTGCTGGGGCACCTGCTGCTCGTACCTAGAGAATCAGATCAAACTCTTATAATGGCTATTTTGCTTCATGTTGCTGGTTTGAACTAGATGAATTTGTTTTGGTAATACTGTTAAGACATGTGAATGATTTTTAGGCTGTTAAATTTTTGACTGATGAGAATGCTTCTGAATCCTGTTGCTTGAGTTTCATTTAAATCGTATCAGTCTGTTTTGCTACAAGCTAAGATGATGGTAATATATTTCTAAGTTGTCCATAGTATGTGGTCAGAACTAGATTTATTTAAATGGGGATGTCAAGTCTTGAGGGAACGAAGCACTGTTGCTTTCCTGGTTTAGTTTAATCACCTTATGCAGCTACTGTTTTCTTTAAAAAGTAGAAATTAGGTATATAGAAAATAATACACATAAGAAAATTGTTCAAGGGAAACGGTAAGTGATCATAGAAACATGAACACAAACCTGAAAGTCACATAACTCTGCATTACTAGATGCTTCACATTTCTGACGCGCCAACAGGTAGAAGCACTACTTTGTGTGAATAGTAGAGCCTGAGGAATCTGTAAACAACATATCAAGATTTAGAAACTGGATGTTAATTCCAAAACCTTAGATTACCAACGAAATACCCCAGGCCAGTGACTAATTTAAGGATGAAAACAAATCAAAATCAGATCCTAGTCATTGTTGGTTTGGAATTGATACATTAAAAAAATGGCAGGTCAAAGACATGGATTTAAGCATTACAAAGCTTCGGCTGACATGGGTATTATGAACAAAAGGGAATACCTTTAACTATTTCTGTTGTGTCGAGATAACAAAGTGCCTAAAAAAACTCTTACATCTCAAATTTAATTCCTAGGTGAGAGTTGTTTTCAACTTTAACAATGGATGTTTTGTTCATCAAAAAATACAAAACCATACTTTTGGACAAGTTCGAGCAAACACTTGGGCAACCAATTGGTTGTTTTTACCATTTTTTCTGGTAATATTTCTGGATTCAAATCAATCCAGAGTTCAAGGTCTCGAGAACCTCAAACTCTTGTCTTAGGGCAACAAGTGAGGGGTACAAAAAACTACCACTGTATCTGTGGGTAAGTTTCCATCGAGAAAAGAAAAGGAAAAAAAAGATTTCCAATGTTCTGCAATCATTGCTTTCTCTAATACAGGTAAATCTAGGGGGAAAAAATGCAGAGCTAAACACCACACAGAAAAGGAAAAGAGGCTCAATAATTAAATAAATCTAAGCCTAAAAAACTTTGATCTATTCCTGGGTTTGTCTTCCTTTGATCTATCCCTCGTCACAAAAACACAACAGACAGCTATGAAAACACATCATTCTCTCCCTTAGTTCTCTTCTAAGAAAATTTCAAACTCAAATGCAACAATTCAAATAAAAAAAAATGAACACGGGTCCTCCTAATATATGAGATCTATCTCAAAACAATGCTAAAAGTGACATCTTTTTGCTCATAGACAGATCTCCCCTTAAAAACACAATTGGGTTAAAAAGTACATGGTTCATATAAGATCAAGAAAAGAAAACATGATACAAACCTATAATTCCAGCTGTTGTCCTAATGGCAGTAGTATCATTCAATTTTTCCTTCTGCTTTAACCATCAGTTGACAAAACTGGCTAAATACCATGACAACAAAGTAGGAAACAATATGCTGGTAGAGAAGTAAAACAGAAACTCATTACTTTTATCATGTAACGCCCCCAGAATCTAAACATGTATTTGCTATTGAGATAATATATTGGCATCCGCTGCCAAAGTTACATAGGAACAGTGTGTTCTTCTATTAAAAATCATGACGTAACAGGAGTATCATAGGCTTGATGCTATAAGGGAACAGACAAACAGGAAAAGACCAAGCTGGTTTAAGGTGTCAGGATGAAACCCAAGCCATTAAAAATCTTATACGCTGTTTATCATGAGAGCAACCAGGCAAAGACCTATGATAGGAGCAACATACAAATGCTCTTGAACAAATTTGAATGACACCTGAGACATCTTAATTGTTTTCTATAATCCTAATTTTTAAAGAAAACAGCAGTTGCATAATATATTAGAAATTGATTTTAGCTCTTTCATCAATCGATGCTAGCACTATTGTTATATTTTGTATGCATATGTGAAGAGCTAATGATAAACAACCTAATAATGAGGGGTGATTAAGAAAGGAGCTCTAATAGTTAACTCGAAAGAACGAGAGTTAAATTGTCATAGACAAGCCTGGATCCTAAAACATGTGTCTCTGTTAGCATATTAAGTTGCAAGTTTTCTTGCATTGGGTTCAGTAACAATAAAACCTTATACTAGTAAGTTGATTTCATGACTTTAAACTAATATATTTAAAGTAAAAATTAACATGTATATATCATAATCTCATCAAATTAATAGGCAACTAAATAATTATACGAAAACCAAAAGCTATAACTTTTTATTTATGAGGTTCAACTATCTGTTTTAAATGAAACAAATGACAAACAACTTGGTCAATAGAGTTCGTTGCCCTAGCTACCTTGATGACAATTGGTTATTAGCCACAGACTATCATACATCAGCAATGTACTGAACCTTGAAAAATATGATATTAATTTGCTAAAAATTAAATCAAATGCTACGCTAAGTGACTATTCTTGCATAGCCTCATCTGGATTACGCATCGATAGATAGTTTACCTACCATTTTTTCTTCATTGAAGTCACTAGGCTTTCTCAGCCTTTATCCTGTTGTCTTCTATCATTTTTTTTTTTTTTTGCAGTCATGTTGCCTCTAAAAAGTGAGTGAGGCATGGATGGTGACATGGCCGGATTTGAAGCATAACTTATTTTCTACCATTTCAAATTGTGGATTGTTATTCAGCATCTGATACAATGATAATTTAGTATTATAAAAATGAAATATTAAAATTACTAAAGACAGAGAGTCCAATGTTACAAGTTGTTTCAAATAAAAAATATATTTTTCAATGTTACAAGCTGTTTCAAATAAGCTTTCTCTAATACAGGTAAATCTAGGAAAATAAAATGCAGAGCTAAACACCACCCAGAAGAGGAAAAGAGACTCAATAATTAAATAAATCTAGGCCTAAAAAACTTTGATCTATTCCTGGGGTTTGTCTTCATTTGATCTATCCCTCATCGCAAAAACACAGCAGACAGCTATGAAAACACATCATTTTCTCCTTTAGTTCTCTTCTCAGAAAATTTCAAACTGAAATGCAAAAAAACATGAACACGGGTCCTCCTAATATATTAGATCTATCTCAGAACAATGCTAAAAGTGACATCTTTTTGCTCATAGACAGATCTATCCTTAAAAACACTATCGGGTTAAAAAGTACATGGTTCATATAACATCAAGAAAAGAGGACATGATACAAACCTATACCTCCAGCAGAACTGTTTTACGTCACCCCGTGAAAACATGGTTGATAAAAGAAGAGAGGCCTAACTTGTGTGTGTGTGTGTGGCCCAAAGAAATCTAACGGGAAAGGTTCGGATCCGATGAGCAGAGAAAGGCTGCCGAAATAGGTAAGGCTTCGCCGGTCATGGATGCTTTGTGAGAGAGAGGGAGGGAGATGGAAAGTGTGAAGAATCAGAAACAAGAAAGCAACCTTATAAAACCGTCAATGTAATAAACTTCTGACAGCTTGAATAACACGAAAAACTCATTTCTTAAAAGTGACACTTTTTGCTCATAGACAGATCTCCCCTTAAAAACACAATCGGGTTAAAAAATACATCGTTCATATAAGATCAAGAAAAGAAAACATGATACAAACCTATACTTCCAGCAGAATTCTTGAAGCCAAGGATTGTAAGGTTGTCATCTATAAGGTTGTGAGGAAGTAAAAAAAAGTGTTCTTACCGAAGGTTCTGGAAAGGTTTGCTAGGGAAGCTTCAATCAACCTGGATGATCTTCTCAAGTGGATCGCTGAAAATGTTGACAAAAAGCCTCATGGTTCTATACAGAAATGCATCGATCATAAATCAAACAAAATGGCATCTCAGGTTGTAGAGTGGCTACCTTACAGTTCAAGGTTCCGGTCCGTGCTCTCAAAGGACTTAACAGAGAGGCCATGCTGGGTATGCATTTCTTCCATACAGAGATGCCTAACTTGTGTGTGTGTGTGTGTGTGGCCCAACGAAATCTAACGGGAAAGGTTCGGACCGGTGAGCGGAGAAAGGCTGCCGAAATAGATAAGGCTTCGCCGGTCAGGGATGCCGTTGAAGAGAGAGGGAGGGAGATGGAAAGTGTGAAGAATCAAAAACAAGAAAGTACCTTATATAATCACGTCAATGTAACAAGTTTCTGACAGCTTGAATAACACGAAAAACTTATTTTTTTGATCTACTGCCATTTAAATGGTGTAGAGTGTAGAGTCCATAATGCGCTGAACGATGATTTTTTTTTTTTTAATATTTAAACAAATAAAATCACCAAGTCACTATCAATAAACCCTAACATTAATAACAAAATTATCCAACAAAATATCAAAACACTTAATTGTAGCCTTAATAAGTTTTTATCTTTTCAAATTGCAAGGTTAATTCCGATATTTTACTGTTTAAAGATAGAAAAACCCTTTTATATATATATAACATGACCATGATTCTACTATTTATTTTTTTTGAAAGACAAAAGAGCTCCTCATCTAAATATTATTTTTTGATTTTTTTTAAGGATAAAATAATTATTACATTGTAGTAATAAAGAACTTAAAATTTATAATGATATCGAGTTCGAGTCTAGACATATATTTTTTATAATAATCTAGAACATTTAGAGTTTTATTTGCTTACTTGAATTCACAAAGTATATTTTCTAGAAAATAAGATTTTCTCGAATAAAAAAACATGTCCGGACCGTTTTGTTGGTAATCAATTTTATAATGATGAATATATCACATGCAAAAGATATTTTAACCTCTAATTGTAGGCTTAATTATTTTTTTTAATAATAATAAAACTATAGTTACAGTATTGTAATTAATAGTTTTTTGTTTCTGGATCCACACTAAATGACTTGGCTCATTTTTATTTTATAATTTTATATGATATACTAGAAGTTAATCTCATAAATTCAATTTGTTGAACTTTTTGGAAAATATTTTCTAGAATAATCTTTGATAAAATTATTATTATTTTCCAAACTGAATTATTGGTATGTTATTTAGTCCCTATAATATTCATATCTTATCAATGTAACCCTTCCACTCCTCTTTTATTTGGTTGGTCCTCCAGCTCAATATTTTTTACATGGGTCCCTCTATTCGATTTACATTAATTGTTGAATATGGGTGTGGCCTGACTTGTAAACAAATCAACTATAAATTGGACGGGAGGAAGCTATAAATAAAAATAATATCATCTCTTACAAAAAAAATATATATTTGTTCAGTAACATATTAAAATAATTTGAAAAGAATCATTTTTTTAATTTAAAATTATATATATAAAAAAATGATTCTTTATTTTTTTTTTTTCAAAAATATTTTGAAAGGAATCGAAGAAGACATGAATTATCCAGTCATCAGTGTCAGTTATTTACATGGCGAAACATTAAAAGCCAAAGAAGTCTCTCCAGGCAAACTTAAAAAGAAACAAAATGGAAGAAAACCCAAACCAAGATCCCTCCGCGACCACCGCCGCCGACGCCACCTCAATCACCACCACGAACCTCAACGATCTCTCACAAGACATCCTTCTCCACATCCTCTCTTTCCTTCCCACACTAGAGTCAATCACAACAAGCCTGATCTCTAAAAAATGGAAATCTCTCTGGTCATTAGTCCCATCTCTAAACTTCTCTTATGTTCACTTCCCTATTTACAAGAGTTTCTTCACAACCCGCCAATTTTTCTCAGAATTCGTTGATCGTACACTCATCCTCAGACCCCCCTTGCCGCTTCAAAAATTCAGGCTTGAATTCATCTATGAAGATAGATATGGCTGCCATGTTGATTCTTGGGTTCGTTATGCAATAAAGAATCGAGTCTCAGAACTTGATCTTGATTTCTTTATTGATGAAAGCTTTCATATTGTTGAATCAGAACGAAGACGCGATTATGATTTCCCCTTTTCTGCTCTTAGAAATGGTAAAGTTAGAGTCTTGAAATTGTGCAGGTGTGATTTGACATTGCCTGCTGATATGGAACGTATGAATCTTTGGTCAATGAAGGAGATTTTTTTTGATCAGATTTACATGACTGATGATATGGTGTTGAATTTGTTCAAAGCTTGTCCTAATATTGAGGTTTTAAAGCTTGAGAATTGTTATGGGATGGAGAATCTAAGGCTTTGTTCAGAGAAGCTGCAAAGGTTGGGTCTTTCTTCTTTTTATACTGCTGAGAGGGAATTGTATTTGGAGCTTGATTGTCCTAATCTTGTTTGGTTGAGTATTGATTGCGTTGAGACGGGGGAGTTTTGTATTAAGAATTTGTCTTCATTGATTGAATTTCGTACTTCTATTGCGCATAAAACGGAGCACTATGGACATTGGTTTAAAGTTGTGAAGCAACTTCATCGAATTGCCCACATCAAGCATCTCGTGGTGCAAAATTGGTGGCGTAAGGTACTGCTCTGCACTTTTTGTGTATGTGTTAATGTCCGACTTAACTGTGTGGATTTTTATATTCGTTGCAATTGATGATTTTTTGGAAAATGTTATCATTTCCGGTTGGTCTTGTTCTCATTATGTAAATGTCAAATACTTTTAGAAATCAAGGTTTGGATTGTCTTAAGAGTAACTGGGGAAATGCATCATCTTAAGGCGGAAGAAGGACTAAGAATATTGTTCCCTAGCTTGTTAAGAAATGTTGAAATAAGTCGAACTGGCAAATTCTTTGGTTTCATTTGAGATTTTCATGAAATGTTTTGTTCATCGTCCTAACACTGTATATACTCAAGGTTTGTTGTCTGCTGGATAGATAGATCATAGGATTATCTTAAAGGAGCTGATCAGGAATGGCTGTGTGAGAATGTCAGTGAATTTATTTCCTTAAATGCTAAATGAACTCAAACTTTAAGTTCACTACATTGTATTCAATGCTCTAATACGTCCTTTAGTTAACCAGAGGTCAAGGACTATACAAATGCAGGATGGGCAATTAATATGGTTAGCAACCTAGTTCCATTCTACAATCCTTTTCTGAATACATTACATAGCCTATCCATTTTGGATTCACTATGTGAATCAACTACTTGTTCATGTGGCCAGTCAGTGTAGGAAAATATATGTAACGTTTTGTATAATATGTTTGGCTATTAGATTTGTTCCACAAAGTAGTGAGAAAGGGTTTTATGTGCCTTCAACAATATCGTCAAACTCTTTGCTTTCTGATAGAAAATGAAGTCGTAAGCGTACTGGCTTTTAAAAAGTCTACCCTTGTTTGGCTATTTAGTTTGGAGCAGCTGATGTCTTGGCGTTTGAAACATCTATTGTTATTGCCAACTAGTTTTCTTTATAGGAAAATATTTTATTATTATTTGTTTTTATTCTTATGTAATGATCCCCTTGAGAGGATTGCTGCCAAAAATTTTCTTTAATCATCATCTAATGAAATGCTCATATGGTTGCTTTCCTTGCATGATACTGATTCAAAAAGTTTGCCCACAAGGATGTTATTCCCAAAGATTTTCATCTTCCCAATCTCAAACACTTAGAGCTACAAACCGGGTATACCCAATATGATCTTCTTGGCATGGCTGCATTGCTTGAACTTTGCCCCAATCTTGAGACAATGATCCTTGATCCCCTCTACAAGATAGATGATGATGTAAGTATCCTACACTACTCTTGCATTTCCAATAGACAATATTTCCAATTCAGATCGCATTTGCTGCTATTTTCACTATCATGTTTCTCATTTTGCAGGAGAGTTTATCAGAAGAACTCTTAAATAAACCAATTCATTTCAGTATTCCTAGCCTCCAGGAAGTCAAGCTGAAAGTAATACCAGGAGAAAATCAAAATCAAATTGTTCAATTTGTGGCCCTCCTGAAAAAGCAAGGAGTTGTCCTAGACAAGATTGTTCTAGTCCCTTTGTACAGTGGGATCTCAGTTTCGCGAAGAAGGCCTCTAAGAGCAGAAGTGAATGAATAATTTTCTTTGCATGTTGAAGGAAATCCTGAGCAATGAGATTCCTATTTCCCCAAAGCATTTCTTTATCCTGTACCAAGGTATCAGTGGTGTTTGCATGTTGAAGGAAACCCTGAGCAATGATATTCCCATTTCCCCAAAGCATTTCTTTATCCTGTACCAAGGTATCAGTGGTGTTTGCATGTTGAAGGAAACCCTGAGCAATGATATTCCCATTTCCCCAAAACATTTCTTTATCCTGTACCAAGGTATCAATGGTGTTTGCATGTTGAAGGAAACCCTGAGCAATGATATTCCCATTTCCCCAAAGCATTTCTTTATTCTGTACCAAGGTATCAATGGTGGGCTGCCTTTGTTCTGCTGTAGCGCTTTCTCCAATTGATTCTCATTCTCTTAATATGTTTACTTAAGTTTCTCTTGATATTTTTAGAATCTGTTGAAGCATTTAGTTGAACTTCGTGGATAATCATAATATTTTCTGTCCCAAACAATAGACACTGGATTTATGTGATTGTTTAAATATGATAAAAGCTAGGAATGCTATAATTTTTTTACGAGAATATGCTTAGTTGTTTTTTAAAATATTTTTCTTGTTAAGAAATGTGTTAAAGAAGAAATATATTAAAGTTATATTTCATTTAAAATATATTTTTAATATTAGCATGTAATAATAAGCTAAAAATAATAATTTAAAATAAAAAATAAAAACCCTTGCTTCGAGCTCTTGATTGCATGTTTTGTTTTCCATGGCCAATATTGAAGTAAGCGTGAACACCTCTTCTATTTCTTTTGTTTTCCCATCATGCCTGTTTGAACACAAAATTGATTGTCTAGATAGATAAAGGTTAGCATGTTAAAATCAACGGATGATTTTTGTTGAGCTGTAAAATAATATGAATCAAAGGGATTTTTGTTGGGAAATAGTTTTAAAATTATTTTTTATTTATTTATTTATGTTACATGTTAATAAATATTTTATAACTAAATATATATTTATTTTAAAACTATAATTATTATTTGTTTTTAAAAAAACTTACTTCATTTTAAAATCTTAAAATGGATGTGCGATGATAACACAGGCCTTTAAGGCTCACAGTTAAGAAAAGCCCAATAAGCCCTAAACCTCTCACCACTAACAACTGACCAGATAGACTTGTCTCCCAAATCCCAAGTCTGCTCCTTTCCTCCTCTATCTCCACCACCGCTGCCGCAAAAACACCTCGAGAAACCACAGCACCGCCAAAAAAAGATGGGAAGTGGAAGAAGAAGAAGCGGCGGAGGCGGTGGAGGAGGAGGAGGAGGAGGAGGAGGGAGGAGGGAGGAGGGAGAAATCAAAGATTCCTCAAACAAAACATAGACACCTGCAACAAAAAAATCGCCACAACAGCCGACACAGTCCACTACCTCCGCAACCACTACTCCAATTACCGCCGTATGGAGCTCAAAAACCTAACCAGCTCGTCCAACTAGCTTTAAACAGCCAAACACCGCCGCCGAAGAATTCAAAAGGCATGAATTGTAAACGGACTCCGATTCCGGTGAAGAAGCAAACCTAGCACGGCTGTGAGTAAGAAGAAGAAGCGAATTGATGAGAGTGAAGATACCACTGCTTGGTGTGTGGATACCACTGCTTTCTTACTGAATAGGTGCAAAACTTGATTGCTCGAAACATTAATGATGAGCAGTTCCATGATTTGTTAGGGTCCTGAACTTCTGAACAAGTATGTTGGAGAAAGCGAACTGGCAGTTCGGACATTGTTCAGTCGTGCAAGAACATGCTCGCCATGCATAATCTTCTTTGATGAAGTGCGTGGCTCTCCTGTCTTTGTATTCATCAGTTTCCAGTTATTTAATTCGATAGGATGGATATCTATTTTGGAAAGATAGATGATTGAAATATTTGGCATTTTCCCTACTCTAGTGAACTCTGAATTTTGTGCACATTGGAAATTCCAAGGTACTCCATGTAATGCTCTTTCCTCTTCGATCCATTTGACTTTAATTTGTGAAATTCAAATTTAATGACCTGTAAGGTACTCAAATGGGTTTTCTAACTGCTGAGGCTTTCTGATCGTTGTGTTCTTCTGGGTAATCTGAAATCAGTTAAATTTGCTATGTTTTGCAACAGATTCATCTTGTTATGTGTAGGTGGATGCTTTGACGACAACTCGTGGAAAAGAAGGGGGGTGGGTTGTCGAGCGGCTTTTAAACCAGGTCAGTAACATGTAATAACATTTTCTGAATGGAAACATGTGTTTTTTTCTCTATTCAATATCAACTTGTTCCCTGTATGTATGGATTGAATGTAATGCTTGTAATTGCAGCCGCTTATAGAGTTAGATGGTTCAGATCAGCGCCCTGGTATTTTCATCATTGGTGCCACTAACAGGTATGCTAATATCTTTCTCCTCTCCTCTCCTCTCCATTTCTCTCATTAAAGCTGGTGTTTCTGGTGGCATGCTTGAGGTGATAGACCCTGCTGTCCTGCGACCTGGTAGGTTTGGCAAACTTCTTTATGCCCCTCTGCCAAGTTCAGAGGATCGAGGCTTGATATTAAAGGCTCTTGCCAAAGGGAAACCTATAGATCCTAGTGTCGACTTGGATGCCATTGGTCAAATGGAGGCCTGTAAAATTTTTAGTGGTGCTGACATTAGGAAGCTGGTTTGTCTATGCTTTTACCAGTCTTGCTTTTATTTATATATGTTAGAGCTGGATGACATTCAAAATTTTGTGAAACTTTTAAGAGACCTTGACTGGCCTTGATTTGCTTACAATCAAACTTGGATTGGGATTATTTGCCAGATGGAGGAAGCTGCAATGTCTGCTGTGAAGAAGGTCAAGACACAGAGACGTTTGAATGATGAGACTTCTGGTACAATCACGGTGTCCCAAAATGAGATATCAATTAAATAACATCCACTCATTTTGAGCAAGCACTGGGTAAAATTTCTCCATCTGTGTCAGGGAAGGTATGGTTCGCGCCTATTTGTTTCTTGTAACAGATGTAGAGACCTTCACTGATTTGTTCTAGCCCTCTTACAATTTGCAAGCAGCAAATACAATATTACAAAGCTTGGGCAGAGAGTTTCGAAGCAATATGAGAAGAAACATAAACTAGCTTTTGATGTCCATAGAGGATATTGTCCGCAAACCATTCAACCCAGTTTCACTGCCCTGCACCAACCCTGTGCGGGTGAAAGTTTTGTTAGTCGTTTCACCCAGAAATTAGTAGCCCGAAGTTATGTGGAAGGTAGGGAAAGCTTTTTCCTGTTGAAATTATGTATTTTTTTGCCCCTCACCCCGGCTCACATGTTGATCGAGGCAGATGGCAAAAGCCTAAGCTGAAACACATTACCAATACAAAGGATATGAGTGTGTTGTCTCGTATGAAATGAGAATGAGTGCCTCTTCGTTTTTCTCAGAATCTTCTTTGAGTGTTGTTTTGGGTAATAGTTTTGCCCCAATAGATTCAACGATGTTTGCTCCAACCCATCACCATGAGAAATAGTTATTTGCAGAAGGGCTTTTTAAATAGTATAAATATAATATTTTTTATATTTGTAAGATAATGGAAAAAAGCCATTTAGAGATTTTAATATATATAATATTAATATAACTATTTATTAATAATAAATAACTTATATTAATATAATCAAAATTACATTTTTGTATTAAAATATATTAAACAATTTTAGGTTCTTTTGATTAAATATGGTGGAATAACTCTTCAATCTAAAATGTTATTTTAACTCTTTATTTTAGCTCTCCTTTTATAACTATAAAAATAAAGAAATAAAGCTAAAAATATTTCTTCTCTTTAGTTTTTCTTTTATGCTCTCCCATTGCTCTTACAGTTTAGATTTTGTTATCCTAGTTTCAAGAATAACCTACATTAGGAATTTCATTTTGAGTCTTAAAAAAATTGTATGACCTTTTTAATCTATCATTTCATCCACAAATGAACCTGTCTCAAGGCAGACCAATTGGATCACCATTTGAATCTATATTAATTCATCAGCAAAACGTATCCTCCACCGTTCTCCCCATTCCTCTTCTGTAAGAGTTTTACTTCCAGCTTGGTTCTAGCATGAATACTTAATGCTATTGAGCATCATGTGGAAGAACTTGTACTCATGTTTCCATGAATTGGTTTGACGATGAACAAAAACTGACACAAGGAATAACGTTAAAAACAATTTATGGTTCTCAAATGAAACAATAAAAGTAAATATCTCCTAAGCCTAATTTAAGAGACTTTGAGATCTTGGTTGGTCATAGAAATTGACATTACTGTACAAAATTGAGCTTGTAGAATTACCTTGCAAGCTTTGAGGAGATTCAACAATCAAATTTAAAGCTATGATTATTCTTGTGGCACATTCAGGTTTCTTTACGAGTTTTGTTTAGTCTATAGTCTGAAAAAATGAATGAGCAACATGTTCCACGTAAAAAATCCAAGGCTCCCTTAATCCAAGGCTTGTATACTGCAAAATCTGTGACTGGAACACAAGGTGGTGTTAGGTAATGGTGAGTGATTTGATTTCTATGTAAATTTGGAAAGATTGTCATGGATTGAAGGATGGAGAGATCTATTCATTAGAATTAAATGCAAGTGAGTAGTGAAATGTTGCCCTTTCTTCAGCTAGCAAGTCACTGAAGGCTCTATCATTGATGAAGCTATTTTTCCTGTTTGATTCAGACAATTATAATTCTGACATTCATTGAAATCCTTATTTGCTGTAACACCAACTTGAAATATTCTAACTTTAAGAAACTTCCCCCCCCTTCTTTTCCAAGCAAGCTAGTTGCTGCAGCGTTGTCAAATTTCCCTCTACGTTGATACCCTCCACCTTAATTTTTGAAGTAAGATAAGGTGCTTGATAGAAACCTAGCAGGTAACTAAAATTGGACATCGCTCCTAAGGTTATCCTCTTCCCACCACTATAAAAACCTCACTCTATCTCTTCTTTAACATCAAACACATCTACTTACAAATTCGAGCTCAATTTGCACGAGCATTTCTGTATTGTTTCTAGCATTATATTCCAAAAACATAAAGATGAAGCACCAGTACTTCCTCTCTTCATTTTCAATTTTTTTTCTTTTCCTCCACTGTACCAATACCTTTGCCCAGTCACCAGCTGCAGCCCCGACTCAGGCACCGGCAGTGGTTGCATCACCTCCAGCTGCAACCCCAACACAGGCAGCTGCACCACATGGCATCACCAACGTCACCAAAATCCTTGAGAAGGCCGGCCACTTCACGATCTTCATCCGCCTTTTGAGATCCACTCAAGAGGAGAACCACTTATTCTCCGCGCTCAATGATTCCAGCTCTGGTTTAACCATCTTTGCACCTACAGATAGCGCATTTTCGGAGCTCAAATCAGGAACTCTGAACACTCTGAGTGACGGAGACAAGTCCGAGCTAGTGAAGTTCCACGTAGTTCCAACATTCCTATCTACCTCCCAGTTCCAGACCGTAAGCAATCCTCTCGGGACATGGGCCGGAACAGGTAACAGGTTACCGCTTAACGTCACAAGCTATCCAAACTCAGTGAACATAACCACAGGACTTACCAATACCAGTTTATCTGGCGCCGTATACACAGACAACCAGCTAGCCATTTATAAGATTGAAAAGGTACTCCTCCCTAAGGACATTTTTGCTCCTAATGCTCCAGCTCCAGCGCCAGTGGCACCCGCACCAGAAAAGCCTGCTAAGGCAGTTCCTTCAGTAACTGTAGAGAGTCCTGCAGCTTCTGTGGATATATCTAGTGCACGTATCTTTACACGTAATCTTGTGGTGGGATCAGTTGGTTTACTTGTTTCTGCAATGTTTTCTCTGTAATGTAGAAGGATTTCGAATCTTGTTGTGGTACATGTTGGGGCTGGGTCTGGTTTTTGTGTATGATTTTGCTCGGTTTGGTGCTTTATTTTATCTTACTGCGCCGGCCGGCTGATTGTGTGTTGAATAATTCTGATTTTACCTTGAATCCAGTTTGTATGATTTGAGTTCATGATTGAGTTGAGTTTTGAGATTCTATCTAATTAACTTCTTGGTACTTGATAAGTCAAATTTCATCATTTTTTTGCTGCTAACATCCTGGTGTCATAGAATCATTTCGTAGCTTTTGGCTAGATAATGGTGGTTTGATTGGCGGATCAGTAATTCGATGATTATGAGCATTGGAGTAAGCATCAATCCCTTCCCTTGAACAATGTTTATCTTTCATTTCTCTATAAAGCATACACTCATATTGCTTGTATCTGGACAAATTTTCCATATCTAAAAAATCCCCTAGTATTTCATTGAGAGCTTACAGTTTCTACATTATAATCTACTGAAAATCGATGTTTTAGAAGCTCAACCTTGATGCTCTTGAGCTTTTCTACTTCTCTAAATTATTAGGTGTGATTCTGGTATCTTTACATTTTGGTTAGAGACTTGACCTTGATCTTTTCAAACTAGCTACTGGTGCACCCAAATTCCTGTCTACAAGTCTCTATTAATGCTGTTGATACAACCAAGCCTGAAAAAACATGCCAAGAAATAAGCAATCCGGTGCAATTTAACAAGGATCAGAACCAACCGGACGACCTAATTAACATATTTATGGACCAATAGAAAAAGTTTAGAACAAAAAGGAGGCAAGAGCACACGAGTTTTGGCAGTCGCGATAATTTTGACAATTTTACTAGTTTTGACAATTTTTTATTTTTCTTGTTATTTGTTTTATTAATTTGGGATTTCTTTTGATGTTTCCTAGTTTAGGAAAAAAGACATGTTAACCATGTTTAGTTTTTTATTTAGGAAAAATATGTTTATTATGTATTTTAGATTGTTTTTTTTTTTTTTTTTTTGGAAAAATATGTATATCATATTTCCTAGATAGGAAGGGTATGTGGCCTATTTAAAGGTATTGTAACCTAATAAAAAAAGGAATCAATTTCGTTGTTTATAGTTTACTGTCCATTGTTATTTCCTTAATTTGTTATTTCCGAGCTTGTGCTGTCTTAGCCTTGCAACTGCATCAGCTGTGATGACCCGTCCTCCATCCATCGCTTACCTTCCTCTTCTACTCAAAAATACTATACAAGACTTGTCAGGTTTCATTGAAGCAAATATTTCAGTCTTGGACAGAAAAACTATATTAAGCATGGCAGATCAGTGCTTAGGTCACCTACTCATACCAAGCGTCTTACAATACCATGCTGTGGGATTAAGTTAATCCTCTTTTCCTCCTCAATCTTGCTAAGAGAATTTCTTTTCTATATGAACTGTCATAAATGAAATAAAACTAGTGAGATCTTTTCTAGTAACAATGAGGACGACGATTCCATATTCTCATGTGCTCATGCTTGCTTGTGTACAGATATATCAACTGAACTTCTGCCAATCCATATGTGAACTGACCTGCTCCATTGCTGTCACTCTGAAGCATTTCTAGTTTTTCCGGGAATGAATGAATCTTTCTTGAGTCCAGGCCCACATCAGATTCAAGCCCCTCTTCACCATTTTAAAAAATGTCCGTGTTGATAATTAGCGGAAAAAAAATTGTGTTAGAGAGCATAGGATTATTGCCTGAAAAAAGCTAGAGGAAGTGGATTTCCTATCAGTAAAATTGTCCAAGTGATATGAACATTTTGAGGAATTGAACGTGAATTACGACATGCAGCCGAAAAGAACCTGTTCTCATTTGCTGCATTATCATGGGGGGAAATCCCAACTCAACTAGTGTTGTTATTTTTAACTACAGAATGTTTGTTCTTGATACGTTCATTGGAAGCGTGACTGACATCTGAACATTCATAAAATCACACAAATGGCTTGACCTTTAATACAGAATCCCTCGCCTCCGCTCCCTCTCTCCGTTGCCCCTCTGCACTCATCCACGCAAACCCTTCCACCGCCACTATTCTTTCTTTTCTGACGAGCAGAAAACTCAAAGAACGTGATCAATGTCAGTATTCCGTAAATAAATCTAGAATGAAAGGAACTCTTAGAAAAAGTTCAAATTTTTATTCAATAAGTCATAAGATAATTCGGCTAAAGGCTTACAACTCTATTTAAAGCAGAAATCCTATCCTAACCCTGATGGATAAGGAAACGATTTTAATTAATAAAATTATCAAAAATAAAAAATTTGAGATAAATGCAGAAATTGAAAGGGCTATAAATCTTGAGCAAGCTGGAATTAATGGAAGTCAATTCGGACTTGAAAATCAAAAGTTTTGGCAAAAACAAAACTTTCATAAAATGACAAAAACGACAATTTAGGGGTCTAAAAGATGAAATTCAGCCAAAAACCGGTATGTATTAGTAACAAAGCTACTGATTTCTTCTGCAAACATTGAGACACATAAACTAGGTAAATTTCGTGTTATTTTGACTTCGATACCCAAACCACAGAAATTCAGTTATTTTTTAATTTTAAATGCTCTCTCTTAAACATATACCCCTCTAACACCTGTGCACCGTCATTTTTGCATCGGTTTGATTATGTCCAGGCTCTAAGGTGCTCTTTCGTTGTACTTCAAAATGGCCATAGGAAATTTCTAGGCTTGCGTTTGCAATCCATTGTAACGAGCAGCATGGCCTCTACTTGGCTCAAGTACGTTGGAAAATGTTTTTTTTTTTTAACATGACGCTAATATTAGCTACTATCAGCTTGCTTGTATATCTGGAGTAAATTTATGGGTCTTCTAATTAATAATTATAAAAGTTTCATTGATTTTAAGAGGACTTGAACTCGTGATTATTGAAGAATAAACTCAAGATTTTATCATTTAAGCTATACTCGGGATTATTAGAAAGCATTTCTTGATTGTGTTAAATGATGGCCTAGTGTGAGATCTAATTTATGTGTCTAAATTTGGAAAGCTAGTCTATCAATTTATCTTGAGAATTAAAAGGATGTAAAAAATTGTTTGGAAACAAAATAATATTTTTATTTAAAAAATAATTGGAGTGGAAAAAGAATGAAAACTGTAACTTTCGATGGAAAATTATTTCTTTTTTAGTTTTTAAAATTTGTATTGAGTTTGAAAAACATATTTTAAAGATTCTCTATATTTTTCTAATTTAATTTTTCTATTATTTTTCAAATAAAGAACAAATATGAATAATATATATATTTTTATTTTATAGCCCAATTATTTTTAGCAATGTAAAAACTTATTTTTTATATATTCTTATATTTAGTTAGTGTCATCAATTTACGTTTTATTCTAAATCTAATATAAATATTTTTTTGGTTAATAATATAGTGTCTTCATGATAATTTTTAATTGTAAAGAAATAAAATTATAATTTCATCATTAAATTATCATGAATATAAAATATTAAGATGATTATTATAAATTATGGTTTATATTTTTATAAAAAGTAGTTAAAATGTATTTGATGGAAAAACTATCTTCATTTTATATAAAAAAAAAGAAGTCGTTTTCTAATTTTTAACTGAAAAACCAAAACTAGAAAAGGTTAATAAAACTAAAAATAATAATTATAATGTTACTCAACACATCCAAAGCTTCTTTCTTTTAAGCTCAAGGAGCTAAGTCTTAATCAGCTGTTTTGGATACAAAGATGGGCCAGCTGAGATTCGATGTCCAAATCTTCAATCGTTACAGATAATTTTGTTATAATGTTAAGAAGTATGCTCAAATGTTCTGCCATTGATGATTGGGAAATGCACATCGATCTTTATTTGCTGTCACACCCACTTGAAATCTACTTCTTAGATTCTTGTTTCATTTTCCTCCTACTTTCCATGCAAAGTAGCTGCTGCAGCATTGTTAAATTTCCATCTCCTTTGATGACCCTCCACCTTTCGGAGTGAGATAAGGTACTTGCAACCTAACTTGATCATCCGCCCACGACTATATAACCTCATCCTGTCACCTCTATACACATCGAACAATTCTAATTACAAATTCGAGCTCAATTTGCACGAGCATTTTTGTATTGTTTCTAGCATTATATCCCAAAAACATAAAGATGAAGCAGCAGTACTTCCTCTCTTCATTTTCTATGTTCCTTCTTTTCCTCCACTGTACCAATACGTTTGCCCAGTCACCAGCTGCAGCCCCGACTCAGGCACCGGCAGTGGTTGCATCACCTCCAGCTGCAACCCCAACACAGGCAGCTGCACCACATGGCATCACCAACGTCACCAAAATCCTTGAGAAGGCTGGCCACTTCACGATCTTCATCCGCCTTTTGAGATCCACTCAAGAGGAGAACCACTTATTCTCCGCGCTCAATGATTCAAGCGCTGGTTTAACCATCTTTGCACCGACAGATAACGCATTTTCGGAGCTCAAATCAGGAACTCTGAACACTCTGAGTGACGGAGACAAGTCCGAGCTAGTGAAGTTCCACGTAGTTCCAACATTCCTATCTACCTCCCAGTTCCAGACCGTAAGCAATCCTCTCGGGACATGGGCCGGAACAGGTAACAGGTTACCGCTTAACGTCACAAGCTATCCAAACTCGGTGAACATAACCACAGGACTTACCAATACCAGTTTATCTGGCGCCGTATACACAGACAACCAGCTAGCCATTTATAAGATTGAAAAGGTACTCCTCCCTAAGGACATTTTTGCTCCTAATGCTCCAGCTCCAGCTCCAGTGGCACCCGCACCAGAAAAGCCTGCCAAGGCAGTTCCTTCAGTAACTGCAGAGAGTCCTGCAGCTTCTGTGGATATATCTAGTGCACGTAGCTTTACACGTAATCTTGTGGTGGGATCAGCTGGTTTACTTGTTTCTGCAATGTTTTCTCTGTAATGTAGAAGGATTTCGAATCTTGTTGTGGTACATGTTGGGGCTGGGTCTGGTTTTTGTGTATGATTTTGCGGATTCCGATTCTTGTTGAAATTTGAATAAATCTGTCATTACTTTGAAACCATTTTGTATGATTTGAGTTTGTGATTAAGATTGAATTCTGAGCTTTTGATTAATTTCTTGGCCAGATTGGAATATATATATACTTGGAAGAGAATGATAATTGTGGTGGAAACTAAATTTTAAAAATAAAGCTAAAGAAATTATTTTTTTGGGATAGAAATGCTATTTTTCATTAAATGTTTTTTCTTTTTTCTTTTGAAAAGATACATATTGTTGCTTTTTTCTATATCACTTTGACATTCTAACTACAAGGCAATTTATAGACAACAAGTCCTAGACAATTAAACTATTAAAAAAGCCTATAATCTCATAAGGTAATTTGATTAATTTTACCCAACTAGTCAACTGGTTCATAATTGAAGGACAATTTCCTCTATTCTTCAGAAAAACCAGAAATCAAGTTTAATTTTCAACGTGTGTGTGTATCATATCTTGTTTTTTCATTCCATTTCCTATCACATTGGTGTCATCTACTAATTCTCTAGCTTTTGATCAAATAAGATTATTATATGCCTCCATGAGGCTCTAGTCTCCAGGGTCATTGTTTCTTGTTTCTTTTTTTCCTATAATAGGATACCTTTGAAGATGATTTCTGTATATGTATTTGGAAAGCTTTTATCTGTTGAAATTGTAGGGAATGAACAAGATTTAAGGGGCTAAAGCTTTGTTCTTTCACTATCAACAATGGTTCACTTAAGGTTACTTGTCTAGATTTTGGGTTGCAAGAGATGATTCAATTTATGGTAGGCAGGTAGCGTTTCAAGTACTTATCAAGATTGATTGAAGTATTGATATTTTGAAGCTAGTGATAAGTTTGAGCTACATATCAATTACACATGTTATCGGAAAATGGTGAAAACATATGTTTCCAATAAAACATATTGTATTAGTTGATTTCAAAATCTTGATTTGCTACTCTTCCAAACTACATATCCAAATAAAATTGACATGTTCTTCTAGCATAATCTCATTCATTTAATCAGTTTATTTGAAGCCAACTAACACCCTCAAAAATCAACTAAACCCATCAATTTTGAAGTCCCTAATTGAAAACAACAAAAGAAGGAGAAACGTACTTGTTTCTTTAACCTTTCTTGAAACCTAAAAGCTTAAGTTTAGAACTGAATTCCTTAGTATTCTCTTAAGAGAAAAGTCATTGTAAAGGAAGAAAATGAGCAAGAGAAAACCTCATTCTCTAGTAATATTCTCTTTAAATACATATCTAAGGTTAAGTTCTTGGTATTGGACTAGACTTTAGGCTTGGGCCCGATAGGCCGAAACATGAGTTACAATCTCCTTACCTTTTGAGTTGGCAAACTTCTGGTGCAAAAATAATTTCCTTGCTATATCACCTGTCATGACTTAAGAGACAATTATAAATGGTAAGCTTTTTCATAGTATAAACAAATGATACCTTATGAAAGTGTTGGATAATCATTCTTATTTTAAGTTGCTGTATGTTATTGTCTTTCATGACTTGTATTTTCTTGATAGGCCTTTTCTATTCTTCTTAATAAAACCTTTTTCATAAATATTTTTTATTATATGCTTACAATGAATGTAAGGAATTTTATTTATGGAAGCTCTCACTGCAATATACACTACCCGAATTTTGTATATTACCGATGAATTTATACAGTGATTCTTTCAAAAATAATTTTACTTATAAAATCATAAATGATTATTGTTTGTGAGAAAATATATTATCTATGATTTATAATATGTGGGTCATTCTATTAGTAATATAATTATCATTGAATTTACAAATTGAATAGAGGCAACAAAAAAAAATAAAAAAACTTACTGATATCATTCTATCAGTATTTCCATCAGTGTGTATGACATATTATCGATGAAATATATCTATTGATAATTCTATTTGTTTTTTCAAATATAATAAAAAAATATAAAAATAAAAATAAAAAACCAAATATTTATCGCATATTTTAAAATACATCATTTTCAATATTTTTAATCTAAAAGATAAGCTAAAGGAAGAAGAGGCAATGAGTCTTAGCCAGACTGAGGAGCCATTAAAGTGGACAAGTACCACCCATATTAACATTAACATTAACATAAATATAATTGCCGTTCCTGTTTTACTGTTTGGTACTGTGCATTGTGTGTAGAATCACTATGGAGTAGACATTTTGCATTTGTACTTCGCGCGCGTATGTGCACCCTTTTTTTTTTTTTTTTTGCTTTATCCGGTTTTGAACAGTGGATTAACAAAAACCCCCCGAAAATGATAAAATAATGCACAGGAACCAAGGGCTTTACCAGTTTTTCCATTTTATTTGCACAGTGAATCGACGAAAAAAGCCCTCGAAAATGACAAAATAGCGCACAGTAAATGGGGGCAGCTACGTCCTTTCCCTTACGTTTTTTTCGTAAATATCAGTAGGGTCAGGGGCCTCTTGGTAATTATCTCATATTTTATTATTTTTTTCCGTTTAACTGCCGGCGCGTCACACAGACACGCCGACAGCATTACCCTCTCACATGCCTTTTAGGCGGCGCGTGTGGTGTCATACCGTCGTCAAAAAGGAACTTCCGCCATGCCAGAAGATGAGCTGGAAGGTCCTCTCTCTTCCTTCACGGCGCGTTCCGGTCATAGATGTCCCGGTAAGCGGCAGCGGACGGTTTATTGTCCGCTGTCACTTTTCTCTCTCCTGCCGCCGCAACATCGACTCCGGTACCTGATGTTTGTGGTAAGTTTATTTTGGTCCCTGAGGTTTTGATTTCATTTTTATTACTGATTTATTTAAATTAAAGTTTTATTGTTTTCAATTGTACCATTCAATTAAAACTGATTATATAAAAAGTTTTCATTTCAGTCCTTATACTTTTGATTTTTGATTTATTTTTTATTCCTTCAATTTTTCCGGTACGGATGTTTTCATTTCTTTAATTTGGTCCTCCAATTGAAATTGGTAATATATACAAAGTTTGATTTCAGTCCCTCTTCTTCTGATTTTTTATAAAATGACAACAATTATCATTATTTATTTTTGGTCCTCCAATTGTTTTTTATTTTAATTTTATCCTTCAATGGGAATTAATTTTATATATATTATTTTTCATTTCGGTCCTTATTCTTTTATTTTTTATTTGATATTAATTCATTTGTTTTTTTATAATGTTTTTTATTTGATATTAAATCATTTGTTATTTTTAATTGTTTTTTTATACAAATCTTTTGATTTTTTGTAATGATTTTCCATGACAATTTAATTATTTGAATAGTTCTGGCAGTAATATTGATAATAATTTTAATTATTATAATTGTCGTAACCCAATTTTTGGGTTACTCCCCAAAATAAAATAAATATAACAAAAATAAAATAAAAGGAGTTTGGCGTCGATAGAAAAATCACGGTGGAAACTTTGGAAATTTTCTGAGGCGAATCGTATCTCTTTTATGCCAAAAAATGAGAGAAAATACAAATTCAAGGTAAAAATTAAGTAAAAATCATAATTATATATTTTATAAGCCAATTTGATTTAATCATGGGCTAATTGAAAATATTATTATGTTTGGGAATTAATTTAGGATCCAATTGAAGAATTTAATTAAGTGTAAGGACTTAATTATGCTTTAAATTGGTTAAATTAATTTTATTAAGGGCTTAATTGATGAAAAATTAAACTCTTGAATTTAATTCGAGCTCAATTGAGAAGATTGGAATTTTTCGAGACCCAATTGAATTTTTCCAAGCTAATTTGGCATAATTAGGGATCAAATTGAAGACGATTGAGAGTTTAATTGTCAATTGAGGGTCAAATTGTGTGAATCAGAAGTAAGGGACCAAAATAAAAAAGACGCACAAAGTTAAGGCTAATGTTGAAATTCGGACAGGGGCACAATTGCACAAAATTACAAATTTAAATCCAATTGGGTGGTGCAATTAGAACAATTATAAATTGAAGGACCAAACTACAATTGAACCCTTGCACCCCACTTTTACCTTTTCTCCCTTTACTGCACTGCCCATCGACCAGCCACCACGCCGCCGACAGCACACCAGCAGCAGCCACCACGCCGCCATTGCAGGTCCCACGTCACCGACCAGCCAGCCACCGTGGCAAGCCAAGCTCCCTATAAATGGCAGCCATGAACGCTGCACCAGTGGGAAAAGAAAAAACGACGGAAAAAAAAAGAAGGAAGAAGAAAAGAGGAACAGAGGGGAAAACGAGCAAATTTTGCGTAAAAAAAAACATACGCAGAGAGACGGAGACAACAGAACGTGAAATCTCTTCATCTTCACGGCATCCCTCTCTCTAGGCCATTTTTCTTACCAGCACTCTCTCTCTCCTGCAGCCCTCCCCCCCTTACTCAGCCCGTTGCAGCCCTCTCTCTCTCCCCGACGGTGCAACAACCCCCCTCTCTCTCTCGGTTGACAGCAACCTCTCTTTATCTCTAAAATCAGCACCGTCGTCTCTCTCTCTCTTCGCCAGCAGCCAGCCCTCTTTTTCCCTCACCACTGTGAGCTCTTCCTCCAGCAAACCGACCCAACCGTGACCTCCAGCCAGCTTTAGTAGCAGCCAGCAGCATAGGCAACGAACGGTAGTGACGGACCAGCCCTTCCAACGCCTCCTCCAGCCACCACAGGCCCCCATTTTCGATGCCACCACGATAGGGAGAACCACCTCGACGTCCTTTACCCAGCGGCAGTGGTAGGTGACCCTCTCGTCGTGGTCGGCTGACCACCATTTTACTAATCACGTAACACGTGAACACTATTATTTCAGTTACATTCTATTTTCTTTTTTTCGTTTTCTTTTTCTTTTTTTGTTTTGGGTTGGTGTCGCGACGACGATTTTTTACGACGCTTCGAGCCCCGCCAAATCGTGCGCGGAGAAAATGGGGTGTTTGTTTTATAGCCGTAAAATTTACGACTATAATTATGAGGGAGTCGCCACCTAGTATTAAGGTTACTAGGAACCTATTGGTCTGCGTGAGTCTGGGTAAGGGGACTTGTTGTGCAAGGGGAAGACGCATCACCCCCAGTGCACCCTACCTAAGGCAAGCTGCATTGTCATTTGATTGTTTTTTCTAAGTTTAATTTTTTTTACCCTGCATAAAAACAATTTTTTTATCCGCGGGTGTAATTTACGATGTAATTTTACACCGCAGTTAGAAACTCTTTTTTTTAGTTTTTATCTACGGATGTAATTTACGCTTTTAAATTTACATCGTAGTAAAAATATTTTTTTTTTATCAATGGATGTATTTTACAATGTAAATTTACACCCTGATAGATAAAACAAAAATGATTTTGATTATTTTTGACATTTTGGCCAAATTCCAATGGATAATCATAAACTGGTTACGATATCCAATTTTGTTTTAAAAAAACATGAGAAAGATGCAATATTTTTTTTACGAAAAAATATGTTTGAAAAATTTTGGAATTCGGCCGTATGCACGAAAATAACACTTTTATATTTTTTTGAAAGTCTTTTTTTTTGTAATAAAAAAAGATAATAGGGAAAAAGTAAAAATAAAAATAAAAATAAAAATAAAAATATTTTTTTATTTTTTTATTTTTTTTATTTTTTTATTTTTTTAATGGGCTGGGCTGTCAGCACAGTGGGCTGACAGCCATCACGGGCTGGAAGCCTAGAAGGTCTTGGCTGGGCTTCAGTCATCGTGGGCTGGAAGCCCATTTTATTCTGGGCTGGGCTTCCAGTCCTCACGGGCTGGAAGCCCATAAGTTTGTGGCTGGGCTGGGCTGAGAGAAGCCCAGCCCAAAGAAAAAAAGAAGGAAAATTTCGAACGGGGAAGAACGTGAACAGTGTAATACCAGCACTGTTCACGTTCGTGAACAGTGATTATCGACTTTGATGAGAGGACCACCTGAGGACGCAGCCGTGTAGAGGGGATCGAGGTGGTCTTTCCTGTCATGGTGGCGTTGGAAACGGAGGCCTGTGGTGGCCGGAAAAGGGCTCTGAAGTTGCCGGGGCTGCTGCGTTGTTGGCTGCCGCTGTCACTGTCTCTTCACCTGAAAGTGTCGGGGAGTTTCTGGCGTCGAGGGGAGGCTTACCTTACCGTGATGATAAAGGTGGCTTTAGGGTGTCGAACGACTAGCTGTGGCGAAGAGAGAGAGAGAGAGGACCGAAGTCTGCAACTTAGAGAGAGAGACGAAACCGAAGAGAGAGAGAGCAGCGTTGACAAAGAAGAAGATGGTATTTTTTTCAGATTTGTTGGGCGTGTTTTTGATGCCAAAAATCAACGTAATTTGCCTAGAATCTCTTCCTCTTTTCTGCGTTTTCTTCCCCAGTTTTTTTCTGCCTTTTTTTTCTTTCGTTTTTCTCCTCCCCCTCTCTCCGTCGTGCATGGCGGCTTTTATAGGGGAGTTGGCCTGACACTGCAACGGTGGCTGGTCGGCGGGCGCTCAGGTGGCTGGTCGGCAAGCATGCAGGGGAAGGCAGCGGCTGTTGCAGCTTTGGGGGGGTAAAGTTGCACTTTGGTCCTTTGATTTATGATTGTTTCAATTGAACCCTCAATTGGATTTAAATTTGTAATTTTATGCAATTGTGCCCTTGTCCGAATTTCAATATTACCCTTGACTTTGCGCGCCTTTTTCATTTTGATCCCTGGCCTTTGATTTATGCAATTTGGCCCTCAATTGATAATTAAACTCTCAATTGTCTTCAATTTAGCCCCTAATTATGCCAAATTAGCTTGGAAAAATTCAATTGGGTCTCCAAAAATTCTGATTTTCTCAATTAGGCCCGAATTAAATTCAAGAATTCAATTTTTCATCAATTAAGCCCTTAATAAAATTAATTTAACCAATTTAAAGCATAATTAAGTCCTTGCACTTAATTAAATTCTTCAATTGGACAATATTTTGAATTAGCCCATGATTAAATCAAATTGGCTTATAAAAAATATAATTATGATTTTTGACTTAATTTTTACCTTGAATTTGTATTTTCTCTCATTTTTGGGCATAAAAGAGATTCGATTTGCCTCATAAAATTTCCAAAATTTCCACCGCGGTTTTTCTACCGACGCCAAACCCTCTTTATTATTATTTTTTTTTATTTTATTTCGGGGAATCACCCAAAAATTGGGTGATGACAGTTGGGCTGCTCTCAGCCCAACCCAGCTCATTTGGGTTGGGCTTTGGCCCATTGTGTGCAGCCCAAACCTGCTAGGCTTCCAGCCCGTGAGGACTGGAAGCCCAACCCACACACGTTTGGGCTTCCAGCTCGTGAGGAGTAGAAGCCCAGCCCCCCTTCAGGGCAGGCTGTCAGCGCATTTGGTCTGACAACCCAACCCAAAAAGAGAAAAAAAGAATAAAATGAAAAAATGAAAAATACAAATTGGCATAAAAAATATTTTTATGTATTTTTTTTACTACAAAAAAATTTCAAAAAAAATAAAAGATGTTATTTTCGTGCATATGGCCAAATTTCAAAGTTTTTCTCAGCATATTTTTCGGAAAAAAAATATTGCATCTTTCTCATGTTTTAAAACAAAATTGGATATCATAACCAGTTTATGATTATCCACTGGAATTTGGCCAAAATATAAAAAATAATCAAAACCATTTTTGTTTTATCTATTAGGGTGTAAATTTACAGTGTAAAATACATCCATGGATAAAAAAAAAAGATTTTAACTACGGTGTAAATTTAAAGCATAAATTACATCGGTAGATAAAAACTAAAAAAATGATTTTCTAACTGCGGTGTAAAATTACATCGTAAATTACATCCGCAAATAAAAAAAAATATTTTTTTAATCTAGTATAATTTTTTTTTTAGAAAACACAATCAAACGAAAATGCAGCTTACCTTAGGTAGGGTGCACTAGGGGTGATGCGTCTTCCCCTTGCACAACAAGTCCCCTTATCCAGACTCTCGCAGACCAATAGGTTCCTAGTAACCTTAATACTAGGTGGCGATTCCTTATATTTATAGTCGTAATTTTTACGGCTATAAAACAAACACCTCATTTCACCGCGCGCCGTTGTCCCCCAAACCCTCGGGTGGACAGCGGGGCGCGAAGCGCGAAAAAAATCGCCGTCGCGACAATAATAATCATTTTACTATTATATATAAAATAATTTTTATTTTATTTTTTTATTTAATCTTTTGTTAAAGTTTTTAAGATTTTTTTAGTCTTTCATTTATTTTATTTTTTTTCATTATTAACATAATAATAATAATAATAATATAATTATTTTTCTTGCTTGCTATTTTGTCAATGTTTTTTAGGTTTTTTTCCTCTCGGAATAATTTGATAATTTTTATTGTTGTGGCAGTAATAATAATGATAATTTTTTTTATTTTTTTTATCTTTTGTTAAAAAATTTAGGATTTTTTTAATCTTTCATTTTTTTTTCTTTCATTATTAGCATAATAATAATGATAATAGTAGTAGTAATAATAATAATAATAATAATAATAATAATAATAATAATAATAATAATAATTTAATTGTTTTTCTTGCTTACTCTTTTGTTAATATTTTTTAGATTTTTATTCTCTCGGAATAATTTGATGATTTTTATTGTTGTAGCAGTGATGATAATGATAATTTTTATTTTTATTTTTATTTCATTTTTTTTCTTTCATTATTAGCAAAAATATAATAATAATAATAATAATAATAATAATTAAATTTTTTTTCTTACTTACTCTTTTGTTAGTGTTTTTTAGATTTTTTTTCCTCGGGATTATTTAACAATTTTTATTTTTTTGAAAATAATAACAATTATAATTTTTATTTTTATTTGATTTTTTTTTTGATCTTCTATTAAAATTTTTAAGATTTTTTTAGCCTTTCATTTATTCATTTGTTCTTTGATAATAATGATGATGATGATGATGATGATGATGATGATGATGATGATAATTTAATTATATTTCTTACTTACTATTTTATTGATGGTTTTTTTTCTCAGAATAATTTAATAATTTTTATTGTTTTAATAGTAATAACAATGATAAGTTTAGATGTTATGACTCCGATGTTGCTATTATTATAATAGGGTGTGTTAATCTATTTCATTATATTAAAGTTTGCATATATATATATATATATATATATATATATATATATTATATTTTAATTTCAATTCAGCAAATCTTATAAAAATTGTTTGTTTAGCCCGTAATGCCGAGCGAATAATTTTTTTAATTTTCAAGTTAAATGATAATAGTCAGCTAATAATTTTTTTTTATCATCTATTATATTTTTTTTTGGAAACTCCCTTCAATTATTACCACTATTATTTTTTATGCTTTTTTAAGTCTTTGATTTAATTTTTCCTTTTTTTACTAGTAGCGCAATAATAATATCAATAATAATAATAATTTTAGTTTTTTTTCTTATTTAGTTTTTTGTTTAATTTTTTTATATTTTTTGCTCAAGGTAATTTATTAATTTTATTTTTTTAACGGTTGTAGTGATAATAATTTTAGATATTAAGACTTCAATTTTTTTTTATTGTTATTTTTATTTGCTCTTCGGATTAAATGATTTTTATGATTTTACTATCTGCACAATAATAACAATGATTTTAGTGATTAATTTTTTTATATTTGTTCTTATAAAATTATTTTGTTTTTTTAAATTATTTTCAGGTCAATTGAATTATTTTGATTGTTTTAAAAATAATGTTAATAATAAGCTAAACAGATAAATTTATAGCGATTTAAAATTCATATATTTTATAGAAAACTTGTGTTTCACTGGATTTCTACACAAATTTATTATTTTTGCTAAATTTACAATTCGCACCATAGATCATCCTCACCAATCTTTTTTTAGATATTTGCTACATTTTCAATGATTCACATCAATTTTTATTCATTTCATTTAACAACTTATGATATTTTTTGAATAGAAAAATTAGCAAAGAAATTAAATGTCTCATTTTGAAGAAAGGTTTTGACTTCGTTCTTCATGTCAACATACCTCTTTTTTGCAATAATCCACAAATTATATAGTTTGCACTCTTTTATTATCTTTTATAACGCAATACCTACATTCTAAAAGATGTAATCTATGCTTACGCAACAAACTCTACTTAAAAATTTATACATTTTATCTCCTAATCTATAATTTTTATTTAATTATATCATACAAATTTATCGTTGTTGATTTAATTACGTTAAATTATATACACAAAAAATGCCTGCGGCAACGCGCGGGCAATGTAGCTAGTATGATTTAAACTTGTATAATCGCTAGACTTTAGTCATCTTAGCACTAAGTTATTTTGTCTCAGTAGTAAGACGGGTCATCTGAGTTTTAACTTGTTGGTTTAAAATATCTTGAAACTCTAGAGATTGAGGCATCAAAACTGATTATGAGTATCGAATAATTGATACATTATAGCATGTCCACAAACCCTCAGTTGTAATGTTTGAGATATCATAAACTCAACTTATATAGGGTCTAAAAATAATCCAATCTTCTATATAAATTCATATCAAGTTCTAGATGGGTTGAAGAATCATCCTCGTATCTCTCCAATAGTTGCGCAATATATGTTTTTTTGAAAAGAAAACAAGTTAGTTAGTTTTTTTAAAATAATAATAACTTAAGAAAATTTCTGTTGAAATCCAACTTAACATAAACTTCTAAGGCTGGCTCTCCATGAGCTATTACACCTTTTTCTAATGATCATCATTTTACATGTGGATTTCTACAAAAAAAAAAAAAAAAATTTTGGTCTTGTTTCACATCCAATAACTGTAGATTGCGAAAGAAAATTGTTGAAAGTTAAATATTTTCATAAAAAACAACAATTTAAAAATAAATCGATAGATATAAGCTTTCAAGATAACCTTTTTGATCTCTCAATGTAAGTTTTCTTGTTTTATTTTTATAACTATTGCCTAAATAGCCATGTTTTTTTTTTAATAAAATCGAAATTTTTTATAACTATTGCCTAAAAAGCCATGTTTCTTCTCAATAGCTTGGTTTGGACAACGTTGGCCCTCCATTGTCTATTGAGTGGAAGACTTGATGACTTTCTCGTCAACTCGTAGAAATTCTCGTCAACTAGTAGAAAAACTGGATTTTTCATCGTATGTAACACAACCGGGCTCAAGAATTCCACATAATACATAATGAGTGCACAAGCAGGAAGTCAGTCAACATCTACAGGACCTGCACATCAGCAGGGAGAGCCCACAATATTGTCGCATCTAATGATCTGGAAAGGGAGAAGAAATTATTGCAAATGGTTTAATTCATTAATCTTCTTATTTTATCGTGATCTATAGACGCTCTCATTCCCAATGAAAAACAAAAATTTCTTCCTCTCTTGAGATGAATCCCCGTCTGCTTCTCCAAGGGGCTGTTTGTAACCTTTTTAAAAAAAATTAAATTTCTTATTTTCTTTTCTAGTTAGCCAAGTTTGTTTGGCACTAGCTTTTATATAAAATATCGATTATTATCAAGAAGACGGAATTATTGATGATTTGGAAATTTCAAGTTTGTAGAAATCATTATAAATTAAGAGAATATTTCTACCAAATTCATTACATTCTAGTAAAAATTTAGAAAACACAATGAATTAGTACATAGAGGAAAAAAAAAGTAAGTAGAGAGTACGTCAATTCTCAAAATAATAATAAAAATATTCAATGAAACACCGAAAGCTTTTATATTTTAGTTAATTTTATTGCACTAGGTTGTGTGTGCGTCCAACAGTCTTCTCAATAGCTTGAATTGGAGAGCGTTGGCCCTCCATTGTGTATTCAGTGGAAGACTTGATGACTTTCTCGTCAACTCGTAGAAAAACTGGATTTCTCATCGTATGTAACACTCCCGAGCTCAAGAATTCCACAGATTACATAATTGAGTGCACAAGCAGGAAGTCGACATTGTCAATATCTACAGGACCTGCACATCAGCAGGGAGAGCCCACAATATTGTCGCATCTTATGATTTGGAGAGGGAGAAGAGATTATTCCAAATGATTTAATTCATTAATCTTCTTATTTTGTCGTGATTTATAGACGCTCTCATTCCCAATTTCTTCCTCTCTTGAGATTAATCCCAATCTCTTTCGCCGAGGGACTGTTTGTAACCTTTATTTATTTTTTAATTGTAGTTGTGAAATTTTCAGCTTGGCTGTAACTCTTTAGTTACTCACGAGTCGAATTGCTTGCGCGTTACACTTGGTTTTTTTTACGTAATAAACTGATTAATTGTTATGTATATTTTTATTAATTGAATAAAATTTTAATTAGTTAAATTATGATCAATAGAATTCATTTCAAATGTGTTATTTATTTTGTACATTAAAGCTATTGAACATTGCTATTGTTCGAATATTTAGATAATTATTTAATCGGTAGATTGTTTATGTGCATCGAAGCGCTTGTAAATAATTTGAATCAACTTTCTCACCCGTTTTGTCTACATTTGCTTTAGTATTTTTTTTTGTTGTTACAAGATATTAAATCTGAAATTTGATACATAAAAAAATCATAAAATTAATTAAGTACAAAGGCATAATTATGGGCCAATTCGATATAATCGTCGGTCAATTTAAAGTGTAATTATATTTGGGGATTATTTGAGAGCTCAATTGAAGGATTTAAATAAGCGCAAGGGTTTAATCATACTTTTAATGGGTTAAATTATTTTATTAAGAGCTTAATTGGTGAGAAATTAAGTTTGGAAGCCTAATATGGGTTAAATTGAAAAGATCAGAATTTTCGGTGATGAATTTTTTTTGGTGAAATCGAAAGCCAAAATTGAAGATAAAAATATCGTTCTTCCCATTGAAAAACTATTTTTGTAACAACCCATTTTTGTCAGATTATTTTATATTATTATAAAAAACTACTTACCTTCCGTGGCCTTGCCGAAAGCCACGCTTTGCCATGCCCTGCAACCCACTCCCACACACAATATCCCATTCTTGAACACCTCTCCCATACTGTAAATTGCACAAATGAACCTATAAAAAGGTGGAGGATTGAGCACAAATATGAGGACAATCATGGAGGAAAAACCATAAAAAATTGTAGAAAAAACACAGAAGAAAACATAGAGTATTTGCAGAAAACAGGGACGACAGGGACTAGAAATTATAGGAACGACCGTGGCTAAAAACTCTCACCACCGACAACCACACCTCTGTCTCCCTCAGCTCTTATTCTCCATCTCCGGTAGCTCCATCTCTAGCGTCTCCCTCCCTCCCTCTCCCCTAAAACACACTGATTTCACCGCGTGCCATTTCTCCCCAATCTGGGGGACGACGGGGGGTGAAGCGGAAAAAATTACCGACACGACAATGATTATTACTCACAATATTGTTATAATTGTTGTAATCATTATGTCATCAATTACAATGATAACACACATCATTGTTTTTCTGGATATTATTTCAATTATAATTAATATTATTATCATTAATATAATTGTTTTTGTCATTATTGATATTTTTATATTATTTTATGAGCTAGTGTTATAATTACTATCAAAATCATTATTAGTTTATATGATAACCATGATAACTATTAGAATAAATTATAATCGTTATTATCATGATAATTTATAGTGTCACTCTTATCTTCAAGATTACAAGATCTTAAATTATTATTATCATTATTGTGAAAATAATAAAAATATTAACTTATCCTGAAGAATAAAAAAACTTAAAAAATTTAACAAAAAAGTAAGTAAGAAAAAAAAAATCTCTAATTATTATTATTATTACTGCATATATAATAAAAATACAAAATGATCTTGAAGAATAAAAAATACTAAAATATATTTTAAAAACTGACAAAAGAGAAATAAATATTATTAGCCTTAATAAAATCATTTGAAAGAAACATTTCAAAACTGATTGATTTTGTGCATGTTGTAATTGATTATTTTAATATTTAATTAGTAAAATTATAATAGATTACATTTGTTAGAAATAGATTTTTTCACCTAAAATAAAAAATTAAAAAACAAAATTAAAAGCGTATATATATAAACATGGATAAAAATAGAGACTATTTATAAATATATCTAAAAAATAAAGGAATCAAAATAAAAAATTAAAAGTATATGGGCCGAAATGAAAATAAAATATGTAAATAATTTAAACAGAAAGATTAAATAAAAAATTTAGAAGTTTTGTAAGGAAAAAATAAATAATTCTTTTGTTTCTTGATTTAGTTTTGATCCCTTTATTTTTTCAGTAATTTGGTATAATTTTAAATAATTTATTTGTATTTATGTATCTATACTCTTAGTTTTGACTTTTAATATTTATTATAATTTATCTTTGTATTAAATATAGTTTTGGTTAAAAAGCAGAGGAAGTTCACCTTTGGTGATATGAAATGAAAGTAAAATCTTCTTTTATGCATGTATAGTTAATTTTCAGTTGTTAATTACTTGTTATATTTTCGAAGGCATTAATATTAAACAAATATTAAAATATATAATTATTTTTAAGAGAAAAAACCTTAAATTTTTTTCTTCTTATTATTTGAAATGCATTATTTATAATAAAATGACTATATTAAAAAACTTAATAATTGAAAGTCTTGTAGATTGATTGTTTTGCTCTAATATATAACATTATTAAAAAAAAAAAATCAAGAACCAATAATATATTTTATTAGATTTATAAAATTTAGTGTTGCTCGCGACGAAGTGCAAGCAAGTGAATCGTATATTTTATATTTGTAAATAATTTGACAAAAAAATTTCACATGTTTTGTCTATGTGCAACTTCATATATTTTTTATTCATGTAAAATTAAATCTAAAATATCATACATAAAAAAGTTACATAAGTTATTTTTTCATCAAAACAACATCAATTAATACATTATCTTGATTATTATTCTTATTGTTATTATCATGATTGTTAAACTGTCATAATTATTATAGCTATCATTGTAACAATTATTATAAATAATTATTATTCAAATCATTAATGACAATATTATCGTTGCCATTATCATTATCATTATAAAAAAAATTCATTTTTTTTTATTTTTCAAGATTAATTCTTCATATTATTATATTTAAAGTATTCTAAAATACTAAGATTAAATTACTTTGAGAATTTTTAAAATAAAAACTTACTTTATTTTTTATATATATATTTTAAGGTGTTAATATTAAAATAATACCAAAATATATAATTATTTTTAAGAGAAAAATCCTCAAAAATAATTGCCATCATTATTTTAAACGCGTTTTGCATAATAAAATGATTACATAAAAACATAATATAGAATAATTATTATTATTACTATAAATAATTTTGCTATAGTAAGAACCAAAAGTTTTGTAGGCTGATTATTTTGCTCACGTATATAGCATTATATATATATATATATATATATAAGACCATTAAAAAAATTTTGCATGATAAAAATTTTATTTATGGCTACAACGAAGCGGAGGGCAATTGGCTCATATATATTTTTTATTGTAGATAAGTTGCCCCAATTTTTCCACATGTTTCATCTATGTGTCACTTATTATATTTTTTTTATTTATGTGATATTAGATATGATGCAATATCATACGTAAAACCCCCGCAGAAGTCAACCTCTAAGAAAAAAAATCAACTGATGAATTATTTTAATTATTATTATTATTATCATGATTGTTAAATTATGACAAATATTATAGCTTTCCTTATAAATATTATTATAACTAATTCATATAATGTTTCTTAGAAAAAGAAATTAATATATATATATATATATATATATATATATATATATATATATATATATCAAGACACTATTATTAAATAAATATCAAAATATATAATTAGTCTATCATATTTGTAAGAAAAAAAACTACAAATAATCATTATTTTGAATGTGTTATCTTTAATAATTAGAAATTTCAACACCGACTAATATTAATAAAAAATAAAATAAATGATAAAACAAAAATAAATATTATTAGATTTAAAAAAAAATTATTTGACTTGAAGAATAAATAAAAATAAAAAATAAATAGAAAAAAATAATAAATATCAATTTTTAAATGATCACCAATACAAATTAAAATTTGAACGTTAAATAAATTTTTTTTAATAACAATGAAAATAATAAAATTAAGAAGGAAAAAACTAAGAGCATGTATATATAAATATAGACAAAAATAGTAAGTATACAAATAAATAATTATATTAGTAAGTAATTTGATTTTCATGGCTGAAGCGATTCAAACTCTTGCGAGGACCTTTTCAGCGCAAACTTTAACCACTGAGTCAAAGTCATTTTGTTATTGTTCTAGGATACAAATAATGCTTATTTGATTATATAGTTAAACTATTCTAATCCACAATGTATCCAAGTCTTGATGAACACTGTAAAATACTGTTTAAACTCCCATTATGTTTTAGCTACAAAACACTGTTTAAACTCCCGTTTTGTATTACCTTATAGGATAATTGTAATTTTAATCCTTCTGGCCACACTATTCAGTGGAAAATTTGGTAACTTTCATGTCAACCTCGTAGAAAAACTGTAATGGTTAATTTCTCATCGTATCAAACACACTTGTTCAAGTATAAAATTAAAAGGTGTGGATTTTGTTTTACATATGACCTCACTGTTTAACAATCTTGATTTTTACAAGTATCATTTTTTTTTTTTAATTTTCCAGTTTGGTATAGAGCTTTTGTTTTTCTTTCCCTTTTCTCTCTATCCATACACAAAAACATAACTTTTCTTTTCTAGTTAGCCAAGTTATTTTGGCACTAGCTTTTATATAAAATATGGATTATTATTGAGAAGAAGAATTTATTTAAGTCTAAGAATCATTTACATAGCCATTACAGGAGCCTTAACATAAAAATATATGATATCTTCATATAAAATATTCATACAATTAAGTTCAATATACATGTTTTATAAAAAACATCTAAGTTCTGGATATCTTTTATATCTCAACTTAAAAGAACAACTATTTTTTTTTAATGAAAAATGACATAATATATATCAGTCTTTATGAATTTAATAAATATCTAATATTTAAAAGAACATCGACTATAAATTTTTTAGAAATAATCCTTTAATACATTATAAATATAATAATTATAACAACTTTATAATTGTTTTTGCAAAATATTTTGTCTCATAAATTTATTTACTCTAGATTCATAAATTAAATATTAAACTCATTAATATAATATTATATGAATATTCAAAATAAATTAATTTTTTATTAATAATAAATATATATTTACATGAATACAATAATATCACATGTAACTAATAATATCCCACGTAACTAATAGAAAAAATATATTGAGCCAAAATGAAGTAATTCCACATGATAACAAGTAAGGTTGTCAATACCGTTTCGGTTGCCGTTTTGTTTTTTTTTATTGGTACGAAATGTTTCGGTTTCGGAGCATTTCGGTGTGCCGTTTCGGGGTTGTACTGTTTATATATAATTAATTAATTACATATGTGAAAAAACTTATAAGTGAAAAAATTAAATATATTTTTTATTTTTTATAAAATAAAAGTTGACACAATTTTATTTTTTATAATATATATTTTTTAATTTTTTATAATTTTAATTTTTGCATTTTCAATATATCTTCTAAACATTAATATATATATATATATATATATATATATATATATATATATATATATATAATGGTGGGCGGGAAGTGTAAATGGGGAGAGGCGGGAATATTTATTTTTCCACCGACCGAAACGGCACACCCCGAGTAATTCCGGGGTGTTTTGGCTGGTATTTGACCGGTATTTTTGGTACCGGCCAGTATTTAAAACGAGACAAAAACAACGCTGTTTTGTCTCGTTTTTTCACCCAGTACGAAACGTTTCGGCCATTTCGGCCGAAACAGAACGATTTCAATAAGCCTGATAACAAGGGAGAGCCATCCGGGTTTGTTGGCAAGAAATCAAACATTTTCTTGAGCTAATGTTGCACAGCTTTCTTTAATGGTAGAAAAGTCTACGGATTAATACTTTTCTGGCATATGCTTAGACTTATTTAGAATTTTGCACACAAAACACCGAAAGCTTTCATATTTTAGCTAATTTTATTGCACTAGGTTGTGTGTGCGTCCAACAGTCTTCTCAATAGCTTGAATTGGAGAGCGTTGGCCCTCCATTGTGTATTCAGTGGAAGACTTGATGACTTTCTCGTCAACTCGTAGAAAAACTGGATTTCTCATCGTATGTAACACTCCCGAGCTCAAGAATTCCACAGATTACATAATGAATGCACAAGCAGGAAGTCGACATTGTCAATATCTACAGGACCTGCACATCAGCAGGGAGAGCCCACAGTATTGTCGCATCTTATGATTTAGAGAGGGAGAAGAGATTATTCCAAATGGTTTAATTCATTAATCTTAACATTCACTATTCAACCACACCCACAACTACCGTGGATTTAGAAATCATTATAAATTAAGAGAATATTTCTACGAAATTCATTACATTCTAGTAAAACCTTAGAAAACACAATGAGGTTCTTACTAAACAAACCATTCTTCTCGATCATTCTCCGCATCATGTTTTTGCTCCCATACATATTCAACTTATCTTCCATGTTTGCTTTTGCTGAGCAAACTCCCCCCACTACTTCACTATTTGGTAATAATACAGAAGCTGAGGCTCTTCTCAAATGGAAAGCCAGTCTTGACAACCAAAGCCAATCTCACCTTTCTTCTTGGGCGGGCATCAGTCCATGCATTAACTGGAATGGAATCACTTGTGACAATTCTGGAAGCGTCACTAATTTGAGCCTTGCAGACTTTGGTTTGAGAGGTACCCTCTATGATTTCAACTTCTCTTCCTTCCCCAATCTTTTTATTCTTGATATTCAGAATAACTCTCTTTCTGGAACAATCCCACATGAAATTGGAAAGTTGAAGTCTCTTTTTGCTATTTCATTAGCTCAAAATAACCTCACTGGTACGATCCCCTCCTCTATTGGAAACTTGACAAACCTATCCATACTCTTTCTCTTTGGTAATAAACTCTCTGGTTTCATTCCTCAAGAAATTGGGTTACTAGAGTCTCTCAATGAGCTTGACTTGTCAATCAACGTGTTAACCGGTAGAATCCCTTATTCCATTGGAAACTTGAAGAGATTACTTGCCCTTCATCTTTTACAAAACCAACTCTCTGGTCCCATCCCTTCTTCTATTGGGAATATGACCATGCTCACTGATGTATCACTATATCAAAATAATCTCACTGGTGCGATACCCTCCTCTGTTGGAAACTTGAGAAACTTATCCATACTTTATCTTTGGGGCAACAGACTCTCTGGTTCCATTCCTCAGGAAATTGGGTTGCTAGATTCTCTTAATGCACTTGGCTTGGCAAGCAATGCTTTAACCGGTGGAATCCCTTATTCCATTGGAAACTTGAGAAACTTAAATTCCCTTAAGCTTTCTCTTAACCAACTCTCTGGTCCCATCCCTTCTTCTATTGGAAACATGACCATGCTCACTATTTTATCACTAGATCAAAATAATCTCAGTGGTTTCATCCCCTCCTCCATTGTAAACTTGAGAAACCTATCCAACCTCTATCTTTCTTATAACAAACTTTGTGGTTTCATTCCTAATGAAATTGGGTTGCTAGGATCTCTCAATGAACTCGACTTGTCAAGTAATGTTTTAACTGGGGGAATCCCCAATTCATTTGGGAACATGACAATGCTCACTACACTTGTTTTAAGTAAAAACAATTTATCTGGACGTGTTCCTTTAGAAATAGGACAGCTTAGATCCCTTGTGGATTTGAGATTAATTGAGAACAAACTTCACGGCCCATTGCCCTTACAGATGAACAATCTTACCCATTTGAATACTTTGTCTTTGGCTGTCAACCAATTCACGGGTCAATTGCCACTAGAGTTATTCGAGGGAGGAGTATTGGTAAACTTTTCTGCTTCCTACAACTATTTCTCGGGTTCAATCCCAAAAAGTTTGAAAAACTGTACTAGTTTATACCGAGTAAGACTTGATTGGAATCAATTTACAGGAAATGTTTCTGAGGTTTTGGGTGTCTATCCACATCTGGATTATATTGATTTGAGTTACAATCATTTTTATGGTGAGCTTTCTTTAAAATGGGGAGGCTATCGTGACATGACAAGCCTTAAAATCTCAAACAATAATATTTCCGGTGAGATACCACCAGAGCTTGGAAAGGCAACTCGATTACACTTGATTGATCTGTCATCAAATCAGTTAGAAGGAACGATTCCAAGAGAATTAGGGGGTTTGAAGTTGTTGTACAAGCTTACTCTTAATGACAACCATCTTTCAGGTGCCATTCCCTCAGACATCAAGATGCTTTCCAATCTTGAAACGCTTGATTTAGCATCTAATAATCTGAGTGGATTGATTCCAAAACAACTCGGGAAGTGCTCAAATTTATTGTTGCTGAACCTCAGCGGTAATAACTTTACGGAAAGCATTCCACTAGAGATAGGATTTCTACGTTCTCTTCAAGATCTTGATCTTAGCTGTAATTTCCTGACTCGAGAGATACCGAGACAACTTGGGCAATTGCAAAAGCTGGAAACTCTGAATGTTTCTCACAACATGCTTTCTGGACTTATTCCGAGCACTTTCAATGACATGTTAAGCTTAACAACTGTGGATATATCATCCAATAAGCTACAAGGCCCTATTCCCGATATCAAAGCCTTCCACAACGCTTCATTTGAGGCATTAAGGGATAATATGGGTATATGTGGCAAGGCCAGTGGTCTAAAGCCATGTAATCTTCCAGAAAGTAGCAAAACTGTTAAGAGAAAGCGCAACAAACTTGTGATTTTGATTGTACTCTCTCTTTTAGGTAGCTTCCTTTTAGTGTTTGCTGTGATTGGAGCTTTATTCATTCTCTTCAAAAGAGCTAGAAAGAGAAAAGCTGAGCCAGAAAATGAACAAGATCGAAACATATTCTCTATATTAGGCCATGACGGGAAGAAGTTGTATGAGAATATCGTTGAAGCTACCGAGGAATTCAACTCCAACTACTGCATTGGTGAAGGAGGATATGGAACTGTTTATAAAGCCGTGATGCCAGCAGAACAGGTGGTTGCTGTGAAGAAACTTCACCGGTCTCAAACAGACAACTTGCCCGATTTTAAAGCTTTTGAAAAGGAAGTTTGTGTGTTGGCAAATATCCGACATCGAAATATTGTGAAAATGTATGGATTTTGCTCACATGCAAAGCATTCTTTTCTGGTTTACGAGTTCATTGAACGAGGAAGCTTGAGAAAGATTATAACCAGCGAGGAACAAGCAATTGAGTTCGATTGGATAAAAAGGCTGAATGTTGTAAAAGGGGTGGCTGGAGCTTTATCATATCTACACCATTCTTGCTGTCCTCCAATCATTCATCGAGACATTACCAGCAATAATATCCTTCTTGATTTGGAATACGAGGCACACGTCTCCGACTTCGGCACATCGAGACTTTTGATGCCGGACTCATCCAATTGGACCTCATTTGCAGGTACTTTTGGATATACTGCTCCAGGTGCGTAGCTTCATTTCAACATCAAGTTACTAGAACTGTGTAATAGTGAAAATAACAGTGTTTTTTTAGCTTTTACTATACTCTTTTCTTTCAACTATTTGATAAAAACAAAGCATGATCAATTTTTTTAATTTGTTTTCGGCAGAGCTAGCTTACACAATGAAAGTGACTGAGAAATGTGATGTCTATAGCTTCGGAGTGGTAACAATGGAAGTGATGATAGGTAGGCACCCAGGCGATCTCATTTCAACACTCTTATCACCAGATTCTTCCTCATCATCCTCGATGCCACCGATTGCTCAGCATACACTATTGAAGGATGTGTTAGACCAACGCATCTCGCTTCCAAGAATAGGAGCAGCAAATGGCGTTGTCCATATGATGAAAATTGCAATTGCATGCTTGCATCCAAACCCCCAGTCTCGGCCTACAATGGAAAAAATCTCTTTGGAGCTCACAACTAAGTGGCCTACACTGCCTAAGGCATTTTGCACAGTAATTTTGGGAGATCTCTTCTGACTTGTAATCTTAAGCAGATCAAGTTTCCTAATATTATTTTGTAAAGTAACTTCTCTTCAACTGTTTGTTTCAACAATAAATCTTGTAATATGATTCTGTTCATCAAACTTTTATTTTTATGTTATTTAATTCTTCGAACACAGTGTGACAATTTTTTGACGGGTTGCTCAAACATTAATATTCACAGCTAATTGTGATACACAGTTGCTCTCGTTCCCTATCCTTATAGAGAATTTTTTCAGAAGAACATAGACGATCGACAAAGGCTGTTCATGACCATGATGACCAGGATTGAAGCTTCATTTTTAAATGGGCACGTTCATTTCATTAATATTACCCTTTAAAATATACGTTCTCTATGAATTTATTTATTAAAAAACTCTCTAATTCATTTGTCCATAGAGTCCTTGTGGTAACATCAGTGAATAAAACTAACATGAAATGCCTTCTCATTTTGTTAACTTCAATTCTTTCTAAAAGTATAAGACTTTATCAGTCAGAAACAATTTCTTTTCATGATTCAACTTAGCAATGTTCAAATATCTTTTTGTATTAAAGAAGTGATAAAAATAAAATAAAAGTATAAAACAATTTTCTCTTCCTATTCAGTCGTAAATAAGCGTAAAATGAAAACAATGATTTTTTAATCTTAAGATGTTTTGCAGCTCAAACAACGATAGTTTTCTCAATAGCTTGGATTTGACAACGTTGGCTCGCCGTTGTCTATTCTGTGGAAGATATGATGACTTCCTCGTCAACTCGTAGAAAAACTGGATTTTTCATCGCATGTAACACTCCCCTGCTCAAGAATTCCACAGAACACGTAATGAGTGCACAAGCAGGAAGTCGACATTGTCAATATCAGCAGGGAGAGCCCACAATATTGTCGCATCTTATGATTTGCAGAGGAGAAGAAATTATTGATGATGTGGAATTATTATTATTATTTTCTTATCTCAGTCCAATGAAAGATTTTTATATGCTTGCATTACTTTATATTTGTCTTTATTAATTAGAACTAAAGATAATAAGATTTGAATTTAAAAACCTAAACTCATAGATGAGATTACAAGAATAGTTTCGTATTATTTTTTAATAATTATATTATAATAAAACCTTTAAAAACACAACATGCATGACACTAATAGATGGTAGCTTTATTTTAAAATTAAGTGTCTAATATTAATTCAAATCTAAAATTAATATATTTATTACACAATATAAAACAAAAACACACTTAACTTACATAGAAAAAACCACATACATCTGGAGCTTCACTATATCGTATGAAAGAAAACAAAAAATATAAACACGTATTGATCATGGATTAAGGAGTGTCGGGAAACCACTGGAAAAATATTTTTGAAAAAAATCAAATTATTTTTAAAAAAATTATTTTTAGATCATTTTAATATAATAATATCAAAAATATAATTTTTATGAATTTTTGAACAAAAAAAATATTTTAAAAAATAATTTTAAAAAGACTTTCAAACAAAGACTAAAAACATTAACGATCAATTCAAGGATGGCAACAGCTACTGTCGTGGTGTCTTTCCTCTGAATTTCCAAAAAGATCAGAGATCTCAACTCCTTTTCACATAGTTGTAATAGATCATTGCATGCATCACAATCCAGATTATTACCCCCACCGTAAAATAAAATATGGGTTAAATTGGAATGGAAGGTGATTATTGAAATCACATACAAAATATGGCATGTGCCTACAGCCAATGAAACACTTACTATTGGTGTCGGTACCCTCAAACTAAAATTAATTCTAAATTGATCCCCAAAACTCTCTTTCTCTTTTGATTGGATCCCCGTCCTATCTAAAATGTTCAATTAATTATCAAAATAACTAAATTAATTGGCACATTGAAACAAGTAAAAATATTTGTTTAAGAGATAATAGACAACCTTTCCTATCCCTTTCTTTTCTTTTTCCTTTTCTTTTTTTTTAAAAGTAGATGACTTGTAAAAAGAAAGCAAAAAGTCCAGCATGCAACCCAACTCTAACCCATGCGCCTAGGTGTTTTATAATATGAAATATTTTTTTGTGTTTTTTCTATTTTATTTTTAATGTGAGTTGTCTTTATTTAATTTATAATTTAATTGGTCTTGTATTGTTTTTTTCTTTTAAAAAATTTATTATTTAATGTTGAGTTTATATTAAATTTTCTCGTTAAGAATTGTTGTGATAGTAAGTTCATTTTTGTATTATTTTTACTATATAATAAAAAATACATTTTTTTTCAAATACAATCTTTAATATATAATATTTATTTAATTTTATTTTTCAGTATTAATTGGGATGATTTTTTAATTTTTTTAACTTACCTAGTGAACAAGCTTATATGAAGACAAACTTTATATAATTTAATTTGAGACCTACACTAAACAAAGAGTTAGATTATGATTTTTTAAATTTTAACTATTGTACTAAGCCTTATAACAAGACCGAAAACTTTTTGATAATCTATATATTATTTTTTAAGATTTAAAAAAAAATGGATCCACGGGCTATAAACTAGCTCCTCCTATATTCTTCAGGAAAGAACAATATTTTTTATTTGGATAAAGACAACGTGGTGTTTGTACGAGAGTATACTTGAAGTTATTTTTTAAAATATTTTCTATTAAAAAATATATTAAAATGATATATTTTTTTAAATATTTTTAATATAGTAAATAAAAATAATCTAAAATCATCAAAAAAACAATTAATTTAAAATAAAAATAAAAATATTTACTGTTCATTGTCTTCTCCTGGTTTCTTTGCTAGGGAAGTGAATTAATTCACTCCCCTGTTGGGTCGATCGGGCCGGGTTTAGTTCCCGGCCTAGTTGCCAAAATCCTGGAAAGTCCAGCCCACAGAGTGATGGGCCTCTCGGCCCATCAGGGTGGGACAACCCAGCCCACTAAGGATAGCCCATTGGCCCACTAGGGTGGAAAAGTCCAACCCCCACATGATGGGCCTCTCGGTCCATCAAGGTTGGGCAGTCCAGCCCATAATTTATTTATTTTATTTATTTTTCTTTAAAAAAACAAAAACATATAAAAAATATAAAAATACAAAAATTCCAAAAAAATATAAAAATATGTTGTTTCTGTGCATACAACTGGATTTCAAGACTTTTCATCACATTTTGTTTTATAAAAAAAATATGTTGCATATTCTTCATATTTTGAAACAAAATTGGATATCGTAATTAGTTTATGGTTATCCATTGGAATTCAGCTAAAATATAAAAAATAATTCAATAATTATTTTGTTTTATCTATCGTGGTGTAAAATTACATTGTAAAGTACACCTACAGATAATTAAGAAAAATATATATTTTTTAAATACAGTGTAAAAACATTTTGGTTAGTCTTTCAAAATTCCAATGAGATAGAGACTCTCACGAAGAGAGATCTACATCGAACTTTAAGAAAAGATCAATAAAAATGACTTAGGAAAAACAATCAAACAATAAAGCAGTTTATCTTAAGTAGGGTGTACTGTGGGTGATACGTCTTCCCCTTGCACAACAAGTTCCCTTACCTAGACTCCCGCTGACCAATCAGTTCCTAGTGACCTTAATATTAAGTGGTCATTCCTGATAATTATAGTCATAATTTTAACAAGTATAAAATAAACCACTTTTTCATCACGCGTTGTTGTCTCCCTAATTCAGGGGTGGCAGGACGTCAAGCACGAAAAAAATCGTCGTCACAACAGTCATTATGACCATTATTGCAAATAATTGACATTCTAATTAACATTGGCAATACTATCGCTGCTACTATCATTATTTTTATAAAAAATTAAACTATTTGTTTTTATTTTTTAAGATTTATTTTTCATCTTATGATATTTTATATGATATTAGAACACTGGGATTAAATTAATTTGATATGTTTTCAAAAAAATGAATTCATATATATATATATATATAAGGCATTATTATTAAACAATATCAAAATATATAATTATTCATAATTTTATAAGAAAAATTATCTATAAAATAATTATTATCGTTACTTTAAACACATTACCCATAGTAAAATGAATCTATAAAAAAAAACTAAATAATAAAAAATTTTGTAGGTTGATTATTTCGCTAAGATGTATAGCATTATAAAAAAAATATAGGACCATTAATATTTTTTTCACATGTTAAAAAATTTGGTTCTTGGTGCGGTGAAGCGCATGTAGGTGGCTCGTATATATTTTTTTTTTATTTTAGATAATTTTGCCTAATTTTTCTATCTATTTTATCTACGTGTGACTTTGTATATTTTTTGTTTACGTGATATTAAATCTGAAATATCATACATAAAAAGGTTGTTGGAGTCAATTTTTCACAATAACAAGATTGACTAATGAATTATTTGGATTATTATTTTAATTGTTATTATCATAATTTTTAAATTATTCCAATTATTATAGTTGATATTATAACGATTATTGTAAATAATCAATGTTCAGATTATTATTGGTAGTACTATCACTACCATCATCTTTATTGTTATAATTATTGTCATTATTATAACAATAATCATCACGATAATCAGTACTCTTATTTTTATTAATATAATCAAAATTACAAGTAGTTTAGTATCATTGTTATAATTTATTTGTCATTATTGATATTTTCTATATTATTTTATGAGTCATTGTTATTATTATCATTAAAGGCATAACTATTAATACCATAAGCACTATAACCATTATAATTGTCGCACGTCGCCGCGCGGCGTCCCCCGTCGAGGGGGGTCCTTTTTGGGTGTCTCGCAATGGAGTTGTTGAGGAGTCGCCACCTGGCTGTTGAGGGTCGCTAGGAATACCCGATTATACTGGTCTAATCAGAGATTCAAGGGTACGGGACTTGTTGCGTAAAGGGAAGGTATTAGCACCCCTAATACGCCTTACCTGAGGTAAGCTGCATTGTCTACCTTGATGTGATTTTGAATGCTTCGACGGGTCGTATTTATTCAAATGAAAAAATGTTCCGATTTGTAAAAGAAATCGATTGCCGCTCAAAATAATCCAGTGAATTTTATTGATTATTTCTAGATATGCAAATGCTAGCCTACTTGTAGTTTCTTCATTTACCACTTGAAATTAACCATTAATCCCCATGCATTAATTTCACTTCATAAAAAATCGACCACCGCTCAGAATAATACTGACAATTTTGGTGGTTATTCCCGAATATGTAAATGTTAGCCTACGCGTAAATCCGACAATTACTACCTAAAATTAATCGTTAATTCTCATGAATTAATTTCGCGATTTGTTTTAATATTAGGCCAATTTGAAAGATTTAATAAACTTCTTATTAAATCTAAAATTTAATTTTTGGAAAAAAAACATTTTGGCCATTTGCGAAGAAAACACATATTTTTTTATTTTTATATTCTTTTTCTCACAACAACATAAATAATTGCATGAATAAAACACAAGACAACACACTCACACATTCTCTTTTTTCTTTTTCATTATATTTTACAAATACAACTCACACACATGTCTTTTCTTTTTCCATAATACATTTTATAAATAATAATTCAAAATACAATAAAAATTCAAATAAACACATAAATATAAAGAAAACTACAAAAAACAACTTAGGAACAGTCTTGGGAACAATGGTAGAGGCAGAGGGCACTGGTGGCGCGTCTGTTCACGCGCCACCGTCGCTGGCGGCGCGTGGAACCACGCACCACCCCCGGTGAATAGTAACGGGCAGGGGACCAGCAGGTCTGTTCTTTCTCTTCTTCTTCACGCCGGTGGTGACTTCAACAGAGACCTGCAAAACACAAAAAACATGCAGACAACACACAAACAAACATACCAAGGCAGCTGGGTCATCCTTCTTTCAGATCGGACCAATCTTCTTCTTCTTCTCGCTGGCAAGGTTTCCACAATGACCTGTAAGCATAACAAAAGCACACAACAAAACAAACAAACACAGAAATCAACTTTATTCTCCCCGGTCTGTTCTCGATTTCTTCTTCTTCCTCGAGAGGCTGCTGGACTGGCAGCTACGCTACCGAGGAGAGGAGGTGAAAGGGAGGCTACTGTGGCCGGGGCTGGCAGAGATGAAGGCTTTGTGGGTCTGCTGAGTGTTGACAGAGGAAGGCTAAGAGACGAGGAAGGGAGATCGTGGGCTGCTACTGCGGTGCGAGTGAGGCTGGTCTGTTGAGGGGTTGACTATGGTTGTGATTTTAGTGGAGAATGGGGCTGTCGACGGGGAGAAGAAGAGGGGAAAAAATGAGGGAATGGAGGGAAATCGTGGTGGCCTCTGTCACGAATGAAAGCAGAGAGGAGGGGAAGTGAGGGGGACTGCCATGGTAGCTGGAGAGGGCTGGTCTGGAGAGGCTGGAGATCGGGAGAACAAGGAGAGAGTCAAAGGAAAAATGAAGAGAATGGGGGGAATAACGGGGTGGCTGGTTGCCGGACCAGGGGCTGAAGGAAATCAAAATGGAAAGAAAAACGGGGCTGCAGCTGCATAAAAAAGGCTGGCGGCTGCAGCCCCTCCACCCGGGAGAGAAAGAGATGGGTTTAGGGTTTTTTTAGGGTTTTTTGAGTGTGTATATTTTTTTGGTCCCCCTCTTTCTTGTGGCTTAACACTCTATTTATAGAGTTTTTCATTGGCGAAATTCAAAATCAGCCCTCAGCTTGCATGCCCTTTCAATTTGGTCATTGATTTCCAATTTGTGCGATTTGACCCTGCATTGACTGTTAAATTCTCAATTTGTTCAATTTTGCCCCCGTACCAAGATATTTTTTGGATTTTGTCTTTTTTTACATTTTTTTTCCTTTTTTATATTTTTTTGTCTTTTTTATATTTTTTTGTCTTTTTTCCCGAAACATAAAAATAAAGGGTCAAAATTTGGGTAGCAACAATAATAAGCAAGATTTTCTATTATTATTATGATTAATAATATCACTATTATTATCATAATTATAATAAATAAAATTATCATTATTATTACTGCTAAAAAAAATATATATTAAATTATCCCAAGGAATAAAAAAAACTCAAAATTTTTAACAAAAGAATAAGCAAGAAAAAAAAACTAAAACTATTATTATTATTGTGTAAATAATAGAAAAAATAAAACTACATCAAAAAATAAAAAAACCTAAAAACTTTAACAAAAAAATAAACAAAAAAATCAGGGATAGATTGGCATAAACAGTATAGAAAAACCAAAAGTATTGTTCATGCTAATTAATTAACATGAATAGTAGCATAAAAACCAAAAGCACTATTCATGTTAATGAATTAGCATGAACAGTGGTAAAAAAATACATAAAAAAGACAGTGAAATTATTCTTATTAATTAATTACCATGAACAATTACAGAAAATACAAAAAGAAACAGTGAAACTATTCATAATTATAATTAATTAGGATGAACAATTCCAAAAAACCAAAAGCACTGATTAGTTTGAACAATTAAAAAAATACAAAAAGAGACAATGAAACTGTTCATGCTGATTAACCAGCATGAATAGTCGCAAATTAATAGCATGAACTGTCGAAGAAGAATGCAAAAGAAGTAGTGATGCACAGTACGACACCGAAACGGCACGCCGAAACGGACCGAAACCGGAACGTTCTGTTCCAATCGAAAAACCAGAACGGGGACCGGAACGGTATTGACAACCTTGCTATTTATGTTAATTAATTACCATGAACAGTGGTAAAAAAATACATAAAAAAAAGCAGTGAAACTATTCTTATTAATTAATTACCATGAACAGTTACAGAAAATACAAAAAGAAAACTATTCATAATTATAATTAATTAGGATGAACAATTCCAGAAAACCAAAAGCACTGATTAGCTTGAACAGTTAAAAAAAATACAAAAAGAGACAATGAAACTGTTCATGCTGATTAATCAGCATGAACAGTCGCAAATTAATCAGCATGAACAGTCGCAAGAAACCAAAAACACTAGCATGAACTGTCGAAGAAGAATGCAAAAGAAGTAGTGATGCATTATTCAAATCCACGGTGAAATCAATTAACGTAGATGAACAGTGATTTCGTGAAAATAGCTATAGGTATAATTTGACAACGTTGGCCCTCCACTGTCTTTTTAGTGGAAGATTTGATGACTTTCTCGTCAACTCGTAGAAAAACTGTAACACTATGATTTTTCATAGTATTTAACACTCCTGTGCTCTAGAATACCACGGAATACATAACAAGTGCACAAACAGGAAGTCGACATTGTCAATATCTACAAGACCTGCACATCAGCAGGGGGAGCCCACAATATTGTCGCATCTTATGATTTGGAGAGGAGAAGAAATTATTGATGGTTTGGAATTATTATTATTATTTTCTTATCTCAGTCCAATGAAAGATCTTTTTTAGTTTAAAACGAGCAAATTACCCGCGCGATGCGCTGGTTTTTTTTATCTATATAAAAAATTAATTGTTTTTATGCATATTGTATTTTGTTATTTTAATATTCAATGAGTAAAATTATAATTGATAAAATCTGTTAGAAATATGTAGTTTTTCAACTAAAAAATAATTGAATATTGCTACTACTAAAAATCTTTTGATAAAATCCGTTATAAATTATTTTTTTTATATGTAGGAAATTAATTGTAAAATTTATTACTCATATTATCATATTAAAAATATTTTAGAATAATAATAAATAGGTTTCACATATTTATAAGAAAAACATAATTATTATCATTATTTTTAATGTCTTATTTATAATAATAAGAAATTTTAACACCTAACAGTATTAAAAAACTAAATAAATGGAAAAATAAAAATAAATATTATTAGATTTTAAAAAAAAATTGAAATGAAGAATAAAAAAAAGAGAAAATAGAAAATATCATTTTTGAAATGACTGCCAACAAAAATTAAAATGTAAACATAAAAGAAAATAACCTTAATAACAATAGAAATAATAAAAATTGGTGAGACCATAATTATTGTTAGAGAAAAAAAATCCATAATTTTTTTTTATTTTTATAATATTATATTAAAAGTATTTCAAAACAATGATATTATTTTTTTTCTTTCAAAAAAGCAATATATATAATTAGTCTAACATATTTAAAAGAAAATAAAACTTACAAATAATAATAATTATTATTTTGAATGTTTTATCTGTAATAATTAGAAAATTCAATACCTAACAATATTTATAAAAAATAAATATGATTATATTTAAAGAAATTATTTAACTTGAAGAATAAAAAGAAAGAGAAATAATAACAAATATTGTTTTTAAAATGATTACCAACACAAATTAAAATTTAAAAATTAAAAAAATTCTTAATAAGAGAGGAGTAAAAACATTGAAACAAAAACTAAGAGTATGTATATATATGGAAAAAAATAAGAAATATGTAAGAAATATAAAAACAGGAATTTTTTTTCAAATGGTAATGAATAACGAAAACCACAATTGAAATAATTGTTCATTACTGTTTGAAATTGCAATCTCCTTTAGCTATTTTATGAAATAATAGTAGTAGTTCCCGTAAGTTAACTCGGACACCCTGTTTATAAAAAAAAAAAATTATAAGTGCGAAAAAAACAGAAAAAAAATCAAAAAGATGGGTTCGGGATTATTCACGGCACGTGTAAGTTGTCCCAGACATTACAATTATAAAAAAAATGTATACGTGGGGGAAAAAATCAATGAAAAAAATGTTAAAAAATGGATTCGGAGATTAATTGTGGTGCACGTAAGTTGTCACAGATACTTTGGTTAAAAACACAAAAAAAGAAACCCAATTAAAAAAATGTTAAAAAAAAACTAACCCGGACACCCCGGTTATAGAAAAACAAAAAAAAAAGTGTAATTGGAAAAAAAAGATGGGTACGAAGATTAGTCATGGTGCGTGTAAGTTATCCCGGCCACCTCGTTTATTAAAAAAAAAAAGGAAGTCCAGTTATAGAAAAAAAGTGCAAGGGGAAAACACATTTTAAAACAGTAATGAGAGAAAAAATTGTGGCACGCATAAACTAACCCGAACATCTCGGTCATGGAAAAAAAATGTATAAGTAGGAAAAAAATAGGGAAAAAATGCAAAACAAAAAAAAACGTGGATCTGAAGATTAGTCGTGGTGTGCGTGAGCTCATATGGATACTCAAACTTTTTTTAAAAAAAGAAGCGTAGTTAAAAAAAAATCAAACAGTAATGAAAAGTGAAAATCATTGTTAATCAGTTTTTAAAAACATTAGTAGCCGGAGAGTATCAAACTCTCGCTCTTGTGGTACGGCAGCAAACGCTTTAACCACTCGACTTAGTTGTTCATCCTAGCATATATATAATACTTATCGTATATTTTTGTGTTTTTTTGCATTTATTTTATATATATGTGACATGATATATTTTTAGTTTAGAGTGATTTGTATTTTAAAATTAGTTGTAATTTTTTCTCTGATAAATATGATAGAGTAATTATATATTTTGTTTTTTTATTTCATATTAGCGTCTTAAAATATATATATAAGCTTGTGGAATTGCGATCTTCTTTAGGTATTCTATAAAATAATAATAGTCATAGTGTGTGTAGACTGATCCGGACACCTTGATTATATAAAAAAAATGTATAAGTAGGAAAAACAAACAGGAAAAAATGTCAAGAAAAAATGAGCCCAGGGATTATTCGCAGCGCGCTCAGTTAGCGAGGAAAAATAAATATACTTGGGAAGAAAAAACCGTGGTGCGCGTAAGGTGATCCGGACACCTCGGTTAAGAAAAAAAATATAAGTGGCAAAACAAAACAGGAAAAAAAATATAAAAAAAAAGTGGATCTGGAGATTAGTCGTGATGCGCGTATGTTGGCCCGGACACCTTAGTTATTAAAAAAAATTCTTTTTTTTGTAAAAAAAAAAACAACCAGTTATTAAAAAAAAACCATTTTTTAAAAAACAATTCTTAAAAAAAACCTGTCATTAAAAAAAAAACAGTTTTTTTTTTTTTTAAATCATGGTGCGATAAACTAACCCGGACACCCCGTAATGAAAAAAAAAATATAAGTGGTAATAAAAAATAGGAATAATAATAATAATAATAAAATAAATTCAGAGATTAGTCGGTACGCATAAGCTGCAACGGATATTCCAGTATAAAAAAATAAATAAAAATCCCGATTAAAATAAAAAATGGAAACATATTTTCAAACAGTATTGAATAGTGAAAATTATTATTAAAAAAAGAAGAAGCACGGTTATAAAAAAAAAGTGCAATGGGAAATAACCTTTTTAAACAGTAATGAGAAAAAAATTGTGGTGCGCATAAGTTAACCTGGACACCTGGTAACGGGAAAAAAAATAAGCGAAACAAAAAAATAAAAAAAAAATGTATAAGTTGAAACAAAAAAGGGAAAAAAAATGAATCCAGAGATTAGCTATGGCACGTGTATACTGTCATTAATATCCTAGTTTAAAAAAATAATAATTATAAGAATAATAAAAAAAATAAAATATAAGGGAAAGTAAATTTTCTGAAAAGTCATTTTTAAAATTAGGATTGTAGAACAAAAAAACAATAGTTTAAAAAAAATAATAATAAGAATAATAAGAATATTAATAAAAAAAAAAAAGGAAAGCTACTGGAAAGTTGATTTAAAAAAAAAAACGGATTTTAGCAAAAAAATTCAAAAAAGGAAACAGTTGCTTTAAAAAAAAAATAGATTTAAAAAAAAAAAAAAAAAGAAACAAAGCCATTTGTTGGCAGAGAGGTTTCGAACCCTGGGCGTAGGAATTCCAGCGCCCAGGCGAACCGCTCGGCCAGATGCATTTTTTCATCAATTTCACCATAAAAAATATAAAAAGTATACCTGCGTAAAAAAAGGGGCCATCCTCTTTTGTTATATGTAATTAAAGATATCAGCGCATCATACTATCTTGTATTTAGATGTTAATCACTTGTATATGCTTGCATTACTTTATATTTATCTTTATTAATTAGAACTAAAGATAATAAGATTTAAATTTAAAAACCTAAACTCATAGATGAGATGACAAGAATATTTTCATATTATTTTTTAATAATTAAATTATAATACAACCTTGGAAAACATAAAATGCCTTCTTATTTTGTTAACTTCAATTCTTTCTAAGAGTATAAGACTTTATCAGTCAGCAACAATTTCTTTTCATGATTCAACTTAGCAAAGTTCAAATATCTTTCTGTATTGAAGAAGTGATAAAAATAAAATAAAAGTATAAAACAATTTCCCCATCCTATTCAGTTGTAAATAAGCGTAAAATGAAAACAATGATTTTTGAATGTTTAAATGTTTTGCAGCTAAAACTTAATTAAAATATTTAAGGGTGATCAATAGTTTTCTCAATAGCTTGGATTTGACAACGTTGGCCCTCCATTGTCTATTCAGTGGAAGACTTGATGACTTCCTCGTCAACTCGTCGAAAAACTGGATTTTTCATCGCATGTAACACTCCCGGGCTCAAGAATTCCACAGAACACGTAATGAGTGCAAAAGCAGGAGGTCGACATTATTATCAATATCTACAGGACCTGCACATCAGCAGGGAGAGCCCACAACATCTAATGATTTGGAAAGGGAGAAGAAATTATTGCGAATGGTTTGATTCATTAATCTTCTTCCAATAATTATCGTGATCTATAGACGCTCTCATTCCCAATGAAAAACAAAAATTTCTTCCTCTCTTGAGATGAATCCCAATCTGTTTCTTCAAGGGACTGTTTGTAACCTTTCAAAAAAAAAAATTAAATTCTTTTTTTAATTGTAGTTGTGAAATTTTCAGCTTGGCTGTAACTCTTTTGTTACTCATTGTATTATTTTTAACATTTTCCAGTTTGGTATATACACATACATAACTTTTCTTTTCTAGTTAGCCAAGTTTGTTTGGCACTAGGTTTTATATAAAATATCGATTATTATCAAGAAGAAGAAATTATTGATGATTTGGAAATTTCAAGTTTGTAGAAATCATTATAAAGAGAATATTTCTACCAAATTCATTACATTCTAGTAAAAACTTAGAAAACACAATGAAGTAGTATACAGAGAAAAAAAAAAGTATGTAGAGAGTACGTCAATTCTCAAAATAATAATAAAAATATTCAATGAAATTAATAAAAATTATAATTCCAATCAGGTTTAAATACCTCTCCATGGAAGAGCATAATCTACCATAGCAAGCCATATACTATATCACTTGAAAACACACCATGAATGATGCAAATCAGGGGACAGATGCAGATCAGTAGCGGGAGGATCAAATCGAGGAAGAACAGGGGATTAACAAGATTCCAAATATGGATACAATGGCTGGAGTATTGGAGAATAACCGTTACAATTGAGACAAATATGGACATCAAAACAAAGCTGAAATCTTGGAAGCTGACCATTATAAAGAAGTTTAATTCCATTAATTGTTGATTGCATTACTCATCTGAATTTTATTTAATTTCCTAATTTACTGCTTTCCTAGTTATGTTTAAACATTGTGAGTGGTCGTAACTATTTAAGGGACGATTGTAAGAGACAAAGCAGTTTTTTTCCAGTTCAGTATTTTTTTTCATTGAATAAATTCAGTGTGTATTGGAGAGATTCCAATAAATTGCAGAGTGATTCTGTACAAGCCTAGATTACATTTTTATTGAGATTTTGAATCTATTATTTACGGCATCAATTTGGTATCAGAGCGCTGTCATCTATGCCAGTAACAAGAAGTGGAACTTCTTACGCAATGGCTACTGCTCAAAACCGAACCAATCAAAGTCCAAACAACCAAACCCCAACCCATCCAAACCAGACCAGCCATAACCCAAACAACCCGCACCCTACAAACCAAGAACCAAACCACTCTACTTCTCTCCAACAAAATCCAAACACTCCAAACCCCAACACCCGAGATTCAGACCAGCCACAATTACAATATCAACTAGACCAGATTGCCATAGTTCTGGCACAAGTTATGCATCGATTGGATGTCATGGAGGAACGTCATACTAGGGAAGAGTATGATCTCTTCAATCGGACTGGACGCAGGGGAAGTCATGGAGCAGGAATGGAGCCTAATAATGCAGATAACATGCGTACGAATAATGCAGACAATATTCGTGCGAATGTAGAGGAAAATCTGGAGTATGAGGATTATGAACCTCGAATTCGTCAACCTAGACAACACATGCAAGGAGTGCATATAAATCAAGGGGCAGGGTATCAACCTATTGACGAACTGACCAAGAGAATGAAGATTGATGTTCCAGATTTTTGTGGAAAATTGGAACCTCATGCTTTTGAAGATTGGTTGACAGCAATTGAAGATTATTTCGATTGGTTTGCTGTTTCAGAGGAGAGGAAAGTACGTTATGTACGAATGAAATTACGAGGACATTCACGAGCTTGGTGGGGAAGTGTGGAAGAACAGTTGCGTCGCACTCGACGTCCCGCAGTGCATAATTGGGAAGAAATGAAGGAGCGACTTAAGGAGAAATATCTACCTATTGACTATGAGCAAATGATGTTTGAGGAAATGCTACAACTCAGACAAGGATCAATGACTGTCGATCAATTCACAGACCGTTTCCATGAACTAACTGTTCGCAGCAAGATTGTGGAGACGGAACAGCAGACATTGGCCCGTTATCGTACTGGATTACGAGAGGAACTACGGAGGGAGATGTGGACTGCTCGTTTAATCAACATAGAAGAGGCGTATCAGCTAGCGCTTCGCATCAAAAAGCAAAAAAAAACTGTTGTTGGAAGGAGAGGTATCACGACAGATTTGAGGCCGGAGATTATGACTACCAATGGGTTCCAGAAGACAACACTGCCAAGAAGTTCAGTTCAAAGTTTTAACAATGGAGGGTCAAAAGGGTTCGCGAGGACTACCAATGAAGGGCCACAATGCTATAAATGTAAAGGCTATGGACATTACGCTGTGGTATGTCCGACGAGAGATAAAAAAATAGCCTATATATGTGAGAAGGAGCTGCTCACAATGGAAGAGGAAGACACTGAAACAGGGGAGCTTAATGAAGACAGTGATAGTGAAGGAGAACACTTGAGTGCGTCAGCCTTACCCAGCTGTGTGATTAATAGAGTATTGACTGGAGAGAAGAGAGAAATCCAGGCCAATCCCGAATGGTTGCGTACCAACATTTTTCATACACGGATGGAGCATAATAATAGAGCATTAAATGTCATCATCGATAATGGGAGTGGGATGAACGTAGTGGCTGAGACTGCTGTCGAAAGATTGGGTTTGAAAACAGAGAAACACCCACAGCCATACCGAATCAGCTGGGTTAATGACACCAGTTCAGTATTGGTAAAGCAGCGATGTTTGGTGAAGTTTTCATTGGGAAAACATTATGTGGATGAGGCTTGGTGCGATGTCATCCCTATGACCGTATGTCACATGCTATTGGGACGACCGTGGCTCTATGATCGTAAGGTATTTTACGATGGTTTTACTAACACCTACTCTTTCAAATTCAAAGGCAGAAAACTGGTTCTGGACCCACTACATATATCTGAATTTAAGGCTGAAAAGGAAGCTTGGCCAGTCTTGACAATGAGACAATTCACTCGGGTCATGCAAGAAGATAAAATGGTATTCATGTTGATTTCACGAGAGAAGACAGAAGATGACAGCACCATCCCTATGGAACTATCGAATATATTGCAGAAATTCCAAGACGTCATGCCAGATGAGATACCAAGACAACTTCCACCGATGAGGGACATAGAACATGCAATTGATTTGGTGCCAGGGTCCTCATTGCCTAATATTCCCCATTACCGAATGAGTCCAACCGAAAATGAAGAGCTTAGTCGTCAAATTCAGGAATTACTTGACCGAGGTTTCATCCGAGAAAGTTGCAGCCCTTGCGCTGTCCCAGTACTGTTAACACCGAAGAAAGACGACAGCTGGAGAATGTGTGTTGACAGCCGCGCAATCAATAAAATTACTGTGAGGTATCGATTTCCCATTCCACGCCTCGATGATATGTTGGATTTATTGAATGGTTCTTCTGTATTTACTAAGTTAGACCTGCGAAGTGGATATCACCAAGTTCGGATACGATTGGGTGACGAATGGAAGACAGCATTCAAAACAAAGGATGGATTGTTTGAATGGTTAGTCATGCCTTTCGGCTTGACAAACGCCCCCAGCACATTCATGCGTGTTATGACGCAAGTGCTTAAACCTTTTTTGGGAAAATTCGTGGTTGTCTACTTCGATGACATACTGATTTTCAGCCAAGACCTGAAGGAACACATGAATCACGTTGAACAAGTGCTGTCAATATTGCAGGCTGAGAAACTTTTTGTTAATAAGGAGAAATGCGCATTCATGAAAGAGAGTGTGCGATTTCTGGGATTTGTCATCTCTAGCAAGGGAGTGGAGGTTGATTCTGCGAAGGTGCAAGCAGTCCAGACATGGCCACCACCACAGAATTTTTCTGACGTCAGGAGTTTCCACGGATTAGCGACGTTTTATCGTCGATTCATCCGAAATTTCAGCACCATAATGGCCCCAATTACTGAATGCCTCAAAGAAAAGAAATTTGTGTGGACCCCCACAGCAGACAAAGCATTCAATTTAATCAAGAAGAAGATAAGACAGGCTCCAATTCTCAAACTACCTGATTTCTCCAAGGTGTTTGAGGTAGCGTGTGATGCTTCACACGTAGGGATTGGAGGGGTTTTGAGTCAAGAGGAACATCCTATTGCTTTTTTCAGCGAAAAGCTCAACGAAACCCGTCGACGTTATTCAGTTTATGACATGGAGTTTTACGCGTTAATTCAAACGTTGAAACATTGGCGGCCGTATTTAATCCATAAAGAATTTATTCTTTATACCGACCATGACTCCTTGAAACATCTACGCTCCCAGAGTAAAATGAATTCACGACATGCCCGTTGGATGGATTACGTTCAACAATTTGAGTTCTTAATTAAGCACAAGGCCGGAGCACAAAACAAAGTAGCAGATGCGCTAAGTAGAAGGTCTCATATGTTACAAATTTCCTCTGTGACAGCCAATGGTTTTGACCATTTAAAGGAGGAGTATCCAGGTGATATGGATTTCGGCAAGATATGGAAGGAGTTAAGCAGTGCTGGTACCCAAACTCAAAATGATTATATGCTGCATAACGAGTTTTTATTTTTCAGGTCACGTCTGTGCATCCTCCGAGGATCCTTTCAGGAATTCCTCATCTCAGAGCTCCATGGAGGCGGATTAGCAGGACATTTCGGACATGACAAGACTTATGCTCTTGTAGCTGATCGATTTTATTGGCCACGGATGCGTAAGGATGTGCATACCGTTGTAGACAGGTGCAGAGTTTGTCAACTAAACAAGGGAACTAAGCACCAGGCGGGTCTCTACACACCATTGCCCATTCCGGACAAACCATGGCAACACATCAGTATGGATTTTGTCCTTGGCTTACCAAGGACCCTTCGACAACATGATTCCATTATGGTGGTAGTGGATCGTTTCTCCAAAATGTCTCATTTTATTCCATGTCACAAGACTTTCGACGCATCCAAGACAGCAGCTCTTTTCATGAAAGAAATTATTCGTCTACATGGTATACCACAATCCATTGTTTCGGATCGTGATGTGAAATTTGTCAGCTATTTCTGGAAAACTTTGTGGGCAAAAATGGGGACAAAATTACAATTTTCAAGTGCCTTTCACCCCCAAACAGACGGCCAGACAGAGGTGACCAATCGAAGCTTAGGCAATCTACTACGCTGCCTTGTAGCAGATCATACTACCAGCTGGGATTTGATTCTACCACATGCTGAATTTTCGTTTAATAATTCAGTCAATAGATCAACAGGTTGTGCCCCATTTGAAGTGGTTTACGGGATTCGTCCGAACACCCCACTGGATGTAAACTGCCTTCCATTACCACCTAGACCCAGCGAAGCTGCTTTGGATTTTTCCAGCTACATGAGTAAGCTACACGAAGAGTGCAAGCGACGACTAGCAATCAGTGCAAATTCTTATGCCAAAGCAGCCAATTCACATCGTAAGGATCGTCAATTTAATGAAGGGGACATGGTGCTTGTTCGTCTTAAACCAGAGCGTTTTCCACCAGGCAGTTTTACCAAGCTCCATGCACGAAGAGCAGGTCCTTTTAAAATAATTAAGAAGCTGGGTAGTAATGCTTATGTGGTGGGATTACCAGCTGAGTTTAACATTAGCCATGTGTTCAACATTGAGGATATTACTGCATTCAAAGGGGACCTTTCTACAACACCAACTCAGGATATACAACCAGCCATGCCGCTGCCAGAAAATACATCACCACGGGATGAAGTGGCTGCCATTCTGGATCACCAATTTGTCTCAACACGACGAGGGGGCTATTACAAATTTTTAGTCCAGTGGAAAAATCGTCCTCAGTCAGAGTCAGTTTGGTTACAAGCTTCAGAACTACAACGACTACATCCCCATCTCTTTACCACTTACCTCCATCATAACTTGCCGGAGTCAAGTTCTTTGGGAGAGCCGGCAATTGATGCAAATCAGGGGGCAGATGCAGATCATGAGCGGGAGGATCAAATCGAGGCAGGACAGGGGATTAACAAGATTCCAAATATGGATACAATGGCTGGAGTCTTGGAGAATGACCGTTACAATTGAGACAGATATGGACATCAAAACAAAGCTGAAGTCTTGGAGTTTAATTCCATTAATTGTTGATTGCATTACTTATCTGAATTTTATTTAATTTCCTAATTTACTGCTTTCCTAGTTATGTTTAAACATTGTGAGTGGTCGTAACTATTTAAGGGACGATTGTAAGGGACAAAGCAGTTTTGCTCAGTTCAGTATTTTTTTTCATTGAATAAATTCAGTGTGTTTTGGAGTGATTCCAATAAATTGCAGAGTGATTCTGTACAAGCCTAGATTACATTTTTATTCAGATTTTGAATCTGTAATTTACGGCACCAATGAAGTCCTTGCAAAACAACCCATTCTTCTCAATGTTTCTCCCCATCCTGTTTTTGCTCCCTCACATATTCAACTTATTTTCCATGTTTGCTGTAACTAGCGTAAAATTCATAACCGTATAAGTGTACTGATCGGGATAATTATATTCGTACGTATGTATATAGTATATAGGGTACGTACGTGACAATCTGTAACCAGGTAAAAATATGTACTAGAATATATGGTATGTACGTAATTGGTGTTTATGTACGTGAATGTTGGGATTAAATAATGTACGTAAAAAAAAAAAATTTAGGAAAAAAAATAATAATTTTAGATGAATTAATTAGTAAATCCTTTGTATATGTAATAAGTATAAATTATAGTATGTAAAATGATGATAGCCAAAAATAACAATAATAATAATAATAATAAAACAATATATATACCTAAATGAATTGCCTTGAAATTCATCATAATTTAAGCCTAATTTAACTTGCATTTCACCATAACTCATTGACACATGGCATAAGCATGAAATGTAAAAGATATTTAAATAAGGCAAATATGTGGGAGAAGGAGACATTTTTTGTTATCTCCCGTAACCCTACAAGAAAGAAAAAAAAAAAAGAGTGAAAGAGAAGGGAAAAAGGGAAGAAGAAGAAAGGAAAAGCTAAAAAGATTTTGGGGAAAACTTAATCTATGTAAGTAGGTTTCATTTATTTTTGTTTGTATATGCTTGCTTTCCATTTTTTTTGTGAGTTGTTTAATTAATTTCAAATGTGATTATGATGGTTTTGTAATGAGTTTGACTCTTGATGTTGATGATGGATGGTTAAGCATGCATGATGAAAAGTGTGCTTGGTGTGAAAATTCTGAATTTCTTTTAGGGATGGAAAAACCCGAATTTGAGGTGGATTATTTCGGGATCTTGGAGTGAGTTTTAGGAAAAATGAAAAGCATGAAAGTTGTGGATATATATGTCTACTACATCCCTGTGAAATTTCATAATTTTTAGAAAAATATACAGGTAGTTATGACTGATATGGCGTGGGTTGCTCAAATGGATACCTGCTGGAAAAATATTTCCTGTCCGAAATTTTGTGTGAATTATTTCGGGATCTTGGAGTGAGTTTTAGGAAAATTTCAAAGAATGAAAGTTGTGTATATATATGTCTACTACATCCCTGTGAAATTTCATAATTTTTAGAAAAATATACATGTAGTTATGACTGATATGGAGTGAGTTGCTCAAATGGATACCTGCTGGAAAAATATTTCTGTCCGAAATTTTGTGTGAATTATTTCGGGATCTTGGAGTGAGTTTTAGGAAAATTTCAAACAATGAAAGTTGTGTATATATATGTCTACTACATTCCTGTGAAATTTAGTAATTTTTAGAAAAATATACATGGAGTTATGACTGATATAACGTGGGTTGCTCAAATGGATACCTGCTGGAAAAAATATTTTCCATCCGAAATTGTGTGTGAGTTATTTCGAGATCTTAGAGTGATTGTTAGGAAAAATACAAAGAAGAAAAGTTGTTGACCTATATGTCTACTATTTCTCCTTAAAATTTCGTAATTTTTAGATATATATTTATAAAATTAAGTGGGCTTAGATTTAGATGAATGTGGGCATGAAATAAACCCATGGACTTAACCTAAAACATATGGGCTTGAAGAAAAAAAAAATGTGTGGATTCTATTAAATGGACTTAAGTTAAAACAAGATGGACTTAAACTTATAACTAAGGTGGACTTAGATCAAAACAAATGGATTTGGGCTTGGGTTAAAAGAAATGAGTTTAAACTAAGATAAAGTTAATAAACTTGGATCAAGCTAATGGGCCTAGAATAAACTAAATGGACTTGGGCTACAAGTAAAAAGCTTGGTTTGAAAAATAGATGGGCTAAGATTAAAAGAAATGAGCTTTGACAAAATAAATAAATAAATTTATTCTTTTAATAAGGGAAATATTTAAATCTTAATATTAATGGAATTAATGAACAATATTAATGAGCGGAGGTTGTGTTCCCGCTATGAGTACCATGATTGGTATGTGAACGATGGAGGAATCCCGAGTGTGAGTTGGACCGTGAGAATGGTTTGAGAAATACGAATTGGTACCTGAGTTGTTTGAATGTGATTAAACATGTCATCACGTGCATCACGTGCATTGGGGGGAATTAATTTGAGAGAAATCATTGAGTCTTGAATTGACACGGTTTGATAACCGAATTGAGTGGAATGGGTAACAGCAAGGAATCCATAGTGCGAGCTCTATTTACTAACACCGTTAAGCGAGGGATAATTCCGCTAACCGTGTGCTACAACGAGGGATAATGCCGTTGCGAGCAGTAGGTGATATTGAGATCACTGAGAGAAAGTAATAGAGCAGTAGGTGATAACATGATCACCGAGTGATAGTGCGCACGGACTTGCATATACCTAGGGTACCCGGATTAAAATAGATGAAAATGTGGGAAACACAAAAGCATTGCATATCACGTGCATCACCCTACTTACTGAGCTTTGGCTCATTCTGTTATTGTATTTGTGTGTTGTTCAGGCAAGGGTAAGGTTAAGCTGATCGGGGATGCTACCGGTTCTCGCTAAAAGAGGCTCATGTGTCACTGATAAAAATTAGGAATATCTTTTGTGGAAAAAAAAAATACGAGCCTAATTTGTAAATTAAATATCTAGGCATTTTGAGTATTTTGTAAATTATAGAATTGTTCTAAGGATGTTGTAAATTATCCCGTACGTTTTCAACAGTGTAGTTATCTATGTATTTTGTTGTTTATGATGGAGGAAATAGGGGACTTAGTCCCAACAGTGTGGCGAACCTGGTCACGCCAGTTAGGTAACTAGCAAGGGAGCTGGGGGCGTCACATTTGCTTTTGCTGAACAAACTCCCCCTACAACTTCACTATTTGGTAATACTACAGAAGCTAAGGCTCTTCTCAAATGGAAAGCTAGTCTTGACAACCAAAGCCAATCTCTCCTTTCTTCTTGGGCGGGCACCAGTCCATGCATTAACTGGACTGGAATCACTTGTGACAATTTTGGAAGCGTCACCAATTTGAGCCTTGCAGACTTTGGTTTGAGAGGTACCCTCTATGATTTCAACTTCTCGTTCTTCCCCAATCTTTTTATTCTTCGTATTCGGAATAATTCTCTTTCTGGAACAATCCCACATGAAATTGGAAAGTTGATGTCTCTTTTTTTTATTTCATTAGCTCAAAATAACCTCATTGGTTTGATTCCCTCCTCTATTGGAAACTTGACAAACCTATCCATACTCTTACTTTGAGGTAATAAACTGTCTGGTTCCATTCCTCAAGAAATTGGGTTATTAGAGTATCTCAATGAACTTCACTTGTCAATGAACGTGTTAATTGGTAGAATCCCTTATTCCATTGGAAACTTGAAGAACTTACTTGCCCTTTACCTTTTCCAAAACCAACTCTCTGGTCCCATCCCTTCTTTTGTTGGGAATATGACCATGCTCACTACTGTAGCACTACAAGAAAATAAACTCACCGCTGTGATACCCTCCTCTGTTGGAAACTTGAGAAACTTATCCATACTTAATCTTTATGGCAATGTTTTAACTGGTGGAATCCCTAGTTCAATTGGGAACATGACAATGCTCACTCAATTTTCTCTAAGTCAAAACAATTTTTCTGGACGTGTTCATTCAGAAATAGGACAACTTGGATCCCTTGTGGATTTGAGATTATTTGACAACAAACTTCACGGCCCATTGCCCTTAGAGATGAACAATCTCACCCATTTGAATAGTTTGTATTTGGCTATCAATGAATTCACGGGTCAATTGCCACAAGAGTTATTTGAGGGAGGAGTATTGGTAAACTTTTCTGTTGCCTACAACTATTTCTCGGGTTGAATCCTGAAAAGTTTGAAAAACTGTACTAGTTTATACCGTGCAAGACTTGACTGGAATCAATTAACATGAAATATTTGTGAGGTTTTGGGTGTCTATCCACATCTGGATTATATTGATTTGAGTTACAATCATTTTTATGGTGAGCTTTCTTCAAAATGAGGAGGCTGGCGTGACATGACAAGCCTTAAAATCTCAAACAATAATATTTCCGGTGAGATACCACCAGAGCTTGGGAAGGCTACTCAATTACACTTGATTGATCTGTCATCAAATCAATTAGAAGGAACTATCCCAAGAGAATTATTGGGGTTGAAGTTGTTGTACAAGCTTACTCTTAACAACAATCATCTTTCAGGTGCCATTCCACCAGACATTAAGATGCTTTCCAAACTTAAAACGCTTGATTTAGCATCTAATGATCTAAGTGGATTGATTCCAAAACAACTATGTGAGTGCTCAAATTTATTGCTGTTGAACCTAAGCAATAATAAATTTACAGAAAGCATTCCACTAGAGATAGGACATCTCAATTCTCTTCAAGATCTTGATCTTAGCTGTAATTTCCTGACTCCAGTGATACCAAGGCAACTTGGGCAATTGCAAAGGCTGGAATGTTTCTCACAACATGCTCTCTGGACTTATTCCGAGCACTTTCAATGACATGTTAAGCTTAACAACTGTGGATATATCATCCAATAAGCTACAAGGCCCTGTTCCCGATACCAAAGCCTTCCACAACGCTTCATTTGAGGCATTAAGGGATAATATGGGTATATGTGGCAAGGCTAGTGGTCTAAAGCCATGTAATCTTCCAGAAAACAGCAAAACCGTTAAGCGAAAGAGCAACAAACTTGTGATTTTGATTGGACTCTCTCTTTTAGGATGTTTCCTTTTAGTGTTTGCTGTGACTGGGGCTTTATTCATTCTCTTCAAAAGAGCTAGAAAGAGAAAAGCTGAGGCAGAAAATGAACGAGATCGAAACATATTCTCGATATTGGGCCATGACGGGAAGAAGTTGTATGAGAATATTGTTGAAGCTACCGAGGAATTCAACTCCAACTACTGCATTGGTGAAGGAGGATATGGAACTGTTTATAAAGCTGTGATGCCAGCAGAACAGGTGGTTGCTGTGAAGAAACTTCACCGGTTTCAAACAGACAACTTGCCCGATTTCAAAGCTTTTGAAAAGGAAGTTTGTGTGTTGGCAAATATTCGACATCGAAATATTGTGAAAATGTATGGATTTTGCTCACATGCAAAGCATTCTTTTTTGGTTTACGAGTTCATTGAAAAAGGAAGCTTGAGAAAGATTATAACCAGCGAGGAACAAGCAATCGAGTTCGATTGGATAAAAAGGCTGAATGTTGTAAAAGGGGTGGCTGGAGCTTTATCATATCTACACCATTCTTGTTGTCCTCCAATCATTCATCGAGACATTACCAGCAATAATATCCTTCTTGATTTGGAATACGAGGCACACGTCTCTGACTTCGGCACATCGAGACTTTTGATGCCTGACTCATCTAATTGGACTGCATTTGCAGGTACTTTTGGATATACTGCTCCAGGTGCGTGGCTTCGTTTCAACATCAAGTTACTAGTACTGTGTAGTAGTGACTAATAGTGTTTTTTTAGCTTTTATTATAATCTTTTCTTTCTACTATTTGATAAAAACAAAGCATGATCATTGTTTTTTAATTTGTTTTCGGCAGAGCTAGCTTACACAATGAAAGTGACTGAGAAATGTGATGTCTATAGCTTTGGAGTGGTAACAATGGAAGTGATGATAGGTAGGCACCCATGCGATCTCATTTCAACACTCTTATCACCAGATTCTTCTTCATCATCGTCGATGCCACCGATTGCTCAGCATACACTATTAAAGGATGTGTTAGACCAACGCATTTCGCTTCCTAGAACAGGAGCAGCAAATGGCGTTGTCCATATGATGAAAATTGCAATTGCATGCTTGCATCCAAATCCCCAGTCTCGGCCTACAATGGAAAAAATCTCTTTGGAGCTCACAACCAAGTGGCCTCCACTGCCGAAGGCATTTTGCACCATAATTTTGGGAGATCTCTTCTAAATTAGTTAATATCAAGAAACCATTTTATGTATAAATTTAATTTATATCATATTTTAATCGTTAAAGCGGTCAACTGATCAGTCATTTGTAGGGTTTGGCTACTTCTCTTCAGATATTTGTTTCAGCAATAAATATTGTAATATGATTCTGCTCATCAAACTTTATTTGTATGCTATCTAATTCTTCTAACACAGTGTGACTGCTTGTGACAATTTTTTGACGGGTTGCTCAAACATTAATATTCACAGCTAATTGTGATACACAGTTGCTCTCATTCCCTATCCTTATAGAGAATTTTTTCAGAAGAACATAGCGATCGACAAAGGCTGTTCATGATCATTATCACCAGGATTGAAGCTTCAATAATATCGTTTTGTGGCATCATGTTTAAATGGGTACGTTCATTTCATTAATATACCCTTTAAAATATACGTTCTCTATGAAATTATTTCTTAAAAAACTCTTTAATTCATTTGTCCATAGAGTCCTTGTGGTCACATCAGCGAATAAAACTAGCATGAAATGCCTTACTTATTTTGTTAAGTATTCTTTCTAAAGTATAAGAATTCATGAATCAACAACAATTTCTTTTCATGATTCAACTTAGCATTGTTCAACTATCTTTTTTGTATTAAAGTAGTGATAAAAATAAAATAAAAGTATAAAACAATTTTCCCTTCCTATTCAGCGATTTTGAATCTTTAAATGTTTTGCAGCTACAACTTGTTTAAGGGTGATCGATAGTTTTCTCGTCAACTCGTAGAAAAACTGGATTTTTCATCGTATTTAACACTCCCCTGCTCAGAAAAACTGAATAATAAAACCTTTAAAAACACAACATGCATGACAGTAATAGATGGCAGCTTTATTTTAAAATTAAGTCTCTAATATTAATTCAAACCTAAAATTAATATATTTATTACACATTATAAAACAAAAACACACTTAACTTACATAGAAAAAACCACATACATGTAGAGCTTCACTATATCGTATGAAATGAAACAAAAAAATAAACACGTATTGATCATGGATTAAGGAGTGTCGGAGACCACTGTAAAAATATTTTTGAAAAAAATTGAATTTTTTTTAAATATTATTTTTATATCATTTTAATATAATGATATCAAAAATATAATTTTAATGAATTTTTTAACAAAAAATAATTTTAAAAAGACTTTCAAACAAAGACTAAAAACGTTAACGATCAATTCAAGGATGGCAACAGCTACTGTTGTGGTGTCTTTCCTCTGAATTTCCAAAAAGATCATTGCATGCATCACAATCCAGATTATTTACCCCCACCGTAAAATAAAATATGGAATGGAAGGTGATTAATGAAATCACATACAAAATATGGCATGTGCCTACAGCCAATGAAACATTTACTATTGGTGTCATTAACCTCAAACTAAAACTCAATTCTAAATTGATCCCCAAAACTCTCTTTCTCTTTTGATTGGATCCCCATCCTATCTAAAATGTTCAATTAATTATCAAAATAACTAAATTAATTGGCACATTGAAACAAGTTACGATATTTGTTTAATCATTTAGTTATTGGCTACATGTTCTAGTTTTGTGGCTAATACGTGGGAGAGTAGAGGTCGTATTGAAGCAAAATATTTCGCGTTTAAGAGATAATATGAAATAATATTGTAAAAAGAAAGAAAAAAGTCCAGCATGCAACCCAACTATGACCCATGCGCCTAGGTGTTTTATAATATGAAATATTTTTTTTTGTGTTTTTTCTATTTTATTTTTAATGTGAGTTGTCTTTATTTAATTTATAATTTAATTGGTCTTGTATTGTTTTTTTCTTTTAAAAAATCTATTATTTAATGTTGAGTTTATATTAAATTTTCTCGTTAAGAATTGTTGTGATAGTAAGTTCATTTTTGTATTATTTTTACTATATAATAAAAAATACATTTATTTTTCAAATACAATCTTTAATATAGAATTTTTATTTGATTTTGTTTTTCAGTATTAATTGGGATGATATTTTTTTAACTTACCTAGTGAACAAGCTTATATCAAGACAAATTTTATATAATTTAATTCGAGACCTACACTAAACAAAGAGTTAGATTAAGATTTTTTAAATTTTAACTATTGTACTAAGCCTTATAACAATACCGAAAACATTTTGATAATCTATATATTATTTTTTAAGATTTTAAAAAAATTGGATCCACGGGCTATAACCTTCTATATTCTTCACAAAAGAATGATATTTTTTATTTGGATAAAGAGAACATAGTATTTGCGCTTGAGTATGATTAAAGTTGTTTTTAAAGTATTTTTCTATTTAAAAATATATTAAAATAATATTTTTTTTATTTTATTTTTAAAAAAATATTTTTGATATCAGCACATGAAAATGATCTATAATTATCAAAAAATTTAATTTAAAATAAAAAATTTTTAATTTTTTTTTCAAAAATATTTTTAAAATATAATATCTAACAAGATTGTAATAGATAATTTATTATAAATTGGAAACTCAAAGGGCAAAACCATAACATAAGAACCCAATTGAGGATTGTTATTTGGGTTGAGTCACATGACACTTGTACAATATTGCCCTTCGCATATTCTACTTCTTTATTATTAGTATTTGGGAGGGGGTAATGGGACTTTTCCTTTTTATTTTTTTTATTTTCTAAACAAGTGAAATGGTCAATATATACAAGCAATTAGTGGTTAGTGTTAGATTAAGGGTCACTTTAACCACCATATAAAATTGAGGGACTAAATGAAACCTCGAAATATTGGGCCAGCCAAATGTCCCCAAGAGTTGCAAATCTGAGTAACAGATTTTGTTGATTTAATATTGATTAATGTAATCATTATTAGTAAAATAATAAAAATGATACAAGCAATAGATTCAAAAGATTATGAATTAGGCCACAACAAAGACAAAATTCATTATAGACATCACCAGCAAGCCATGGCTCAAAATCCATAACCCTTGAGCTCCTCTTCAAGCCAAAATCTTGATTCTTGCATCAATTCAGGACTCAATCTAAACATCAAAACACAAAACTCCATCTAATTCAAAACCCCATCACCATCAAGATCACCTTCTTTAACCATACCAGCAAGCTCATCCTCACTCAAATCTTGTAAGCCCAAGAAAGCTGCATTCTTTCTCAAACTCTCCATCGTAATAACCCCTCTATCTTTATCCATCAACAGCTGAGACCTATTACACAGCTCATTTATTAACCCTTCCCCACCTAGCTTGTTTGCCATTACAGGCAACAAGTCTTCGAAATCTGCTCTTTTATCAACTCCTGCCATTCTTGATCAAGCGATTATTACTTGTCAGAAGTAGCAAATTTCACTGTCCTGGCTGCATTGTCTGAATTGCTTGATTACAAAGAAATCTAGCAATAAATCACTTAAAATGTTATTGTCAATATACCTGAAATGAAATTGACCGGTTTGGGATGCCACCGAAAGGACATAATACAAAGACACCTTTTCTTCCTATCTCTTGCAGAACTGCAGGTTGAATGTGTTGTAAAATTGAAAAAAACTCTGTTACCAATTGTTGGAATTTAGAAGTGCCCACTATTTCAATTGAAAAGTTTTAGCCCTTAGCTAAGAACTAAGAACAAAGAACAAAGAACAAGTAATTGTAGAGATCAAGGGGTAAAATCCAAGATCTATTTTTTATTTCCATCCCTCTAATTGTATTTATAGATGAAATCAAAGTATTACAAGAATTCTAATCAAACACAAACTCTTAAACTAATCTTATCATAGATAAGATTTAAACTAGAAGTAGAAAACAATCAAAACACATCACTAAATGATGGAATTGAATGACTAACATTAATAAAAAAAAACTCATCACTAATTTGTAGCAGAATTGGAACCAAATTCTTCAACATAATATGGCCAGCATTGCATTCATCGAGTGAGCTACAGAGTGGCTCAGATGATGCAGTCCACCTGATTTCAATTTCAGCAAATCCTGTATCCCATCCACTAGATTTGCTACGGTTAGCATCGCATCTTCCAATTACATTAAATGGCCAGGACTAGTTGCGTTGCGTACTGTATCCCATCGACTCGGTAGCCTTACAATCTTCATCTCCAACTCGTATTGAAAACTTTTGCAATTCTTCATCAATTCGAGGTAGACGGTAGTTTTTACCACCAGGCTATTGGGGAAAATTGCACACAATCAGCATAGGCAAATCTCAACAGCCTCTTTCCATCTTTAGCATTCTAGCCGTTACAACAAAACTACCATTTTCTGTACAAATCATACTCTTTATTGTACATCAATCTCAGCATTAATTTGGAAAATGTTACTGCCCAGAATAGGACCTAATTCTTGTATAAATACATATCAATTCTCATCAATAATACTATGGTATTTTTCATTGAAATCCTGTGCAATACAAAATCCTATATGGTATCAGAGCTTATCTCCCATGAGCACTAAGATCCTTCTCCTTTTTTTTTCCCCTCAAACACAATGGCTTCTTCTACAGAGCAAACCGCAGCAGCACCCACAATTCCCCAACCTACCTCTTCAATTTCCCAACTTACATCTTCCCCTGACAATGCTCTTATTGCCCTCAATATTACCTCACAGATCAATGAGAAACTAAAACCATCCACATTCCCTCAATAGAGAGCACAATTTGAAGCACTCCTCATAGGCTATGACCTCCTTGACTATGTTCAAGGTGTGTCCCAGTGCCCCTCACCAGAGGGCACCTCTAGCACTGAGTTAAACAAAACTCACTGGGTTCGGCAGGACAAACTCATCCTAAGTTCCATTTTGGCCTCAACATCCACAACCATCACTCCCCTCATTGCCACTGCCGAAACCTCCCATGAAGCTTGGGAGAGGCTGCATCACATGTATGCTAGCAAATCAAGAACCAGAGCTATACAATTAAAGGAAGAACTTACCTTAATCCAACGGAAAAACCGATCTGTCCCTGACTACCTGCACGCCGTGAAGGCTCTTGCAGATGAAATTGCCCTAATTGATCATCCAATCTCCGATGATGATCTCACCCTTTATATACTTAATGGTTTGGGTTCTGATTTCAGGGATATTGTTACCTCCATTCGTGCGCGGCCAACATCTCTGGCCTTTGAAGAGCTGCACGACCTCCTTGTTGGTCACAACAACTATCTCCGGCGACTGGACTCCACCACTCACCCGCTCCTTGCTTCTGCAAATTATTCCCATCGTCACCGACAACCCACATTTAACTCAAGTGGGTCTTCAAGGAGGAGTAATTATAGGCCGAATGGGCCTCCCCAGCACACAGGCCCACCCAGCCAACAGGCCCCCTGGCCCATTTAAAACCCACCGATAGTACACCTCTGTTCAGCCCAGCCAGGGACGATTCAATCCAAAATGCCAATTCTGCGACCAAATGGGTCACACCGCAAAGTCTTGTCCTCAACTTTGCCAGACTGAAATTACAGCCAACTGTGCAAATACCACTAATGCACAAAATCAAAAATGGCTCCTTGACTCCGCTGCCTCACATAACATTACCAGTGACTTGGCAAATTTATCCATCCATTCTGAATATGATGGTACTGATGAAGTTGTCATTGGTGATGGGACAGGTTTGACCGTCTCACATGTTGAATCCTTGACCTTAGATTCACCATTGCGGAAATTTATTCTTAACAATACTCTTTGTGTTCCTAATATTTCCAAAAATTTAATTTCTGTTCATCATTTTACTCCTCAAAATAATGTTTTTGTTGAACTTCACCCATCTTATTTTCTTGTGAAGGACCAAGCTTCGAGGGTGATTTTACTAAAAGGTGCATGTGAGGATGGTGTATATCAGTTCCTGAATTCACTGGTGGGCTCATCTTCCAAATTTGTTGCAAATCTACATGAACGTACTTCTCTTGATGGCTGGCACAAACGGCTTGGACACCCGTCCTCAAAAATTGTTACCAATCTTGTCAATTTTTTTTCTTTACCCACCAAAAAAACAAACAAAACAACAAAGCACCTTAATTCCTTATGTTCATCTTGTTCCATTAATAAAGCCCATAAACTTCCATTTTGGCCCACAAGTATTCAGAGTCATGCACCACTTGAAGTTATTTACACTGATGTATGGGGTCCCGCTCATTGTCCCGGTCTAGATGGTTCTCGGTACTACTTAATACTTGTAGATCACTACACCAAATACATATGGTTCTATCCCATTGAAGCCAAATCTTGTGTCAAAACCATTTTTCCTCAATTTAAATCACTTGTCGAAAACCGGTTTCAAACAAAAATAAAAAGCATTTATTCTGACAACGGTGGAGAATTCATCAGTCTCAAACCATTTTTCTCCACTCATGGGATCAGTCATTACACCACTGCTCCCCACACCCTCCAACAAAATGGTGTCTCTGAACGCCGCCACCATCACTTAGTTGAAACTGGGCTCACCTTGCTCACCGATGCAAAATTACCCCTCTCATATTGGCCTCATGCTTTTCATACAGCCACCTACTTAATAAATCGTCAACCGACAACTCTCCTCCATAACAAATCACAATTTGAGGCCCTTTTTGGACAAAGACCCAACTACCTAAAATTAAAAACATTTGGATGTATTTGTTATCCCTTAACCCGACCCTACAACACCCATAAACTTCATCCCAAATCTGCACCATGCGTCTTTATTGGGTACTCATTAACCCAAAACGCATACATGTGCTTAGAGCCCAAAACCAAAAAGATTTACCTCTCTCGGCACGTTCTATTTGACGAATCACAAACCCTAGCTGACATCGATTCGACCTCTCCATCCTCTACATCACCTTCCCCGATTGATTGTCCCTTCATCACTGTTCCCCTGCCTCCGCCGACTGAACCAGTGACTTCGGGACCTGCTACAACCGTGCTCTCATTACCTCCAGGTAACTATGCTTCTCTTCCCTCTCCAATTTCTTCAAATTGGTTCAATTTATCTGGTTCTTTACACCCAAATTCATGCTCATTTGCATTTCACGTTGACCCTAGTCATTCATCTCACTCTCACTCACAATCACAGCACGTAGTCACAGCGTCATCACCTTCCCATCAACATACCCCCCCCTCTGCACCCCCAAACATCTCATCGACACCAACACACAGAACACACACCATGACAACACGCTCAATGAACAACATCTATAAACCCAAACAAATGCATGCCATGACTAAGCATCCCCTACCCCATAGTTTAGAACCAACATGTGTAAGCTAAGCCGTCTCTGAACCAAGATGGCGTGCTGCCATGTCTGATGAGCTCACAGCTCTCATGAAACATGGCACCTGGGAACTGGTCCCCCCACCAGACAATTGTAGCCCTATAAGCTGTAAATGGGTCTTCCGTGTTGAAAGAAATGCAAATGGTTCCATTGACCGTTTTAAAGCCAGACTAGTTGCAAAAGGGTTTCTCCAAAGACCCGGAATTGATTATACTGAAACGTTTAGCCCTGTGGTTAAACCGGCTATGATTCGGATAATCCTCACCCTAGCCATTATCCATGGCTGGCCCTTAAGGCAAATGGATGTTCACAATGCTTTTTTGCATGGGGAACTTAATGAGACTGTTTACATGAGTCAACCCCCAGGGTTTAAGGACCCTTCAAAACCAGATCATGTCTGTAGGCTGAGAAAAGCCATCTATGGCCTTAAACAGGCCTCTAGGGCTTGGTATTCAACACTGAAAAATGCTCTTCTCACCTTTGGTTTTATCATTTCCAGAGCTGATTCCTCTTTATTTATCTATCGTAATGCTAATACTGTCTGCTATTTACTTGTTTATGTGGATGATCTTGTGATCACTGGGAATGATTTAACTTTTGTCGGTTCCATTGTTCGGCAGCTTAGCTCTAGGTTTTTATTAAAGGATATGGGTACACTTCATTATTTTCTAGGGGTAGAAGTTCTTCCCACTTGTGCAGGTATTTTTTTATCACAGCATCAATACATCCGCAATCTGCTCTCCAAAACCAATATGACTGGAGCTAAGGATGTCTCAACACCATTATCCACCAGTACACCTCTGAAGTTGGCTGATGGCACTGCTGCCTTTGACAGCACCGAGTTCCGACGGGTACTTGGGAGTCTTCAATATCTCTCACTTACCCGTCCTGACATCTCCTTTGTTGTTAACAAACTGTCTCAGTTCATGCACAAGCCCACACATTCGCACTGGACTACTGTCAAACGACTCATTCGGTATCTGAAGCACACCATCTTCCATGGTATTCACATCAAGAAGAACACCCCCTGGACACTCAACACCTATTCGGATGCTGACTAGGCTGGAAATATTGATGACCGCACCTCTACTTTAGCCTACATTAGCTTCATTGGTCAAACCCCGGTATCCTGAAGCTCTAAGAAACTGAAAGCCATTGCACGATCCTCCACCGAAGCTGAATACAGGTCACTCGCCAATGCTGCCTCCGAATCAATATGGATAACAAACCTCCTCACCGAACTTGGTTATCCCCTTAAGGCTCCTCCTTCCTTATTGTGTGATAATCTTGGTGCCACCCATCTCAGCTACAATCCGGTTGATCACTCCCGAATGAAGCACATACAAATTGATCTTCACTATGTTCGGGATTTGGTTCAAAAAGGCACTCTCCAAGTTCAACATGTTCACACTGCGGATCAACTTGCAGATCTATTGACTAAGCCGCTGTCCCAACAACGCACTGCAGTTTTATGTTCCAAGATTGGCCTTACTGAAGGAAGCCCTATCTTGAGGGGGCGTATTGGGGAAAACTGCACACAATCAGCATAGGCAAATCTCAACAGCTTCTTTCCATCTTTAGCATTCTAGCCATTACAACAAAACTTCCATTATCTGTACAAATCATACTCTTTATTGTACATCAATCTCAGCATTAATTTGACAAATGTTACTGCCCAGAATAGGACCTAACTCTTGTATAAATACAGATCAATTCTCATCAATAATACTATGGTATTTTTCATTGAAATCCTGTGCAATACAAAATCCTATACAGGCACCTCAAAGAGAAGCTGGCCACTGGAATCATCACAGTGCAAGCTGTAGTACATTTTATCACCACAGTTTGGTCCAGTGCTGAGCGGGTAGGGGACTATGGTTGTGCCGCAAATCTCACACTTTCCTTTCACCAAAGCTGAAAGAGTGCAATGTCTACATGTCAAAGTTCATGCAATTTAAAATTGTTTTTCCTTACGGGTCAGTCGCCTGATTTGAATATCAGAGTCTCATGATATTCGTGTTAGAATATTTGGTGTAAAAGCACGAAATCGTTTTCTTCAGAACAATTTCAACCAAGGAGATTGCGAGTCGAATTTTTCCATCAAAACTATTTTTTCTCACTTTGTGATCTTCATGAAAGTTGTAGTATTACATGAGTATATGAACTTGATGTTTTGAATGGACCAAATTTGGATATCAGAATCGTAAAAGCTTGAAATCATTTTCTTCATAACAGTTTCGACCAAGGAGATTGTGGGTCGAATTTTTCCATCAAAACTATTTTTCTCACTTTGTGATTTTCATGAAAGTTGTAGTACTACATGAGTATATGAACTTGATGTTTTGAATGGACCAATTTGGATATCAAAATCATAAGATATCTCTGTTTTAATGTTTAGTATAAAAGAAGAAAATCCTGACACGAGGATGATTCTGACCCGAGATTTGCAGGTTTTATTCGGGAAAGCAAGTTTAATGTTTCAAGTATTTTTGGGATAAATAGAGAAAAATTTTAAAATTTGAGAAAAGTTAATTAGTCTCGTTGGAAAAGAGGGGCGGATGGTTTAATAAACGTCACAATAATTTTTGTTGTTTGACTGTCACGTGGGGTTATATTTATTTATTTTTTTCACAAGAATCAGCAACGTTTGTTTTACTACTACTATTATTTTTTTACTATAAGTTTACAATTAGATAAATCGCTCAGAATTTGCACTAAAAAAATTATTAGGCCGCGGCGGCGAAAATCTTCTTCTTCAAAAACAGTTTTGACCAAGCGGATTGCATGTCAATTTCAGCCATCAAAACAATTTTTTATCACTTCAAGTCCTTCATTAAAGTTGTAATCCTGCATGTGTAGATGTATTTAGGTTTTTTAATTGCCTAATTTGAATATCATAATCGCAAGATATTCACGTTAGAATATCTGGTGTAAGCAGAAAAATCCCTAGTTCTTCGAGACAGTGCTGACCAAGCAGATTGCAGGTCAATTTTGTATATCGAAATGATTTTATCTCACCTTTTGTTCTGCATGAAAGTTGTATTACTGCATGAGTATATAAATTTGGAGTTTTAAATGGTCCAATTTGGATATCAGAATCGCAAGATATCGCCTCTTCATTATCCAATGTAAAAGTAGAAAATCCTGTCGTGAGAGTTACTGTTCATCGTCACTTTATTGTTTGCCCCTGCCTGCAATTTCTTCCCTTTTCACTGCAACTTTCCATTCAATTTCTATGATTTTCTCACTCAATATTTGATCTGCAAATCACGTTTTTATGCGTCAAAATCTACACTTTTATTTTTATGTAAATAATCAATGTTCAGATTTTTATTGGTAGTACTATCGCTGTCATCATCTTTATTGTTATAATTATTGTTATTATTATAACATAATCATCACGATAATCAGCACCTTTATTTTTATTAATATAATCAAAATTATAAGTAGTTTATTATCATTATTATAATTTATTTGTCATTATTGATATTTTCTATATTATTTTATAAGTCATTGTTATTATTATCATCAAAGGCATAATTATTAACACCATAAACACTATAACCATTATAATAAACAACAATTTCTATTATTATTATTATTATTATTATTATTATTATTATTATTACAAATAGAATTATCATTATTATTATTGCTAAAATAAAAAGAATTATTAAATTATCCTAAGGAATAAAAAAACTCAACATTTTTAATAAAAGAGTAAGTAAGAAAAAAAACTAAAACTATTATTATTATTATTGCATAAATAATGAAAAAAATTACATCAAAGAATAAAAAAAACCTATAAACTTTAACAAAAGAGTAAATAAAAAAATCAGAGACAGGTTGGCATGAACAGTCATGAAAAATTTTATACTAATTAATTAACATGAACAATAGCTAGAAAAATAAAAAATACTGTTCATTTTGCAGAAAAATAAAAAAGAGGCAATGAAACTGTTCATGCTAATTAACATGAATAGTGAAAGAAACCAAAAACACTAGCATGAACTGTCGAAGACGAATGCAAGAGAAGTAGGTATGAACAGTGATTATTCAAATCCACAGTGAAATCAATGTGTATGAACAGTGATTTCACGAAAATAGCAGTAGGTATAATTTGACAACGTTGGCCCTCCATTGTCTATTTAGTGGAAGATTTGATGACTTTCTCGTCAACTCGCATCAAACTGTAACAGTATGATTTTTCATAGTATTTAACACTCCTGTGCTCTAGAATACCACGGAATACATACCAAGTGCACAAACAGGAAGTCGACATTGTCAATATCTACAAGACCTGCACATCAGCAGGGGGAGCCCACAATATTGTCGCCTCTTATGATTTGGAGAGGGAGAAGAAATTATTGATGGTTTGGATTTTTTTTTTCTCAGTCTAATGAAAGATCTTTTTTAGTTTAAAATTAAAGATATCATCGCATCATACTATCTTGTATTTAGATTTTAAAGTTTAATAAACAAAACATTTGTATATGCTTGCATTACTTTATATTTATCTTTATTAATTAGAACTAAAGATAATAAAATTTGAATTTAAAAACCTAAACTCATAGATGAGATTACAAGAATATTTTCATATTATTTTTTAATAATTATATTATAATACAACCTTGAAAGACATAAAATGCCTTCTTATTTTGTTAACTTCAATTCTTTCTAGAAGTACAACAATTTATTTTCATGATTCAACTTAGCAATGTTCAAATATTTTTTGTATTAAAGAAGTGATAAAAATAAAATAAAAGTATAAACAATTTCCCCTTACTATTCAGTTGTAAATAAGCGTAAAATGAAAACAATGATTTTTTAATCTTTAAATGTTTTGCAGCTAAAACTTGATTAAAATATTTAAGGGTGATCAATAGTCTTCTCAATAGCTTGGATTTGACAACGTTGGCCCTCCATTGTTTATTCAGTGGTAGACTTGCTGACTTCCTCGTCAACTCGTCGAAAAACTGGATTTTTCATCGCATGTAACGCTCCCGGGCTCAAGAATTCCACAGAACACGTAATGAGTGCAAAAGCAGGAAGTCGACATTATTGTCAATATCTACAGGACCTGCACATCAGCAGGGAGAGCCCACAATATTGTCGCATCTAATGATTTGGAAAGGGAGAAGAAATTATTGGCTGTAGCTCTTTAGTTACTCTGTATTTTTTTTTAATTTTCCAGTTTGGTATAGAGGTTTTTTTTTCCTATCCTTCTTCTCTCTATCTATATACACAAACATAAGTTTTCTTTTCTAGTTAGCCAAGTTTGTTTGGCACTAGCTTTTATATAAAATATCGATTATTATCAAGAAGAAGAAATTATTGATGATTTGGAAATTCCAAGTTTGTAGAAATCATTATAAATTAAGAGAATATTTCTACCAAATTCATTACATTCTAGTAAAACCTTAGAAAACACAATGACGTAGTACATAGAGAAAAAAAAAAGTGTAGAGAGTACGCCGTCTCAAAATAATAATAAAAATATTCAATGAAATTAATAAAAATTATAATTCCAATCAGGTTTAAATACCTCTCCATAGAAGAGCGTAATCTACCATAGCAAACCATATACTACATCTCTTGAAAACACACCATGAAGTCCTTACTAAACAAACCATTCTTCTCAATGTTTCTCCGCATCCTGTTTTTGCTCCCTCACATATTCAACTTATCTTCCACGTTTGCTTTTGCTGAACAAACTCCCCCCACAACTTCACTATTTGGTAATAATAGAGAAGTTGAGGCTCTTCTCAAATGGAAAGCCAGTCTTGACAACCAAAGCCAATCTCCCCTTTCTTCTTGGGCGGGCATCAGTCCATGCATTAACTGGAATGGAATCACTTGTGACAATTCTGGAAGCGTCACCAATTTGACCCTTGCAGACTTTGGTTTGAGAGGTACCCTCTATGATTTCAACTTCTCATCCTTCCCCAATCTTTGTGTTCTTGATATTCATAATAATTCTCTTTCTGGAACAATCCCTCATGAAATTGGAAAGTTGAAGTCTCTTTTTGCTATTTCATTAGCTCAAAATAACCTCACTGGTTTGATTCCCTCCTCTGTTGGAAACTTAAGAAACCTATCCAAACTCTTTCTTTGGGGCAACAGACTCTCTGGTTCCATTCCTCAAGAAATTGGGTTGCTAGGATTTCTCAATGAACTTGACTTGTCAGATAATGCTTTAACTGGTGGAATCCCTTATTCCATTGGAAACTTGAAGAACTTACTTGCCCTTTTCCTTTTCCAAAACCAACTCTCTAGTCCCATCCCTTCTTCTATTGTGAATATGACCATGCTCACTGATGTAGCACTACAACAAAATAACCTCACCGGTGTGATACCCTCCTCTGTTGGAAACTTGAGAAACTTATCCATACTTTATCTTTGGGGCAATGTTTTAACTGGTGGAATCCCGAGTTCAATTGGGAACATGACAATGCTCACTGAACTTTCTCTAAGTCAAAACAATTTATCTGGACGTGTTCCTTCAGAAATAGGACAACTTGGATCCCTTATGGTTTTGAGATTATATGATAACAAACTTCACGGCCCATTGCCCTTAGAGATGAACAATCTCACCCATTTGAATATTTTGTCTTTGGGTACCAACGAATTCACGGGTCAATTGCCACTAGAGTTATTCAAGGGAGGAGTATTGGTGAAGCTTATTGCTCCCTACAACTATTTCTCGGGTTCAATCCCGAAAAGTTTGAAAAACTATACTAATTTCTACCGTGTAAGACTTGACTGGAATCAATTAACAGGAAATGTTTCTGAGGTTTTGGGTGTCTATCCACATCTGGATTATATAGATTTGAGTTACAATCATTTTTATGGTGAGCTTTCTTCAAAATGGGGAGGTTGTCGTGACATGACAAGCCTTAAAATCTCAAACAATAATATTTCCGGTGAGATACCACCAGAGCTTGGGAAGGCTACTCAATTACACTTGATTGATCTGTCATCAAATCAATTAGAAGGAACTATCCCAAGAGAATTAGGGGGGTTGAAGTTGTTGTACAAGCTTACTCTTAACGACAACCATCTTTCAGGTGCCATTCCACCAGACATCAAGATGCTTTCCAAACTTGAAACGCTTCATTTAGCATCTAATAATTTGAGTGGATTGATTCCAAAACAACTCTGTGAGTGCTCAAATTTATTGTTGTTGAACCTAAGCGGTAATAAATTTACGGAAAGCATTCCACTAGAAATAGGACTTCTACATTCTCTTCAATATCTTGATCTTAGCTGTAATTTCCTGACTCGAGTGATACCGAGGCAACTTGGGCAATTGCAAAGGCTGGAAACTCTGAATGTCTCTCACAACATGCTCTCTGGACTTATTCCGAGCACTTTCAATGATATGTTAAGCTTAACAACTGTGGATATATCATCCAATAAGCTACAAGGCCCTATTCCAGATACCAAAGCCTTCCACAACGCTTCATTTGAGGCATTCAGGGATAATATGGGTATATGTGGCAAGGCCAGTGGTCTAAAGCCATGTAATCTTCCAGAAAGCAGCAAAACTGTTAAGCAAAAGAGCAACAAACTTGTGATTTTGATTGTACTCTCTCTTTTAGGTTGTTTCCTTTTAGTGTTTGCTGTGATTGGAGCTTTATGCTTTCTCTTCAAAAGAGCTAGAAAGAGAAAAGCTGAACCAGAAAATGAACAAGATCGAAACATATTCTCGATATTAGGTCATGATGGGAAGAAGTTGTATGAGAATATCGTTGAAGCTACCGAGGAATTCAACTCCAACTATTGCATTGGTGAAGGAGGATATGGAACTGTTTATAAAGCTGTGATGCCAGCAGAACAGGTGGTTGCTGTGAAGAAACTTCACCGGTCTCAAACAGACAACTTGCCCGATTTTAAAGCTTTTGAAAAGGAAGTTTGTGTGTTGGCAAATATTCGACATCGAAATATTGTGAAAATGTATGGATTTTGCTCACATGCAAAGCATTCTTTTTTGGTTTACGAGTTCATTGAAAGAGGAAGCTTGAGAAAGATTATAACCAGCGAGGAGCAAGCAATTGAGTTCGATTGGATAAAAAGGCTGAATGTTGTGAAAGGGGTGGCTGGAGCTTTATCACATCTACACCATTCTTGGTGTCCTCCAATCATTCATCGAGACATTACCAGCAATAATATCCTTCTTGATTTGGAATACGAGGCACGCGTCTCTGACTTCGGCACATCGAGACTTTTGATGCCTGACTCATCCAATTGGACTGCATTTGCAGGTACTTTTGGATATACTGCTCCAGGTGCGTGGCTTTATTTTAGCATCAAGTTATTAGTACTGTGTAGTTGTGAAACTAATAGTGCTTTTTTAGCTTTTATTATACTTTTTTCTTTCAACTATTTGATAAAAACAAAGCATGATCATTTGTTTTTAATTTGTTTTCGGCAGAGCTAGCTTACACAATGAAAGTGACTGAGAAATGTGATGTCTATAGCTTCGGAGTGGTAACAATGGAAGTGATGATAGGTAGGCACCCAGGCGATCTCATTTCAACACTCTTATCGCCAGATTCTTCTTCATCATCCTCGATGCCACCGATTGCTCAGCATACACTATTGAAGGATGTGTTAGACCAACGCATCTCGCTTCCAAGAACAGGAGCAGCAAATGGCGTTGTCCATATGATGAAAATTGCAATTGCATGCTTGCATCCAAATCCCCAGTCTCGGCCTACAATGGAACAAATCTCTTTGGAGCTCACAACCAAGTGGCCTCCACTGCCTAAGGCATTTTGCACAATAATTTTGGGAGATCTCTTCTAAATTAGTTAATATCAAGAAACCATTTTATGTATAAATTTAATTTATATTATTTTTTAATCGTTAAAGCGGTCAACTGATCAGTCATTTGTAGGGTTTGGCTACTTCTCTTCAGATATTTGTTTCAACAATAAATATTGTAATATGATTCTGTTCATCAAACTTTATTTGTATGCTATCTAATTCTTCTAACACAGTGTGACTGCTTGTGACAATTTTTTGACGGGTTGCTCAAACATTAATATTCACAGCTAATTGTGATACACAGTTGCTCTCATTCCCTATCCTTATAGAGAATTTTTTCAGAAGAACATAGCGATCGACAAAGGCTGTTCATGATCATTATCACCAGGATTGAAGCTTCAATAATATCGTTTTGTGGCATCATGTTTAAATGGGTACGTTCATTTCATTAATATACCCTTTAAAATATACGTTCTCTATGAAGTTATTTCTTAAAAAACTCTTTAATTCATTTTACCATAGAGTCCTTGTGGTCACATCAGCGAATAAAACTAACATGAAATGCCTTACTTATTTTGTTAAGTATTCTTTCTAAAGTATAAGAATTCATGATTCAACTTAGCAATGTTCAACAACAATTTCTTTTTTGTATTAAAGAAGTGATAAAAATAAAATAAAAGTATAAAACAATTTTCCCTTCCTATTCAGTCGTAAATAAGCGTAAAATGAAAACAGCGATTTTTGAATCTTTAAATGTTTTGCAGCTACAACTTGTTTAAGGGTGATCGATAGTTTTCTCACTAGCTTGGATTTGACAACGCTGGCTCGCCATTGTCTATTCTGTGGAAGATTTGATGACTTTCTCGTCAACTCGTAGAAAAACTGGATTTTTCATCGTATTTAACACTCCCCTGCTCAGGAATTCCACGGAATACGTTATGAGTGCACAAGCAGGAAGTCAGTCGACATTGTCAATATCTACAGGACCTGCACATCAGCAGGGAGAGCCCACAATATTGTCGCATCTTATGACTTGGAGAGGAGAAGAAATTATTGATGATTTGGAATTATTATTATTTTCTTATCTCAGTCCACTGAAAGATTTTTTTTTAATTCAATATTAAAGATATCATCACATCATACTATCTTGTTTAAAGTTTATAAGTATTTTTACTGCCTTCTAGTAAATAATTTGAGATTTATACGGCAGCTATTAAGTTTGACTTAGTATGTATTTTTTATAAAAATTTGAGATATCTAATATTTTATTCGATCATCTAAACCCAATAAAATATTTTTTTTCAGGAGATGGTTTTCCTTGCTTTACTTTATATTTATCTTTATTAATTATAATTAAAGATAATAAGATTTGAATTTAAAAACCTAAACTCATAGATGAGATGACAAGAATAGTTTCTTATTATTTTTTAATAATTATATTATAATAAAACCTTTAAAAACCCAACATGCATGACAGTAATAGATGGCAACTTAATTTTAAAATTAAGTCTCTAATATTAATTCAAACCTAAAATTAATATATTTATTACACAATATAAAACAAAAACACACTTAACTTACATAGAAAAAACCACATACATCTAGAGCTTCACTATATCGTATGAAATAAAACAAAAAAATAAACTCTTATTGATCATGGATTAAGGAGTGTCGGAGACTACTGTAAAAATATTTTTGAAAAAAATTGATTTTTTTTAAAATATTATTTTTATATCATTTTAATATAATGATATCAAAAATATAATTTTAATGAATTTTTTAACAAAAAAATATTTTAAAAAATAATTTTAAAAAGACTTTGAAACAAAGACTAAAAACATTAACGATCAATTCAAGGATGGCAACAGCTACTGTTGTGGTGTCTTTCCTCTGAATTTCCAAAAAGATCAGAGATCTCCCCTCCTTAACGGTCAATTCATTGCATGCATCACAATCCAGATTATTACCCCCACCGTAAAATAAAATTAATTGGCACATTGAAACAGGTTAAGATATTTGTTTAATCATTTAGTTATTGGCTACTTGTTCTAGTTTTGTGGCTGATACGTGGGAGAGTAGAGGTCGTATTGTTTAATCACTTTCTTTTCTTTTTCTTTTTCCTTTTTTTTTTTTTTAAAGTAGATGACTTGTAAAAAAGAAAGAAAAAAGTCCAGCATGCAACCCAACTATGACCCATGCGCCTAGGTGTTTTATAATATGATTTTTTTGTGTGCTTTTTCTATTTTATTTTTAAAGTGAGTTGTCTTTATTTAATTTATAATTTAATTGGTCTTGTATTGTTTTTTATTTTTAAAAAATATATTATTTAATGTTGAATTTATATTAAATTTTCTCACTAAGAATTGTTGTGATAGTAAGTTCATTTTTGAATTATTTTTACTATATAATAAAAAATACATTTTTTTTCCCAATACAATCTTTAATATAGAATTTTTATTTAATTTTATTTTTCAGTATTAATTCGGATGATTTTTTTTTTAATTTTTTTTAACCTGCCTAGTGAACAAGCTTATATCAAGACAAATTTTATATAATTTAATTTGAGACCTAGACTAAACAAAGAGTTAGATTAAGATTTTTTAAATTTTAACTATTGTACTAAGCCTTATAACAATACCTAAAACTTTTTGATAATCTATATATTATTTTTTAAGATTTTAAAAAAAATTTGGATCCACGGGCTATAAACTAGCTCCATCTATATTCTTCAGGAAAGAACGATATTTTTTATTTGGACAAAGAGAACGTAGTGTTTGAGTTTGAATATAATTAAGGTTGTTTTTTAAAGTATTTTTAATTTAAAAATATATTAAAATAATATTTTTATTTTATTTTTTAAAAATTATTTTTAACATCAGTATATGAAAATGATTTACAATCATAAAAAAATTTAATTTAAAGTGAAAATAAAAATATTTTTTAAATTTTTTTTAAAAGTGTTTTTAAAATATAATGTCAAACAAAACTATAATAAATAATTTATTATAAATTGAAAACTCAAAGGGCAAAACCATAACATAAGAACCCAATTGAGGATTATTATATGGGTTGACTTACATGACACTTGTACAATATTGCCCTTCGCATATTCTGCTTCTTTATTGTTAGTATTTGGGAGGGGGTAATGGGACTTTTCTTTTTTATTTTCTGAACAAGAGAAATGGTCAATATATACTAGCAATTAGTGGTTAGTGTTAGATTAGGGATCACTTTAACCACCATATAAAATTGAGGGACTAAATGAAACCTCGAAATATGGTGTTTTGGGCAGGCAAAATGTCCCAAAGAGCTCCAAATCTGAGTAACAGATTTTGTTGATTTAAGATTGATTAATGTAAACAATTATTAGTAAAATAATAAAAAATGATACAAGCAATAAATTCAAAAGATTATGAATTAGGCCACAACAAAGACAAAATTCGCTTCCAACTAATCTCATATATTTCCTTTCAATTTCAATTTGAAGATCAATAACAATAAAGAAGAAAACAAAATTCTTCCAAAAAAAAGAAAGAAAACAAATCAAACAGAAGCAGTCAGCACCATATCAAAGCAATGTTATTTTAATTTTCAAGACAAAATAATCTTTGAAATGGCAAAAAGAAATCATTATAGACATCACCAGCAAGCCATGGCTCAAAATCCATAACCCTTGAGCTCCTCTTCAAGCCAAAATCTTGATTCTTGCATCAATTCAGGACTCAATCTAAACATCAAAACACAAAACTCCATCTGATTCAAAACCCCATCACCATCAAGATCACCTTCTTTAACCATACCAGCAAGCTCATCCTCACTCAAATCTTGTAAGCCCAAGAAAGCTGCATTCCTTTTCAAACTCTCCATGGTAATAACCCCTCTATCTTTATCCATCAACAGCTGAAACCCATTACACAGCTCATTTATTAACCCTTCCCCACCTAGCTTGTTTGCCATTACAGGCAACAAGTCTTCGAAATCTGCTCTTTTATCAACTCCTGCCATTCTTGATCAAGACCCTTTCTTAAAATAAGTGAAGAGACTGGATTTTTATGTGATTTATGAGTGGAAATGCATGAATTGGTGGATTTATATGGGAAGGATAGTTGAGGATCTTCTAGGAAGGGACTGAAGGGTTATGGTTTTACATTGGGTGACAGCGAGGAGACAATGAGGTCACAATTGCGCTGGTCGGCTTTGATTCCTTACAGAGGATGCCGCTGGCTCTGTTTCGCAGAAGTTTGTCATGGGTGTTTTGGTCATTTTAGGACAGTTGGTGCCTGTGAACCAGTGGTTTTCTGAGTTTTCTCGGGTTGACTTTCTTTCTCATCGTCGCATAGGGAATGCCAATGAATTAATGATATGGTCAGCTGAAGGGTATTGCTGTCATTCGAGATGGATTTGTGTAACCAATGTAATGATTTTCTTAAAAAGTATTTTTGAGTAAAATATATATATTTTTTAATTTCTTTATATTTCATATATCAATATTAAAATAATTTAAAAATACAAGAAAAAATGTTTTAGTTTGTTTTTGCTTTTAAATGATTTTTTTGTATGTTTAAATAATTTGATATGCTAATGTTAATAATAATCCCAGTTTAAATAATAACTTAATATTTTATATATATATATATATATATATATATAAAGGTTTTGAATCTGTGGGGTTGCCATTGCGAAAGGCTAGTTTTGGTTTGTAGCGGGTTTGCGTGAGACGGCTGGTACTTTTCCGGGATGTTACAAGTCGGTCATACTTCATATCACAATATATGTTATTTAATTTAAATAATAATAAATATTTCAAATAACATTTTACCGGATGATTGCTAAAAATATCAAAGATATTAAACCGTATAGCATATGATTAAATTAAATAATATTATTTTAAATAAAAAGAAACGAGATTTTTGCAAGGCCAAAAGAGTTTAATTGTATTAATTTTTACTTAGTTTAGTTTAATTTAATATTTGACCCAAGTTAAATTTATATGAATAAGCAATGATAAATTGACATACAAACCAAGAGAAGTTTAATAACGTTAAAAATGGAGAGGATATATTGCATTACACGTTTTTGACTGACGAGGTCTCCTCCATCTGGAAACTGAACATAAACGTTGTTTCCTGTCAAATCTTCGTGTTTTTTTTTTTTTTTTTAAAGATTTTATAATTTAACTCGACGATTTAAAAACCATGCAACAAATAACCCTAATCTTTCCTAATCCAAGGTTTCCTTGCATTAATGTAGTTATCTTCTTAAACAAAACACAGGTTTCAAACAAGAAAATCAGTCGGAACTTGAGTTCATGTGCTGGACAGGAAAACGAGAACATCTCCGTCACACATGATCTCATTGGAATAAAGATAAGAAAACATGAGACCAAAAAGATGGAGGCAGGTTTCATTTCCTTCTTCAAGAAAGAACCAGGCACAGAGAATGGCTGAGTCCATGGCGTGTGCGGCTAAATTCCTTCGCAGACCGTTCTGGGGGCATTGACAAAAACGAAACTTCAAGTTTTGGAATATAAAAGAGCCAACTTTTCTGATATGGACTTGAGAAACAACTCATGGCTACGTGGGTAATGCTTGCGAACCTTCATTATATATTCGACATCTAGAAATATGACTCGGTTACCTGCCATTCTTTCCATTATATATCTATGCTATTTTTAGAGAATAATATATATTATATTTTAAAAATTAATATTAATTCTATTTTTATATTCTATAACTCACTTAAAAGTTGAAGTTTTTAGGTCATATATTATTTGACATAGTATTTTAGCCTTGTTGACCTAACAGTCACATGTTCGAATCTTATCATTTTCATTCTATTTTATAAAAATCAAGTATAAGATAGTATGGATCTGTGCAAGTTTAAAGTTAGAAGACTTTCACTTAAAGAGGTGTATTAAAGAATAATATAAATCATGTTATGGAGTTTCATTTAAAAATTTAAGATTTTAGGTAAAATAGTTCATTGACAGGTATTATATGTTGGGAAAAAACAACACTAAAAGAAGAGAGGATTAGAGGGATTACTACTCACACAAGTTTTGGTAGAATGCAATACATTAAAAAATGGTACTCTTACATTTTTTTATTATGAAACTCCAACAATATATATGGACATTATAAAATGTCTATTATAGAAATAGTACATGTATATATACTAAACAGCTCAAGTTCTCTATTACAGAATAATACATGTATATATACTAAATAGCTGAAGTTCCGACCACCAGCATGGTATCGGCTTCAATTTGATCTGAACCAAACATTCTTGCCATTCCAAAATCTGAAATCTTAGGATTCATTGCTTCATCTAGTATTATATTACTTGCTTTTAGGTCCCTGTGTATTACTTTCAATCTAGAGTACTTGTGGATGTAAAGTAGACCTTGAGCAATACCAACGATAATCCGAAAGCAATTAGTCCAATCAAGATTTACTTTTCCAAATGGATCTGATATAAGAAATCACCAAAAAGAAATAAGATCAGAATTCGTATTGCAATATGCAACTGAGAGAAAGAAAAAATTGTCATTGTCATAACCTAATTTCTAGGTTATTTTTCAAATCTACCCCAAAAATAACAAAAACAGAATAAAAGGTGATGGTATCGGCAGAAAAATTAATGTGAAAATTTTTGACGTTTTTGAAAGCCCGGTTGTATCTCTTTTTTATCTAAAAATGAAGGCAAATGCAGATTTAAGGCTAAAATAATTTATTATTGGATAAATCTGAGTAAAAATTAAGTCGAAAGATATAATTATATTTATATGTGTCAATTCCATTTAATTGTCAGCCAATTTTAATTGTAATTATGCTTCAGAATTAATTGAAAAGCACTAGGGCTTAATTATACTTTAATTAGGTCAAATTAATTTTATTTGGGACATAATTGGTGAGAAATCAAGTTTGGAAGCTGAATTTAGATTAAAATGAGACAATCAAAATTATTAGTGATGGAACCTTTTGGGTGAAATCGGATGCCAAAATTGAAGATAAGATAAAATATCGCGCTTCTTGGTTTTTCCCATTGAAAAACTCTTTTTTGTCACAATCTATTTATTTAAAATTTTCAAAAAAAAAGAGAGAAGAGAGAGGGAGCTGCCGCAACTATGCTTGGCCATATCGGAGCATGCAGTCATGCCCCTTGCCAACACGCAACCCACCATACATGCCACCACTCTCACCATAACATACCATTCCTATGCACCATACTCTATACACTTCCTCCATGCAGTGCACCATGCCTTCTTTGCCTATAAATGAGATGATGATAGACGATAAACTTAGGGGGGAACGGACAAAAGGAACTTGAAAAAGTTTGAAAATGGAATTGAACACAGAGAGAGGGAACACGATGAATTGAACACAGAAAAAATTGGACACTCGGGACAACGCCAGGACTTGTACATGACAGCCACCCTTCCATCTTCCCTAGCTCCGACAGCACCATCATCTTCATCAGCTCTGGCCTCCCTCTCTCTTCTCTGCTGTAATTCTCCTTTCTCTCTCCCTGATGGTGCCTCTCTCTCTCGTCTCCCTCTACAGTGTGCACGCCACAACCGGCAGCAACTCCAGCCATCCGTCGACCATCACGCTAGCAGCTCCTCCCTGATGGTGCCTCTCTCTCTCGTCTCCCTCTATAGGGTGCAGGCCATAGCCGGCAGGAATTCTAGCCAGCCGTCGACCACCAGGCCAGCAGTTCCTCCCCTATGCCAGAGGCATCATCGGCAGCAACTCCAAGCTTTCTTCTCTAGCTCCAACGAGCAACAGCAGCAACATGGACGAGGAGCAATGGACGATAGCCACAAACCAGCCACTTGCAACGTTCTTATTGGTCATCATGGGCCATAATTTTCGATGCCAACACGATAGGAAGAACCACCTCGACGTCTTCTACATGGCGGTAGTGGAAGGTAAGCCTTTCATCGTGGTCGGCCAACCACCATTTCACTGTTCATGTAACACGTGAATATTGGACAGAGTAAATTAATTCACTATGTCCCAATTTCCTTTTTTTTTCTTTTTAATTTGTGGGATGGGCTGCTCTCAGTTTAGCCCACCTTGGCCGGGCCCATTTGGTTGGGCTAGGCCCAACCCATAATTTTTTTAATTTTTCTTATAAAAACACAAAAAAATTACATTTTAAAAAAAATAAAAAAGGTATTGTTTTCGTGCATACGGCTGAATTCCATGATTTTTCAAGTATATTTTTCATAAAAAAAATATGTTGCATCTTTCACATATTTTGAACAAAAATTAGATATCGTGTCTAGTTTATGATTATCCATTGAAATTTGGTCAAAATATCAAAAAAAATAAAAATTATTTTAGTTTTAGCTATCTCAGTGTAAAATTACATTGTAAAGTACACTTGCAGATACTAAAAAACATTTTTTTTTATTACGTTGTAAAATTACATTGTAAAGTACACTTGTGGTTAATTTTTTTTTTTACTATGGTGTAAAATTACACTATAAAATACATCCATAGATATATAAAAAAGAGAGTTTTTAATTGAGGTGTAAAATTACATTATAAAGTACACCTGCAGACAAAAAAATATTTTTTTTAAATGTTGTGTAAAAATTTTTAACTTAGAAAAGACAATCAAACAACAATGCAACTTACCTTAGGTAGGGTGCATTGGGGGTAATGTGCCTTCTCCTTGCGCAATAAGTCCCCTTACTCAGGCTTTCGCAAACCAAAAGGTTTCTAGTGACCGTAATACTAGGTAGCGACTCCTGATAATTATAGTCGTAATTTTTATGGCTATAAAACACAACCACCTCATTTTCACTGCACACCATTGTCTCCCAAATCCTGGGGATTGTGGGGCACGAAGCATAAAAAAATCACCGTTGCGATAGTCACCATTTCTATCTTTCATTACATTTCATAATTAAGTTATGCTAAATGTAGTGGTGAAGTGTTCAATCTATTGATAATTTTCAAAAGAATTTAAGTCTTCATTTTCAAGTAGTTTCAACAGAGATAAAGAAGTTTACGGAACAAAAACTTGGGCAGGCTTCGATTCTGCAGGTATTCACAGACCATTACTTCCCTTTTAGCATAATAACCTAAAATCCTCACAAGATTAGTATGCAGAAGCTTGGCAATAAGTTTTAACTCTTTCATGAACTCTTCAAAACCTTTTCTAGACTTCTTTGAAAGCCTCTTTACAACTACTTCTAATCAAGTTCCCCTATTGACCAAATGCATAAATAGCCCTAAGAAACTAACTCACCTAAAAGTTTTATTTTTTAGATGAAATTCTATAATATAATTTATATTATTCTCTTGTTTACTCTCTCAAATGAAAACCCTTTAATATTGAAATTTGCATACAGATTCACATTACCTTGTACTTGATTTTTATCAAATAGAATGAAAGTGATGAGATTCAAACTCATGATCCTTAAGTTAACAAGACTCTGATAGTATATCAAGAAACTATTTCACTTAGCTTTTAGATGAGATTTAGAATACAATTTATATTATTCACAATGACTCTACCATTAAAAAATAAATCAATAGAATCTAGAAGAAAGGGTAGAAAAAACCAAGTAAACTCAATATTTGGATGCGACATTTCAACGAAGTCAATTGTTAAAGTAATACCTTGTAAAGAGGGCAAAAAACCACTCTCACCCAGTTTACTTTCTTCAATGAAGCCATTAGTGGCAGCCAACATCGGGTTAAAACTATAGTTGTTAATTTTGTTTCATTTTGAACGAGATGACTGAAACATTTTTTATCAGTTAAAAAAAAAGATAAAATAACTTCGTTTTTATCTCAATTTAAATTCTAGTCCGTTTTGGATTTTCAGCTAAATACTGTCCAAAACATACCAGTTTCGTTTCGCCAGATCCATTTCAGCCAAATAGTGTTTTTTATAATTTTACAATATTTATCATATCTCTTAATCCGACCATTAGATTAAGATAAAATTTTAAGAGGAATCTGTTGACATATTTATATATATTATGTTAAAATTTCAGAGTAATTAGAGAATGTAATGACTTTGCAAGATTGATATTATACATGTTCATAATTTTATTCAGAAAAATCATTTTATTGTCTTTTTTAGATTAAATTGCATAATTTTAAATAATTTTATTTTTGGATTTGAACTATATATATATTAAAAAATAATGTGGATATCTTTGACGTTTTCGAAAGTCCGGTTGTACCTTTTTTTGCCTAGAAATGAAGAAAAATACAGATTCAAGGCTAAAATAATTTATTAATGGATAAATCTGTGTAAAAGTTAAGTCGAAAGATATAATTATATTTTTATGGGCCAATTCGATTTAATCATCAGCCAATTTAAAGTGTAATTATGCTTCAGAATTAATTGAAAATCCTATTGAAGGATTTAATTAAGCTCAAGGGCTTAATTATACTTTAATTAGATCAAATTAATTTTATTAGGAGTTTAATTGATGAGAAATCAAGTTTGGAAGCTGAATTTAAATTAAATTGAGATGATCAGAATTTTCAATGATGAAATTTTTTGGGTGAAATTAAAAGTTTAAATTGAAGATAAAATATCACGCTTCCTAGTTTTTCCATTGAAAAACTCTTTTTTATCATAATTTATTTATTTAAAAAAAATTAAAAAAAAAAGAGAAGGGGAGCTGCCGTAGCCATGCTTGGCCAGACCGGAGCATGCTGCAGTCGTGCCCCCTAGCCAACACACAACCCACCACACCTGCTGCCACTCTCACCATAGCACACCATTCCTATGCACCATACTCTAGACACTTCCCCATGCCGTGCACCATCCCTTCTTTGCCTGTAAATAAGAGGATGACAGGCGATAAACTTGGGGGGGAACGAATGAAGGGAACCTGAAAAAGTTTGAAACTGGAATTGAACACACAGAGAGGGAACACGATGAATTGAACAGAGAAAAAATTGGACACTCGGGACGACGCCAGGACTTGTTCATGACAGCCACCCTTCCATCTTCCCTAGCTCCGACAGCACCATCATCTTCATCAGCTCTGGCCTCCCTCTCTCTTCTCTGCTGTAATTCTCCTTTCTCTCTCCCTGATGGTGCCTCTCTCTCTCGTCTCCCTCTACAGTGTGCACGCCACAACCGGCAGCAACTCCAGCCATCCGTCGACCATCACGCTAGCAGCTCCTCCCCTGCGCCAGATGAAGGATCTGCACTAAGTTTTCGGTCATGAATACGGACGTAAGGATCTGGTGCAACAAATTCCTTTAAAAGATCCACCAAATCCCCATGCCAGTTCAGGCAAGTGCCTGAAGTTTCTTCACTGGCGTTAACGTATGAATAAGCTGTGCAAGAGCAGTTATTTAGGTATCTTGATTCACAATCTTTCGCTCTCATATTTCTCAGCAGATATGAGTGATCTAGTAATTGAACATTTTCAAAATTTAAGAACCCACCCATATATAGTACCTAGAGAATCAGTACGTAGGGGATTCTATATTCGCAACCCAGACAGATTTCTTCTGAACTGTGTTATACCAAATGCCAAGATGGTACCTCGGAGTTGAATTTCCCAGGCTAAAGAAGCCCAACGCAAATTTTTCAATAGCAGAATTTATGGATTGATTTGCACTGATATATTTGCCTGGAACTATAATCCCATCACTTGCACCGATCGAAAATAGAGAAACAGAGATTGAAATTAAAAGCAGCAAAACAGAGAACCCCATTATCCATCAGTAAGACTGAAAGAAAGATGTTTGCTGCGAATAAAAAGGCTTCGAATCAATTTATGATCACAACAACTGCACAACTAGCTCAACTTCTTTTGCTGCCAAAAATATAATAATTATAATAAGATAAAGTAGCTATAACGATCGTATTGTTGCGTGCATGACGTCCACAAATAATTTTGAGCCTATAAAAAATTGAGTAAATTCCCATTCATCCAAAATTAGATAATTAAATAAAGGTTTTTATAGCTATGTGATCTGAAATTGTATGAGCCCTACAACAAATAAAAAAATCTAGCCATCATCATATACTTGGAAGGCTTGCAAGGGAAATGCCAATTGACGTCGAATTTCATACGCATAAAAGATCTTTAGTGTCGATTTTTCATTGGCTTTTCATCTTTCTTTGGCCCTCGCATGTCTCCACTTCTAGCTCGTTTCAAGAAGAAAATAAGAATTATTTTAAAATATTTTTTGTTTGGAAATATATTAATTTTTTTAAAATATTTATTTGTAATCTAAAAGCAAGAATAATTAATTTAAGGCAAAAATAATAATTTATATTAGTAAAAACACTTTGCCACGGCAAAAACAAACGTGAGATTAATTTCAACTCCCTCCTACACTGTGCACAAAATTCTGAGAGCCTTTTTTTTTAAATTATATATTTTTCTTGATGTTATTTTTCATTATTTTCCACTATATTGTATTTGATTGGCTTGTTAAAACAGTTTCATAATGTGCATGTGAATGAGGACAGAACTAGCCTGACATGTTTGCCTCATCCTTAAATCTTGTATGTGCATCGGAATGTTGCGCGCTTTCATTGTCACACTTTCATGCCTGTTACTGTCAAGTACACATACTGAAAAATATTCTGGCTTTTATTGAATCTCAATACAAATTATTTGATCAGGATGAATGACAGACTTTTAAGACAATGAATGGCTCTGATTTGATATTGGAAAGTGCGACAAACCCTGCTAGAATGGGAGAGAGAGAGAGAACAGCAATTTCTAACCCCTTCCCCCAATTATCTTCCTTGCTCTAACGTATTTGTTAGATCGACGTATGGATCTGATCGACTAGAAGAAGAAGCAGTGTCGAAGAGGGATCTGCTTGCTGAAAATGCTGGTTTGGTGGGAGCTGGTAGAGATGCGGTGTCACTTCCAAGCATGAGAACTACGCTGGACATGGTGGGACGATCCCATGGATGTTCTTGAACACATAGGAGGCCAACATTCACACACCTCACAAATTCATTCGCGTCACAAGTTTCGCATAGTGCTCGGTCCATCAAATCCAGGACCTTTTCCTCTTTCCACAACCTCCATGCCTGTTACAGGATTAAAAATCAAAATTATTAAATGGTAGAGACAGAAAAGGAGGGTGTGGCTATGAAAATCTCCATTGCTTACATAGGCTGAAAGTCTGAAACTTTGATCAGACTTGTAAGACTCCTTATTTCTTTTCCCACTGAGAATTTCAAGAACAACCACACCGAAGCTAAAGACATCAGACTTCATTGAGAAAACCCCGTCCATTGCATACTCCGGTGCCATGTAGCCGCTGCATGACAGGTGAGTTTGTATCGAGTTAGGTGAGGCAGAAATGTAATCAACATTTGATAGATTCAGACACCGAATTCAGCATTAACCAAGACATGACTATAGGATTAGAGGCTGCAAAAAGAAAATGTGTGCATTTGAGTGCATGTCTGATGCTTGACAAGGCGGATAGTATCTAAAACTTACTAAGTTCCAACAACTCTGTTGGTGCTCCCTTCGGTTTGTTTGCCTTCAAACATCCTTGCCAATCCAAAGTCAGAAATTTTGGGGTTCATTTCCGCATCTAATAAAATGTTGCTCGTTTTCATATCACGATGAATAATCCTGAGTCTAGAATCTTGATGGAGATAAAGAAGACCTCTAGCAACTCCTAAAATGATATCGAAGCGCATCTCCCAATTCAGTAAGATTCCAAGAGTTCCATCTTCAAAGGTTTTCCATTTCCATAAGAACAGAAATCAGTCACCATGATTACTCAAAAGTAAATCTATAAAACAAAAATGATGAATAAGTTTAGAGACTGACCAAATATGAAGGAATCTAAGCTTTTGTTAGGCATATATTCATAGAGTAAAATCTTTTCAACTCCTTTTATGCAATAGCCTACTAGTCTGACAAGATTCCGATGCTGCAATCTAGCAATCAAAATCACCTCATTCTTAAACTCCTCTAGGCCTTGTCCTGAAACTCTAGATAGTCGTTTTATTGCAATTTCTTGACCTCCTGGGAACTTTCCCTGAAACCAAAGTTGTCATGCAGGTAAAATTCTGCTAGAAAACTTGTCAGACAAAAAAAATCCAATGATTAACATGAATATTACTTTGTAAACAGGTCCAAAGCCCCCTCTTCCAAGCTTGTTTTCTTCTGAGAAATAATTCGTAGCAGCTTGTATGCTGTCTAAATCAAAGAAAGGTACATCTATGCCCTTCTTATCTTCTTCGTTCAACTCTTCAGCGTCTATGAAGTTTTTGACCCGTTTCTCGGTGCCATACATAAGAGCTGCATTTCTTTCGGTATTTTGCTGGCTTTCTGAGATTTCAAGAAGACAATTGCTAATTACATGAGGAATCCCTTAAAAACTTCAATTCCAACTTACACGTGGAAAATTTCTCTAGTTACCTCGTCGTTTGGCCTTCTTTCTCATCAAAATGCAGGTGTAAAGGAAGATGATTGATAGAACAATGACACTAGCAATTGTAACTCCTACAATCAAGGACAATAGTTTCTTTTTTCTTGAAAATCCTCCTGATTGTCCATAGAGAACTACAAGAAAGAAAAGGATGTATGCGCATTATAATAAATTAAACTGGATGAAACATATGGTTTTCACTACTTTTGCAGTTTGAAGAAAGATATAGAGTGCTCACCTTGAACGCAATTTAGAGCCATGCCATCCCACCGAAAATTTGAATTGCAGTGGCATCTCATCTTACCATTTCCAGTTACTTTTTTGCAAGCTGAATTTGGCCAATCCTCGCAGTCTGCAGATGAAGTGCAGACTGGCTCTGTAGGTGGCTCCCAACCGATAACTATTTCTACCAGACCTTGAGATGAAATATTGGAACCAAAATTTCCTGCAACGGTATCACACCTGGGTTTGGCGTTCATCTTAAATGGTAATGACAGGTTGAACTCCCGCAGTTGACCTCTTGTACTGGAATTACAATGATCTACATCTTTATCTCGGATAACAAATGTTCTTTTATCTTGATCGATGGTAGTGACATTATAGGTGCCGTTCTGTGTCTTAAAGCTGAGTTTTCCTGTAGAAGTATTGCAGTGGAAACTGAAGTACATGGGGTCACCACAATCTGATCCCGTACTTAGGGGATAAGGAATCACATTTATGCCACAAGGCTCACAACTTTTAGCCTTTAATTCTGCAAAAAATGGAGCTTTTTTTAAGGTATGAAACAGTATTGATTAAGTCAGTTATGAATTAAGTCAACTGCTTGTTTGCAATCATCTATCAGAGAAAACTATTCTTTACGTAATTACAGCATCTTGTAGTAACAAAAGGAGAAAGAACAAGTCGAAAGAAGTACCTGTGTCAGTTTTGGAGACACGAACAAAGAGATCAGGCCCGCCATAAGAATATTCCTCCTGAAGATCCTTAAGAACATCCGTCCAGATCAAGCACATATTGATGCTAGGTTGTCTGTACCATTGCCTATTGACATTCCTCTTCACAAAGGAATAAGCTTGGCAAGGGCAGTAATTGAGACACTTCTCTCTGCATTTTGTTTCGCTCTCAACCTCAAGTTTATTGTCTTCTTTCCCAACTCTCATCATCTTCAACCTCAAGAAGGTGTCATTCTTCCCACATACGGCAGAGCTTCTGCTGCAACCACCAGAGAAATCTCCATACCTCCAACTTTCCGGTGATGTAGGGTTAAATCCTGGCAAACATCTGCAAGCCAACATATTGTATAGATTGCAGCTGCCAAAGTTCCCACAGGCATTAGACACACTGCATTTGTCTCTCGGTTCAAACCATTGCAAAGACCAATTTGTATACACATCGAAGTTCCAGTATTGTAGTTCCCCTTCAACATCCAACCTAATCCTTGTATTATTATAGTCTGAGGGTGTTGGAGTTTTATTGTTGAATTTTGGATGTGCAACAGATCCGGAGGTGCTAAATAGAAAATTTGTAATTCCATCAGGCATTCTTTCTGAGCTAAAGAAATCACTAGACTCCCCATTAGCCCAGTGGTTTTTTATATGTTCATCATTGAGGATAACAAACCTTCCTTCATCTAGCTGAAATGTGAAGTTACCTTCTTTTGGATCAGCTTTACTTTCCCATGAAATCAATTTTAGATTCTCACTCATATTCATACCTGAAAGAAATGTATCAGTTGGATGTGCAAAGCTTTGCCATAGAATAGTTGTCAGAAGGGTATTATATGTATCACCAAAAACCAAGTTTCCAGAATCTAGGAGCTTAGCCTCCCGGTACGCTGGATTTGATGTTGATTCAAGCTCTGTAGACCAATAAGAAGTTCCATTTCCATGCAAAATCTTGAGGTTTCCATCATCTGTGATAGCAAAACTTGCTCCAGCTCCATCATCAGGAAGCGGGCTGTTTCGATTGGCAACCCAAACAACTATTCGTGGATTAGACCTGTAATACCAAATTCCTAAATAGCTTCTTGAACCAGTACTTTCTTCGGGAGTGAAGAACCCCAATTCAAACCTTTCTCCTGCTGAAACAAGACTTTCTTGACCACCATTATTTATCGTACCACTAGGATACGTGATGGTATCTCCAGCAAAGCAACATAAAAAGAAGGCATAAGAAAAGAAAACGGCAGATAGCATGCTATGCATGGCACGTAGATCTCTCTGGTTAAGACCTCTTCTTGCCATCAACCATGAATGCATCACTCAAGTCAGCTGCAAAGCAAATTTTCACTCGTTGACGCTTACCATAAATTAAAGAAGAGAGAGGATACTTTACTGAAATTAGAATAGTCAATCATTTGAACACCACATCTTCCTAATCATGACAAAAATAAAACGAGTGTTTCAGTAACGTGATTGAAATTATATTTTTTAAGAAATAAAATAATTATTTTAATATATTTTTAAAGTAAAAATAATTGAGGTAGTGATTATGATAGAGTTGGGAGGTAACGAAGATAACAGTGGTAAAGTGAAGAGTGGCGACAGTGATGGTGATGGATGACAATGATAATAAAATTTAGTAATGGTGATAAATTTTATAAAAATTATTTGATGATAATGTATATAAATTATTTAATAAAATTATATGATTTGTATTTTTTTATCTTAATTTACCCAGTCAGTTCATGGTATGTAATTAAAAATATTTTCTACTCTGTTCTAATACACATGAAAAGAAAGACAATACAGGTTTAATAACTAAATTATTTATTAACATAACAAATGATTTTTCTTACAACATAATCAATATTTTTAAATTTTAATTTTAAAAAATGAATTAAACACAAACTTGTTGCGTGGGTGACTGGAAACCGTGATTGACACTCTTGGGTTGAGCCCCACGTTTACTTCTTCTTCTTCCTCTTCCTCTTCTTCTTGGTGGGCAGTGGATGCCTCGATAAAGAAGGCATTGATGATCATGTCAGTGAGTCACCGGCTTAGGAGACTTTTTCAAAATAATTGACTCGCACCGTGTTTAGATATTCAACACCTATTTTTTTCTCTCCTCCATAATTGCAATTTTTTAACTCTCTAGAACTTTTCAAGGGGTTTATTTCATTAGTATTTTTTGTTAGTAGTTCATAAGATATTTAGAAAAAAAACATAAAGAAATAGAAAACCAAATTCTATTATTAACTCTAAAAATATTAGTTTGAATACAGTTTATCTAGATGATAGGAGCTGAAAGAGAAGAAAAGAGAGAGAGACTAATCTTCGTTAGGACCAGACAGGCGACGAGGTAAATCACATGTACCACTAATACTTGACAGCAGCTCTTTGTACAAGCTCAAGTCTTCTCAGCACTAAGTCAAGTTGTCTGAGCATCAACTTATTCTTATAATTGCACCTAGATTCCCGACGATTGGGAGCTCAAACCCAATTATAAAGAGCCAACAGTTGATACATTACAATTCATCTTAATATTCTTGGCCGTAATATTTGAGATATCGTAAACCTGATTAATTTATATCAAGTTCATTAGACAAAATATCCTCCAACCATAAATCTAAATCGAGTTTTGGATGAGATAAAAAGTCATTATTATATCTCTCCTGCAATTGAATGTTATATATTTTGTATACAAAATAAATATATGTTGTAATTAAACTATAAGTGCCTGTTTAAAAGTGAAGTTGTGGTTGTTTTTTAAAGTGTTTTTTTTTTAAAATGTATCAAAATGTTTCTTTTTTTAAAAAAATCATTTTGACATCAACACATCAAAATGATCTAAAAACACCAAAAATATTTAATTTAAAGTAAAATACAAAAATAAAAAAATTTCAATTTTTTTCATAAATACTTTCTAAAAACACTCCCAAACAACCTCTAAATCTCTCAGTCAGGTTACGGTGGATTATATATTTTTTTCTTCAAGTTTTCCATGCAGTATCAAAGTGTTTTTGACAAACCGATGAAAATATTTAACGCAAAGAATGGGTTTAGCACTGGAGATTCTTACTTTTCAATGCGACTTTTCTCATTTTCCTCTTGCAGTTCTTTAATTGGTCGTCCACAAATATGTCTATTCCATCTTTTCTTACTGGTCCATCTGACTGATACTGTCCAGCTTCACTAGCCAACATCTTGCATCGTTCTCTGTCGTGCCACAAGTCAGGAACGCCATTTTGATTGTTAATTTGTTTTTTTAATTACAAAATAATATTTTGATTTTGAAGTATTTTGACATATTGTTATGGAGTTGTGTTGTTTTTTAAATATATATATATATATATATATATATATATATATATATATATATTAAAAAATTTAGTTCAAATCCAAATATAAAATTATTTAGAATTGTGTAATTTAATCTAAAAAAGACATAATAAAATGATTTTTCTAAACAAAATTATAAACATGTTTAATATTACGAAAATATCATCATTAATCTCAAAAGATCATTGTATTATCTGATTGCTCTGAAATTTTAGTATAATATATATAAAAATGTTAAAAGATTTCTCACAAAATTTCATATCAATCTAACAAGTGAATTAAGATATATGATTGATATTATAAAATTATTTATTATTTAACAAAATAATAAAAACTTCAGGTAAAATTTCATAAATGTATCAAGAGACTGATTTATAAAAAAAAAATAGCATAATATATATAAATATATCAAGAGATTTCTCTTAAAATTTTATATCAATTTAACAAGTGGATTAAGAAATATGATTGATATTATAAACATGGCACATTCATATGCTTGCATTACTTTATATTTATCTTTATTAATTAGAAATAAAGATAATAAAACCTATACTCCTAGATGAGATGACAAGAATAGTTTCGTATTATTTTTTAATAATTATATTATAATAAAACCTTTAAAAACACAACATGCATGACACTAATAGATGACAGCTTTATTTTCAAATTAAGTCTCTAATATTAATTCAAACCTGAAATAAATATATTTATTACACAATATAAAACAAAAACACACTTAATTTACATAGAAAAAACCACATACATCTAGAGCTTCACTATATCGTATCAAAGAAAACAAAAAAAAAAAAAAACACGTATTGATCATGGATGAAGGAGGGTCGAGAAACCAGTGGAAAAATATTTTTGAAAAAAAAATAAATTGTTTTTATTTTAAATTATTTATTTTAATGTATTAATATCAAAAATATAATTTTAATGAATTTTTGAAAAAAAATATATTTTAAAAAGTACTTTTTAAACGACTTTCAAACAAAGACTAAAAACTTTAACGATCAATTCAAGGATGGCAACAGCTACTAAACAAAGAGTTAGATTAAGATTTTTTAAATTTTAACTATTGTGCTAAGCCTTATAACAATACCGAAAACTTCTTGATAATCTATATATTTTTGAAAGATATTTTTTTTTTATCTGGATAAAGAGAACATAGTGTTTTTATATGAATATGGTTGATGTTATTTTTGAAAAAGTTTTTTATTAAAAAATATATTAAAATAATTTTTTTTAATAAAAAATTATTTTTAATATTAATATATAAAAATAATTTAAAATCATAAAAAAATAATTTAAAGTAAAAATAAAAATATTTTTTAAAAAATATTTTTAACACACAATATAAAAAAAACATAATAAATTATTTATTATAATTTGGAAATCCAAAAGGGCAAAACCATAACATAAGAACCCAATTGAGGATTATTATATGGGTTGACTTACATGACACTTGTACAATATTGCCCCTCGCATTTTCTACTTGTATTGGACCGGCAAAATGTCCCCAAGAGTTCCAAATCTGAGTAACAGATTTTGTTGATTTAATATTGATTAATGTAAACATTATTAGTAAAATAATAAAAATGATACAAGCAATAGATTCAAAAGATTATGAATTAGGCTACAACAAAGACAAAATTCATTATAGACATCACCAGCAAGCCATGGCTCAAAATCCATAACCCTTGAGCTCCTCTTCAAGCCAAAATCTTGATTCTTGCATCAATTCACGACTCAATCTAAACATCAAAACACAAAACTCCATCTGATTCAAAACCCCATCACCATCAAGATCACCTTCTTTAACCATACCAGCAAGCTCATCCTCACTCAAATCTTGTAAACCCAAGAAAGCTGCATTCTTTCTCAAACTCTCCATCGTAATAACGCCTCTATCTTTATCCATCAGCAGCTGAAACCCATTACACAGCTCATTTATTAACCCTTCCCCACCTAACTTGTTTGCCATTACAGGCAACAAGTCTTCGAAATCTGCTCTTTTATCAACTCCTGCCATTCTTGATCAAGACCTTTACTTAAATAAGTGTAAGGACTGGATTTTTATGTGATTTATGAGTGGAAATGCATGAATTGGTGGATTTATATAGGAAGGATAGTTGAGGATCTTCTAGGAAAGGACTGAAGGGTTATTGTTTTACATTGGGTGACAGCGAGGAGACACTGAGGTCTCTAAAAATATCTTTCCACATCCAATGTTTCCCTGCATTAATGTAGTTATCGTCTTGCATTAATGCTGGACAGGACAACGAGAACATCGCCGTCACACATGATCTCATTGGAATAAAGATAAGAAAACATGAGACCAAAGAGACGGAGGCAGGTTTCATTTCCTTCTTCAAGAAAGAACCAGGCACAGAGAATGGCTGAGTCCATGGCGTGTGCGGCTAAATTCCTTCGCAGACCGTTCTGCGGGCATTGACAAAAACGAAACTTCAAGTTTTGGAATATAAAAGAGCCAACTTTTCTGATATGGACTTGAGAAACAACTCATGGCTACGTGGGTAATGCTTGGGAACCTTCATTATATATTCGACATCTAGAAATATGACTCGGTTACCTGCCATTCTTTCCATTATATATCTATGCTATTTTTAGAGAATAAGATACATTATATTTTAAAAATTAATATTAATTATATTTTTATATTTTATAACTCACTTAAAAGTTGAAGTTTTTAGGTATCAGAGCCTTGTTGACCTAATAGTTATAAGTCCGAATCTTATCATTCTTATTCTATTTTATAAAAATCAAGAATAAGATAGTGTGGATCTGTGCAAGTTTAAAGTTAGAAGACTTTCATTTAAAGAGGTGTATTAAAAAATAATATAAATCATGTTATGGAGTCTTACTTAAAAATTTAAGATTTTAGGTAAAAAAATTTATTGACAAGTATTATATGTCGGGAAAAAACAACACTAAAAAAAGAGAGGATTGGAGGGATTACTACTCACACAAGTTTTGGTATAATACAATATATTAAAAATAGTACTCTTACACTTTTTCATTATGAAACTCCAACAATATATATGTACATTATAAAATGTCTATTACAGAAATAGTACATGTATATATACTAAACAACTCAAGTTCTCTATTACAGAATAATACATGTATATATACTAAATAGCTCAAGTGCCGACCACCAGCATGGTATCGGCTTCAATTTGATCTGAACCAAACATTCTTGCCATTCCAAAATCTGAAATCTTAGGATTCATTGCTTCATCCAGTATTATATTACTTCCTTTTAGGTCCCTGTGTATTACTTTCAATCTAGAGTACTTGTGGATGTAAAGTAGACCTTGAGCAATACCAGCGATAATCCGAAAAGCGATTAGTCCAATCAAGATATACTTTTCCAGATGGATATGATATAAGAAATCACCAAAAAGAAATAAGATCAGAATTCGTATTGCAATATGCAACTGAAGAGAAAGAAAAAATTGTCATTGTCATAACCTAATTTCTAGGTTATTTACCAAATCTATCCCAAAAATAACCAAAACAGAATAAAAGGTGATGATATCGGCAGGAAAATTAATGTGAAAATTTTTGATGTTTTTGAAAGCCTGGCTGTACCTCTTTTTTATCTAAAAATGAAGAAAAATGTAGATTTAAGGCTAAAATAATTTATTATTGGATAAATTTGCGTAAAAGTTAAGTCGAAAGATATAATTATATTCATATGGGCCAATTCAATTTAATCGTCAGCCAATTTAAAGTGTAATTATGCTCCAGAATTAATTGAAAGCCCTATTGAAGGATTTAATTCAGCACAAGGGCTTAATTATACTTTAATTAGGTTAAATTAATTTTATTTGGGGCTTAATTGGTGAGAAATCAAGTTTGGAAGCCGAATTTTGATTAAATTGAAACGATCAAAATTTTTAGTGACGAAACCTTTTGGGTGAAATCCGAAGCCAAAATTGAAGATAAGATAAAATATCACGCTTCCTTGTTTTTTCCATTGAAAAACTCTTTTTTTTCACAACCTGTTTATTTAAAATTTTCAAAAAAAAAAGAAGAGAAAGGGAGCTGCCACAGCTATGCATGGCCATACCAGAGCATGCTACAATCATGCCCCCTTGCCAACACACAACCCACCATACATGCCATCACTCTCACCAATACAGACCATTCCTATGCACCATACTCTATACACTTCCCCCATACAGTGCATCATGCCTTCTTTGCCTATAAATGAGAGGATGATAGACGATAAACTTGGGGGGAGTCGGATGAAGGGAACCTGAAAAAGTTTGAAAAGGGAATTGAACACAGAGAGAGGGAACACGATGAATTGAATAGAGAAAAAATTGGACACTCAGGACCATGCCAGGACTTGTACATGACAACCACCCTTCCATCTTCCCTAGCTCCGATAGCACCATCATCTTCATCAGCTCTGGCCTCCCCCTCTCTTCTCTACTGTAATTCTCCTTTCTCTCTCCCTGATGGTGCCTCTCTCTCTCTCTCGTCTCCCTCTATAGTGTGTAAGCCACAACCGACAGCAATTCTAGCCAGTCGTCGACCACCAGGCCAGCAGGTCCTCCCTTATGCCAGAGGCATCATCAGCAGCAACTCCCAGCTTTCTTCTCTAGCTCCAACGAGCAGCAACAACAACATGGACGAGGAGCAGTGGATGATAGCCACAGACCAGCCACTTGCAACGCTCTTATTGGCAACAACGGGCCATAATTTTCGATACCAACACGATAGGAAGAACCACCTTGACGTCTTCTACCTAGCGGTAGTGGCAGGTAAGCATTTCGCCGTGGTCGGCCAACCACCATTTCACTGTTCACGTAACACGTGAATATTGGCCAGAGTAAATTAATTCATTATGTCCCAATTTCCTTTTTTTTTTCTTTTTAATTTGTGGGATGGGCTGCTCTCAGCCTAGCATTGCCAAGTAATGGTGGGCCTTTGACCCACCTTGGCCGGGCCCATTTGGTTGGGCTAGGCCCAACCCATAATTTTTTTAATTTTTCTTTAAAAAACACAAAAAAATTACATTTTAAAAAATAAAAAACGGTGTTGTTTTCATGCATAAGGCTGAATTCCATGATTTTTCAAGCATATTTTTCATAAAAAAATATGTTGCGTCTTTCACATGTTTTGAACAAAAATTAGATATCGTATCCAGTTTATGATTATTCGTTGAAATTTGGCCATAATATAAAAAAATTAAAAATTATTTTAGTTTTAGCTAGCTCGGTGTAAAATTACATTGTAAAGTACACTTGCAGATACTAAAAAATGTTTTCTTTTATTACGTTGTAAAATTACATTATAAAGTATACCTGCGGATGAATTTTTTTTTTTACTATGGTGTAAAATTACACTATAAAATACATCCATAGATATATAAAAAAGAGAGTTTTTAATTGCGGTGTAAAATTACATTGTAAAGTACACTTGCAGACAATTTTTTTTTTTTAAATGTTGTGTAAAAATTTTTAACTTAGAAAAAACAATCAAACAACAATGCAACTTACACTAGGTAGGGTGCATTGGGGGTAATGTGTCTTCCCCTTGCGCAACAAGTCTCCTTACTCAGACTCTCGCAAACCAACAGGTTCCTAGTGACCGTAATACCAGGTAGCGACTCCTGATAATTTTTGTCGTAACCCAATTTTGGGTCACTCCCCAAAACTATCCGAAAATAACAAAAAAATAAAATAAAGGGGTCTGATGTCAGCAATTCAATCGAGGTGAAATATTGGATGTTTTCGAAAACTCGATCGTATCCCTTTTGCACCCGAAAATAAAGAAAATCGTAGATTAAAGGTCGAAATAATTTATTATCGGATAAATTTGCGTAAAAACTAAGCAAAGAAATATAATTATATTTTACGGGTCAGTTCGATCTAATTGTTGGTTTAAATTATAATTGTATTTTCAGAATTAATTTTGGGCCCAGTTTAAGGATTTAACTATATTTTAAATTGTTCGAATTAATTTTACTAAGAGCTTCGTTAATAAGAAATCAAGTTTTTAAATTTAATTTGGTTTCAATTGATGAAATTGAAGTTTTCGGAGACCAATTTGATTTTTCAAGTCAATTATGCGAAATCGGGGGCCGAATTTGAATAAGTTGAGAGTTTAATGGTCAATTGAGGATTAAATCGCGAAAATCAAGAACCAAGGACCGAAATAAAAAATCACGCAAAGCTAAGATTGAAATTGAATTTTTAAAGGGATATAATTGCACAAACTCACAAGTTTAAATCCAATTGGGGACAAATAAATAAATTATAAATTGGAGGACCAAATCAGATTTTACCTTCTAAAAATTTTGAAATCTGCATGCACTGTTACGGCATGCATTGATGTTGAATTTTTCAGGCACTTAATTCACGGTGATCACGGCAAAACAACTTAGATTTTTCTTCCCATATAAATTTTGATCTTCTTCCCGAATTCATCTCCATCAGTCAGCACAATAGATCAACTCAATTTTTCTTCGTGTTCAATGTTGATTTTCTTCCCGTTTCATCTCTGTCAATCAATAAAGCAGATCAATTCTTCCTAAATCAACTGTGATCTTGCCTGATTTATCTCCATCAATCTTCTTCATGATTCTTCCCCATTTCTCCCTGATTCTCCTTTGATTCATTTTCCTTAAAAGTTCGGGTCTCAACTGCTATAAATAACAGTTTACGCAGGGAAGAAAAAACAAAGAAAAAGGCAGGAACAGGGGGGAGAAGAAAAAAAACAGGAAACAAACACAGAAAGATAGAGATTTGCAGAGCCATTTATATAAAATTTTCGAGTTAATCTTTTTCTCTCCCGCCTAAGGCTTCAGCCCTCTGCCTTTCTTATTTTTTTCTTCATTTTCGTTCAGCCATTCTCTCTCTAAAAAAAACAGACCGCTGCTGTCTCTCTCTCCCTCTCGGTTTAACAGCTCCGACAACCAATCCCAGCCACTTCACTCTACCCCATCATCACCAAACTCTCCATCATCTCTTCAAAAACTCAGCCATCATCTCAGGCAAAGCTTTTGGCAGAACAGTTCATCGGCTGCAACGTGACCAAGACTTTTCCGACGCCATTTCCGGCCACCACAGGCCACCATTTCCAACGCCATCACGACAGGGAGAGACACCTCGACGTCCTCTACACAACCGTAGTAACAGGTAAGCCATTCTTCGTACTCGAAAAATCCACCATTTACTGTTCATCTTCTCCATTTGCATGCAAAAACATCTAGGTTACTGTTTGTGAATAGTACCGGGTCGGGTCGGGCTTGGACCGGGCTTTGTGCCCGGCCCGAACCGGGTGGACCATCCGGGCTCAAAGCCCAGCCCAGGATAGCTGGGCTGGCGGCCCAGACCCAAAGACTCTCTGGGCCAACGGCCTAGGTTTCTCTGGGCTGCAGCTAAATAAATAAAATAAATAAATAAATAGTAAAATTTTTTTTTATAAAATATATATAAATAAATAATAGTAATATATATATATATATATATATATATATATATATATTAGAAAATATTTAAAAAAAAAAACAAAATGTGTTTTTTTTTGTGCATACGGCCAATACACTAGCATATTTTAAAAATTATTTTTTTTGAAAAAAAAAATATTATCTTGGGTTTTGAAGAAAAATGAGTTTTAGCATGGGTTTCACAAAGAAAAAAATCATTTCTTGCATTTTGAGATTTTACAGCAAGTTTGTAAAATCCAAATGGTATTGGCCAATATTTCAAAAAATATAAAATCTTATTTTTTGGATAATTTATTATTCACCGTCGGTATTTGGATAAATAAATCCTAAAGGGGTTAATATCTAAAATATTCGATGGGAATGATATGCTATTATTCACTATTGGTATTTGGGTAAATAAATCCTAAGGGGTTAATATCAAAAATATTCGACGGGAATGATACGCTATTATTCACTGTCGGTATTTGGATAAATAAATCCTAAAGAGGTTAATATCCAAAATATTCGGCGGGAATAATATGATATTATTCATTGTCGGTGTTTGGATAATTAAATCCTAAGGGGTTAATATCCAAAATATTCGGCGGAGTAATATCCCATTTTCCATTTAATTAACATATGTTTTGAGTCATAACAAATCATAAGCAAACCAAATGTCAAGCAGCTTACCTTAGGTAGGGCGTACTAGGGATGCTAAAACCTTCCCTTTACGCAACCAGTCCCTTACCCTAAAATCTCTGAAAGACCAGTTTTAGGTTTCCTAGTAACCATAATACTAGGTGGCGACTCCCTTTTTTTTCACAAAATAAAGATTGGACTCCCGACATTGAATTCCCCGCTCACTGGGGAAAGTCGTCACGACGCCGCAAACCAAATTTTTTTTGGGGCGTGACAATTATAGTCGTAATTTTTATGGCTATAAAATACAACCACCTCATTTTCACTGCACACCGTTGTCTCCCAAATCCTGGGGATTGAGGGGCACGAAGCATAAAAAAATCACCGTTGCGACAGTCACCATTTCTATCTTTCATTACATTTCATAATTAAGTTCTGCTAAATGTAGTGGTGAAGTGTTCAATCTATTGATAATTTTCAAAAGAATTTAAGTCTTCATTTTCAAGTAGTTTCAACAGAGGTAAAGAAGTTTACGGAACAAAAACTTGTCAGGCTTCGATTCTGCAGGTATTCACAGACCATTACTTCCCTTTCAGTATAATAACCTAAAATCCTCACAAGATTAGTATGCAGAAGCTTGGCAATAAGTTTTAACTCTTTCATGAACTCTTCAAAACCTTTTCCAGACTTCTTTGGAAGCCTCTTTACAGCTACTTCTAGATTAATCAAGTTCCCCTGTTGACCAAATGCACAAATAGCCCTAAGAAACCATCTCACCTAAAAATTTTAATTTTTAGATGAAATTCTATAATATAATTTATATTATTTTCTTATATACTCTCTCAAATGAAAACCCTTTAATCTTGAAATTTGCTTATGGATTCACATTACCTTGTACTTGATTTTTATCAAATAAAATGAAAGTGATGAGATTCAAACTCATGATCCTTAAGTTAACAAGACTCTAATACTATATCAAGAAACTATTTCACTTAGTTTTTAGATGAGATCCAAAATACAATTTATATTATTCACAATGACTCTACCATTAAAAAATAGATCAATAGAATCTAGTAGAAAGGGTAGAAAAAACCAAGTAAACTCAATATTTGGATGCGACATTTCAACAAAGTCAGTTGTGGAAGTAATACCTTGTAAACAGGGCAAAAAACCACTCTCACCTAGTTTACTTTCTTCAATGAAGCCATTAGTGGCAGCCAACATCGGGTTAAAACTATAGTTGTTAATTTTGAACGAAATGACTGAAACGTTTTTTATCAGTTAAAAAAAAGATAAAACAACTTCGTTTTTATCACAGTTTAAATTTTAGTTCGTTTTGGATTTTCGGCTAAATACCATCCAAAATGTACTAGTTTCATTCCGCCAGATCTATTTCGGCCAAATAGTGTTTTTTATAATTTTACAATATTTATCATATCTCTTAATCCGACCGTTAGATTAAGATAAAATTTTAAGAGGAGTCTGTTGACATATTTATATATATTATGTTAAAATTTCAGAGCAATTAGAGAATGTAATGACTTTGCAAGATTGATATTATACATGTTCATAATTTTATTCAGAGAAATCATTTTATTGTCTTTTTTAGATTAAATTGCACAATTGTAAATAATTTTATTTTTGGATTTGAACTAATTTTTTAAGTTTTATATATATATATTAAAAATTAATGTGGATATCTTTGACGTTTTTGAAAGCCCGGTTGTACCTTTTTTTTTTGCCTAGAAATGAAGAAAAATGCAGATTTAAGGCTAAAATAATTTATTATTAGATAAATTTCCATAAAAGTTAAGTCGAAGATATAATTATATTTTTATGGGCCAATTCGATTGAATCGTCAGCCAATTTAAAATGTAATTATGCTTCAGAATTAATTAAAAGCTCTATTGAAGGATTTAATTAAGCTTAAGGGCTTAATTATACTTTAATTAAGCTCAAGGGCTTAATTATACTTTAATTAGATCAAATTAATTTTATTAGAGACTTAATTGGTGAGAAATCAAGTTTGGAAGCTGAATTTAAATTAAATTGAGACGATCAGAATTTTCAATGACAAAACTTTTTGGATAAAATTGAAAGCCAAAATGGAAGATAAAATATCATGCTTCCTAGTTTTTCCCATTAAAAAATTCTTTTTTATCATAACTTATTTATTTAAAAAAAAAAAAAGGGGAGCTGCCGCAGCCATGCTTGGTCAGACCGGAGCATGCTGCCGTCATGCCGCCTAGCCAACACACAACCCACATGCCTTCTTTACCTGTAAATAAGAGGATGACAGACTATAAACTTGGGGGGCACGGACGAAGGGAACCTGAAAAAGTTTGGTACTGGAATTGAAGACACAGAGAGGGAACACGATGAATTGAACAGAGAAAAAATTGGACACTCGGGACGACGCCAGGACTTGTTCATGACAGCCACCCTTCCATCTTCCCTAGCTCCGACAGCACCATCATCTTCATCAGCTCTGGCCTCCCCCTCTCTTCTCTGCTGTAATTCTCCTTTCTCTATCCCTGATGGTGCCTCTCTCTCTCGTCTCCCTCCACGGTGTGCACGCCACAACCAGAAGCAACGCCAGAGGAAGGATCTGTACTAAGTTTTCGGTCATGAATACGGACGTAAGGATCTGGTGCAACAAATTCCTTTAAAAGATCCACCAAATCCCCATGCCAGTTCAGGCAATAAGACTGAAAGAAAGATGTTTGCTTCAAATCAATTTATGATCACAACAAACTTCACAACTAGCTCAACTTCTTTGGCTGCCAAAAATATAATAATTATAATAAGATAAAGTCGCTATAACGATCGTATTGTTGCGTGCATGACGTCCACAAATAATTTTGAGCCTATAAAAAATTGAGTAAATTCCCATTCATCCAAAATTAGATAATTAAATAAAGGTTTTTATAGCCATGTGATCTGAAATTGTATGAGCTCTACAACAAATAAAAATGTAGCCATCATCAGATACTTGAAGGCTTTCAAGGGAAATGCCAAATGACGTCGAATTTCATACGCATAAAAGATCTTTAGTGTCTTTAAAATATTTTTTGTTTGGAAATATATTAATTTTTTTTTAATATTTATTTGTAATCTAAAAGCAAGAATAATTAATTTAAGGCAAAAATAATAATTTATTTTAGTAAAAACACTTTGCCACAGCAAAAACAAACGTGAGATTAATTTCCTCTCCCTCCTAAACTGTGCACAAAATTCTGAGAACCTTTTTTTTAAAATTATATATTTTTATTGATGTTATTTTTCATTATTTTCCACTATATTGTATTTGATTGGCTTGTTAAAACAGTTTCATAATGTGCATGTCAATGAGGACACAACTAGCCTGACATGTATGACTAATCCTTAAGTCTTGTATGTGCATCGGAATGTTGCTTCCATTGCCACACTTTCATGCCTGTTGCTGCCAAGTACACATACAGAAAAATATTATGGCTTTTATTGAATCTTAATACAAATTATTTTATCAGGATGAATGACAAACTTTTAAGGCAATGAATGGCTCTGATTTGATATTGGAAAGTGCGACAAACCCAGCTAGATTGAAACAGATAGAGAACAGCAATTTCTAACCCCTTCCCCCAATTATCTTCCTTGCTCTAACGTATTTGTTAGATCGACGTATGAATCTGATCGACTAGAAGAAGAAGCAGTGTCGAAGAGGGATCTGCTTGCAGCAAATGCTGGTTTGGTGGGAGTTGGTAGAGATGCGGTGTCACTTCCAAGCATGAGAACTACGCTCGACATGGTGGGACGATCCCATGGATGTTCTTGAACACATAGGAGGCCAACATTCACACACCTCACAAATTCATTCGCGTCACAAGTTTCGCATAGTGCTCGGTCCATCAAATCCAGAACCTTTTCCTCTTTCCACAACCTCCATGCCTGTGACAGGATTAAAGATCAAAATTATTAAATGGTATAGACTGAAAAGGAGGGTGTGGATATGAAAATCTCCATTGCTTACATAGGCTGAAAGGCTGAAACTTTGATCAGACTTGTAAAACTCCTTATTTCTTTTCCCACTGAGAATTTCAAGAACAACCACACCGAAGCTAAAGACATCAGACTTCATTGAGAAAACCCCGTCCATTGCATACTCCGGCGCCATGTAGCCGCTGCATGACAGGTGAGTTTGTATCAAGTTAGCTGAGGCAGAAATGTAATCAACATTTGATAGATTCAGACACCTCATTCAGCATTAACCAAGACATGACTATAGGATTAGAGGCTGCAAAAAGAAAATGTGTGCATTTGAGTGCATGTCTGAAGCTTGACAATGCGGTTAGGATCTAAAACTTACTAAGTTCCAACAACTCTGTTGGTGCTCCCTTCGGTTTGTTTGCCTTCAAACATCCTTGCCAATCCAAAGTCAGAAATTTTGGGGTTCATTTCCGCATCTAATAAAATGTTGCTCGTTTTCATATCACGATGAATAATCCTGAGTCTAGAATCTTGGTGGAGATAAAGAAGACCTCTAGCAACTCCTAAAATGATATCGAAGCGCATCTCCCAATTCAGTAAGATTCCAAGAGTTCGATCTTCAAAGGTTTTCCATTTCCGTAAGAACAGAAATCAGTCACCATGATTACTCAAAAGTAAATCTATAAAACAAAAATGATGAATAAGTTTAGAGACTGACCAAATATGAAGGAATCTAAGCTTTTGTTAGGCATATATTCATAGAGTAAAATCTTTTCAACTCCTTTTATGCAATAGCCTACTAGTCTGACAAGATTCCGATGCTGCAATCTAGCAATCAAAATCACCTCATTCTTAAACTCCTCTAGGCCTTGTCCTGAAACACTAGATAGTCGTTTTATTGCAATTTCTTGACCTCCTGGGAACTTTCCCTGAAACCAAAGTTGTCATGCAGGTAAAATGCAGCTAGAAAACTTGTCAGGAAAAAAAAATCCAATGATTAACATGAATATTACTTTGTAAACAGGTCCAAAGCCCCCTCTTCCAAGCTTGTTTTCTTCTGAAAAATAATCCGTAGCAGCTAGTTATTAAACGTAACATATCTCCCATCAACCATCTTGAGTCAATGGCAAGTGATAAGGATGATAACTGGAGAGATAAGGAAGGTGACCAAGATATGGTTGACTCTCCAAGATTAGAAGCAGCGTGAAGAGTAATTCAAGGAATCCCGTTGAAATCCAATCTCTGCAATATAGGAAATCCATGACTACAAAACAGGAAATCAAATGAGCATTTAACTCCTTCATTGTAGCTGTACAATAGCACTAAAATAGGAATGAAGATCTGTGGAAGATTACTACCTTAAGTTCCGTAATCTTCCACATCTCAATCACAATATGTAAAGCCTATATATTCATGTGGACTCTGTACTCACGATTACTCAAGCAATACAATACAAGCTTTCGCAATTATACTTTCTGATTCTAAAATTCTTTATGGTATCAGAGCTTGTGTGAGACAAAAGAGTCCAAAAATTGTCCAGATTATTGTTTCTCAAAACACCAATGGCATCTATAATCTCTCTAAATGTTGCCAACTTTGTTACTCTCAAACTCACCCCAGACAACTATCCTTTATGGCGTGAACAGATGCTTGCCCTGGCAGAAAGCCAAGACATGGTTGGGCTTCTCACAGATGAGAACATTAAACCCCCCATGTACACTGATGTCACAGCAGAAAAGACATCAACAGATACAGAAACAACAAAACAAATCTCAGCAGACTTTCTCAAATGGAAGAAAGAAGATCGTCTACTCCGTGGATGGATAATTGGCACTCTCACAGAAGAAACTTTGGGTCTGGTTATTGGCCTTGACTCATCTCAACTAGTTTGGCATGCTTTACAAGAAGCTTATGCCCAAGATTCACAGGAAAGGGAGTTTACTCTCCGTCAACAACTCACATATCTCAAAAAGGAATCAAATCAATCCTTAGCCGAGCACTTAAAAAAATTCAAGGGGATCTGTGATAGCCTAGCAGCAATAGGCAATCCTATACCAGACAAAACAAAGGTCTATTCCTTGCTTGCAAATCTCGGCCCTAAATATGAGTCTTTCACAACAACAATGCTCAAGCCCCCAATGCCATCCTATTCTGAAGTTGTATCACTCCTACAAGGATTTGAACAGCGCAATTCATGGATTGCAGAGTCAAATCCTCCATATGCATTCTATGGGCAACGCAATCAAAATCAACAGCAGCAAAATTACAACAATCGCAGCCCTCAACACAATAAATTCACATCAAAAGGAAGAGGATTTCATGCTACAAACAAGAATTTTCAATTCTCTAATTTTGCAGGTACCAATTCTGGACCACAGAGGAACATCAATTTTGCTTCCCGTCCACCACCACCTGGTAAACGAAGGATGACTGGCACAGAAAGGGACATGTACAAGAATGAACTCTGCCAATTATGCGGAAAACAAGGACATATAGCCAAAATCTGTTGGAGCTTACCTGAACAACACAACAACGATGACCTTCCCCAAGCACTTGCAGCCCTTACCATGGATACCTCAATCGCTGACACCGAATGGACCACTGACACTGGGGCTTCAAACCACATGACTGCAAACACAGGTATGCTTTCTAATCTTAAAGAATATACTGGGTATGACTCCGTATTTATTGGAGATGGCTCACCTTTGAAGATTGATGCAATTGGGGACACCCTAGTCTCCGATGGTAAGAACAAGTTACTGTTACGAGATGTCTTGCTAGTCCCTCAATTAACAAAAAATCTACTATCCATCAGTCAATTGACAACACAATATCCCTTAAAATGTGAATTCACTGATAAGCTATTTTGTGTTAAGGAACGGGCAACAGGGCGAATTTTACTAATGGGTCAGCGTAAAGGTGATCTCTATGTTCTCTCCAACATAAAGGAAGCACTTTTCTCAAATAGACAGACTGCAGGATCGGAAGACTTATGGCATCTACGTCTTGGACACCCACAACCTTCTTCCATCAAGATTTTACGGAACAAGCAGTTAATTAATGTTAATTCTCATGCAAAAATTGATACTTTGTGTGAAAGTTGCCAATTAGGCAAACTTAGCAAACTACCATTTACTTCATCTGGTTCTGTTAGTTCTGATATTTTTGAAAAACTACACTGTGACATTTGGGGACCAGCTCCTATTTTATCCCTTGGCAAATTTCGGTATTATGCTTGTTTTGTTGATGACTATTCTCATTATATGTGGTTAATCCCTCTTCGTGCTAAATCTGAACTTGTTGATGTTTACCTGGCATTTGAAAGTTATGTGCAGCGTCAATTTAACAAGCAAATAAAAATCTTCCATAGCGATGGAGGCGGTGAGTTTACAAACAAAAGACTTGTCTCTCATTTTCAGCAGCAAGGCATCATCCATCATCTATCCTGCCCTTATACTCCTGAGCAAACAGGGATTGTTGAGCGTCGACATCGCACTATCAGGGAACTTGGCATGACACTGATTTTTCACAGTGGTGTGCCTAAGTTTTTATGGGTTGAGGCTTTTACTACTGCAACATTTTTAATTAATCGTTTACCATCATCTTCTCTTGCATTTGACACTCCATATTTTCGATTATATGGTTCTCACCCCAAATACTCTATTTTACGAGTATTTGGCTCTAGATGTTATCCCTATACTTGGAATACAAAACGAAATAAATTTGATGCTAAAACAATTCCATGCCTTTTCGTAGGTTACAGTAACCAACACAAAGGATATCGTTGTCTTGATCTAAAAACACATCGGTTATTTGTTTCAAGACATGTTGTGTTTGACGAAAATACTTTTCCATGTCGACAGATTCATAATCAATCTCCTTCACTCACCAATTTGGCCGAATTCTTGGATAATTCCTCACTGTCACCTGCAGATCAGACTTCAGTCCCCCTGATGGAAACAGCTCCTCCTCTTCCACTTCCCTGCTTTGCCACGGCTAATCTAACAGCCACAAATGTCCCAGCAGTCGATATTGATCCACACGATTCCATCTTACAACCTACCTCTGCTCAACACTCTACTGCTGCAACATCCCTGCAGCACCATAACACTCCCATGTCCTCAGAATTGTCATCTCCAGCAACCATGATCTCCCCTACAAATGATGATCATTCTGCTGCATCATTTTTGGAAACTCATGACACGTCCATGCAGTCACAAATGTCACCACCTACAGACGAACTTTCCCCTGCTACTGGTGATATTTTCCCAACTTCTCCTTCATTATCTTCTGACTCTAGCTTGCAGGTTACACCGGAACCACCAATGGGACGTACTATGGTCACTAGGGCGCAACATGGCATATGCAAACCCAATCCCCGTTATGCTCTACTTCTTGAACGGGCTGATATTCCTGATGAACCACGCACTGTAAAAATGGCTCTCCAACATGATGGTTGGAAACAAGCCATGCTTGAAGAACTTGCAGCTCTACACAAAAATCATACATGGACCCTAGTACCCCGTGAGCCACATATGAATGTTGTTGGATCAAAATGGGTGTTTAAAGCCAAATTGAATGCCAATGGTACCCTTGATAGGCTCAAGGCTAGATTGGTAGCCAAAGGTTTTCATCAAGTTGATGGTATCGATTATACTGAAACATTTTCACCAGTCATCAAACCAGGTACAATTCGCCTTGTACTCAACTTTGCTTTGATTCAACAATGGGACATTAGACAACTTGATGTCAAAAATGCTTTCCTCCATGGCTTTATCAATGAAGATATTTTTATGGAACAACCCCCTGGTATGCATGTTGCTCACTCATCTTCTCATGTTTGTAAACTTCACAAAGCTCTCTACGGTCTTAAACAAGCACCAAGGGCTTGGTTTGATCGCTTCAGCTCATTCCTTCTTGCACAGGGTTTCTTTTGTAGTCTGGCTGATCCATCACTGTTTATCCTACACACATCTCTTGGCAGTTTAATTTTACTTCTATATGTTGATGACATGCTCTTGACAGGATCTCATACAGGACTGCTTACTGAGTTTATTAAAGTCCTTCACTCTGAATTTGCCATGAAAGACCTTGGCCCAATACACCACTTCCTCGGGATTGAATTTCAGCGGAGTGATAAGTCTCTTCATCTCTCGCAAACTCACTATGCTTACTCCCTGCTTGAGAAAGCACAAATGCTTGATTGTAAACCCATGAATACACCACTAGAGTCAAAAACAAAAGGACTTACTGACAGCACTCCTTATCCCGATCCCTCCTTCTATCGTAGCATTGTTGGGGCCCTTCAATACCTGACACTTACCCGACCTGACCTATCATTTTCTGTTAATTATGTTTCCCAATTCATGCAATCCCCTTCCATTGCTAGCATGAAAATGGTTCGTCGTATTTTACGATACGTAAAAGGCTCTATTCATCTTGGTTTACATTTTACCGGTGATACTACACTTGATCTTTATGGTTTTTCTGATGCAGACTGGGCAGGTTGTCCTACCACTCGTCGATCAACAACTGGCTTCTGTACATTCCTTGGACGAAATATTATCTCATGGTGTGCTAAGAAGCAACCAACCATCTCTCGCTCTAGCACTGAGGCCGAGTATCGTGCTATGGCCAACACCACTGCTGAATTAACGTGGCTGACATTCCTCTTACGTGATCTTCATGTTCCTCAGTCGCAACCCCCAACTCTCTTCTGCGACAACTTAAGTGCGCTACATATGACTATCAATCCGGTGTTTCATGCCCGCAGCAAACACATTGAATTGGATTACCATTTTGTTCGGGAAAGGGTTTCAATGGGGCTTCTTATTACTCGTCACGTTTCTTCTGCTCAACAAATTGCGGACATCTTTACAAAGCCACTATGTAAAGTTGCATTACGTCATTTTCGCAACAAACTTTGCCTTCAGCCTCGGCATAGTTTGAGGGAGGGTATTAAACGTAACATATCTCCCATCAACCATCTTGAGTCAATGGCAAGTGATAAGGATGATAACTGGAGAGATAAGGAAGGTGACCAAGATATGGTTGACTCTCCAAGATTAGAAGCAGCGTGAAGAGTAATTCAAGGAATCTCGTTGAAATCCAATCTCTGCAATATAGGAAATCCATGACTACAAAACAGGAAATCAAATGAGCATTTAACTCCTTCATTGTAGCTGTACAATAGCACTAAAATAGGAATGAAGATCTGTGGAAGATTACTACCTTAAGTTCTGTAATCTTCCACATCTCAATCACAATATGTAAAGCCTATATATTCATGTGGACTCTGTACTCACGATTACTCAAGCAATACAATACAAGCTTTCGCAATTATACTTTCTGATTCTAAAATTCTTTACTAGTATGCTGTCTAAATCAAAGAAAGGTACATCTATGCCCTTCTTATCTTCTTCGTTCAACTCTTCAGCTTCTATGAAGTTTTTGACCCGTTTCTCGGTGCAATACATAAGAGCTGCATTTCTTTCGGTATTTTGCTGGCTTTCTGAGATTTCAAGAAGACAATTGCTAATTACATGAGAAATCCCTTAAAAACTTAAATTCCAACTTACACGTGGAAAATTTGTCTAGTTACCTCGTCGTTTGGCCTTCTTTCTCATCAAAATGCAGGTGTAAAGGAAGATGCTTGATAGAACAATGACACTAGCAATTGTAACTCCTACAATCAAGGCCAATAGTTTCTTTTTTCTTGAAAATCCTCCTGATTGTCCATAGAGAACTACAAGAAAGAAAAAAGGGTGTATGCGCATTATAATAAATTAAACTGGATGAAACATATGGTTTTCACTACTTTTGCAGTTTGAAGAAAGATATAGAGTGCTCACCTTGAACGCAATTTAGAGCCATGCCATCCCACCGAAAATTTGAATTGCAGTGGCATCTCATCTTACCATTTCCAGTTACTTTTTTGCAAGTTGAATTTGGCCAATCTTCGCAGTCTGCAGATGAAGTGCAGACTGGCTCTGTAGGTGGCTCCCAACCGATAACTATTTCTACCAGACCTTCAGATGAAATATTGGAACCAAAACTTCCTGCAACGGTATCACACCTGGGTTTGACGTTCATCTTAAATGGCAATGACAGGTTGAACTCCCGCAGTTGGCCTTTTGTACTGGAATTACAATGATCTACATATTTATCTTGGATAACAAATGTTCTTACATCTTGATCGATGGTAGTGATATTATAGGTGCCGTTCTGTGTCTTAAAGCTGAGTTTTCCTGTCGAAGTATTGCAGTGGAAACTGAAGTACATGGGGTTACCACAATGTGATCCAGTACTTAGGGGATAAGGAATCACATTTATGCCACAAGGCTCACAACTTTTAGCCTTTAATTCTGCAAAAAATGGAGCTTTTTTTAAGTCAAGTTGTCTGAGCATCAACTTATTCTTATAATTTCACCCAGATTCCCGAAGATTGGGAGCTCAAACCCAATTATAAAGAACCAACCGTTGATACATTACAATTCAATATTTGAGATATCGTAAACCTGATTAATTTGTATCTAGTTCATTAGTCAAATTATCCTCCAACCATCAATCTAAATCGAGTTTTGGATGAGATAAAAATTCATTATTATATCTCTCCTTCGATTAAATCTTATATATTTTATATTTGTTTTTGTATACAGAATAAATATACGTGGTAATTAAATTATAAATGCCTGTTTGGAAGTGTGATTGTGGCTATTTTTTAAAATATTTTTATTTAGAAATTTATCAAAATGATTTTTTTTAAAAAAAAAATATTTTTAACAAAACACGTCAAAATGATCTAAAAACAACAAAAATATTTAATTTAAAATGAAAAAAAAATAATTTTTTTTAATTTTTTTAATAAATATTTTTTAAAAACAATTTGAAACACTTACTGAATCTCTCAGTAAGGTTACGGTGGAGCATCAAGGATTACATTCTTCAAGTTTTCCATGCAGTATTAAGTGTTATTGACAAACCGATGAAAAGATGTAACGCAAAGAATGGGTTTAGCACTGGAGATTCCCTTTCGTTGTGAGTTGTCAAAATTGACACAACTTTTCAATGCGACTTTTCGCATTTTCCTCTTGCAGTTCTTTTCTTACTGGTCCATCTGATACTGTCCAGCTTCACTAGCCAATATCTTGCATCGTTCTCTGTCGTGCCACAAGTCAAGAACGCCGACCAATATCATCCACTGTTATCAATACCATTGTTACTTTGTTTTTTATAATTATAACATAATATTTTGATATATATATATATATATATATATATATATATATATATATATTTAAAAAAACAGTAAAACTCCAAATATATTATAACATAATATTTTGATATATATATATATATATATATATATATATATATATATATATATAATACAAAATATTATGTTATAATTATATATATATATATATATTAATTAATTAAAAAAATTAATTCAAATCCAAATATAAAATAATTTAGAATTGTATAATTTAATCTAAAAAAGACATAATAAAATTATTTTTCTGAACAAAATTATAAACAGGTATAATATTACAAGAATATTATCATCAATTTCGTAAAATTATTATATTTTCTGATTGCTCTGAAATTTTAGCATAATATATATAAAAAAATTAGCATAATATATATAAATATATCAAGAGATTTCTCGTAAAATGTTATATTCATTATTTAAAAAAATAATAAAAACTTCTGGTAAAATTTCATAAATATATCAAGAGACTGATTTATAAAAAAATTAGCATAATATACATAAATATATCAAGAGATTTCTCGTAAAATATTATATTAATTTAACAAGTGGATTAAAAAATATAATTGATATTATAAACATGACACATTCATATGCTTGCATTACTTTATATTTATCTTTATTAATTAGAAATAAAGATAATAAAACCTATACTCATAGATGAGATGACAAGAATAGTTTCGTATTATTTTTTAATAATTATATTATAATAAAACCTTTAAAAACACAACATGCATGACACTAATAGATGACAGCTTTATTTTAAAATTAAGTCTCTAATATTAATTCAAAACTTAAATTAATATATTTATTACACAATATAAAACAAAAATACACTTAATTTACATAGAAAAAACCACATACATCTAGAGCTTCACTATATCGTATGAAAGAAAACAAAAAAAATAAACACGTATTGATCATGGATTAAGGAGTGTCGAGAAACCAGTGGAAAAATATTTTTGAAAAAAAAATGAATTGTTTTTATTTTAAATTATTTATTTTAATGTATCAATATCAAAAATATAATTTTAATGAATTTTTGAAAAAAAAAATTTAAAAACAATTTTTAAACGACTTTCAAACAAAGACTAAAAACTTTAACGTTCAATTCAAGGGATGACAACAGCTACTAAACAAAGAGTTAGATTAAGATTTTTTAAATTTTAACTATTGTGCTAAGCCTTATAACAATACCGAAAACTTTTTGATAATCTATGTATATATTATTCTTCACGAAAGAACGATATTTTTTTTATTTGGATAAAGAGAACATAGTGTTTGTGTATGAATAGGGTTGATGTTGTTTTTGAAAAAAAACCTTACTTAAAAGTACATTAAAACATTAATTTTTTTAAATTATTTTTAATATCAGTATATAAAAATAATTTACAATTATAAAAAAATTAATTTAAAATAAAAATAAAAATATATTTTCTTAAAAAATATTTTTAAAGGCATAATAAATTATTTATTATAAATTGGAAACTCAAAAGGGCAAAACCATAACATAAGAACCCAATTGAGGATTATTATATGGGTTGACTTACATGACACTTGTACAATATTGCCCCTCGCATATTCTACTTTTATTGGGCCGGCAAAATGTCCCCAAGAGTTCCAAATCTGAGTAACAGATTTTGTTGATTTAATATTGATTAATGTAAACATTATTATTAAAATAATAAAAATGATACAAGCAATAGATTCAAAAGATTATGAATTAGGCCACAACAAAGGCAAAATTCATTGACATCACCAGCAAGACATGGCTCAAAATCCATAACCCTTGAGCTCCTCTTCAAGCCAAAATCTTGATACTTGCATCAATTCAGGACTCAATCTAAACATCAAAACACAAAACTCCATCTGATTCAAAACCCCATCACCATCAAGATCACCTTCTTTAACCATACCAGCAAGCTCATCCTCACTCAAATCTCGTAAGCCCAAGAAAGCTGCATTCTTTCTCAAACTCTCCATGGTAATAACCCCGCTATCTTTATCCATCAACAGCTGAAACCCATTACACAGCTCATTTATTAACCCTTCCCCACCTAGCTTGTTTGCCATTACAGGCAACAAGTCTTCGAAATCTGCTCTTTTACCAACTCCTGCCATTCTTGATCAAGACCCTTTTTTAAAATAAGTGTAAAGACTGGATTTTTATGTGATTTATGAGTGGAAATGCATGAATTGGTGGGTTTATATAGGAAGGATAGTTGAGGATCTTCTAAGAAAGGACTGAAGGGTAATGGTTTTACAATGGGTGACAGCGAAGAGACAGTGAGGTCATAATTGCGCTGGCCGGCTTTGATTCCTTACAGAGGATGCCGCTGGCTCTGTTTCGCAGAAGTTTGTCATGGGTGTTTTGGTCATTTAGGACAGTTTTTGCCTGTGAACCTATGGTTTTCTCGGGTTGACTTTCTTTCTCATCGTCGCATAGGGAAAGCCAATGAAGTGGTCAGCAGAAGGGTATTGCTGTCATTGGAGATGGATTTGTGTAACCAATGTAATGTTTTTTTTTAAAGTATTTTTGAGTACAAAATATATTAAAATATTTTTTTAATTTCTTTATATTTCATATATGAATATATTAAAATAATTTCGAAATACAAGAAAAAATGTTTTAGTTTGTTTTTGTGTTAAATGATTTTTTTATATATTTAGATAATTTGATATGTTGATGTTAAAAATAATTTTTCTTTTAAAATATATTTTTTAATATATAAAAAACATCTTAAAAATAATCACAGTTTAAATAATAACTTAATATTTTTTATATATAAAAACAGGTTTTGAATCTGTGGGGTTGCCATTGCAAAAAGGCTAGTTTTGTTTGTAGCGGGTTTACGTGAGACAGCTGGTACTTTTCTAGATGTAACAAGTCCGTCATACTTCATATCACAATATATGTTATTAATTTAAATAATAATAAAAATTTCAAATAACACCTTACCGGATGATTGCTTAAAATATCAAAGATATTAAACCGTAGAGCATATGATTAAATTAAATAATATTATTTTAAATAAAATGAAACGAGATTTTTGCAAGGCCAAACGAGTATAATTATATTAATTTTTACTTAGTTTAGTTTAATTTAATATTTGACCCAAGTTAAATTTTATATGAATAAGTAATGATAAATTGACATACAAAACAACAAAAGTTTAACAACGTTAAAAATGGAGAGGATATATTGCATCACACGTTTTTGACTGACGAGGTCTCCTCCATCTGGAAACTGAACAGAAACTTTGTTTCATGTCAAATCTTCTTGTTTTTTTTTTTTTTTTAAGATTTTATAATTTAACTCGACGATTTAAAAACCATGCAACAAATAACCCTAATCTTTCCAAATCCAATGTTTCCTTGCATTAATGTAGTTATCATCTTAAACAAATCCAAGGTTTCAAACAAGAAATTCGGTCGAAACTTGAGCTCATGTGCTGGACAGGAAAATGGGAACATCTCCTTCACACATGATCTCATTGGAATAAAGATAAGAAAATTTGTTTTATTTCCTTCTTCAAGAGAGAACCAGGCACAGAGAATGGCTGAGTCCATGGCGTGTGCGGCTAAATTCCTTCGCAGACCGTTCTGGGGGCATCGACAAAAACGAAACTTCAAGTTTTGGAATATAAAAGAGCCAACTTTTCTGATATGGACTTCCGAGAAACTACTCATGGCTACGTTGGTAATGCTTTGGAACCTTCATTATATATTCCATAACTAGAAATATGACTCGGTTACCTGCCATTCTTTCCATTATATAATTATTCTATTATTAGATAATAATATAAATTATATTTTTATATTATATAATTTTATTTAAAAGTTTAAGTTTTTAAATGAGATAGTTACTTAAAATAGTATTTTAACCTTGTTAACCTATCAGTCACGAGTTCGAATCTTACTACTCTCATTTTATCTGATAAAAATCAAGTATAAAGCAGTGTAGATCTGTGCAAGTTTAAAGTCAGAAAACTTTCATTAAAAGGGGTGTGTTAAATAATAATATAAATCATGTTATGGAATCTTACTTAAAAATTTAAGATTTTAAATAAAATAGTTCCTTGACAAGTATTATATGTTGGGAAAAAACAACGATAAAGAAGAGAGGAATGGAGGGATTACTACTCATACAAGTTTTGGTAGAATACAATACAATAAAAAAGGGTACTCTCACACCTTTTCATTATGAAACTCTTACAATATATATAGACATGATAAAATATCCATTACAATCTTCAAAGTACTTAATTAATATTAAGACTCTTCAATACTTATTTTAGATTCATGGTGCTACTAGATTTATAGTATTTCTAATGTGGATAGAAATTCATTGTACTAACTTCAATTTAATAAGAAACATTATAGTGACTTACATAATATATATTAACCGTTTTTTTTTATTAATTTAATAAGCTGAAATTTAAAATAAAATAAAATAAATTTTGAAGTAAAAAAACACTTGAAAAATATCGCATGTTATATTACAAAACAGCTCAAGTAAGTTCCGACCACCAGCTTGGTATCGGCTTCAATTTGATTTGAACCAAACATTCATGTCATTCTGAAATCTGAAATCTTAGGATTCATTGCTTCATCCAGTATTATGTTACTTGACTTTAGGTCCCTGTGTATTACTTTCAATCTAGAGTACTTGTGGATGTAAAGTAGACCTTGAGCAATACCCGCGATAATCCGAAAACATTTAGTCCAATCAAGATTTACTTTTCCAGATGGATATGATATAAGAAATCACCAAAAAGAAATAAGATCAGAATTCGTATTGCAATATGCAACTGCAGAGAAAGAAAATGGTCACCATTTCTATCTTTCATTGCATTTCATAATTAAGTTCTGCTAAATATAGTGGTGAAATGTTCAATCTACTGATAATTTTCAGACGAGAGTAGTCTTCATATTCGTGTTGGGATAAACTCAATCCACAAAGTCAAGCAAACCAACCACCGACATCACCAACTACGGCCACCAACTAAAGCCTCTGACAGCCACTATTAATGACCACCGCCTATGATCACCGCTCCGCCTGTAGCCGTCTGCAACTTTCCAACCTTAAAGTCAATTTTATCAAGCTTTCATTTTGTGTATAAATAGGAAGCTTAGTTAAGGTTAAATAGTAAGTGAGAGATATTAGAGGAAACACTAGAGAGAAGAAGAGAAAGCTTTGACAGTGTTCAAACTTCTGTGTAATTTTTTTGTTAAAATAAAACAGTGTGTTTCATCCCCTCTGAGTGTTTAAAAGCCACCACCAGTGGCCTCTCCCACCAACAATTCGAGGAGTTTCGACAAAGATAAAGAAGTTTACGGAACAAAAACTTGGTCAGGCTTCGATTCTGCAGGTATTCACAGACCATTACTTCCCTTTCAGCACAATAACCTAAAATCCTCACAAGATTAGTATGCAGAAGCTTGGCAATAAGTTTTAACTCTTTCATGATACTGTTTTATCATGATTTTTTAACTAATAAAAAACATTTAAGTTGTTTCAATCAAAATGAAACAAAATTAACTACTATAGTTTTAACCCGATGCTGGCTGCCACTAATGGCTTCATTGAAGAAAGTAAACTGGGTGAGAGCGGTTTTTGGCCCTATTTACAAGGTACTACTTCCACAACTGACTTCGTTGAAATGCTGCTGTAGACACAATTTTGCGCACCTGAAATTAAACAAGCACACGTGTACAAATATATGATTTTATTAAATATATGAATGGGTACAATCTCTACGTAATATATTCTATCAAAAGAATATGGCAATCCTCTGATTCTTCCCTTGGATTTGATGTATGGTGGCTTGATTTATTTGAGTAATCAAGCTAAGATTTGTGCTTTGCAAAAACGCGAATTTGGGCGTGTATTGCGAAGCGAGATGTTGTGATTTGATGCTTTGAAGAGTACCTTGATTTGTCTTCAAATTGTTGTTGAAGAACTCTTATGGGGCGTTTTGGCTTGATCCAACAGAGCTTCGTTCTTTGTAGACTTCAAGCGTAGATGAAGGAGGCTTGAGAACTCTTTGAGAGAGAGAGAGAGCTTCCTTGCTTGAAGAGCTTATCTTGAAGAAAATTTGTATCTCCAAGAATCCAAAAAAAAATCCCCCTTTGCCTTTAGGTTGAGGTCCTCTATTTATAGACATATATAGGGGCTCTCTGGTATTTTTCCAATGCCACGTGGCATAATTTTATTGGTTGGTCTTTATTGACGGAATCTTGTCTTTATGTCCGTCTTTATTGACGAGATCTTGCCTTTATGTCCATCTTTATTGACGAGATCTTGCCTGTATGTCCGTCTTTATTGACGAGATCTTGCCTTTATGTCCATCTTTATTGACGAGATCTTGCCTTTATGTCCATCTTTATTGACGAAATCTTACCTTTATGACGAGATATCTTGAATATCTCATCTCAAGTGTCAACTTTCCATTGGCCAAGAAATATTTGAAGGCTTATTTGTTTTCCATGTCATTTATTTCAATTTTATTTTATCCTTTATTTTAAAGAATAAAATAACACATGGTGAAATTTGATTGGCGGAAAATTTGTGTTTCTATAGATGCCCCCTCGAGACAAGTTCACTTACTTTTTAGAACAAGTGGGCATGTCTCGAAAAATATGGCTGTGAGGGTTTTATATTTCCGACTAAAATTTAATTTGATCATATTAGATTTTCACAACAAGCAAATAAATCTTATTGTGAAAATAAAATATGATGATCAAAAAAATTAAAAATTTATGGATCGATCTTGATTGAGATTTATCAGATCAAATGAGAGAATATTCAGGTCCAATTGTTCATTTGAAACTGCTGCATATGCAGGAGCAAACAAAATTTATCTTTATATCCGAATAGCAACCCACACTTTGACCAGGCTGCATGATTTTTTTTTTCCAGTGAAAATGGTCACTGTAACATCTTGTTTTAAAGACCTCGTTATTCTGAATCCAATAACGCAATCTGTTTGTGATTCCGAGTAACGATCAACAAGTTATGAATTATGAAAGTTGCAACTCCCTTTTCTCATTGCTTTGGGAACCGTGCCCTCCATCCTTAATTAATTTCAAATTCTCCCTGGAAGAATGTCTAAAGAGCAAAATAACATTTCACGTAAATTGCTTTGATTAATTGACTTTCTTTTCTAAATGAATTGCTTAGAGTGAATTAGCTGCTAAGAGTAAACAAAAGATCCTCCCGTACTAATAGCCTGACTTAGCTTAATTGACCCCTTTTTTTCGAGATTGAATGAATTGTCCAACGTGAATGAATTGTTAAGAAAGGGAACAACACAATTTCCTGTACTGGAAGCCGACTTTTACTCTCACAAAATAAGAAAATATTTTGTTTTAGATTAGGAAAGAGTCATTGAGGTGGCTATAAAAGAACATTACATTGCTCTTTTCTCGTTACCCACCACGCAGCATTTCATGTTGCTCTTTATTAACCGCGTAGTATCAACCTGGCAACCAAATTTTCTGGAGATTATCTTGAAGATGGTCAAGTGTGTGTCAGTATCTACGAGCAGAATTGGTGATATCATTTAAACCAAGTGTGGTACTGCTCAAGCTTGGATTTAATTAACGATGCAACCTCACCCTAGCAATACTTCTGTTTTTTTATCAGTGCAGCCTCCACGCAGCAGTCCCAGTATGCACTTCCCCATTCCTCATCTTGTTTTATTACAAACGCACCTCTTTTTGTTTAGTGTGTATGTAGAATATAATTCTTACTGTTGCCAACATTGCAAAACTTTTAACTTGGATGTCCATTGTGTTTACAAAACCAATCGGAGCGGAATTTCAACTTTGTTGTTTCAGCTTGTGAACTGGTTTCATTCACGTAAATTTTCAAGCTTTATGCGTGAGTTTACATGATCTTCGAACCAGTGGTCCAGAATTGCAAATTCATCACCAGTGTTTCCTAATCACTGCTGCCATAAATTATGATATATTCTCAGCCGCGAATTGATAGCTCATGTGATGTTCTCTCAACTCTGATTTATTTCTACAAACATCGCGAGTTCAAGGCGAGTTCCCCCATTGCTCTAGAATTCATCAGATATCAACGCCAAAGCAATTCTACCATATCAGCCTTATAAACAAAAGAGCTTCCGCAAGTTTTTTTTTATCAGAAATCAACGCTGTTTGCGCGCCTAGTTTTATAAATTCTTCCTGCAGCTTTTCAATATTGAAGAAAAGCATATTGTTGACATATGCGTGTTAACCAAAAGCAACCTTTTATACTTCTGCAACTACATGATCGATGACGCAAACTTGTTATTAAAATAGGCTTGACCAAGCCTGATTGAGTTGTCAGTGAGCCCACCTGTTTCCATTAATTAACATTTATTCTTATTTGCGGGGCCGTAGGTTTCTTTAGGTGATTTGAATTCTCTTGCCATAATACTTCACGAGCCTTGATGCTTGCCGAGCTGTTTCTTAAGGGTTACGGTTGCTGTTTTTTACCACGTCATCAATTTTAGCAAGTCATAAATTTCTTAACATTGGAGCATTACGTTTCTTTGGCTCTTCATCAAGGTAAGTTCTTATCCTCTCCCTCTTTTTCATTAGATTTTTCCTTAGGACATATAAATATCATGGGATTTATAACCTTGTTCCCCCCTCTTCTTTCAAATATACATCTAATTCATGCATTTTTATGTGCCTTCCTTTTTTTTTTTAGATGGTACTTTTCAAGAATTCTTCTTCTTCTACTAAACGATTCTTAATAATTGATGAGAAGTATCGTCAAACAAGCCTTCGCGTATATGAACCTGCCATTGGTCCATTTGCTAAGAAGCGATCTTCCGAAAGCATCAAGCATTTGACTTCCTGGTCATTGGAGACTTCTTATGAACTTTATGATCATGGTGGTTTGTCTCAATCAGTTTTACAACTTCAATCCTCCTTTCCACATTCAACTACTTTTCCAGCTGATCTGCCGTCATTAGACTATCCTAAACGTGATGGAAATTGTACTTGCAAGGATTATTTCCCAATCTCTGATGCACTTGAGTATACTCCAAAGTATTGGGAATGGACAGAAGATGTTTTGAAACATTATGAGCCAATCCTCAAGAGAGCACATATTCGAGACACTATTTTTGCATCCCTTTTTACATATGACTGGCAGATGAATGTTATCCTTTCTTTTTATAACCATTGGAATCCTGCTACCAACACGCTATCTACCCCGAATGGCGAGGAGTCTATATCTCTTTGGGAGCTAAAATCATGTAGCGGCCTTCCTATTTTTGGGGCTTTTTATGATGAAGTCATCCCTTCTACTGATGAACTTAATGAGGCTGACAAGAAAGGACGTTCTTTTCTTCCAAAGAGCTGCAAGTACCTATTCATCGCCTTTCATAAAGAATGTCAGACTATTGCTGGTGACCATGTAATGACCCTTCAAGATTGGGTAGATTTCTGGTTTTGAGATGACTTGAGATACAAGGTACCTTTTTTCGTGGGCAAGTCCAGCTGATCCAATAAGGCTAACTATCAATTTGGCTCAATTGATCAGTCTCGTGTTCGCTCCAGCAAATTCATTCGTCCTTTTAAGGAGCTTAATGTCCCTTCTCATATTCAGGATGAAGTTTATTTAGCGGCTTTTCTTTCATGTTGGCTATGCAAATTTGTATTTCCTAGCAAGGATGTTGGTTTCATTCGTCCTAGTACTTTCAAAGTAGCATCCATGATGGTAGCTGGAAGGCAATTCTCTCTTGCGATACCAGTTCTAGCAAGTATCTTCAAAGGTCTAAAGGAAGTCCAATCTGCATTAAGTGTGGCTGCACGAGACATCCCTTTTCCTATTCATTTTCTCATCGGTTGGCTTGCAGAAAAATTTGGCACCCATCAAACAACAATTAGCCCTACCAAGCTAGTTGGGATGACAAAATATGCCGGCGTGGGGTTGGCAAAACATTTCAATGAATCTCAAGCTCATGCTCTTTTCAGAGATCCCAAGAGAGTCATATTCCCTGCGTTACTTCCCTCGACTAAAGTTGGGGTCTTATATGATGATGGCAACTTGTCAATCCTCGAGAGTGACTACTTTATGTGTATTCGCTCCGGCTATTTGACTCTTCGTTATGATGATATTTTTGTTATTGAATCTTACTGTCCTGATAGATTCAATAGACAATTTGGATTTTGCCAACATATTCCCCGTGACATTGGAGGGAGAACTGGAGTCCTAACCTTGGAGGATGTATTTCAACTTTGGCACAGTTTTACCAAACTCAAAACTCATTCCCAGTGCAAGCTTCCGTTGCCCCCAAATGATAAACTTCCTTTGGTAACTAAACGTTACATGGATTGGTGGACTCCGAGGTGGTCCAAAGTTTGTTCTCTAGAGATGAAGATCATTCTTAAAAGTCCTGTTAATGTTGCCATAGTATCACGAAGGACAAAAGAAAAGATGAACGACCCTCTCTTAATCAAAAGGAAACGATCTTCTCCTACCTATAAAAGAGACAAGTGGGTAGTTGATGTTGATTCAGGCAAGGAAGATAATACTCGAACATCTGCCCATATAAATAGGACACCACTTGTGATTCCTAGTGTAAAGAGAGTGAGTACTTCAAAAGATCATCTTAATAAGAAATCTTCTAACTCCTCAGGAGCAAAGGAAAGGAGTGCACAATCCTTTTCTCCACAATTGGTAAATAAATACTCGTCTCCTTTTTTTTTATGTTCCTTATTAATTCCCCTTTTTTTTATTAAGATGCTCATAAGGATATGCATGTAGCAAGAGGAGGAAGATAATGTTGAGGCAATCTTAAATGTTGAGGACAGTGAGCATGAAAACAGTGATCATCATTGGAAACGTTTAAAACGTACCAAAAAAGTGTTCAATCCTTGCAGCTCGGGTTTTCTTCATAGCATCCCCAGTGCATCAATCATGCCAGACAATATTGATGAACTGGTATGACAATGTTTTTTTTTTTTCAATTCATGCTATTTGTCATACATTAACCCTCTTTTTTTTTTCAGCTTGGTCAACAAGACTTGGGGAATGACTTTGATATGTATATTGGGCCAGAAATAAGTGCTGCTTCTGTCGCTAGCCCTAACCCTTTCAATATTTTAGCTGCTGGGATTGGAAACTCTCAGCTTTCATTCAGTTTATCACATGAGCAGCCTAATCCACCTCAACCGATCTTTAATATAGCGACTAACTTGCATAATCTTGGACCTACTACTGCCTTTGAGCCTTCAGGGGTCACTAGATATTGTGCTGATGACATATTAGGAGAAATAAGATCTGAATTTGCTATCAAGTGTTGGGAGAGCATCAGAAATAAGATTGCTCGTACACCGATCTGTTATATTCCTAATCTGGCTAGTGAAGTTGAGAAGATCCTCCTCTCCATTGAAGATATAAAGGTTGATTGCTCCTTTATCAGAAAAATGGTGACCGAGGTGATTGAGGATGCTAAAAAGTTTATTCACTTAGAGTCTTCATTATCTCCTATGATGACATCAGAGCAGCGAGCCTTAGATGTTGAAAAGCTTGAAGTGCAACTTAAAAATTCAGAAGCTTTTGAAGAGGAGGCATCTACATCCATTTCTATTACTCGTGCTGAGATAACAAAAATAACAGGACAATTAATGGAGTTGCAGAGCAAGAAGACTGAGTTAGAGTCATCTCTCAAGGCGTGTGATGAAAAGCTTTCTGAGAGAAAAATTATCACCTCTGGCATTCGAGCAGAGATCACCACACTGTCCTCTTCCCCTGTGATAAGTGAAACCGACGCAGTCATTCTTCAAAAACTCAAAGGATTGTTGGAGACCAAACAAAAGGAGATGGAAGGACATAACTGGAAACCGTAGCATGATAATGGTTTATTATGCTTTGAAATTTTTTTTTTTAATTTTATTTTGGTAGCATTGGCTTATGACTTTCTGTTGAGGCTACATACTTTATGTAATAGAATTCTTCTTTCTATTAATAAAGTCTATATTTTTCCTTCGCTTGTGTCTTGTTACCTAGATTTCCACGTTACAATTGAGTTTTGAGGTTTATTTGTCCCTCTTCTCTACGTGAACAATCATGCTAGTTCAAACAACTTTTAAAGGATGGTGTGACTATACTTAGAATAATTTCTAAGTTGCCTACGTACCTTTATGGATAAAGGATCAAGTCACAACGTAGTTCAATTTTTTTTTTTGGTGCCTTTCACAGTTTTAGCTCGTGCGGGCCAGGAGCTACATCAGATTTCAAGCATAGTATCTTTTCAAGAATTTGCCATTGATAGGCCTAATCCTCAATCCATTCTCATCAACAATCTTGTAAGCTCCATTGGTGTAGACTTCTTGAACCACATAAGGGCCATCCCATTTGGAGAGGAACTTGCTGCCCATGCGTTTTGACATGATTATCGGGCATCGTACTGCCAAGACAAGATCCCCTTCTTGAAAGGAGCGTGGTCGTACCTTCTTGTTGAAAGCTCTACTGAGTCGTGCTTGATAACATTCTAGTCGTTGTTGTGCCTCAAGACGTTTTTCATCTAAAGCTTCAAGCTCTTCAAGGCGTAGGCGAACATTTTCTTCATTGGAAAGTCCTTCTTGGATCGCAATTCTTAAAGATGGAATTTGACATTCTAGTGGAAGAACAACTTCAACCCCATATACCAGGGAGTATAGAGTAACTTGAGTTGGTGTTCGAAATGTAGTACGATAAGCCTATAGCACCTCCCCAATTCTCTCATGCCAGTCCTTCTTCGAGCGATTCACCACTTTCTTGAGAATGTTGCATAAAGTCTTGTTAAAGGCTTCCGCCAAACCATTAGCCGGAGCATTGTACATAGAGGAGTTATGTTGTTTGAAATTGAATTGTGCACACAATTTGTTCATGGCTGTATTGTAGAATTCCTTTCCATTATCGGTTATGATGTATCTTGGTACCCCATAACGATAAATGATGTTTGTTCGGATGAAGCTTACAACTGTCTCTTTCTTGACCTCTTTTAATGCTGCAGCTTCTGCCCACTTGGAGAAGTAATCTGTTGCAGCCAATATGTAAAGATGCCCCCCGGAGCTTTTCGGCAATGGTCCTACAACATCAAGTCCCCAAGCATCAAAGGGCCAAGAGGCAACTGTCGGGTGTAAAGGCTCGGGTGGCTGGTGGATCAAATTAGCGTGCATTTGACAACTTTGACATTTTCTAGCATAGTCTATGCAATCCTTCACCATTATTGGCCAGTAATACCCCATTCTTTTGATCCGGAAGTGAAGTTTAGGGCCTGATTGGTGTGCTCCACAAATCCCTGAATGAGTTTCTTCTAGTGCTTTTGTTGCTTCTTCTTCTCCGAGACAGCGCAAAAAGATTCCGTCAAAAGAGCATCGATAAAGAGTGCCTTGGAAGTATATGAAGCGAGAAGCTCTTCGCCTCACCTCTGTTTTATGGCGTAAGTCTTTAGGTAATTTTCCATGTCTCAAATAATCGATAAGCGGCTGACGCCAGTCTTCTCTTTCAATCTCGTAGACAGAAACTACGCCCACTTGTTCTTTCTCTTCTATGTCATAGCTTAGCGGTGGAACGACCCATCTTTGACATACAGAGACTTTTATCTCCTCACTACATGATGCTAGTGTTGACGCCAAATTTGCCAAGGCATCAGCTTGCTTATTCTCTTTTCGTGGTACATGTTCTAAAGTGACACAATCAAGTGATGTTATCATTTTAAGTGCATACTTGTGATATGAGATGAATTCTGGCTTCTTGACTTCATATAGTGAGAGTTGTCTGATGACTAATTGAGAATCACCAAAAACTTTAAGGCGAGACATTTTTGTATTCACTGCCATTTCCAACCCAAGAATCAAAGCTTGATATTCAACCATGTTATTAAAACAACATTTGCTGAGTGAAAAAGAGAAAGGCAAGACCTCCCCTTCTAGTGTGATGAATACAACCCCAGCACCGGCTCCATCTTGTCGTGCTGCGCCATCAAAGAACATTTTCCACGGTTCTGACAGTTCAATAAACAGAACATCCTCATCAGGTAGGTCTTTAGAGAACTTCCATTCATCGGGAATAGGATGATCAGCTAGAAAATCAGCTAATGCTTGCTCCTTGATAGCTTTTTGTGAGACGTAGACAATTTCAAATTCTTGAAGCAATAAAGCCCATTTTGCCAATCTTCCTGATAATACTGGTCTCGATATGATGTACTTAAGGGGGTCAGCTCGGGAGATTAATCTTACTGAATGCGCTTGGAGGTAATGCCTTAACTTCTTTATTGCAAACATCAATGCTAGACATGTCTTCTCTATTGGGGAATAATTCAGTTCAGCCCCATTTAATGTCCTACTAAGGTAGTAGAGAGCACTTTCCTTGCCTTCATCATTTTGTTATGCCAACAACACTCCTAAGGAACGTATTTGAGCCGCAATATATAGGATAAGTGGACGTCCTTGTACCGGTGCTCGAAGGACAGGTGGGTTCAACAAGTATTCTTTTATCTTATTGAAGGCATTAGTACAAGCTTTATCCCAGTAGAATGATGTATCCTTCTTCATTAAGTGGGTGAATGGTTGACATCGGCCTGCTAAGTTAGAAATAAATCTCCGTATATAGGCCAACTTTCCTTGGAGACTCTTCAACTCATGGATGTTTCTTGGCTCCAGCATTTTTAGAATGGCCTCGATCTTAGACTGATCAATCTCAATTCCTCAGTGTCGAACTATAAACCCTAGGAATTTTCCCGAGGACACACCAAATGCACATTTCAATGGATTCATTTTTAGTTGGAATCAACGTAACCGTTCAAACACCAAACGAAGATTCTGCAAATGATTTTCCTTTTCTTTTGATTTCACCACAAGGTCATCAACATAGCATTCAACATGTTGGTGAAGCATATCATCAAAAATCTTCTGCATCGCTCTTTGATAGGTGGCACCTGTATTCTTTAAGCAAAAAGGCATAACTTTATAACAATATATCCCTTTTGGAGTTCGGAAAGCCGTCTTCTCCTCATCTGCGGGTGCCATTCGGATTTGATTATAGCCAGATGAATCGTCCATGAAGGTTAATCTCTCATGACCCGTGGTAGCATCTACCATGATCTCAGTAATTGGAAGTGGAAAGTCGTCTTTGGGACAAGCATTGTTAAGGTCTCGAAAATCCACACAAACACGTATTTGGCCATTCTTTTTTTTCACTGGCACAATATTTGAAATCCATGTAGGATACTTGACCTCACGAATAAAACCTGCTTGGATAAGCTTATTGACTTCAGCCTCAATTTGTGAGATGAGTTCAGGACGAAAGCGACGCTGAGTTTGTTTTACGGGTCTAGCCCCATGTTTCACTGCTAGTTGGTGGACAGCAACCTTCGGGTCTAAACCTGGCATTTCATCATAGGACCAAGCAAAGATATCTCGATATTTCATCAGAAGTTCCATGCAATTCGCTTCCTCTTCAGGTGATAAGTTTGCATTGATGATAGTTGGTTGTGGGTTTTCAACAGTCCCTAAGTTAACCTTTTTAAGTTCATCCATTGTAGGCTTATTTTCTGATTCAAGGGAAGATGGAGCTTTCTCAACATCTTCTTCGACAACAAACTTATCATTATCCTTTTCTTCAATAGTGATGTGATTTGAAGTAAGACACATTATTTCATCTTCTTTTTCTTCATTAGAGGGGTTTGTTATCACTATTGTGCGTGTTTTTCCTTTCAATGTCTCTTCAGCACTCACCACCCATTCAAATTGTCTCTTCATGCGTGAAGGTATTTTGCTATGAAGAACCTTTGAATCTCCCATCAAACTTGTCTCTTTTGACATGGATTGTCCAAGTCTCGCAAAGACTGGTGTGCGTTTTAACACCCTTCCATTATTTTGGGTTCCAATCCTAGCAAAAACAGGAGCATGATTTGTAGTTCCACCAAGACGATCCCAGACTGAAGCTCTAAGAGGTGCCGGCTGACTTTGTTATTCGTCCTTCACTTCTTCCGCACTTATGTATCGCGAAGCTTCTCTATTAATATGAAAGTGCAGTGGTGTGGAAGACTCATATCCAAGACCAGCCTTTAAAGTTTTGCCAAACATTTTCTTCTCTCTCCATGCCTTTCTAGTCCTTGCAGAAACTTGTTTACCTTCAAGTTGAGTCGCATCATCATCCTTTGATATCTTGTTGATGTCCTCACGACTATAGCCAGCCCTGGCTAAAAGCTTGTAAGCGTTGGGATCAAAGCCATTTGACCGTTTATCAGGGAGTCCTTTAAGATTCACCACCGACTTAGTTTGATGAACAAACCCTTTTAGTAAAGGTTTTGAAACCTTGTTCACAACGAGATTAGTAGCTGGCAAGGTCAAGTTTTCAAGCTCTTTATTGATCTTTTCTTCATCCTTTGCAAAAGAAGACTGACCCTCTTTTCTTGCTGATATTGGAATATATCGGAGTGTAGCTGCTTTACGTGGTGGTTTATTGTCAACAAAGTCTTCTACCACCTTTTCTTTTCCTTTATCTTTTATCGGCTAAGACACCCCTTCATTTGCAGATGACTCATGCCTTTTTGGGCTTTTAAAGTCAATTATTCCCTCTCCTAAGTGGTCAGGTGGTGATCGTAGTTCTTCCATCATATTTGACTTGAAATAGAATTTTGCATCTGCAAAGTGAGCTTCAACTATGGTGAAGGGATCGGTGTCTGCCATTATCTTTCTTACTCGTCCATCTCGGCAATACTTAAAACATTGGTGGAGTGTTGAGGAGATGATACCATTTTCATGTATCCATGGTCGCCCAAGCAATATATTGTAGGTAGTTTTGGCATCTATGACATGGAAAAGTGCATTGGATTCCATATCTTCCATGTGCATCGCAAGTCTTATTTTTCCTATAGCATTTTGCCCTCCTTGATTAAAACCTTGAATCATCAGATGACTTGGGAAGAGTTCATCCATAGGAATCCCTAACTCTCTCATGGTCTTAAGAGGTAGTATATTGACCGCCGAGCCATCATCCACCAAGATGCGATTCACTTTCTTTTCATCAACATATCCTTTAATGAAAAGAGGTCGGTTATGGAGTTTTGATCCAAGCAACAAGTCTTCATCGTTGAAGGATATCTCTGTTGTGCACACACCGTGAGATAAGCTTGCAGAATCATCATGATTTTTCTTCATGGCATAATCAATAGGAGTTTTCTCTTCATCAACCTGATAGCAAGCAACAGGTATATTTTCAATTCTTTTCATTTCTGTTGGCATGTACTCATTCAATGTAATAGGCTTTCTTATACTTTGAGCTGAAAAACCCTCCTTTCTAACTGGTATGGATTTTTGTTGAGTCTTTCGGCGTATCGGCTCACCAATTAGCTTCCTCACCATTGAGATCCTCATTCTTGTTGGCTTTATCATTTGCATGTACTTCCTCCTTCCTCTTCTACGCGTGACTAAAGTCCATCCTTCATCATCATAATTTTCAGACCATTTAGGCTTCAAGTCGTCAACTGGAGGTGTGGGGGTTATACATGGGGTTTGACTTGAGGATGCAGTGAAGCTCATCGGGAAAATGGCATTAAGTCTTATAGGTTCACAGGAGCCGAAACTTATTGTAGAGAGTGATTGACATGGTCCTAACTTGACCGTGGTTGTGATATTAGAGGCTGCTATTTCATCATCAAAAATGATATCTCCATTCTCGTGTAGCCTCATGATCTTGTCTTTCAGCACAAAACACTTCTCTACGGGATGACTGATTAAGCGATGATATTTGCAATAATTCGGATTATCTACTTGGTTTGCTTCTTCAGGGCGTTTCACCTCCGGCAACTCAATGATATTTGCCTCAAGCAGATCATCCAGCATCCTAGATATGTCTGAGTCAGGGAATGGATACACTTTTTCCTGTCACTCTTTCAATGATGGTTTCTTTCTTTCACCCTTTTGAAAAGTAGTTGGCGTTGCATGATCATTCCTCTTAACTCTAGTTGGTACCCTTACAGTCGAGTTAACTACTAACGATTGCTTTCCTTCGACCTTTAGAGTGCTCTTTCCGAATCTACGACCTTCAGGCTTATTTCTTTTAGGCTCTTGCATAGGTAACAATGAACTTCCAGCCGCCGTAATGCTAAGTTCCATATCATGGGCACGAGTAGCCAATTCTTCAAAAGACTTTGGTTTGATGCCTTGTAGGATATATCGTAGTCCCCAATGCATCCCTTGAATACACATGTCTAGCGCAGAAGTTTCGGTGAGTCGATCTCTACAGTTGAGGCTAAGGTTTCTCCACCGATGAATGTAGTCGATGACAGGCTCTTCCTTCCACTGACATGCATTAGTGAGTTCAATCATGCTAACCACGCGACGAGTGCTGTAAAAGCGGTTAAGAAACTCACGCTCCAACTGCTCCCAAGTATCAATCGAGCAAGACTCCAAGTCAGTGTACCAGTCAAAGGCATTACCTTTCAAGGAACGAACAAACTGTTTTACCATGAGATCACCATTAGTCCCGGCATTGTTGCAAGTCTCCACAAAGTGAGCTATATGTTGTCGATGATTTCCCTTGCCATCAAACTGCTGAAACTTTGGTGGTTGATAACTTAGAGGCATCTTTAACAAGTCGATTCTTTGGGTGTACGGCTTCACATACGAATATAAGGGTTGAATTGAGCTTTCCACCTGGTCTGTGATGGCTTCCTTAATGAGTTCTTTCAGTTGATTTGTGGTGAAGATGCCATCAGTAATACCACGTATATTCTCCACAGCTCCGATTGCAGACTCCTCAATGACATCTAGTTGATCTACTTGAAAAGCCTTGTTAGTTGACGTTTGGCCTCTTTCGTTCAAGCTCTCAAGTTTGTTCATCAACGTCGCTATCTCGCGGTCTTTTGCCTTGAGTGAAGTCGAAAGCCCTTTGACGAGTTTTGTCAAGTTAGCCACTTGATCTTCTAAAGATGTTGCCTCGGTCATCATCACTGACATGGTGCTAGAACCCGAAGCCTTATTTGGTGATTGACATGGAGAAGTTTCCATAGGTGGATCGTCAAAGTTGCCTTGAATGCTGAAGACCGTTTCGCGTGCCTCACTTGACTTTTATAGTGGAGTTACTTGTGGCTTCATCTTTGAGGCGACATCTTGTGCCCCTCTTGCATTCGAAGTTGATGTCATCTTGAGACCCAACCTAGTTTGTGTATACAACTCGACGATGGATTTTGTTTTCAATGGCGGAGTTGAAGAATCTTCAATAGTATGTTGGGGACTTGAATCAATGGCCTTGTTGCTTTTCGAAGCGACAATGGTGATCATGTTCCTCCTAGTTGCCATTGAGATTTTGTTGAAAATTCTTTCTTAAAGGGAAGAGATGAAAGGCAGAGATTCCCCGGTGGAGTCGCTAGAAATTTGTAGACACAATTTTGTGCACCTGAAATTAAACAAGCACACGTGTACAAATATATGATTTTATTAAATATATGAATGGGTACAATCTCTATGTAATATATTCTATCAAAAGAATATGGCAATCCTCTGATTCTTCCCTTGGATTTGATGTATGGTGGCTTGATTTATTTGAGTAATCAAGCTAAGATTTGTGCTTTGCAAGAACGCGAATTTGGGCGTGTATTGCGAAGCGAGATGTTGTGATTTGATGCTTTGAAGAGTACCTTGATTTGTCTTCAAATTGTTGTTGAAGAACTCTTATGGGGCGTTTTGGCTTGATCCAACAGAGCTTCGTTCTTTGTAGACTTCAAGCGTAGATGAAGGAGGCTTGAGAACTCTTTGAGAGGGAGAGCTTCCTTGCTTGAAGAGCTTATCTTGAAGAAAATTTGTATCTCCAAGAATCCAAAAAAAATAAAAATCCCCCTGCCTTTAGGTTGAGGCCCTCTATTTATAGAGATATGTAGGGGCTCTCAGGTCTTTTTCCAATGCCATGTGGCATAATTTTATTGGTTGGTCTTTATTGACGAGATCTTGCCTTTATGTCCATCTTTATTGACGAGATCTTGCCTTTATGTCCATCTTTATTGACGAAATCTTGCCTTTATGACGAGATATCTTGAATATCTCATCTCAAGTGTCAACTTTCCATTGGCCACGAAATATTTGAAGGCTTATTTGTTTTCCATGTCATTTATTTCAATTTTATTTTATCCTTTATTTTAAAGAATAAAATAACACATGGTGAAATTTGATTGGCGGAAAATTTGTGTTTCTACAACTGCATCTAAATATTGAGTTTGCTTGGTTTCTACTACCCTTTCTTCTTGATTCTATTGATATATTTTTGATAATAGAGTTTTAGAAAATAATATAAATTATATTTTAAATTTTATCTAAAAGCTAGGTGAGATAGTTTCTTGATATAATATCAGAGTCTTGATGACCTATGAATCATGAGTTTGAATCTCACCGCTCTCATTCTATTTGATAAAATCAAGTATAAGATAGTGTGAATTTGTGTGCAAATCTCAAGATTAAAGGGCTTTATGTTAGGATTGAGAGAGTTTGCATATAATTGAAAGAGAAAGGAGAATGAGTTTGGAGAAGTGAAGAGGGAGAAGAGAGAAAGAGAAGGAGAATGAAATTTGAAATTATGCTGTATTGATATTCTATTTTTGTATATATTTGTTGTGTGTGTACTTTTCTATTTATACATATATCCCATATCATCTTTATACTCTAGACTACAAATATAATATTCTAGAATACATCTTCTATACTCTAACATTTTCATTTGAAATAGTATATTAGAGAATAATATAAATCATATTATAGAATCTCATCTAAAAATTTAAACTTTTAGATGAGATGATTTCTTTGGGCTATTTGTGCATTTGGTCAACAAGGAAACTTTATTAATCTAAAAGTAGCTGTAAAGAGGCTTTCAAAGAAGTCTGGAAAAGAAATTCTAACTCATTTTGTATTTTTGACCAAATACCGACTATAACGTACCAGTTTCATTTCTACCGTTTTGTTTCGGCCAAATAATATTTTCTATAATTTTACAATATCTATCATATCTCTTAATCCGACCGTTAGATTAAGATAAAATTATAAGAGGAGTCTCTTGACATATTTATATGTAGTATCTTAAAATTTCAGAGCAATCAGGGAATATAATGACTTTGCGAGATTGATGATGGCATTCTTGTAATAATATACATGTTCATAATTTTGTTTAGAAAAATCATTTTAGTATTTTTTTTTAATTAAATTGCATAATTCTAAATAATTTTATTTTTGAATTTGAACTAATTTTTTTTAACTAATATATTTAATTATATATATACATAAATAATACAACCTTGAAATGACGCATTGAAACGCTCTGAAACCAAAACATACCATTTCAATTGAAAAAACAAAACATCAATGGAAAAGTATTGACAAATTTGGTTAAAACTAAATATTTCGAGCTCTGTGTCACTCTTTCCAATTTCATGGCTTGTGTTAGTACAAGCACAACTCTCTACAATCCTTTCTGTCATTAATCAATTAATGCCAGGCCAAAGAGTAGACCAGAACAGCCAACAAGCATCTTCTTTATGTAGAGTTCATGTTATAGAGAAGCACCTTGTTTTCCATAGTTTTTTCTCCATATTAAATTGCCAAATAGAACACTAAGAAGCCCTACAGAAACTGCAGCTACTGCAAATATAATATCCATTGTTTTTACGTGTAAATTTATTGCTACTTCTATCATTTCCAGCTGCATATTAAAAAAAAAAGGTACATCAGTTTGTCAGCAAAATTCACCGAAGGGGACAGTGAGTCCTAATCCATTTGGCTCAACGCAAATATTGAGAAAGTTAAAACTACTTAAAATGAGATGATCATACCAAGTTTTCGGTCATGAATACGGACGTAAAGATCTGGTGCAACAAATTCCTTTAAAAGATCCACCAAATCCCCATGCCAGTTCAGGCAAATGCCTGAAGTTTCTTCACTGGCGTTGACGTATGAATAAGCTGTGCAAGAGCAGTTATTTAGGTATCTTGATTCACAATCTTTCGCACTCATATTTCTCAGCAGATATGAGTGATCTGGTAATTTTACATTTTCAAAATTTAAGAACCCATCAACAGTACCTAGAGAATCAGTAGGGGATTCTCTATTCGCAACCCAGACAATTACAACAGATTTCTTCTGAACTTTGCTATACCACATGCCAAGATAGTACCTCGGAGTTAAATTTCCCAAGCTAAAGAAGCCCAACGCAAAATTTTCAATAGCAGAAATTATGGATTGATTTGCACTGATATATTTTCCTGGAACTATAATCCCATCACTTGCACCGATCGAAAATAGAGAAACAGAGATTGACATTAAAAGCAGCAAAACACAGAACCCCATTATCCATCAATAAGACTGAAAGAAAGATGTTTGCTTCAAATCAATTTATGATCACAACAAACTTCACAACTAGCTCAACTTCTTTTGCTGCCAAAAATATAATAATTATAATAAGATAAAGTCGCTATAACGATCGTATTGTTGCGTGCATGACGTCCACAAATAATTTTGAGCCTATAAAAAATTGAGTAAATTCCCATTCATCCAAAATTAGATAATTAAATAAAGGTTTTTATAGCAATGTGATCTGAAATTGTATGAGCCCTACAACAAATAAAAAAATCTAGCCATCATCAGATACTTGGAAGGCTTGCAAGGGAAATGCCAAATGACGTCGATTTTCATAGGTATAAAAGATCTTTAGCGTCGAATTTTCTTTGGCTTTTCATCTTTCTTCTCATTTTTCATTTTCTCCACTTCTAGCTCGTTTCAAGAAGAAATTAAGAACATGAGACAAACTAAGAACTGAAATATCTTGATGCCTCCAAAGCCGAGGCCTTCATGAATTCTCTACATCAGCAGCTTGCTCTACAGTCTATAGCTTCTCCACCAACTTTATTATGATTTGTGGAAATCAAATTCAACCTTTTTGATATTGCGATAACAATTATTATTTAAAATATTTTTTGTTTGGAAATATATTAATTTTTTATGTTTTTTTAAATATTTATTTGTAATCTAAAAGCAAGAATAATTAATTTGAGGAAAAAATAATAATTTTTTTTAGTAAAAACACTTGGCCACAGCAAAAACAAACGTGACATTAATTAACTCTCCCTCCGACACCGCACAAAATTCTGAGAACCTTTTTTTAAAATTATATATTTTAATTGATGTTTTTTCTCTTTATTTTCCACTATATTGTGTTTGATTGGCTTGTTAAAACAGTTTCATAACGTGCATGTCTATGAGGACAGAACTAGCCTGACATCTATGACTAATCCTGAAGTCTTGTATGTGCATCGGAATGTTGCTTCCATTGCCACCCTTTCATGCCTGTTACTGTCAAGTACACATACAAAAAATTATTCTGGCTTTTATTGAATCTCATTACAATTATTTTATCAGGATGAATGACAACCTTTTAAGGCATTGAATGGCTCTGATTTGATATTGGAAAGTGCGACAAACCCAAGCTAGATTGAAACAGATAGAGAACAGCAATTTCTAACCCCTTCCCCCAATTATCTTCCTTGCTCTAACGTATTTGTTAGATCGACGTATGAATCTGATCGACTAGAAGAAGAAGCAGTGTCGAAGAGGGATCTGCTTGCTGCAAATGCTGGTTTGTTGGGAGTTGGTAGAGATGCGGTGTCACTTCCAAGCATGAGAACTACGCTCGACATGGTGGGACGATCCCATGGATGTTCTTGAACACATAGGAGACCAACATTCACACACCTCACAAATTCATTTTCGTCACAAGTTTCGCATAGTGCTCGGTCCATCAAATCCAGAACCTTTTCCTCTTTCCACAACCTCCATGCCTGTGACAGGATTAAAGATAAAAAATTATTAAATGGTAGAGACAGAAAAGGAGGGTGTGCTATGAAAATCTCCATTGCTTACATATGCTGAAAGGCTGAAACTTTGATCAGACTTGTAAAACTCCTTATTTCTTTTCCCACTGAGAATTTCAAGAAGAACCACACCGAAGCTAAAGACATCAGACTTCATTGAGAAAACCCCGTCCATTGCATACTCCGGCGCCATGTAGCCGCTGCATGACAGGTGAGTTTGTATCAAGTTAGCTGAGACAGAAATGTAATCAAAAATTGATGTATCCCATGGTTAGAATTGCAATCTAAGAGCATAATAGAACTTACTAAGTCCCAACAACTCTCTGAGTGCTTTCCTCTGTTTGTTTGCCTCTAAAGATCCTTGCCAAGCCGAAATCAGAAATTTTGGGGTTCATCTCCTCGTCTAAGAGGACATTACTTGTTTTCATGTCTCTGTGAATAATCTTCAGCCTTGAATCGCGGTGAAGATAAAGCAGTCCTTGAGCAATTCCCCCGATTATGTTAAAGCGCAGTTCCCAGTTTAATAACACGCACAGCGTCCGATCTTGTTCAATTTCCATTGAGAGCATTAAGTTAGCAATCATCTTAAATTATATGTTTCCCATCAGCGTAGAACAATGTTTAGCAGTTTAGATTGGAGAGGCTAACCAAATATGAAGGCATCCAAGCTTCTGTTTGGCATGTATTCATAGAGTAACATTTTCTCACATCCTTGTACACAGTATCCCAAAAGTCTAACAAGATTACGATGCTGAAGTTTGGCGATCAATGTAATTTCATTCTTGAATTCCTCCAAGCCTTGCCCTGAACCACTAGAAAGTCTTTTTATAGCAATTTCTTGGCCTCCCGGGAATATTCCCTGAACAAAAATCAATACACAGCATGTAAGAATCAACTCCACCACTTTAGGAAACAGCATGGTCATTTACCTTGTAAACAGGCCCAAAACCCCCTTGTCCTAGCTTGTTAGCATTCGAGAAGTTATCTGTAGCAGCTAGAATGCATTCCAAGTCAAAAAACTGTACTTCTATGCCTTTCTTATCATCTTCTGTGGACTGGTCAGCATATATCAGATCCCTGAGCCGTCTCTCAGCGTCATTCAAGTGACAGGCTGCATTCCCCTGATTGCTTTCTTTGTTTTCTGAGAAGGCAATTTCAAGAGTTGATCACTATCTGAGTTTTCATTGAAAATTTTCTTATTTATCAAAAGAATAACGATTGAACTGTTGGCATGTTGAGTACCTCGACCAATAACCTTATTTGATTTTCCCAAATAATACAGCAAGAAAGAAGCACACGGGATGATCACAGAAGCTCCAATAACTCCAAGTAAGACTAGAAATAATGACCTCCATTTCTTTTTAGATGCTGCATGTTAATCAGAGAAATTACTGCTATAAGCTATTATCATTGAGGCAGCAGGTTAACTATATTCTATAATCAATTATATAGTTGCAAAAACTGATGGAAAGACTAAAAAACAAGCCATTATTACTTGTCAGGAGTAGCAAATTTCAGTGTCCTGGCAGCATTGTCTGAATTGCTTGATTACAAAGAAATCTAGCAATAAATCACTTAAAATGTTATTGTCAATATACCTGAAATGCAATTGACCGTTTTGGGATCCCACCGAAAGGACTTAATGCAAAGGCACCTTTTCTTCCCATCTGTTGCTGAACTGCAGGTTGAATGTGGCCAGTCATTGCATTCATCGAGTGAGCTACAGAGTGGTTCAGATGGTGCAGTCCACCTGATTTCGACTCCAGCAAATCCTGTATCCCATCCACTAGATTTGCTACGGTTAGCGTCGCATCTTCCACTTACATTAAATGGCCAGGACTCGTTGCGTTGCGTACTGTACCCCATCGACTCGGTAGCCTTACAATCTTCATCTCCAACTCGTATTGAAAACTTTTGCAATTCTTCATCAATGCCAGTTACATCGTAGTAGTTACCACCAGGCATCTCAAAGCTAAGCTGGCCGCTGGAATCATCACAGTGGAAGCTGTAGTACATTTTATCGCCACAGTTTGGTCCAGTGCTTAGCGGGTAGGGGATTATGGTAGTGCCGCAAATCTTACATTTTCTTTTCACCAAAGCTGAAAGAGTGCAATGTCTACATGTCAAAGTTCATGCAATTTAAAATTGTTTCTCCTTACTTCTTAATCTTTAAATTTGAAAACTGAGCAAAACTATTATAGACTATAACCATTTATAGCTACTAGGTTAGCAATCTGCTTGATAGTTTTGAGTTTGTCACAGCCAAATTTGATTCCAGTCTGGAAGAACGAGTATGAACCTGATGAGATTCTAGCGTTGTCCTTAAATAGACCAATAGACAACACCAACACAACCAATTTTGCAAAACTGATTCTGCAAATGCTGACTTACTTAAGATTATGCAGGAATAAGTCGGAAGTTTTTGGAGTGTTAAAACAATTTAACTTACTGTACAGGAATCATTGCAATCAAGCACCGCAGCAGATGATAAATTAGAGCCACAAACTTGTTTTACTTTTCAGAAACTAAAATAGCCAGGTATCAAAATTCTAAGAGATAGATCAGCTATGCAGATACCAAGTCACCATATTGATAGGATCAAGTACCTAAAGTTGAATGTGGCACACGGACATTGAGGTCACGACCCCTGTCAGACAGATCCTCCTGAATGTTGTTGAGATCCTTGAGCCATATCCAGCATGTAATATTATCATCACCCTTTTCAGCCTTCTGATAAGAATATGCCTGGCAGTTGCATCTGCCAAGGCACTCGTTGAAACATTCATTTTCAAATGAGTAATCAAATTCAACATCTGCCTTTCCTGCTTTCATCATTTTTAACTCCAAGAAACTCTCGACAGCCACATCCTTGTTGCACAAAGGTGATATTCTTTCACACCCCTCTGAAAAGTTCCCTGATTTCCAATTATCAGGTGACTTTGGCTGAAATCCTGGCAAACACTTGCAAAGCATCCTATTTAGACTATTGCAGCTACCAAAAGTCCCACAAGCATCAAAAACACTGCATGGATCACTTGGTTCCCACCAGTACAAAGTCCAATTCGGATTCCTCCATGAGAAAAGCTGTATCCGCCCATCGAAATTCATCACCAGTTTTGTATTGCTAGAATTCAAAGCTGTTGGAGTTAAGTTATTATAAGAAATTCTCTTTGTAGTTGTGTTCCCATGAGGTGTGCTTGGTTTCCTGCTGGTATTGGAATTCATTAGCAAGTTAAAAACAAGCCAGAGGCTTCCGTCGGATTTTAAAAAACTTCCTGAAACTGCACTTTTCCAGTACGGAATCGATCCTTTCCTCGTGATGATGTACTGGTTTTCTCTTCCATACAGATGAAATTTGAAGTCTCCTGGTGCTGGGTCAGTGAGACTTTTCCAAGAAGTCAACGTCATGTTCATGTCTAACTTCATTCCTGGAAGAAATGTATCAGTTGGATTATCAAAGCTTTGCCACCGTATTGCTGAAATATCTGCAACTTCTTGGATCAAGACTAAGTTCCCCGAATCCAGGAGCTTCAACATCCCACTGAAAGAAAATGATGATGAGTTCATCCTTGTGGACCAATATGATGCACCACTTACATCCATCACCTGGAGGTTTCCATCTTTTCCAAGGGAAAAAACTCCCGTGGAATTATCAAGCGGACTGTCACGGTTAGCAACCCACACAACAGTTCGAGGCATGTATCTGTAATGCCATATGCCTAGATATTTCTTGCCATCATTTCTCCCATGCGGAGTAAAGAATCCAAGCTCAAATCTTTCTCCAGCAGAAACAAGAGTATCTCCAATTTCATCCCTGAGTGGAGTGGACGATGTCATGTTATCCCTGGCCATGCACAGAAATTGTGTCCAAGAAGTTAGAAGAAGAAAGAGTGTGATCGATGAGAAGATGCTAGACACCATATTGGTTACAGAAATTGTGATGCGGGCTGTAATGCAACGTTAGTACAAGCTGATATCTAGCCAAGAACATCAATGCTAGTAAACTAGAGGGAGCACAAAGACCACCAAGGTCTCATAAAGATTAGGCTGCAGAATTTGGCGTGTTAGAGGGAAATTAAGATTACCGGATGAAGCAGTGGTCTTCCAAATTTGTCCATTTCACCTTTCATTATTGGTCAATGAAGAAAAGTTTTTAGTCTTCTCATAAACCCGTTTTTTCCATGAAAATGCTGTTTTCTATAAATTACTTTCCAAACATTTTTGTGTTTATAAATACTTTCATTTAGCTTGTTTTTTTAGAAAAATATTTTTAAGAATATCTTATTATTTATTAATCATGTTAAATTTTATCATCAATCTTTTAGTTTTTATATATTTCATTTATAGTTTTTTTAATATTTTTTTTCAATTTTTTTTCTTAGAAATTCATTTTGATATCAATTTTAATCTCATTCTTTTAATTTTTATTTATTTTTAATTGATATTTTCTTATCCATCAGAATTAATTTTTATTCTTTTTAATAATTTATAAAAAAAATCAGCTTATTTTTTATAATACTGTCAAACACTAGAGAGTGACACTGCAAATATTACAAAATAATTTATTTTAAATCGAAATCACTTTTTCAAAAAGTTTTTTTCCCAAACAATCGGGGCTCTGGATGGTATATTTTTCATGTGAAATAAGAAGATTATATTCGTTAGGCTGGAATATTAGAAGATGTTTAAAATGGAAAAGAGAAAGGGCTAATCTTGAAATGCCTAAAGAGCTGTATATTTGTGCTGTTTTTGATGTGATAATAATATTTATTTATTTATTTTAGTCGAAAGAGGCGTTATGTAGTAAAGAGTTTGAGATTTGTCATGTAGATATCGGGTTCAAATAAAAATATTTTTACCTTATAAAAGTTTAAGACAACAAAAAATGTATTTATTTAATTCGATACTGGGAAAAAAAAGTTTCAAAGAGGATGGAATTACCTTAAATTTAAAAAAAAATGATATTTTTCATCAAAGAAAAAATATGATATGATGGCAAAGAATTTAAAATTTATTTTGGACAGATATTGAATTCGAGTCAAAATAATTTATTTTATAAGATTTTAAAATAAATGAGATTTTATTCACTTAACCAGATTATAAAAAATACCTCAAAAAGGGGTTATTTAAATTAAATAAAAAAATAAAATGATAATGATATATTTCATCACAGGAAAAAGTTGTGGCACAAAAAAACTGAAAAAAAAATATCCGATGAATTATTGCAAAGTTTAGTCAACAAATATCAGAGCCCCACACTGCTAAAGACATTCGAGAGACTTTCGGAGAAATTCTTTTTTTTATTTATTAAGTTTTAGATATTTTTATATACTGTGATTTTTTCTACTTGTACCCACTAAAAGATTCGAGGATCGCGCTCTACCGTGGACTAGTTTAGTAATTTTCTTTTTTCATTAAAAAAATAATATTCAACAAGAGAAACAAAAATGATGTTATAAACCTGATTGAATTGAATAAGTTTATATTATTTTAATTAAATGATAAATAATAAATAATAATACCAAATAAAACTTATAAAATAATGATTATGATCACGTGGAAAAACAGTAGTTTATCACTTAAATAAACTTATTGAATTGAATAAGTTGTGTGACTGGCTACTATTCAAACAATTCTAGCTATCACTATTTTTGAATATTCATAATGCTTTTGAATACTTTTCTTGACATTGATATTTACATGCAACAACCTCGATGTTTCACCTCTCTTGTCATTGATGCAAACATCAGAGGTGGACTTAAACACATACCACATGTATCGTTTGGTGGCTTTGCATCAAACAAAGGATAAAGTTCAACTTTCAAGGTAAGTTGTATATCAAATTTGTTGATTTTGTACATAATGATCCTCTGAAATATAAAAAAGTTAAGGATTTAGCTCTTTAATGTCAAAATTCACTTTCATTTTTCTCAATGCATGGAGGAATCCCTCCTCGTCTAACACTTCCAGGTAGCTGTCTCATTAGCAATAAAAGTGTTCTAGTAAGAGGCCTAATTTGCTATCCTCCTATGAAGATCCCATTTGTCACCAGTCAGACCCCTAAGCCCCTGTTCAAAAACTACAGAGCATCTCCTTAATCATGTATGGATTCCCCATGGAGCACTTAAAACTGAGTGTAGGAATTTCAAAATGTATAGTCTAAAGATCACAAGGAGAAGAAAAAAGCATGGTGAAAGAAGGATCGTACAGTGGGCTTGATTTGTTAGAAGAGATTGTTTTTACCACTGTGTTAGTAATGTGCAGCTGCAATGGTTGGTGAATTATGACGGGCGGTTGAAAACTATTCGATACTTTGTCTCCTTGAAGAGATATTTGGGGATTTTCTGGCGATCGCCAGTTAAAACCATGGGCACCCCGGATGGATTATGAAGAGATATAACCAAGCCTGCTGACTCTAAATTTAAACGATTCAGTAATAACAACGTCGAACACTTGAAAGAAAAATTGTTTATGGGGAATTACACAGATACAATAATGAAATTCTGAGATGGATTTTGATTACAGTTGCTGTTAAAATATGGCCGTTAAAATATGACTGTTAAAATATGGCCGTTAAAATATGGCCGTTAATTTCCAGATATGAAAATTGTGTAAAGTAGGGATAAAGTAACTTTTATCTTTAGCTAAATTAGTCTTGTAATTTCTTTATAAGTTCATTCTCAATTGTAATGGAAAAAGAACTCTGAAATATACGAATTTATACTTTTAACATGGTATCAGAGCGAATTTTGAATTTTTTCCTTTGAATCGTATTGCTGAATTTTTTTTTTCACGGTTACTTGTTAGAAACCCAGAAATTTCATTTACCAACCCACCAAAACACCCATATCAACGAAGAACACTCAAACAACGATACTTCAGCTCCAACTCTAACGAGATGTGTTCCCATTGTGGTGAGATGAGGCATTCAAAACAACGATGTTATGAAATTATTGGCTATCCGGATTGGTGGGATTTCAAGAAAAAACCTCGAAAAAATATTGGGATATCTGTGGCAAATCTGACTGAAACGGATCAGGTACGCCCTACAACGAATATGGTCCATCCAGGTATCATCAAAAAAAATTTTGCACATTCTGTTATTACTAAAAATAGCACTTGGATTATTGATACAGGTGCATCTAGTCACATGATTAGCGATTCTGATAAATTAACCTGTCATAAACCCTCCTCACATTCAGCTATACGCACTGCTAACGGTAGTATCTCCCCTGTTACGGGGGAAGGATCTATCATTTTAACTGATACTATAACCTTAGATACTGTCCTTATTGTTCCATCTCTTGCGTATAATCTTTTGTCGGTGAGTTAAATTACTGTTACTCTTAAGTGCACGGTGACGTTTTGGCCTCAGTTTTGTGTTTTTCAGGACATTCTAACCCGGAAGATTCTTGGTTATAGTGTTAGGCGGGGTAACCTGTATTATTTAGAGTTAACGGAAAAAGGGGGGTCAATGATGGGTCACGCACATCAGACCAAAAGTAAGGATCACGCTCACGCTCTGTATGGTTATGGCATCGACGACTCGGACATCTTTCATTCGGGTACCTTAAGAAATTACAACCGCATTTATTTTCCAGTTTAAGTATTTCGGATTTTCAGTGTGAAATTTGTGAACTGGCGAAAAGCCACTGTATTTCCTATTTGCCAAGTTTGAAGAAAAGTATGGAACCATTTGCAGTCATCCATTCAGATGTTTGGGGTCCTGCAAAGATCTCATCTTTTTCTAATACACGATATTTTGTTACATTTATTGATGAATGTACTCGGATGACCTGGATATCTCTTCTCCGAAATAAAAGTGAAGTAGGTACAGTTTTTCAGAAATTTCATAAAATGGTGCAGACCCAATACCAACGGCACATTCGTACACTTCAATCAGATAATGGTACGGAGTTCATGGATCAAGTGTTAGGTGATTTTTTAAATCATCATGGAATTCGACATCAGACTTCTTGCACATATACTCCACAGCAGAATGGATTAGCGGAAAGGAAGAATAGGCAAATTATAGAAATTGTTCGTGCTTCACTATTTGGCATGAATCTGCCAAAATATTATTGGGGTGAGGCAGTAAAATCAGCTGCTTACCTAATAAATCGAATACCATCAAGTACAATTGATTTTTCAATCTCCTCAACAGAAAATGGAATCTCTTCTGTCTGTTCCTCATCTACCAAATCTAGAACCACGGGTGTTTGGTTGTACGGTATATGTCCACATCCTGAAAGTCTTGCGAAGCAAACTGGATCCTTGTGCAAAGCGGTGTGTTTTTGTAGGTTACTCGGAGTTCCAGAAAGGATATCGGTGCTATGATCCTCACCATCGAAAGCTACATGTAACCTTGGATGTATCATTTCGAGAATCTGAACGCTACTATTCAGGGGGAGTTCTCGGGTTTTCTCTTCAGGGGGAGAGTAACGTTGAAGAGAATAAATATATATTCGAATTGGAGGAAAATGAAGGATTAAAGGAAATGAGATCAGGTTGTGATAATCTGGAATTCTACATAGACCAAAATGATCTCAGAAATGACCTCTTATGTCTCTGGAATTACCAACGTCTACACCATTAATCGAAGAATCAATCGAGAATGACTCCCCTCAGTCACCTTAGGTATCCCTAAATCCTTTTTCTAATGAGATAAATGAAACTCTTATCTTAGAAAATAATGTGATCAATAAGTATCCATAAAAACTAAATCGGGGAGTCCAAAAGAAATAATATGAACCCGATCCTAAAATCAAAACTAAATACCCCATCAATAACTATATATCTACCCATAGATTATCGGAATCATATGCAGTTATTGTTAATCAATTATCCAATGTGTCTATTCCTAGTAATGTATAGGATGCATTAGCAGACCCAAAATGGACCAAGGCGATGAATGAGGAGATGGAGGCACTTCAGAAGAATAACACTTGGGAGTTATGTCAACTACCAAAAGGAAAGAAAAAAGTTAGGTGTAAATGAGTGTTCATAGTGAAGCTGGATGAAGATGGATGGGAGTATTAATGGATACAATGCAAGATTAGTCGTAAAGAGATATACACAGAAGTATGGAGTGGATTATCAAGAAACTTTTGCCCATTTGCAAAAATAAACACCATCCGGATTCTCATATCTATAGCAGTGAAACGAGACTAGGCCTTATAACAATTCAATGTCAAAAATGCTTTCCTAAATGGAGATCTTGAAGAAGAAGTATATATGGAATTACCACCTGGAGTTAAACCCAAGTCCTCATGTGAAACTAAAGTATGCAAATTAAAAAGGGCATTGTATGGTCTAAAGCAGTCACCTCGAGCATGGTTCGGAAGATTCTCATCCACGATGAAGGAGTTTGGTTATAAGCAAAGTAATTCAGATCATACTTTGTTTATAAAACACAAAGGAGGGAAGGTTACGGCACTAATAGTATATGTGGATGATATGGTCTTAACAGGAGATGATCCAGAAGAAAGAAAGGCACTACAACAATTTCTTGTATCGAAATTTGAAATGAAAGATCTCGGACAACTGAAGTATTTTTTAGGGATTGAGGTCTCAAGGTCAAAAAAGGGGATATGTCTATCACAACGAAAATATGTGTTAGACTTATTGGCAGAAACTGGAATGCTTGCATGCAAACCGGTAGATACACCTATGGAAATGAATCACAAACTGGGACAAGAAGAAAATTAGACCCCAGCAGACAAAGGATGTTATCAACGATTAATTGGAAAACTAATATACTTATCACATACTAGGCCGGACATTGCCTATGCAGTAAGTGTGGTAAGTCAGTTCATGCATTCACCAGGAGAAGAACATATGAAAGCTGTTTATCGGATCTTAAAGTATCTAAAGAGTGCACTAGGAAGAAGACTACTATTTTTTAAAAAGGAGGTCCACGAGTTTAAAGGGTATACATACTCAGATTAGGTAGGAAATCAGACTGATAAAAGATCAATATCGGGATATTTAATGTCTGTATAAGGAAACTTTATCACTTGGAGAAGTAAGATGCAAAAAGTAGTCGCAAGATCAAGTGCAGAGGCAGAATACCAATGTATGACTCATGGTGTGTGTAAATTACTATGGATTAAATAGGTGCTACAAGACTTGAGAATTGATTATAGGACATCCATGGGTGTACACTGTGATAATAAGACAATTATCAAAATTGCTCACAATCCTGTTCAACATGATCGTACCAAACACGTTGAAGTCGACCGACACTTCATTAAGGAAAATCTTGATCGGAAAATTATACAACTTCCGTTTGTTCGGTCTGAAGATCAGCTGGCAGATATCCTCACAAAGGCAGTCTCCGGAAGGGCGTTCTATGATGCTATTGACAAGTTGGGCATGATAAATATCTACGCTCCAACTTGAGGGGGAGTGTTAAAATATGGCCGTTAAAATATGGCCGTTAAAATATAGCCGTTAAAATATGGCCGTTAATTTCCAGATATGGAAATTGTGTAAAGTAGGGATAAAGTAACTTTTATCTTTAGCTAAATTAGTCTTGTAATTTCTCTATAAGTTCATTCTCAATTGTAATGGAAAAAGAACTCTGAAATATATGAATTTATACTTTTAACAGTTGCTAAACAGAAGGATTAATTAGACATGAATCCTTTCATTGACAAACATGAGATTTCACCACAAGAAAAAAAGAAAAAACCTTCCTGTTAGAAGATTGAGAAACTTTCCAAGATTTTACTCAAATTGACAGGAAATTATTGACCTTTGTCTGAATCAACCGTTGTACCGATGCTTGTTTCTTGTTTACTTGAAGAAAAAACTGTGCCAGAAAGGCCTCTCTCTTGTTTACTTGAAGTAGAAGCTGTGCCAGAAAAGCCTCTTCGTATAAAAAAGGCTGGTTTCTTAGGAACCGGCAAGTTTGCAGTTTCACTGCTAAGCATCACCACAACATTTGACATGGTCGGACGGTCTGCTGGATCATCTTGTACGCATAAGAGTGCAGCATTTAAACACCTCAGAAACTCATTGGCGTTGCAACTTTCGTGTAATGTCTCGTCCATTAAATCCAATGCCTTGTCTTCTCTCCAAAATCTCCAGGCCTGGAATTTTGTAGTTTATGTCAGCATATCTAATCAAATGATAAAACATTAGATTAGCACGGTTGAACTTACATAAACTAGAATGCTTTGGGATTCATCAGAATTAAAATATCCTCCGTTCCTTTTCCCACTGAGAATCTCAATTACAACTACGCCGAAGCTAAAAACATCAGATTTGACAGAGAATAAGCCATCTAATGCGTACTCTGGCGCCATATAGCCACTGCGTTACAACATTTTTCGCAAGAATCAGTGACTCAGAATCCTAGATTCAGACACCTAATTCAGCATTAACCAAGACATGACTGTAGGATTAGAGGCTGCAAAAAGAAAATGTGTGCATTTTGAGTGCATGTCTGATGCTTGACAATGGGGATAGGATCTAAAACTTACTAAGTTCCAACAACTCTGTTTGTGCTCCCTTCGGTTTGTTTGCCTTCAAACATCCTTGCCAATCCAAAGTCAGAAATTTTGGGGTTCATTTCCACATCTAATAAAATGTTGCTCGTTTTCAAATCACGATGAATAATCCTGAGTCTAGAATCTTGGTGGAGATAAAGAAGACCTCTAGCAACTCCTAAAATGATATCAAAGCGCATCTCCCAATTCAGTAAGATTCCAAGAGCTCGATCTTCAAAGGTTTGCCATTTCCATAAGAACAGAAATCAATCACCAGGACTACTCAAAAGTAAATTTATATAGCGAAAATGATGAATAAGTTTAGAGACTGACCAAATATGAAGGAATCTAAGCTTTTGTTAGGCATATATTCATAGAGTAAAATCTTTTCATCTCCTTTTATGCAATAGCCTACTAGTCTGACAAGATTCCGATGCTGCAATCTAGCAATCAAAATCACCTCATTCTTAAACTCCTCTAGGCCTTGTCCTGAAACACTAGAGAGTCGTTTTATTGCAATTTCTTGACCTCCTGGGAACTTTCCCTGAAACCAAAGTTGTCATGCAGGTAAAATCCAGTTAGAAAACTTGTCAGGAAAAAAAAATCCAACGATTACCATGAATATTACTTTGTAAACAGGTCCAAAGCCCCCTCTTCCAAGCTTGTTTTCTTCTGAAAAATAATCCGTAGCAGCTAGTATGCTGTCTAAATCAAAGAAAGGTACATCTATGCCCTTCTTATCTTCTTCGTTCAACTCTTCAGCATCTATGAAGTTTTTGACCCGTTTCTCAGTGCCATACATAAGAGCTGCATTTCTTTCGGTATTTTGCTGGCTTTCTGAGATTTCAAGAAGACAATTGCTAATTACATGAGGAATCCCTTAAAAACTTCATTTCCAACTTACACGTGGAAAATTTGTCTAGTTACCTCGTCGTTTGGCCTTCTTTCTCATCAAAATGCAGGTGTAAAGGAAGATGCTTGATAGAACAATGACACTAGCAATTGTAACTCCTACAATCAAGGACAATGGTTTCTTTTTTCTTGAAGATCCTCCTGATTGTCCATAGAGAACTACAAGAAAGAAAAGGGTGTATGCGCATTATAATAAATTAAACTGGATGAAACATATGGTTTTCACTGCTTTTGCAGTTTGAAGAAAGATATAGAGTGCTCACCTTGAACGCAATTTAGAGCCATGCTATCCCACCGAAAATTTGAATTGCAGTGGCATCTCACCTTATCATTTCCAGTTACATTTTTGCAAGATGAATTTGGCCAATACTCGCAGTCTGCAGATGAAGTGCAGACTGGCTCTGGAGGTGGCTCCCAACGGATAACTATTTCTACCAGGCCTTGAGATGAAATATCAGTGGTATCACACCTGAATGTATAGTTGCTCATCTTAAATGGTAATGACAGGTTGAACTTCCGCATTGTACTGGACTTGCAATAATCTACATCTTTATCTTGGATAGCAAATGTATCATGATCGATGGTAGTGACATTATAGGTGTCGTTCTGTGTCTTAAAGCTGAGTTTCCCTCTGGAATTATCACAGTAGAAACTGGAGTACATGGGGTCACCGCAATCTGATCCAGTACTTAGAGGATAAGGAATCACATTTATGCCACAAGGCTCACAACTTTTAGCCTTTAATGCTGCAAAAAATGGAGCTTTTTTTAAGGTATGAAACAGTTCTGATATTTAGTTCAGTTATGAATTAAGTCAACTGCTTGTTTGCAATCATCTATCAGAGAACATTATTCTTTACGTAAATACAGCATCTTGTAGTAACAAACGGAGAAAGAACAAGTCGACAGAAGGAAGTACCTGTGTCAGCAATGGCGACACGGACAAAGAGATCAGGCCCGCCATAAGAATATTCCTCCTGAAGATCCTTAAGAACATCCGTCCAGATCAAGCACTTATTGATTGGTTCCCTTTGCTTATTGACTTCCTCCACAAAGGAATAAGCTTGGCATGAGCAGTTATTGAGACACTTCTCTCTGCATATTGTTTCATTCTCAACCGCAATTTTTTTGTCTTCTTGCCCAACCCTCATCATCTTCAACCTCAAGAAGGTGTCATTCTTCCCACATACGGCAGAGCTTCTGCTGCAACCACCAGAGAAATCTCCATTCCTCCAACTTTTCGGTGATTTAGGCTTAAATCCTGGCAAACATCTGCAAGCCAACATATTGTATAGATTGCAGCTGCCAAAGTTCCCACAGGCATTAAACACAGTGCATTTGTCTCTCGGCGCCATCCATTGCAAAGACCAATCTGTATACAAATCGAATTTCCAGTATTGTAGCTTCCCTTCAACATCCAACCTAATCCTTGTATTATTATCTGAGGGTAGTAGAGTTTTATAGCTGGAATTAAGAAAATTTAACATTCCATCAGGCATTCTTTCTGAGCGAAAGAAATCACCTGACTCCCCATTAACCCAGTGCACTGTATAGTCATTGAAGATAACAAACCGGGTCCCTCCTTCATCTAGCTGAAATGAGAAGTTACCTTCCTTTGGATCAGCTTTACTTTCCCATGAAATCAATTTTAGATTCTCACTCATAGTCATACCTGAAAGAAATGTATCAGTTGGATGTGCAAAGCTTTGCCACAGAATAGTTGGCAGAAGGGTATTATTAGTATCACCAAAAATCAAGTTTCCAGAATCTAGGAGCTTAGCCTCCCGGAACGCTGAATTTGATGTTGGTTCAAGCTCTGTAGACCAATACGAATCATTTTGATGCAAAATCTGGAGGTTTCCATCATCTTTGATAGCAAAACCTGCTGCATCATCAGGAAGCGGGCTGTTTCGATTGGCAACCCAAACAACTATTCGTGGATTAGACCTGTAATACCAAATTCCTAAATAGCTATTTAAACCAATACTTTCTTCCGGAGTGAAGAACCCCAATTCAAACCTTTCTCCTGCTGAAACAAGAGTTTCTTGACGATCAAAACCTATCGAACCTCTAGGATATGTGATGGTATCTCTAGCAAAGCAACATAATAAGAAAGTATAAGAAAAGAAAACGGTAGACAGCATGCTATGCATTGCACGTAGATCTCTCTGGTTAAGTCAACTGCAAAGCAAATTTTCACTCGTTCACGCTTACCGTAAAAGAAGAGAGAGGATAGTTTACTGAAATTAGTTTAATTTAGAATAGTCAATCATTTGAACACCACATCTTCCTCATCATGACAAAAATAAAACGAGTGTTTCAGTAACGTGGTTGAAATTATATTTTTTAAGAAATAAAAGAATTATTTTAAAATTAGAAAATAACTGATATTATACTGCAAACATCTCTAAAATTGAAAATTGAGGTATGATTATGATCGAGTTGTCGTGGAGGGGGAGGTAACGAAGATAACAGTGGTAAAGTGAAGAGTGGCTATAGTGATGGTGATGGATGACAATTATAATAAAATGTAGTAATGGTGATAAAATTTATAAAAATTATTTGATGATAATGTATATGAATTATTATTTATAAATTATTTTTATAAAATTATATGATTTGAAAGTATTTTTAATAAATAAATTGAGTTTAAAATTTTAATATAAAGTTTGTATTTAATGAATTTATTCCCATCAAATTTATATATCAATTTTAAAAAACTCTCTAAGGAAAAATAAATAAATATTGAAATTAAAAAAATAAGAATTAAATTTAATATAAAAAACTCAAAATAAGATGAAACCATCGTTAAAATTGCATTTGAAAGTATTTAAAAAATGTGGATGGATTGAAAATACTAGCAAAATATTGCATAATATTAACGGAATAATCATTGATTTTATCACGGCAAAGTCCATCTATGATTGAATTTATATTATCAACATACTTAGACATACTTATTCTATGAGTGATTCAAATAATATCATTGATAATTCCTATAGTGTTTTTGAACTCTCTTAAACTTACCAACTGATTTATTCCATCAGTAATTATGCAAAGACTTGTAATTTTTTTAACTCTCTAGAACTTTTCAAGCGGTTTATTTCATTAGTATTTTCTGTTAGTAGTTCATATGATATTTTGAAAAAAAAAAAAAGAAAGAAATAAAAAACCAAATTCTATTATTAATTCTAAAAATATTAGTTTGAATACAATTTATTTAGATGACAGGAGCTGAAAAGAGAAGTAATCTTCATTAGGACCAGACAGGCGACGAGGTAAATCACATGTACCACTAAAACTTGACAACAACTCCTTGTACAATCACCTTCTCTGTTTTGGACTAAAGCTAAGTCTTCGATGCACTAAGTCAGGTGTCTAAGCATCAACTTATTCTTATAATTGCACCTAGATTCCCGAAGACTGGGAGCTCAAACCCAATTATAAAGAACCAAGAGTTGATACATTACAATTCATCTTAATATTCTTGGCTGCAATATTGAGATATCGTAAACCTGATTTGTATCAAGTTCATTATATAAATCAACCATAGATCTAAATCAAGTTTTGGATGAGATGAAAAATCATTTTTGTATCTTTCCTGAAATTGAATGTTATATATTTTGTATATGTTTTTGTATATAAAATAAATATACGTGGTAATTAAGCTATAAGTGTCTATTTATAAGTGTGGGCGCAGTTATTTTTAAATGTGTTTTTCATTTAAAAATACATCAAAATGATATTTTTATTTTATTTTTTAAAATCATTTTTGATATTAACATATCAAAATAATCTAAAAACACCAAAAATATTTAATTTAAAATGAAAAACAAAAAAAAAATCAATTTTTTTCATAAATATTTTCTAAAACAACTCCCAAACACCCTCTAAATCTCTCAGTAAGGTTACGGTGGATCAACTAGGATTATATATTTTTTCTTCAAGTTTTCCATGCAGTATGAAGTGTTTTGACAAACCGATGAAAATATGTAACGCAAAGAATGGGTTTAGCACTGGAGATTCCTTTCGTTGTGAGTTGTCAAAATTGACACAACTTTTCAATATGACTTTTCTCATACTCCTCTTGTAGTTCTTTAATTGGTCGTCCACAAATATGTCTATTCCATCTTTTCTTACTGGTCCATATGATACTGTCCAGCTTCACTAACCAATATCTTGCATCGTTCTCTGTCGCGCCACAAGTCAAGAACACTGAGCAATATCAGTCAAGAACACTGAGCAATATCATCCAATGTTGTCAATACCATTTTCACTGGTAATTTATTTTTTTAATTAGAAAAGAATATTTTAGTTTTGGAGCAAGTGTCGTTTCCGAATATATATATATATATATATATATATATAGTAGTTAAAAAAAAATTCAAATCCAAATATAAAATTATTTAGAATTGTGCAATTTAATCTAAAAAAATACAATAAAATGATTTTTCTGAATAAAATTATAAATATGTATAATATTACGAAAATATCATCATCAATCTTGTAAGGTCATTACATTCCCTGATTGCTCTGAAATTTTAACATAATATATATTAATATGTCAAGAGATTTTCCGTAAAATTTCATCTCAATCTAACGGTCGGATAAAGAGATATGATTGATATTGTGAAATTATTCATTATTTAAACAAAAATATTATTTGGCCAAAATAGAACTGGCGGAACGAAACCAAAACATTTTGGCAGGTATTTAACCGAAAAATCTAGAACGGACCAGAATTTAAACTGAAATAAAAATGACGTCGTTTTGTTTTTTTTACTGGTACAAAACATTTCGGAACCGACAAACCTGATTTCATCATTTTTCTTCTTCTTTATCTGTTAAATCCGTACAAATACATTTCCCTTTTCTTCCTTTTTTTTTTCTATCATGGGTTATTTTTTACTGAAATTTTATTTTATGTGTAAATACATAAATGGTGTTTTTGGTTAATGGGTTCTCTCTTTTGGACAAATCTATGGTTATCTGGTTCTGTTTTGCAGTGTGATTATATGATCGGTGGCTGGCTAAGGCAAAAGGGGATGACTTAGCTGTGTCTGGGTTTACTTTTAGAGAGTAAGCGAACAAATTATTTAGTTTTTGTTGTTTTTTAATTTTCTTTTTAGTATTATGTCTTTGATTATATAATCTGATTTTTGTTCAATTTGCTTTTCTTTGTTGATTTTTTGGGGAATGTTACGATAGACAATTACAATGCATCGACAGAAAACGATGCAAGATATTGTATTTTGGTCCATATAATATAACCAGAATTATATTAACAAAGAACATAGAAGACTTTCTCAAAAATTATCGTTAAAGTGGGATTATTTTATTGGCCCTTACATAAGTCTAGACCAGTGTTTCAGGAACGCAACAATGGCGGCTCCAAACTTCAATTATTAAAAAAAAATAAAGGCAAGGGGGAATTATTTTCTAGGCAATCGCCCTTTTCCCAAATTTCATTATTAAACTGTTGATGGTTTACTCTTATGGTGTCATCTCGAGTTTCAAACCAAAACAAAGATGTAATATTGAGGTGTGGATCTTCGTAAATCCAAAATCTAATCGAAAAAAATATATGTGGTGTTTATATTGTTTAAGGAAACCTCTGTTCAGGAAATTATAAGTCTGGCTTGTCTGCCTATCTTCTGTAATTAGACCTGTGAAACCAAATTCCTAAATAGCTTCTTGAACCAGTACTTTCTTCGGGAGTGAAGAACCCCCAATTCAAACCTTTCTCCTGCTGAAACAAGACTTTCTTGACGACCATAACCTATCAAACCACTAGGATATGTGATGGTATCTCTAGCAAAACAACACAAAAAAAAGGCATAAGAAAAGAAAACGGCAGACAGCATGCCATGCATTGCACGTAGATCTCTCTGGTTAAGACCTCTTCTTGCCATCAACCATGAATGTATCCTCATGTCAACTGCAAAGCAAATTTTGACTCGGTGACGCTTACCATAAAAGAAGAGAGAGGATACTTTACTGAAATTAGTTTAATTTAGAATAGTCAGTCATTTGAACACCACATCTTCCTCATCATGACAAAAATAAAACGAGTGTTTAGGTAACGTGATTGAAATTATATTTTTTAAGAAATAAAAGAATTATTTTAATATATTTTGAAAGTAAAAAATAACTGATATTGTACTCCAAACATCTCTAAAATTGAAATAACGAGGTAATGAATGTGATTGTGGGTTGATAATTGAGGTAGTGATCATGATAGAGTTGTCGTGGCGGGGGCGGAAACGAAGATAACAGTGGTTAAGTGAAGAGTGGCGATAGTGATGCTGATGGATGACAATAATAATAAATGTAGTAATGGTGATAAAATTTACAAAACTTATTTGATGATAATGTATATAAATTATTATTTATAGATTATTTTATAAAATTATATGATTTGAAAGTATTTGAGTTTAAATTTTAATATAAAATTTTTATTTAATGAATTTTTATTTATAAAAAATTTAAAATATATATAAAAGCATTATATTTTATAAAATATACTACTCGAAACAAATGCCTTTTTAAACTATAAATTGATTACGAAACTATATTTGTGATCTCTTCCACCGGCTGAAGTTATTTGTTTTTAGAAAAAAACATGTTGCGATTCAAGTTAATAGTTCAATTGATGATTTAAATAATTTAAATAAAAATTGTAATGATAATAAATAAATTGACAAAATAATAAAATTGAAATAATTCAATTTAAAACAATGAAAAAATCAACTCTCGTTAATCTCTAAAATTAGTGACTCTAGTAATGAACCCTGGACTAACATCATGAAGCAAAACTGTAAAATATGATATAATTCATAGCTCATGAAATTATGAAATCGTGTTAAATCAATAAAAGTTATTCCCGACAAATTTACATGTAAATTTTAAGAAACTCTCTAAAGAAAAAAATAATATCAAAATTAAAAAAATAAAAATCAAATTTAATATGAAAAAAAAACTCAAAATAAAATGAAATCAAAGTTAAAACTGCATTCAAAAGTATTTTAAATGTATATGGGTTGAAAATACTAGCAGAATATTGCATAATATTAACATAATAATAATCATTGATTTTATCACGACAAAGTCCATCTATAATTGAATTTATATCATCAACATACTTATTCTATCAATGATTCAAATAATATCATTGATAATTCCTATAGTTTTTTTTGAAATCTTTTAAACTTACCAACAGATTTACTCCATTTGTAATTGTGTCTATTAGCGATAAATACTTATAATTTTTTAAAAAAATTCTCTAGAACTTGACAAGGGTTTATTTCATCTACATTTTTTGTTATTAGTTCATATGATATTTAGAAGAAAAAAAAATAGAAAGAAAGAAATAAAAAACAAATTCTATTATTAATTTTAAAAATATTAGTTTGAATATAATTTATCTAGAGGATAGGAGCTAAAAGAGAAAACAACAGATAGAGGTGAAGCTTTCTTAGGACCAGACAGGCGACTAGGTAAATCACATGTACCCCTAAGACTTGACAACAGCTCTTTGTCCAATTGCCTTGTCTGTTTTGGACTAAATCTAAGTCTTCTCAGCACTAAGTCAGGTTGATACATTACAATTCATCTGAATATAGTGGGCTACTTTGAAATACTGTAAACCTGATTTTTATCAAATTCATCAGATAAAGAAATTATCCTTTAACTATAAATTTAAATTGAGTTTTGGATAATATAAAAAATCATCCTTATATCTTTCCTGCAATTGATATTATATATTTTGTATATGTTTTCATATACAAAATAATTATAAACATGGTAATTAAACTATAAATCTCTCAGTCAGATTACAGTAGAGCAACTAGGATTATTTTTTTTTCTTCAAGTTTTCCATGCAGTATCAAGTGTTCTATGAAAATATTTAACGCAAAGAATGGGTTAGCACTGTAGATTCCCTTTCGTTGCGAGTTGTCAAAATTGACACAACTTTTCAATGCGACTTTTCTTATATTCCTCCTGCAGTTCTTTAATTGGTTGTCCACAAATTCCATCTTTTCTTATTGGCCCATATGATATTGTCCATGCATAAACAAAAATTATATTAACAAAGACCATGGAAGACTTTTCTCAAAAATTATTGTTCAGGTGGGATTAATTTATTGGCCCTTATATAACCAGTGTTTCAGGAGCACAACAATGGCGGTTCCAAGCTTCAATTATTAAAAAACAAAAAAACCAAAGGGGAATCACCCTTTTCCCAAATTTCATTATCAAACAGTTGATGGTTTACTCTTATGGTGTCACCTCGAGTTTGAAACCAAAACGAAGATGAAATATTGAGGTGTGGATCTTCGTAAATTTAAAATCTTATTGAAAAAAATATATTTGGTGTTTATATTGCTTAAGGAAATCTCTGTTCAGGAAATTATACTTATGGCTTGTCTGCCTATCTTATGCATTAGTTATGGTGCTACTATATTTTCTACAAATATATCTATGTACAACTATAAATAAGTTAGCTCCATGCTTGTCTCCTCCGTTATAATGTTCTGATGTATATAAATACAAATCAATATACAATGATTTGATAAGTTGATCAAAACATATCACAAGCAATATTCTTCTTGTTATTTCTTATAACTTGTATATATGAATCTTGCCACAATTACATGTAATAATAATAATAAATTTCATTACATAAGTGGTGCCATTTGATTATTTTGTTTTTTTTTTTTTAAATCCTTCTTCATCAAAAATCAAAGTTTTCCTAGTCAAACATATTACACTTGATCAAGCTCATAACCTAGTTCAAGGATTGGGTTCTAGGTTTGATATGCTAATCTAAATTAATTTTTCTTTTAAAAAAACTTAATTTTGACTTCGATCACTAGTTTTAATCTAGTTAATTTTTATTTGATTTTTTAAATTTGATTCAAACATAGTTTTATAACATTGTAATCAACTAATTATAAGCAAATAAAAAAGAGTGACAAGGAAGCAAATATCCATGCAACTCGGTAATTTGTGATATTAAACCACAAACCAAAGCATACTAATAGATTTGATATCAATTTAGATTACCTAATGTTGTTATCTATTTTTGGGACCTCACATAAAAAAACATATAAAAAGAAAAGGAGAAAATACAAAAAATATTGAAAATAAAAACAAAAACAAATATATCAATAAAAAGAATATATCAAAACACCTAGAAAATGATTGAAGATTAGTCGAGGAAAATCAAAATATACAAAATTAAAAAATATGATAATGTATTTTTAATTATCAAAAATCCTATTTGCAAGAGAAATTCAATTCAAAATAAATTTTAAAAATTAGATGTTTGAGAACTCGATTATAAATTTTTAAGATTTTTTTTAAATTTACCAAGTGTTTAATTGAAAGGAAAATTGATATTTTGAAGTCAATTTATGCTTTAATTTAAAGAAAACAAAGTTTAGAGTTTCAATTGCAATTTTTAAAGAGTTAATCTGGTCAAATCAAGGGTTTAATTGCATGATTTTTGAAATTAGCAATTAGAAACATGGTTAAAGAAATCTAAAACCATGAACCAAACTGAAAAGGACGTGTGAATATAGAGGCTGATATTGACTAAATCATGGGTCAAATTAAGAAAATTAGAAATTTGTTGATTTATTGAGGATTAAATTGCATGAATTCAGAACCAAAAATCACAATAATAAGGACAACCAATTTAGGGTTTGAATTTTGGGTTTCACAAGGTGGAATTGAAAGAAGGTGAAGGTTTAGAGACAGAAATATAAGAATATGGATTCAACTGAAAATTTTTAAATTTTGAATTAAAAATTCTAATCTCACCTACATTACTACATATCATTCAGTGTTGAAGAAGAGAAGGTGAATGATATATGTTATTCGGTCTCTATTTTGGCAATTTTGGTTTATTGAAATGGTAACTTCAAACACATGAATATAGAGTTAAAAACCTTTAAATCGAGCAAAATTAGATTAAGATAAAATGTGAGTATCTACTTTATCAATTTGTGGTGTTTGCTAGTAACGATGATGTTGGAATTGTCGGAATTGCTCTGACAAAACTTCAAAAATATATCACCTAGACAACTTTGATAGTGGAATTATTGGGTAAAAAACAATGTGTTTTTTATTTGTTCATAATCAAAGAGACTTTAACTAATCCTTATCAAAGATCTACAAAATCTCCATCAATATCAAGTGATCAAAAATAAATTTAAAATGTCTCAAAGCCTTATAAAAGCTTGTCAAAGGGGGCCAGCAGGCATTAAAAAAAAGAAAAAAAAAGAGTTGTTATAGGTTACAGCTATCAATGGACGGTTTCCTGGTCCTCTTGTTAATGCTACCACTAACAATAATGTTGTTATAAAAGTATACAATGATTTGGATGAAAGCCTTTTAACGGCATGGCCTGGGATCCAAATGCGATGCGATTCATGGTAGGATTGTGTTCTGGGCACAAACTGTCCAATTCCTCCGAAATAGGACTTGAATTACACTTTTCAAGTAAAAGATCAGATTGGGAGCCTCGGGTGGCTTTGGTTTCTTTGTTATGTCCAGCAGGCCCATTATCCAAATTCCTTCTGCTCAGCCGGATGGGGATTTTACCCTGCTAATCGGGGACAGGTATACAAGGAAGCATTCGGCATTGAGAGATGATCTTGACTCTGGAAAAGACCTTTGAATTGTTAAAATCATGATTTTAACACAAATCAAAAATTATTTCTGAACTTGGATTGGAAAATCAGAATTATAAAATTATATTTAAAATTTACTATACAAAAATCGTAAAATAACAACTAAAATCATGTAGGTACAAAAATCATAAAATCATAAGTTAAATATTTTCAAATACAATATAATATAATATAATTATGGCCATAAAATTTTATTAGTTAAGATTTATACATGATTTAAAGAAAATTAAAAATACATAACAATTATATCATTATATTAGCATTTAAAAAATACTTATTTTTTTATTTTAAAACTAGGAGAGAGAGGGGGGGGAGGTGCCTAGCCTCGGGAGAGAGAAGGGGGGGCTAGCCTGAGGGAGAGGGAGGGGAAGGGATAGGGGCACAGGGCTAGCCGGCTAGGTGTAGGCTCTAAGGGGCGGCAGAAGGGATGAATTTTGGGCAAAATAGATGGGACAGTAAAATCGGATCGATCCGGTCTGATTTTACGATCTAACCTGATTTTTCTGATTTTTTCAGATTTTTACTAGACCTGAATTTTCTACCCGATTTGACAAGTTTTGCCGAGTTGACTCGCAAAATCGAATGATTTTGGAAGTCAACTCGCGAGTTTAGCAACCATGCTTGGAATGCCTGATGGAGTTTAATTAACGGGAAAGGACCTTACAGATATGAAACCATTGAAGTTTGAGCTTCAGAATCCAGGGACTTAGTCTGCTTCCTGTGGAAACTATTGGGTTTGGGTTTCCCTCCTATGTAGAGGATAGCCCAAAATCTTGTGTGGATCTAGCCCACATAAAAGGATCCACTTAGAAAAGTAGGGTTTTATGTCCCCACCCCTTTTGTGGGTGCTGAAAAGTGAAAGAGAGGTGATACAAGAAAACAAGTGAGTTGCCAAAATAGAGAGAAAAGAGTGTTCTCGGATTTTTCTGTCCAGTTATGATCAAGTAGTTTGATCGACAATTTTTTGTGGTTCGATTGAGCTGAAACTTTACAGGGATGTTCATGACATGTGAATCTTCATTGTGAACGGTGGAGATTGGATTCTGAGCTCTTTGCATATGGTTTTCAGCCCGTGAACAGTAGCCTCTGATTTTGGTGAGATATTCCTTGAATTCTTGTATTGGTTGATTTTTGCCAAGAAATTGTATTTCTTGAAGATAGTTTCAGTTTGTATGCCTTTAGTTGAGACTAGAGAAGACTTGTGTATTCCTATTATTATTAATAGTGGAAGTGTTTGAGTGGATTACGGTCCCGTGGTTTTTCCTTCTCATATTGAGAAGGTTTTCCACGTAAAAATTGCGTGTCTTGTGCTTGTGGTGTTTGGATATATATTTTCCACATATATATTGCTCTATTTGGTAGTTTCCTATAGATTCACACAAAGAGGGAGTGTTGAGTATTGTTGTTTCCCCCAACAAGTGGTATCAGAGCTTTGTGCGATTAAGCACCCTAAATATCTTGTGTTGAATAATGGAGGCTAATCTAAGTAGAATGGTGTGTTTGAATGGTTCAAATTATCATCTATGGAAAGGTAAAATGGAAGACCTGCTTTATGTGAAACAATTTCATTTACCCGTGTTTGTGTCTGAGAAGCCAGAAAATAAATCTGATGAAGAATGGACTTTGATGCATAGACAAGTATGTGGATATCTTAGACAGTGGGTAGATGATAATGTGTTGAATTATATTGAGGGTGAGACACATGCACGCACACTTTGGAAAAAACTTGAGGAGTTGTATGCTCATAAGACTAAGCATAGTAAAATGTTTTTGATAAAACAATTGATGTATTTGAGATACCAAGATGGAACTCCCTTAACGGATCACTTGAACACTTTCCAAGGAATTATTAATCAGCTTGCTGGGATGGGTATCAAGTTTGACGAAGAGGTTCAAGGGTTGTGTTTACTTGGTACATTGTCGGACTCTTGGGAGACATTTAGAATGTCACTATTTAACTCAGCCCCAAATGGTGAAATCAATATGGATCTGGCTAAAAGTAGTATATTGAATGAAGAGATGAGAAGAAAATCACAGGGATCCTCTTCACAGTCAGAGGTGTTGATTATAGAAAGAAGGGGGAGGAGTAAGAGTAGAGGTCCGAAAAATAGAGATAACAGCATAAATAAGTCCAACAGGTTTGCCAATGTTGAGTGTCATCATTATGGCATGAAAAGGCACATCAAGAGATATTGCAGACAGTTGAAGAGAGAGAACAAAGAGAAAGGGAAGGAGATACAAAATGACGATGGCAAGAATGATAATCGAGTTGCCACCACTACTTCCGGAGATTTCTTCACTATTTATGATGATGATGTCATTAATTTTGCATGCCATGAGACCAGTTGGGTGATTGACAGTGGTGCTTCAACTCATGTTACACCCCGACAAGATTTCTTCACTTCTTATACAGCCGGTGACTTTGGGACAGTGAAGATGGGTAATGATGACTTGGCCAAAATCGTTGGTATTGGAGATGTGTGCTTGGAGATGAGTAATGGCATGAAGTTACTTCTTCGTGATGTGAAGCATATTCCTAACATCCGCATGAATTTGATATTTGTAGGCAAACTTGATGATGATGGGTATTGCAGCATCTTTCATAATGGTCAGTGGAAGCTCACTAGAGGTGCTATGGTTATTGCTCGAGCTTATAAGCTTTTTACCTTATACATGTTGGAAGCAAAACTCTCCAAAGATATTATTAATGCAATGAATGACGAGTCTTCTACAGAGCTGTGGCATAAGAGACTCGCCCATATGAGTGAGAAAGGCTTGGAAATATTGGCTAAGAAGAATTTGCTACCAGGAATGAAGAGTGCATCTTTGAAAAAGTGCACACATTGTTTGGCTGGGAAGCAAAACAGGGTCTCCTTCAAGAGTTTCCCTTCTGCTAGAAAGACAGGTATACTTGATCTTGTACATTCAGATGTATGTGGTCCTATGAAGACTAAAACACTTGGTGGTTGCCTTTACTTTGTGACCTTCATAGATGATTATTCAAGGAAATTATGGGTATATACCTTGAAAAGCGAAGATCAAGTATTTGATGTATTTAAGCAATTTCAGGCTTCAGTTGAGAGACAAACTGGGAAGAAGTTGAGGTGCATCAGAACAGATAATGGGGGAGAGTATTTGGGTCCTTTTGATGAGTATTGTAGGCAACAGGGTATTCGGCATCAAAGGACACCTCCAAAGACTCCTCAGTTGAATGGTTTGGCTGAAAGAATGAACAGAACACTGGTTGAGAGAGTAAGATGTTTGCTTTCACAATCACAGTTGCCAAACTCCTTTTGGGGGGAGGCTTTGAACACATCAGTACATGTCCTTAATCTTACACCATGTGTTCCATTTCAGTTTGATGTACCAGACAGGGTTTGGAATGGCAAAGATATTTCTTATAATCATTTGCGTGTCTTTGGATGTAAGACATTTGTGCATATTCCCAAAGATGAGAGATCAAAGCTGGATGTGAAGACCCAACAATGTATCTTCCTAGGCTATGGCTTAGATGAGTTTGGTTACAGGTTGTATGATCCAGTTGAGAAGAAACTTGTGAGAAGTCGAGATGTTGTGTTTATGGAAGATCAAACTATACATGATATTGAGAAGACAGAAAAGGTAGTGCCTCGATATAGTGATTGTTTGATTGACTTGGATTCGTCTTCTTTGATAGATTTGCCAGTACAAGTTGAACATGATGTTCAAAATGACTTCCAAGTTCCAGATGATACAGATGTTCCCTTACAGGATGAATCTCATGATCAGTTGCCAATACCAGAGATACCACCAGATGTTCCACCTAGAAGGTCTACCAGAGATCGACATCCTTCCACTCGGTATTCTGTAAATGAGTATGTGTTATTGACTGATGGGGGAGAGCCCGAGTGTTATGCAGAAGCCATGGAAGATGAACACAAGTCAAAGTGGGTTGATGCTATGCAAGATGAGATGAAGTCATTGCATGACAATCACACCTTTGATTTGGTGAAGCTACCTAAGGGTAAGAGAGCCTTGACAAACAGATGGATTTACAAAGTAAAGCAGGAAGAATACACTTCACAACCACGATATAAAGCCAGACTGGTAGTGAAGGGATTCAGGCAGAGAAAAGGCATTGACTTTGATGAGATTTTCTCTCCTGTTATGAAGATGTCATCCATCCGCGTTGTCCTTGGTTTAGCAGCTAGTCTAGACTTGGAGGTTGAACAAATGGATGTGAAAACTGCCTTCCTTCATGGTGATTTGGAGGAAGAGATTTATATGGAGCAGCTAGAGGGTTTTAAGGTAAAAGGAAAAGAGGACCATGTGTGTCAGCTCAAGAAAAGTCTTTATGGTTTGAAGCAGGCACCTAGACAATGGTATAAGAAGTTTGAGTCTGTTATGGAGGAGCAAGGCTACAAGAAGACTACTTCTGACCATTGTGTTTTTATGCAAAAATTCTCTGATGGCGATTTCATTATTTTATTGCTTTATGTTGATGATATGTTGATTGTTGGCATGAATTCTTCAAGAATTGACAAGTTGAAGAAGCAGTTAAGTCAGTCATTTGCAATGAAGGACTTGGGGCCAGCAAAGCAGATTCTTGGGGTTCGTATTCGTAGATCCAGAAAAGATAAGAAGTTGTTTATATCACAAGAGCAATACATTGAGAAAGTGCTTGAGAGGTTCAACATGAACAATGCTAAAGTGGTTAGCTCTCCTCTTGCTACACACTTTAAGTTAAGTACAAAGCAAAGCCCTTCGACGGATGAAGAGAAGGAAGATATGGAAAGAATTCCATATGCCTCAGCAGTAGGAAGCTTGATGTATGCAATGGTTTGTACGAGGCTAGACATAGCTCATGCAGTTGGTGTTGTTAGCCGGTTTTTTTCAAATCCAGGAAAAGAACATTGGAATGCGGTGAAGTGGATTTTGAGATATCTACCAGGGACTTCCAAGATATGTCTTAGCTTTGAGAGTGGTAAACCAATGTTGGTTGGCTATACGGATTCTGATATGGCTGGAGATGTGGATACCCGTAAGTCTACTTCGGGTTACTTGATCACCTTTTCAGGAGGGGCTGTTTCTTGGCAGTCAAGGTTACAAAAATGCATTGCACTTTCTACAACTAAAGCAGAGTTGATTGCAGCAACGGAAGCTTGCAAAGAGTTGCTATGGATGAAAAGGTTTTTACAGGAACTTGGTCTCAAACAACAACAATATGTGTTGTTTTGTGATAATCAGAGTACTATCCACCTTGCAAAGAACTCTTCATTTCATTCGAGGTCGAAACATATCGATGTAAGGTATTATTGGATAAGAGATACTCTCAATTATAAGTTGTTAACTCTTGAGAAAATTCATACTGATGATAATAGATCTGATATGCTAACGAAGGCTCTAACAAGGGAGAAGCTTGAGATATGTTGCTCGATCGCCGGGATGGCGAATCCCTCCACCTAGTCAGGAAGGGGGAGATTTATTGGGTTTGGGTTTCCCTCCTATGTAGAGGATGACCCAAAATCTTGTGTGGATCTAGCCCACATAAAAGGATCCACTTAGAAAAGTAGGGTTTTATGTCCCCACCCCTTTTGTGGGTGCTGAAAAGTGAAAGAGAGGTGATACAAGAAAACAAGTGAGTTGCCAAAATAGAGAGAAAAGAGTGTTCTCGGATTTTTCTGTCCAGTTATGATCAAGTAGTTTGATCGACAAGTTTTTGTGGTTCGATTGAGCTGAAACTTTACAGGGATGTTCATGACATGTAAATCTTCATTGTGAACGGTGGAGATTGGATTCTGAGCTCTTTGCATATGGTTTTCAGCCCGTGAACAGTAGCCTCTGATTTTGGTGAAATATTCCTTGAATTCTTGTATTGGTTGATTTTTGCCAAGAAATTGTATTTCTTGAAGATAATTTCAGTTTGTATGCCTTTAGTTGAGACTAGAGAAGACTTGTGTATTCCTATTACTATTAATAGTGGAAGTGTTTGAGTGGACTACGGTCCCGTGGTTTTTCCTTCTCACATTGAGAAGATTTTCCACGTAAAAATTGCGTGTCTTGTGCTTGTGGTGTTTGGATATATATTTTCCGCATATATATTGCTCTATTTGGTAGTTTCCTATAGATTCACACAAAGAGAGAGTGTTGAGTATTGTTGTTTCCCCCAACAGAAATAAAGGGTTATTACACTGCAATAGAATTATACTAGATTTGATATTCATGTGGGGCAGTCTTCTTCCTTTTTGGTCACCATGGATCAGAATGCTACCAGTGATTACTGCATCGCAGGAAGTGCTTGGGTTGTGAAGGAATCAATTTGCAAAACGTCACTGGTGTTGGGATTTTGCACTACTCTAATTCAAAACGACCTGCTACTGGTCCTCTGCCTGAAGCACCAAGTGATATTTATAACCAGTGGCACCCATGAACCAGCCAAAAGTCATCAAGCAAAATACATTCAAAACGATTATTGTGTTTTCTTAAGTTTCATACATATTCAATGGTTCATCCCGAAATCTAGGGTGAAAGGACCATTAAGAAGACGAAAATAGACTTCGTCAAATCTCTTTTCATTACATCTAACAGTTGCTACTATGATCTTGAGCTCTATCCAGTTGTGCGGGTCAATTCTTCTGAGAATTTGGTAAATGTCATACTGAGCATTCAATGAATGAGTTCGGCTAAAGTCTTCATCGTTCGGTGGATCTATATGCTTCGGGGTGAGAGAACAGTCTGGTCATGTACATCTGTTTTAAGCACAGAGGGTCACACATGTCGCATGTCGCCGCGTGATGTCATTCTAGGAGGGGGTTTTTTTGGGTCTTGCAATGGAGTTGTTGAGGAATCACCATCTGGCTATTGAGGGTTACTAGGAACACTCGATTGCACTAGTCTGGTCAGAGATTCAAAAGTAGGGGACTGGTTGCATAAAGGGAAGGTATTAGCACCCCTAGTACGCCTTAGTTGAGGTAAACTGCATTATCTATTTTGATGTGATTTTGAATGCTTCAATGGGTCGTATTTAATCACATGAAAAATATTCCGAATGGAAAAGGAATCGATCACCGCTCAGAATAATCCTACGAATTTTATTGATTATTTCAAGATATGCAAATGCTAGCCTACTTGTAGTTTCTTCATTTACCACCTGAAATTAACCATTAATCCTCATGAATTAATTTCAAGATTGATCGATTCATAAAAAATCGAACACCGCTCAAAATAATCCTGACAATTTTAGTGGTTATTCTCGAATATATAAATGTTAGGTTACGTGTAAATCCGGCATTTACTACCTAAAATTAATCATTAATTCTCATGAATTAATTTCACGATGTATTTTAATATAAGCTAAATTCTCAAGATTTAATAAACTTGTTATTAAATCTAAGGTAATTTTTTGAAAAACACTTTGGCTATTGCAAATAAAAACACATTTTTTTATTTCATTTTATATCACTTTTTCTTAACAAAACAAACATAAATAATTGAATAAATAAAAACACAACACGACGCAACACACACATATTTTCTTTTTTCTTTTTTTTATTATATTTTATAAATAAAATACAACTCAGACACACATAATATAGTCAACACCTGGCGGAGAGAGACACCACAAAGTTTGGGGTCCATTGATTTCATCACACAAACCCCGATGTCTGCATCGTTCTTGTTGAGTTGGGCCTAGTACAATTTTGCCCCCCTCCCTGAATCACAGCCCAAACATATATATTTTTCATCTATATCAAGAAACTAATATCAGTTAATATTGTGAGTTTGATTAGCGGTTCTAGCTCAATTATTTCAGGTCTGAATTTATAATCATTGAATCAAAATAGAAAACTTTAATATAAGAGGAAAGCAAAACCCAGCAAGGTAATTTCATTCTCCAAGGCAAACAATAAAGAAGAAAACCCTCCAAAATCAACTCAAAGCTCAAAACTTTGTGATTTTTTGATAAAGAAATCAAAAGAATGAAGAAGTGTGAACTATGCAAGAACATACTGCGAATCAGACCAAGCAAGTCTTTGCAAGACATGCTCGTGCTCTTCTTTGTCAATCTTGTCAGTCTTTAATTGTGCACCTTCAAATCAAGCATTAATTGTGCACCATAAATTTCCCTTGATATTATAAGATCTTAGTATCAAGACCACCAAACAAACTACCAAATAAAATCATAGATTAAGGCAACTTCAATGGAACAAGAAAAAAGAGGGATAAAATAAAAGAGATGAAATTTCCATTTTCTGTGCATTTCAATCCTTAATTTGGGCAAGAAAAATAAGTTGAATATTTTTAGCGTGTTCAAATTTGGTCCTTATAGCTTTAATTACTTTAAATCAATAAAATTTCACTTAATTTCAGCAAACCAAATGGCATCCGATCAACTTTTGTCATTCTTGACACCACGAGATCCCCTAGAAAAGGTAGAGAAAAGAAACCACAAAGTCTAATCCTAATAAAACTCAATGTCAGAAGAGAAAATCAAAAGAAAAAAGAAATTGAGGAATCAAAATGGAAAAAACTAAAGGAATAAGAAAAAAAATATTATTATAATTTATAGTGTTTTCTCTATAGATCAACAAGACTTTTGCCACAAGCCTTAGATTTTTTTCTTAAAATATACACTAGTAATATATCATGGAAAAGCCTTAGACTTTTGCCATTGCCCTTTGGTTCCTATTCTTCAACTTTAACATGCTCTTGTATTGCCTCTTTTCATTCGTCTACCTTTAGGATTCTACACGCTACTTGTAGCCTCAACATTTTAATGAATAGCAGCTTCCCTGGTTCATCATTTTCTTCAAATCTCCTATCTATTCTGACCCTACGACTCTTCATTCATGTCAACCCAAACACTACAATGTTCCATATCTTTCCTTAACTAATGTTTTTTCTTTATCTTTTTAGTGATGGTTTGACATTGTATTTCAAAAATATTTTTTAAAAAAATAGACTATTTTGATATGTTGATGTCAAAAATAATTTTTTTTTAAAAAAAAAAACATCACTCTGATATTTTTATAAATAAAAAAGTATTTTGAAAAACAACTTCAACCATATTTCCAATCAGACCCTCATTCTAAACCTAGTTGTTGCAATGAGGCTAAACAATATCTTAAGTGAAATTCGTGATGGTTTATGAAAATTGATGCATTTGTCCGCAATCACACCGAGTATTCAGTTCCTTTTGATATCTTTATGATTGTTGTTGGTTGCAAGAATGTGAGCCGATAAATAAGGATTAAATGAAAGTATTGACGACGATAAAATCTCCAGTCTAGTTGTGTGGCCGGCTAATGTTTAAACATTCCAGCTATCAATATTTTTGAATGCTAATCTATTCATCGGTCATTAATATTCAAAATGACTTTTTGAATACCTTTCTTGACATTGATATTTAGATGCAACGACCTTGATGTTTCACTGTCATTTATGCAAACATCAGAGGTGGACTTCAACACATACCACATGTATAGTCTGGTGGCTTTGCATCCAACAAAGGATAAAGTTCAACTCTCAAGGTAAGTTGTAAATCAAATTTGTTGATTTTGTACATAATGATCCTCTGAAATGTAAAAAAGTTAGGATTTAGCTCTTTAATGTCAAAATTCACTTTCATTTTTCTCAATGCATGGAGGAACCCCTCCTCGTCTAAAACTTCCAGCTAGCTGTCTCATTAGCATGGAATGTTAAAAAAAGAAAAAAAAAAGTGTTCTAGTAAGAGGCCTGATTTTCTATCCTCCTATGAAGATCCCATTTGTCACCAGTCAGACTCGTAAGCCCCTGTTCAAAAAACTACAGAGCATCTCCTTGATCAGACATTGCCGACAACCTGGACTTGACTCCATAATGGTGGAAAAATGTCTTCCTATTCTTCCTTGACCATTGAAAAACATTGGCTTGGATACAGCCTAAACAGATAGTAGGCTGACATCCTTGGACCTTCCGAATATTGGATTGTCATCAAGGCCAGTATCTGTGCCTTACTTTTTGAAATGGTTTTGGATTCTCCATGGAACCCTTAAAACTAAGTGTAGGAATTTCAAAATGTAGAGTCTAAAGATCACAAGGAGAATAAATATGCATGGTGAAAGAAGGATCGTACAGTGGGCTTGATTTGTTATAAGAGATTGTTTTGACGACTATTTTAGTAATGTGCAGCTGCAATGGTTGGTGAATTATGAGGGGCGGTTGAAAACTATATGATACTTTGTCTCCTTGAAGAGATATTGGGGGATTATCTGGCGATCACCAGTTAAAACCATGGGCACCGTGGATGGATTATGATGCTCAAAAAGGGCTAGTGTCCCTTAAGAAGAAATACTACTGTTTGGGATCTGATCAAGCAACTTGACACAGAGCTGTTGAAAGTATTCCAAGTTTGCTAAGACACGCACTTCATAACATTAATTTGGCCAATAACCAGGCATGCTAACTCTAAATTTAAACGAATTGGTAATAACAACGTAGAGCACTTGAAATAAAAATTGTTTATGGGGAATTGCACAGATACAATAATATAATTCTGAGATGGATTTTGATTACAGTTGCGAAACATGTCGCACCCTGTCGCGAGAGCGCGGCGTCACGGCGACCCTCCCCGTGAGCAGGAGAAATCATGTGTCAGGGTCTTATCTTTATTTTTGTAGAAAAGGAAGTCACCACCTAGTATTACGGTTACTAGGAAACCTAAAACTAGTATTTCAGATATTCTAAGGCAAGGGACTGGTTGCGTAAAGGAAAGGTTTTAGCACCCCTAATACGCCCTACCTAAAGTAAGCTGCTTGATGTTTTAATTTGCTTATGATTTGTTATGGTTTTGGTCTTTCAAAAAAATATGTTGGTTAAATGGTGATGGTGTATTATCCCCGCAGAATATTTTGGTTATTAACCCCTTAGGATTTATTTATCCAAACACCAATGGTGAATAATAGCAAATTATCTCCGTCGAATATTTTGGATATTGACCCCTTGGGATTTATTTATCTAAACACCAATAGTGAATAATAACAAATTATCCCCACCGAATAATTTAGATATTAACCCCTTATGATTTATTTATCCAAATATCAACAATGAATAATATGAATAACCAAAAATAAGATTTTGATATTTTTGGAATATTGGGCAATACCCTTTGGATTTTTACAAATATGTTGTAAAATCCAAGAATGCAAGAAATGATTTTTCTTTATGAAATCCATGCTGAAACACACTTTTTCAAACCTCGAGATAATATATATTTTGAAAGAAAATAATTTTCCAAGATATGCTAGTGTATTGGTCGTATTTTAAAACCACATTTTGTTTAAAAATGATGTATTTTTTTATTTTTGCAAATATTGTATTTTTGTATTTTTATTTTTATTTTTTATTTATTTATTCTTGGTGGGTTGGACTGCCCAGCCCTGGTGGGCCAGACTGCCAGCCCCCCCCATCACATGGCTGGGCTGCCAGCCCACCATCGTGGGCTGGGCTGCAGCCCACTAAAATATTGGGCTGGGCTTCCAGCCCACTTACTTATACGGGCTCTAAGCCCACTTTAAATTTGGAATGGGTTTTCAGCCCATTCATTTTCGGTCTAGGCTTACAGCCCAGTCACTTTTCAGAGGGCTGGGCCGGGCACAAAGCTTGACCCAACTAGCCCTGCGGGGGGAGTGAATTAATTCACTCCCCGCGTAGGCAACGGGGAAGATGAACAGTAAATGGTGGAGTTTTCGAGTGTGATGAATGACGTACCTGTTAATACCGTTGTGTAAAAGACGTCAAGGTGGTTCTTCTAGTCGTGGTGGTGTCGAAAATGGTGGCCTGTGGTGGCCGGAGTGGACGTCAAAAGTTGACGTGAAACTGGTTGGTGCGACGGTTGCTGTTGCTGCTGCCTTCGCCTCTTCGCCTGAGACCACGTCTGCGCTGCTGGAGTATAGGGGAAGCTGTTGTCGGTGGGGAGGGCGGAGCTGGGTGGCCTGCTATCAAGTGTTAGAGGAGAGAGAGAGCTTGCTGCTATGGCGATGGAAGAGAGAGAGAGGTTGCTGCTGGTTCAACTAGAGATGAGAAAGATGGCCGAGAGAGAGATGGCTGAATCTGCCAAAGATGAGGAAGATGAAGAGATGATGGTCCCGTTCTGTCGTATCCCTCTCTCTATGTAAATTTTTCTCCCCTTCCTCAGTATTTTACGATTTTCCTCTGTAAATCTCCCTCTGTTTTTCTCTCCCCTCTGTTCCTCTTTACGTAAAATCCTCTCTCCTTTATGTGAATTTTTTACTTTCTTAAAATCTTTCTCTCTTTCTCTGTTAGTTCTCTCTTTTTTTCCCCCCCTCTGCTACGTGCAAAAGAAATCTCTTTTATAGGCGCACGAGGTAACCGTTGGGTTACCAACGGTTACCTCCTGCTGCAGCATGCCCGAAAGTAATGGTTGTTGGCGGCATGCAGGTGGTTTGCGGTGGGAGTGTGTGCTGCGACAATTTTAGGAAGGTGCAGGCAGTGGCGTGTTGCTTTGGGAGGTCAAAGTGCATTTTGGTGTTTCAATTTGTAATTGTTCTAAATGCACCCCTAATTGGATTTAAACTTATGATTTTGTGCAATTAAACCCCTTCAGAATTTCAAATATCAATCTTAGCTTTGCGCGGCCTATTTATTCTGGTCCTTGATTTCTAATTTGCACGATTTAGCCCTCAATCAACCATTAAACTCTCAATTTGTTCAATTCGGCCCTCGATTTCGCATAATTGGCTTGAAAAAAATCAAATCGGTCTCCAATAATTCCAATCTCATCAATTGCGCCCAAATTAAATTTAAGAACTTTATTTCTCATTGACTAAGCCCTTAATAAAATTAATTGGATCAATTTAAAGTATAATTAAGTCATTGCGCTTAATTGATTTCTTCAATTGGACCCTAAATTAATTCCCAAACATAACAATACTTTAAATTAGGCCATGATTAAATCAAATTAGCCTATTCAAAATATAATTATGATTTTTGACTTATTTTTTACCTCGAATTTGTATTTTCTCTCTTTTTAGGCACAAAAGAGATACAATTCGTCTAAGAAAATATTCAAAATTTTCACTGTGAATTTTTTATGACGCCAAACCCCTTTTATTTTTTTTTTGTTATTTTCGGGTAGTTTTGGGGAATGACCCAAAATCGGGTTATGACAGTTGCCCCCTTCTTTACAATGTTTACGACTAAAGTTTGGTACAAGACTTTAACTAGTAAGCGTTGTAAAGAAAACAAAAAGTTGGTTTCGTTATAATGGGTGACCTACTCAAGTAAGAATAATCAATGGTCTCAATGGTGATGGGTGACCTACCCATGTCTCATTATGACGGGTGACCTACCCGGATTAGATGGTTAGGATGGTCTCAATAGTGACGAGTGACCTACCCTGGTCTCATTATGACGTGTGACCTACCCGGATTATATGGTTAGGATGGTCTCAATAGTGACGGGTGACCTACCCAGGTCTCATTATGACGGGTGACCTACTCGGATTAGATGGGGTCTCCATGGTGACGGGTGACCTACCTGGGTCTCATTATGACGGGTGACCTACCCGGGTTAGAATGGTCTCATTGTTCCGGGTAACCTACCCGGGTTAGAATGGTCTCATTGTTCCGGGTGACCTATCCATGTTAGAATGGTCTCATTGTTCCGGGTAACCTACCCAAGTTAGAATGGTCTCATTGTTTTGGGCGACCTATCCTGATAGAATGGCCTCATTGTTCCATCACACCTAAGTTAGAATGGTCTCATTGTTCCGAGTAACCTACTCCTGTTAAAATGGTCTCATTGTTCCGAATGACCTACCCAAGTTAGGGTGACCTACCCCTGTTAGAATGGTCTCATTGTTCCGGGTGACCTACCCAAGTTAGAATGGTCTCATTATTCTAGATGACCTACCCATGTTAGAATAGTCTCATTGTTCTGGGTGACCTACCCTGATGGAATTAATGATGAGGGTCTCATTATAATGGGTGACCTACCCGGTTGTAATTGGTGAAAATGGGGATGCAATGCATGCTAATGCATGTATACTTACCTAAGAAATATAGGTTCCCTTTCATCTGATGCTCCATTTTCATAGGATCTCCAAAGCTTTATCGTGATTCATCCACCCAACTTCAACACATTGCCTATTCTAGGCTATCTATGATGATCTTGGCTTTCATTGTTTATCAAGTCTGAACTTGCCCCCAAGTGTGGTGTTGCTTGATTCATCGTGAAAGAGTGTAACAAGTCATCAACTTTCTTGGATTCCCTCACTAACAGCTCTTTGATTTGTGCGTGCTCTGCTAACAATGATTGCAAAGCTTGCTAATGTTATCCCCATCTTAGATTGTCAATCAGTCATGAGTTTTTTATCAGTTGAATTGTATCTCTTCCACCATCGAACTTCATGGAATTGTCAAATCATCCAGAAATGCATTCAAAACTCATCATTGCATGCTCAATGTTATCCATAATAAATCCCTCTCAGCTCGTGAGAAGAGATGTAATGTTATCATTATCAGCAATCATATGGTGAATTGCACCTTGAATTGATGCAACTGTTTAGTCATGCAATTTGAAACTCTCCATTGTAGACTCAATTTCTTTTGAACAAATTCTTCTTATGCGAAGAATTATAATGTTGTCATTAACGAGTTTTTTTGTCTCTCATATTCATGCAGTGAACTGAACCTTGAGTCGATGGGCTTCAAAACCGGTTATCCCACAATTAATCTTGGTGGCACATATACTCTTCAACATTTATCAACAATGCAACTCATGCGATGACATCTTTCCTTTTATCACGAACATGCATGTAGTGAAGCGGAGCTTTCATCAACAACTTCGAAAACATTATCCCATAGTCAACCTTGATGGCATGCAAACTCTTCAATATTTATCAAAATGCACTCATGCAACAATATCTATTGGAGACAACCAAATTCGCGAGTAAGCTGATATTTCAGAAATCTGAAGGTGCCCTTCAAATGCGATGTTAATCTCAATCGTTGTTGGAGCTTGTTAAACCATCATTCTCTACTAATCAATTTTGCCTTGAGTTGATATGTTGATGCTTGTTCATCTGTTTGTCATCAAAATATATTTGTTGTCACTATAAATCTGATGAATTTCACTGAATCTTTATCTGCTTATGTTTCCCTGCCCCCAAGCTAATGTGAAATTATTTGCATTCCTATCAAGATCCATATTGTGGCCTCTAACTGTTAGACCTTTCAATGATAATCCAGATCTGTTAATGTCAAGGATTCTGTTATTTCGGTCAATATTTCCTTTATTTGTAAATCTTTCTTGTTCTGAAATTACATCACCAGTTTCAAATATCATGTGCATCCAAAGTCCAATCCTTGAAATAAAATCAAAGAGATGTCATTTGTTGAAAAATCAAATTCATTTGGTTAAATACCCTACACACGATATTCAATGCATGCAAACCTACAATTATCTTGTATTTTGTTAACAGTAATTGACTTATTGCGAGATTGAAATCATTTTTTTTTTGTTTTTTCTCTTTTCTAGTCTCTAGTTTTGGGGTATGTCATTTGATGGTACCTGATGAGGTGACCATTTGTGGTTTTCAAACAATTAGAGTGTCGAGTAAAGACCTGAGGTTCAATTGAAAATTTGTCTCATTTTTCAGCACTAACTTTATCAGTATGCATAGTAACTAGTTCGTGAAGTTACAAACCTTATAGAAAAACTCTAACAAATTTAAGAGCGCCACTTATAGTTAAAATTGCTTGCTTAATCAAGAAGGACTTTTAAATACACGTAATGAGGCTATGGTTCATGACTATAAAAGAAAAGGGAATTCATAGGCTCAAAAAGGTGTTTAAGGGTTTCAAAGACCTAGGATCATCATTAGCTAGTCATTATCTCTCTTTCTTTTGTTGTGTTTGCAGAAGAACTAACATAAAAATACGTTAATTATCTTAACATGATTTTTATCAGTCAACCAATGCTCTAAGAAGCTCCATAACCATGTCATTCATTTCATTGACAATTTCAAACTTAAAAGGGAAATACTAAAACTCAAACCATCATTTGTCATCTAATGTTATTGCATCTTCTGTTGCGTTCAATAGAGTCTAACAAAACAATTATGCAAGATATTCGTTTGATGAATAACTTATCTTGAAGACTCGATAATATTAATAACATTTCTTTCCACATGAAGTTTCGCCACACATACCAACAGACATAGTGTAATTCAATTTTCTTTTTTTCCTTTTTCTTATTTTTTCTTTTTTTTTTAACTTGTCCTTGGCATCGATTCTTGGTTTTTATCATGTCTTCTCTCAATTTGCTTGTTCTCAAATGTTGGGTTTTAGTTCTTAAACATCCCTCTTTTGTTGATTCTAATGTCATCACAGTATCCTCAAACTACAAATCTCTTATTTGCCCCCAGTGCATTTGCCTCCAGTGTGAGGGTGTGATCTTGTTGGGTTTTTTTTTTCTTTTTTTTCAAAGAAATATAATATCAAGCTCAAATTGGGATTAGCAAGGGATACATATTTCAAGAATAATGAAGGAAATAAACAAAGATGGCCTTTTGTCATTTCAAGTGAAGTTGGTTTTAACTGGTAAATTTTAACCTCGATTAGTGTAATGATTTGGACGTGAAAGAGTTTGATCAAGATATTTTGTTAAACATCTCTTGATTTCAAAATAACAAAAAGACAAGGAACACACATGCATCAATGAAATGATGATTTAAACCCCAAAACAAAGTGACAGCCGAGGAGATTCCATAAGAAAATTATTGACGATGCGACACTTTTCTTAGCCTTTCAAACAATCATTTCTATATTGTCGTTGTTCATTGATCTTACTTATGGTCGCGATGATTTACTGCTGACATTGCCGATAATAACACCCTCCACCAAACTTGACTTGCCTTTTGCTGACAAACTTTCACACTTGATTACTGAAATTCTTGAAACTAGTCCCCTCTCTCATCTGGATTATGTCGCAAAAGGGAAGACAATTTTTTTTGTTTTTTGCGCTCCACCGTGCTCCTCATTGGACATAAAAGATGAGTGAGCTAGGAAACACTTTTAACAAACCACCAAAGTGCACAAATCATGAACAAGTTCGTCATACGACGAAAAGACTCTCTTGCGGCAAAATCACTTTGTCAAGCAATGTAATCTTGCAATGCACATGCTTCGACCTCTCAGGCACTAGAATAGATTCAGCAATACCATATCATCTTTTCACATCTGGATATTTTGCTCGCAGAATAACATGGTCTACTGTGCATGGCGGCATAAAACTTCTTGATTTGCCAGTGCCGCAACAAACTCCGCGTGATCAGGAGAGAAATCAAATGAAGCTTAAATGGATTGAACAACTTCTTTGACTGATGCTTGGTTTTTGAAAATGGGTTCGTATATGAACAACCTGAACTTCTTAAAAAGAAACCTGAATGTCCATAAACTCCATTGACGATGCATTAACACTATGTAGATAATATCTGAGCATATGTCCCAACTAATTTCATTGGAAAGCGGAGAAACTTTGTTGCTGGCTTGTAGAAAAACCTGAATGATAATTCTTTGGTGTGAATTTTCCTTAACAATATCAATGTCAAACTCTTGACCTTTCAGAGGATGATAGATCGGTGACCTCTATTTCAAACTGTGGGAATGCATGTTGAAATGCATATGCATGTGTTTGTAACAATTGCATTATAAACAAAAACTGTGGGAATGCATGTATATGCATGTTTTTTTTTTTTGACAGACTTACCTATCAAGGAGTGACTTGTGATTGTAACAATTGCATTATAAACAAAAACTATGGGAATGCATGTTGAAATGTGTATGCATTTTTTTTTACAGACTCTCCCTTTGAAGAGTGACACGTGATCATAACAATTATATGATAAATAAAAATTTGATTTTTACTTAAACCCTACAATGAAAATTTCTTAAGTGATGACCACTATGTCACCAAAAAGTCTTGAATTTAAGATGCTTCAAGAAGAGTTTGTCTTAATGCAAACCAAAATTGAGGGAGCATACACCCTAATAATTGGTTCTAGTTCCTTTATGTGAGACATAGGGTAAGTTTACTACTTGGTCTCTAAAGAGGGTCTCTTGCTGTCCCAGTGATCACCTTCGTAAAGATGATATGGGGTTTAGCAGGTAGCGGAATGGTACGTATACCAATCACTACCAGTCTAAACACTCAGCAAAGAGTTGGGGTTTACACAAACTTCAACCTTGACTCAAGTCATAGTTAAGCTGCTAGTCCCCCACCTAACTTAAAGTTTACTGTGTGTACCATAAAAATAATAAAGGTGATGCATGACAGGACATTTTTTCATATTCAATATGTCATGTATGATAGGATGTAAAGATGCATGCTAAAATATAAATCATTCACAGGAAAAAAAATCAACATATCATAAACAAACAAAATTATCAAGCCTAGTCCAAATTCCCCAGTGGAGTCGCCATCCTGTCACGAGAGCGCGGCGTCACGGCAACCCTCCCCATGAGTGGGGGAAATCATGTGTCGGGGTCTTATCTTTATTTTTGTAGAAAAGGGAGTCGCCACTAGTATTACGGTTCGTAGGAAACCTAAAACTAGTCTTTCAGAGATTCTAAGACAAGGGACTGGTTGCGTAAAGGAAAGGTTTTAGCACCCCTAATACGCCCTACCTAAGGTAAGCTGCTTGACGTTTTAGTTTGCTTATGATTTGTTATGGTTTTGGTCTTTCAAAAAACTATGTTGGTTAAATGGTGATAGTGTATTATCCCCGCCGAATATTTTGGATATTAACCCCTTAGGATTTATTTATCCAAACACCAATGGTGAATAATAGAAAATTATCTCCGTCAAATATTTTAGATATTGACCCCTTAGGATTTATTTATTCAAACACCAACAATTAATAATAGCAAATTATCCCCACCGAATATTTTAGATATTAACCCCTTATGATTTATTTATCCAAATATCAACAATGAATAATATGAATAACCAAAAATAAGATTTTGATATTTTTGGAATATTGGGCAATACCCTTTGGATTTTTACAAATATGTTGTAAAATCCAAGAATGCAAGAAATGATTTTTCTTTATGAAATCCATGCTGAAACACACTTTTTCAAACCTCGAGATAATATATATTTTGAAAGAAAATAATTTTCCAAGATATGCTAGTGTATTAGTCGTATTTTAAAACCACATTTTGTTTTAAAATGATGTATTTTTTTATTTTTGCAAATTTTATATTTTTTTATTTTTTTTTCTTTATTTATTCTTGGTGGGCTGGACTGTCCGAAAGTAATGGTTGTCGGCGGCGTGCAGGTGGTTTGCGGCAAGAGTGTGTGCTGCGACAGTTTTGGGAAGGTGCAGGCAGTGGCGTGTTGCTCTGGGAGGTCAAAGTGCATTTTGGTCTCTCAATTTGTAATTGTTCTAAATGCACCCCTAATTGGATTTAAACATATGATTTTATGCAATTAAACCCCGTCAGAATTTCAAATATCAACCTTAGCTTTACGCGGCCTATTTATTCTGGTCCTTGATTTCTAATTTGCACGATTTAACCCTCAATCAACCATTAAACTCTCAATTTGTTCAATTCGGCCCTCGATTTCACATAATTGGCTTGAAAAAAATCAAATCGGTCTCCGATAATTCCAATCTCATCAATTGCGCCCAAATTAAATTTAAGAACTTGATTACTCATTAACTAAGCCCTTAATAAAATTAATTGGATCAATTTAAAGTATAATTAAGTCATTGCGCTTAATTAATTTCTTCAGTTGGACCCTAAATTAATTCCCAAACATAACAATACTTTAAATTAGGCCATGATTAAATCAAATTGGCCTATTCAAAATATAATTATAATTTTTGACTTATTTTTTACCTTGAATTTGTATGTTCTCTCTTTTTAGGCACAAAAGAGATACAATTCATCTAAGAAAATATTCAAAATTTTCACCGTGAATTTTTTATGATGCCAAACCCCTTTTATTTTATTTTTGTTATTTTCGGGTAGTTTTGGGGAATGACCCAAAATCGGGTGATGACAAAACAGAATGATTAATTATTGAAAAACATGAGATTTTTGTCAAATTTTCTGGAGAACAAACTTCCTTACTTTATTAATTGTCTCATGATCTATATATATACACATACACGGGAAGGAGTTGTAGAGTTATGTTCTAACTCATCTACTCTTACATCACAGCCTTCCTTAGATTAAAGCTTGAAACTAGTGAATCGATATATCCTACTATAACCAGGAAGTTTTATACGGAGAGTATTCTGTTTCCATGTAACTTCTCGTGGCTCATGCTAACACTCCCCTTTAAGTTGGTGCATAGATATATTTGATGCCCAACTTGTCAAGTGAGTCATGAAAATTTTTACTGGAAACTGCCTTCTTTAAGATATTTGCTAGTTGGTTTTCTGATTTGAAAAAAACAAACCGAATGATCTTTTCTTCAAGATTTTGCTTAATGGAGTGTCTATCTATCTCCACGTGTTTTGTTCGATCATCCTGGATCAGATTCTGTGAAATGTCAATTGCCGCTTTATTGTCACAAAACAGGTTCATATCCATGTGGGGGTCGTGACCTATTTCCATTAGTAATTGTTTAAGCCATAGTAATTCACACAACCCTTTTGCCATAACCCTAAATTCAGCTTCAACGCTTGATCGGGCCACCATATTTTGCTTCTTACTCCTCCATGTAACGAGGTTCCCTCCCACAAATGTAAAGTATCCTGATGTGGACTTTCTATCGAGAATACTTCCTGCCCAATCTGCGTTGGTGTACCCCTCTACCCCCAAGTGGTGGTTTTTTGAGAACATTAGACCCTTTCCTGGTGAGGATTTCAGATAATGAAGTATTCGAATTACCGCGTTCATATGTTCTTCACTTGGATTATGCATAAATTGGCTTACAACACTTACTGCATAAGCCATATCAGGACAAGTGTGTGATAAGTAAATAAGTTTTCCCACCAGCCTTTGGTATCTTCCTTTGTCCATCGGTATTTGATCCGTGTGTTCAGTGAGTCTATGATTTTGAACGATGGGAGTATCGGCTGGTTTGCATTCTAATAACTCCACTTCAGATAATAGATCTAAAACATACTTTCTTTGGGACAAGAATATACCCTTTGGCGACCTTGCCACCTCTATTCCTAGGAAGTATTTCAGTCCGCCTAAATTCTTCATCTCAAAATTCGGCTAACAGTTGCTTCTGTAAGCTCAACATTTCTTCTGTATCATCCCCGGTGATAATCATATCATCTACATAGACAATTAGAGTTGTCACCCTCTTTTTCCGATGCTTTAAGAAGAGTGTGTCGTCTGCATTGCTTTGAACAAAGCCATACCTTCTCATGATTGAGCTAAATCTCCCAAACCATGCTCTTGGGGATTGTTTTAGTCCATATAAAGCTCGCTCCAACTTGCATACAACTTGTGTCCCTGAAGAAGATGTGAAGCCCGGTGGGATATCCAAATAAACTTCTTCTTCAAGGTCACCATGGAGGAACGCATTCTTTACATCCATTTGGAGTAACGGTCAGTCTAGATTTGCTACAAGGGATAATAAAACTCTAACATTATTTAAATTCACAACTGGTGAGAAAGTCTCCACATAATCTATATTGTATGTTTGTGTGAATCCTTTTGCTACTAGTTTTGCCTTGTACCGGTCAATTATTCCATCTGCCTTGTATTTAATTGAGAATACCCATTTGCATCCCACTATTTTCTTCCCCTCAGGTTGCGGTATCAGTTTCCAAGTATTATTCTTCTGTAAAGCTTCCATCTCTTCTTGTATGGCCTATGCTCATTTTGGGTCTACTAGAGCCTCCTTTATTTTTTCTAGAGGATGGCATAAGGACAATTCCTTTGTGAAACTCTGAATTGGATGAGGTAGGTGTCGTGTGCTTACATAATTTGTGATGGGAAACTTCGATCTCCTCTCTTTGGCATCAGGGGAGTACCTGTTTGGTGGCTTTCCTCTATTGTGTCTGAAAGGCAATACATACTCTATGAGAGTATTTAAGTCAGAAGTATATGGGAGATCAGTGGAAGAGCTTACCTTAAGGTTGTTCTCAGTAGGAGATTCAGGTACTGCAGAGAGAGGGGTTGGATGTATTCTTTCAACGATGTTCTTAGCCTCCTCGCTTTGTCTTTCGTCAATGTGTGTCAGGCTATCATCGGTGGCTTTTTTTTCTGTGTGTACCAAACTATCATCAGTGGCATTAACTACAGGAGGATGTGCTGAATTATCTGTAGTTTGTTTGGCTGGGGATGGAGCTGGAGCTACTAAGCCCTAGTTCAGTTCTTCCCTTGTATTCTCCCCTTGAAGAGCTGAATTGGAGCCTGTAGGGGAGTAGAAATATTCAGTCTCAATAAAGGTGTCATAACCCAATTTTAGGTCATTCCCTCAATTCGCCCAAAAATAAAGAAAATTAAAATAAAAGGGGTAGGTGTTGGCTGAAAAAATCAAGGTGAAAATGTTGGATGTTTTCAGGATCTCGATCATACTTTTCTTGTGCCCGGAAATGGAGGAAAATACAGATTCAAGGTTAACGTAATTTATTATTGGATAAATTTATGTAGACATTAAGTTGAAAGATATAATTATATTTTTATGGGCCAATTCGATTTAATCGTTGGCCAATTTAAAAGTATAATTATATTTGAGAATTAATTTTTGGTCCAATTAAAGGATTTTATTTAAGCGCGTGTATTTAATTATACTTTATATTGATCAAATTAAATTTATTAAGAGCTTAGTCAATGAGAAATCAAGTTCTTGAATTTAATTTGGGTGCAATTGATGAGATTGGGATTTTCAGAGAAACGATTTGAATTTTTTCAAATCAATTATGCGAAATCGAGAGCCAAATGGAATGAATTGAGAGTTTAATGGGGGTTAAATCGCGCAAATCAGAAACCAAGGACCAGAATAAAAAGGTCGCGCAAAGCTAATTTTGAGATTGAATTTTTAAGGGGGTATAATTGCATAAAATCATGAGTTTAAATCCAACTAGGATTACAATTAGAGCAATTATAAATTGAGGGACCAAATCATACTTTTACCTTTAAAAATCTTTGAAAATTGCTCGCCATTAAAATTTTGAAAGTTGCACTGCATATGTTCCGGCTGCATGATTTTTGGAAAATTGCATTGCATGCCGGCTGCTTGCCCCGGCGTGCCCGGCTTTAAATGAAGGCGCGCTTGCATTAAAATGTTAGCGGCAATACCTGCATTAAGCATGCATTTGGCAGCCGAGGGTTTGGTTTTATCTGCTATAAATAGCAGCATGCAAGAGGGGGAAAGGGGACGAAAAAAAGGAGGGAAGATTTTCACGTGAATAAAAACACAGAGGTTGTAGCAAAGCAAAGAAAAAACGAGGAGAAACAGAATCAAAAGGGAAAAATTCACATAAAGACTCTAGCAGTTTTTTTTGTACACCAGCCCGGTATCATCAGCTTCTTTCTTTTCTTTTCTTTTTTTTCCTTTCCTTTTCTCTCTCGGTCGGGCGACAGCTTCTCTCTCTAAAACCAGACCATCCCCTCTCTCTCCTTCCCTCTCGGTTGATCAACGCAGGCAGCAACTTGGACAAGCTTGCACCACCTCTGTCACCTCCGGCAACATCCACCACACGCCAGACATCCCAGTAGCAGCCCAGGTGATGGTAATGAAGGACAGCCGACGTGATCATGAGTTTTTCGACGCCCATTCCGACCACCACAGGCCACCATTTCCGACGCCATCACGACCAGAAGAACCACCTCGACCTCCTCTACACAAAGGTATTAACAGGTAAATCATTCATCGAAGTTCAAAATTTGGCAAGTTACTGTTCATCGTCTCCTGTATTTTTCAGCCCCAATTACTGTTCACATGCAGTGAACAGTAATCGGTTTGGGTCGGGCTTGTCGTCCGGCCCGATTGCTAGGTGAGGTGGGCTTTCGGCCTGTCTGGGCTGGAAAGCCCAGCCCAGCCCACCAGTGAGTGGGCTGGCAACTGGCCCATCTGGGCTGGGCAGTGCAGCCCACCAGTAATAAATAATAAAAAATAAATAAATAATAGAAAAAAAAAAGAAATTGAAAAAATAAAAAATAGTATTATTATTATTTTGATAAAAATATCTAAAACAAAAATGTGATTTTAAGCATACGGCCAATACACTAGCATATTTTTTGAAAAAAATATTTTGTTTCAAAAAATATATATTATCGTGGAGTTTGAAGAAAAAATGTGTTTTAGCATGAATTTCACAAAGAAAAATTATTTCTCGTTTTTTTTGGATTTTACAACATGTTTGTAAAATCCAAAGGGTATTGGCCAATATTCCAAAAATATTAAAAAAAAAAATTAGGGTTTATTATTCACTGTCAGCGTTTGGATAAATAAATCCTAAGGGGTTAATATCCAAAATATTTGGCGGGAATAATTTTTCATTATCCACTATCGGTGTTTGGATAAATAAATCATAAGGGGTCAATATCCAAAATATTCAACGGGGATAATTTGCTATTATGCATTATCGGTGTTTGGATAAATAAATCCTAAGGGGTCAATATCCAAAATATTCGACGGGCATAAGTTGCTATTATTCACTGGTGATGTTTGGATAAATAAATCTTAAGGGGTCAATATTCAAAACGTTCGACGGGGATAATTCGCTATCATTCACTATCGGTGTTTGGATAAATAAATCCTAAGGGATTAATATCCAAAACATGCGGTGGGAATAATACGCCATCACTATGTTAGCGAAACATATTCTTTGAAATATCGAGGCCATAACAAATCATAAGCAAACCAAAACGTCAAGCAGCTTACCTTAGGTAGGGCATATTAGGGGTGCTAAAACCTTCACTTTACGCAACCAGTCCTTTGCCTTAGAATCTCTGAAAAACCAACATCCATGGTATAAAGTCGCTTGTTCATGGGGTCGAAGCATTTGTAGCCCTTCTTAGTTGGTCCATAACCCAGACATACCCTATAAACTGAAGGGTCTAGTCGATGGAGGGAAGTGTACACACTGTGGAAACACCAAACACACCCGTGAGACATGCTTCAAGTTGCATAGGTACCCTGAATGGTGGCATGAACTACAAGCTAGGAGGAAAAAAGGTAACACATCACTTAATGAAAGTACTGGAAGAGCAGCAATAGCCATAGTAGAACCTTAACTCTCACTTATCCCTATGACAGATTCCTCCACCTCTAAAGCATCAGGTAACTGTGGACAAGCCTTGAATAGTTCTAATCACCATGATGGAAATAAATGGATTATTGATTCGGGAGCTACTGACCATATGACCTTTGATCCCGCGGACTTCTCACATACAACTGAACCACAAAGGACACGTATTGCAAATGCAAACGAAGACACATATCCAGTCATGGGAGTTGGAACCGTGGCATTATCACCCTCACTCACTTTATCCCATACTTTCTAGTTCCTTCATTATCAAATAGATTAATGTATGTGAGCCAAGTGACTGAAGCACTCAACTGTGTGGTATTAATGTACTCTAATGTTTGCTTTCTTCAGGATGTTCTCAGCATGGAGATTATTGGGCGTGGTACTAAGAGAGGGGGGTTATACTACTTGGATGATTTCATTCATGGAAGAGCGAATCACATACATCACCAGCTCAATAGCAAGGAACGAGAAATATGGTTATGGCACTGTCGTCTTGGACATCCATCATTCGGATACCTAAGACACATATTTCCAAACTTATTCTCAAACTCAAAGGATGTTGATTTTAATTGTTAGACTTGTATTTTGGCTAAAAGCGACAGAAACTCTTATTATTCAAGTTTGAATAAAAGCAGTATTCCATTTTCTCTTATACACTCAAATGTTTGGGGACTTTCCCCACGGGCAACTGTAATTGGTCATCGTTGGTTTGTTATATTTGTCGATGACTCCACTCGAATGACTTGGCTCTATCTGATGAAAACAAAAGAGAAGGTGTTCCCAATATTCCAAGCATTTCACACCATGATTCAGACTCAATTTTCAGCAAAAATACAAGTGCTTCGGTCAGATAACAGAGGAAAATTTGTCAACCAACAGTTCAAAGCATTTTTCCAACAACAAGGTCCCCTTCATGAAACCTCATGTGCTCAAACTCCACAATAAAACGGTGTTGATGAACGGAAAAATCACCATATTCTGGAACCCGTTTCCATGGCACAAATGTCCCAATTCATCACTGGTATGATGCAGTAAGTGTTGTGGTATATTTACTCAACAGAATGCCCTTAAAAGTATTGCACTTCAAAACTCCCCTGCAAGTGCTCTCCTCTCATGTTGAGCTACCTAGTGTGCTACTGCTCCCACCACAAGTGTTCGGTTATGTGGTGTTTGTTCACCTCCATAAGAACCAACGCTCCAAACTTGACCCGTGTGCTGTCAAATATGTGTTTTCCTAGTACCGGTGTTGGTGGTTGGCCAAACCATGAGCCTCTAATGGCCATAACAGCACCACTCATTGTGGTTTCAGCCCCTGCTATCATTACTGTTTGTTGAGTGTCCTCTCTTCTGATGTGAGCATAGGTCTGCTCAATGGTTAGAAAAGGTTTCAGTTGGAGAATGTCACTCTGAATGTTGTCAAGTCGATCATCTAATCCGTCCAAGAAGATATAAACTCTTTCTTCTTGTATTAAAGAGTTATATTTCTAAATATCTGTTGAACATTCCATGGGATTGGGGCGTCGAAAATCTATCTCCCTCCATATCCCTTGTAAATCGTTGTAGTATTTTTCTATTGATCCTCCTCTCTGTCGTATCCGAGTAATTCTTTGTCGAAATTCATAAACTTGTGATGTGTTAGATCCATCAAAGTATGTAGTTGCAATGGCATCCCACACTTGTTTTGCTGTTGGGAAGCGGATAAAGTTTGCAACAAGTGACTGCTCCATCAAATTAATCAACCACCCTTCCACCATGGAGTTTTCAGTGCGCCACTTACAGAATGTTGGACCTGAATCTGAGGGTTGAGAAAAGTCTCCATTGATATACCCCAGTTTGTCTTTGGCTAAGATGTTCATCTCTACCACCTGGGACCATAAAGCATAGTTGGAACCATCCATCTTAATGCTGATTTGTGTTGCAGACGAATCATTGATGGCTGGTTGTGTAGTAGTCTGGGCTTTTGTCAAGGCTTCTGTCATCTTGGTCGTGAAGTTGTCAAGCATGGAGTCTGTTATGGGATTCTGTGGCTGAATCAAGTCAGTGAGATTTTCAGCCATGGGATTAAGATTTGTTGGTTTAATACCCCCTTCCCTTTTCTAGGCTGTAGAAATCCCTAGATGTTTTGCTCTGATACCATGTCAGATATTTTGGAGAACAAACTTCCTTACTTTATTAATTGTCTCATGATTTATATATACACATACACGGGAAGGAGTTGTAGAGTTATGTTCTTACTCATCTACTCTTACATCACAGCCTTCCCTAGATTGAAGCCTGAAACTAGGGAATCAATATATCCTACTATAACCAGGAAGTTTGATACAGAGAGTGTTCTGTTTCCATGCAACTTCTCATGGCTCATGCTAACAATTTTACCACAGGAAAAAAAGAAAAAAACCTTCCCGTAAGAAGATTGAGAAACTTTCCAAGATTTTACACAAATTAACAGGAAATTATTGACCTTCGTCTGAAGCAACCGCTGTATCGATGCTTGTTTCTTGTTTACTTGAAGAAAGAGTTGTGCCAGAAAGGCCTCTCTCTTGTTTACTTGAAGTGGAAGCTGTGCCAGAAAAGCCTCTTTGTATAAAAAAGGCTGGTTCCTTAGGAACCGGCAAGTTTGCAATTTCACTGCTAAGCATCACAACAACATTTGACATGGTCGGACGGTCGGTTGGATCTTCTTGTACGCATAAGAGTGCAGCATTTAAACACCTCAGAAACTCATTGGTGTTGCAACTTTCGTGTAATGTCTCGTCCATTAAATCCAATGCCTTGTTTTCTCTCCAAAATCTCCAGGCCTGGAATTTTGTAGTTTAAGTCAGCATATCTAATCAAATGATAAAACATTAGATTAGCACGGTTGAACTTACATAAACTAGAAGGCTTTGGGCTTCATCAGAATTAAAATATCCTCCGTTCCTTCTCCCACTGAGAATCTCAATTACAACTACGCCGAAGCTAAAAACATCAGATTTGACAGAAAACACGCCATCTAATGCGTACTCTGGCGACATATAGCCACTGCATTACAACAATTTTCACAGGAATCAGTGACTCAGAATCCTAGATTCAGACACCTAATTCAGCATTAACCAAGACATGACTGTAGGATTAGAGGCTGCAAAAAAAAAATGTGTGCATTTGAGTGCATGTCTGATGCTTCACAATGTGGATAGGATCTAAAACTTACTAAGTTCCAACAACTCTGTTTGTGCTCCCTTCGGTTTGTTTGCCTTCAAACATCCTTGCCAATCCAAAGTCAGAAATTTTGGGATTCATCTCCGCATCTAATAAAATGTTGCTCGTTTTCATATCTCGATGAATAATCCTGAGTCTAGAATCTTGGTGGAGATAAAGAAGACCTCAAGCAACTCCTAAAATGATATCAAAGCGCCTCTCCCAATTCAGTAAGATTCCAAGAGTTTGATCTTCAAAGGTTTGCCATTTCCATAAGAACAGAAATCAGTCACCAAGACTACTCAAAAGTAAATTTATATAGAGAAAATGATGAATAAGTTTAGAGACTGACCAAATATGAAGCAATCTAAACTTTTGTTAGGCATATATTCATAGAGTAAAATCTTTTCATCTCCTTTTATGCAATAGCCTACTAGTCTGACAAGATTCCGATGCTGCAATCTAGCAATCAAAATCACCTCATTCTTAAACTCCTCTAGGCCTTGTCCTGAAACACTAGAGAGTCGTTTTATTGCAATTTCTTGACCTCCTGGGAACTTTCCCTGAAACCAAAGTTGTCATGCAGGTAAAATGCAGCTACAAAACTTGTCAGGCAAAAAACATCCAATGATTGACATGAATTTTACTTTGTAAACAGGTCCAAACCCCCCTCTTCCGAGCTTGTTTTCTTCTGAAAAATAATCCGTAGCAGCTAGAATGCTGTCTAAATCAAAGAAAGGTACATCTATGCCCTTCTTATCTTCTTCGTTCAACTCTTCAGCATCTATGAAGTTTTTGACCCGTTTCTCAGTGCCATACATAAGAGCTGCATTTCTTTCAGTTTTTTTCTGGCTTTCTGAGATTTCAAGAAGACAATTGCTAATTACATGAGGAATCCCTTAAAAATTTCAATTCCAGATTACACGTGGAAAATTTATCTAGTTACCTCGTCGTTTGGCCTTCTTTCTCATCAAAATGCAGGTGTAAAGGAAGATGCTTGATAGAACAATGACACTAGCAATTGTAATTCCTACAATCAAGGACAATGGTTTCTTTTTTCTCGAAGTTCCTCCTGATTTTCCATCGACAACTACAAGAAAGAAAAGGGTGTATGCGCATTATAATAAATTAAACTGAATGAAACATATGGTTTTCACTGCTTTTGCAGTTTGAAGAAAGACACAGAGTGCTCACCTTGAACGCAATTTAGAGCCATGCCATCCCACCGAAAATTTGAATTGCAGTGGCATCTCATCTTACCATTTCCAGTTACATTTTTGCAAGTTGAATTTGGCCAATCCTCGCAGTCTGCAGGTGAAGTGCAGACTGGCTCTGGTGGTGGCTCCCAACCGATAACTATTTCTACCAGGCCTTGAGATGAAATATTGGAACCAAAATTTCCGGCCACGGTATCACAAGCGTTCATCTTAAATGGAAATGACAGGTTGAACTCCGGAAGTTGACCTCTTGTACTGGAATTACAATGATCTACATCTTTATCTTCGATAGCAAATGTATCTTGATCGATGGTAGTGACATTATAGGTGCCGTTCTGTGTCTTAAAGCTGAGTTTTCCTGTGGAATTATCGCAGTGGAAACTGAAGTACATGGGGTCACCACAATCTGATCCAGTACTTAGAGGATAAGGAATCACATTTATGCCACAAGGCTCACAACTTTTAGCCTTTAATGCTGCAAAAAATGAAGCTTTTTTTAAGGTATGAAACAGTACTGATATTTAGTTCAGTTGTGAATTAAGTCAACTGCTTGTTTGCAATCATCTATCAGAGAAAATTATTCTTTACGTAATTACAGCATCTTGTAGTAACAAAAGGAGAAAGAACAAGTCGAAAGAAGGAAGTACCTGTGTCAGCAATGGCGACACGGACAAAGAGATCGGGCTCGCCATAAGAATATTCCTCCTGAAGATCCTTAAGAACATCCGTCCAGATCAAGCACATATTGATGCTAGGTTGTCTGTTCCTTCGCTTATTGACTCCCCCCTTCACAAAGGAATAAGCTTGGCATGGGCAGTTATTGAGACACTCCTCTCTGCATTTTGTTTCACTCTCAACCGCAAATTTATTTTCTTGTTGCCCAACTCTCATCATCTTCAACCTCAAGAAGGTGTCATTCTTCCCACATACGGCAGAGCTTCTGCTGCAACCACCAGAGAAATCTCCATTCCTCCAACTTTCCGGTGATGCAGGCTTAAATCCTGGCAAACATCTGCAAGCCAACATATTGTATAGATTGCAGCTGCCAAAGTTCCCACAGGCATTAAACACACTGCAGTTGTCTCTCGGCTCCAACCATTGCAAAGACCAATTTGTATACACATCGAAGTTAATTTTTCATTCCATCAGGCATTCTTTCTGAGCTAAAGAAATCACTTGACTCCCCATCAGCCCAGTGCACTATATAGTCATTAATAAGGATAACAAACCTTCCTTCATCTAGCTGAAATGTGAAGTTACCTTCTTTTGGATCAGCTCTACTTTCCCATGAAATCAATTTTAGATTTTCACTCATATTCATACCTGAAAGAAATGTATCAGTTGGATATGCAAAGCTTTGCCATAGAATAGTTGTCAGAAGGGTATTATTGCTATCACCAAAAACCAAGTTTCCAGAATCTAGGAGCTTAGCCTCCCTGTACGCTGGTTTTGATGTTGATTCAAGATCTGTAGACCAGTAAGAAGTTCCATTTCTATGCAAAATCTGGAGGTTTCCATCATCTGTGATAGCAAAACCTGCTCCAACATCAACAAGCGGGCTGTTTCGATTGGCAACCCAAACAACTATTCGTGGATTAGACCTGTAATACCAAATTCCTATATAGCTTCTTAAAACAGTACTTTCTTCGGGAGTGAAGAACCCTAGTTCAAACCTTTTTCCTGCTGAAACAAGAGTTTCTTGACCATCATTACCTATCGAACCACTAGGATACGTGATGGTATCTCTAGCGAAGCAACATAAAAAGAAGGCATAAGAAAACAAAACGGTAGACAGCATTGCAAGTAGATCTCTCTGGTTAAGACCTCTTCTTGCCATCAACCATGAATGCATCTTTTTTCACTCAAGTCAGCTGCAAAGCAAATTTTCACTCGTTGACGCTGACCATAAAAGAAGAGAGAGGATACTTTACTGAAATTAGATTAATTTAGAACGGTCAATCATTTGATCCCCACATCTTCCTCATCGTGACAAAAATAAAACGAGTGTTTCAGTAACGTGATTGAAATTATAGTTTTTAAGAAATAAAAGAATTATTTTATATATTTTTAAATTAAAAAACAACTGATATTATACTCTCAACATCTATAAAATTGAAATAATGAGGTAGTGCATGTGATTGTGGGTTGATAATTGAGGTAGTGATTATGATAGAGTTGTCGTGGCGGGGAGGGAACGAGGAAAACAATAATTGCTGTCAAAATCACACACTTATAAAATTATATAATTTTAGGAGTTAAAAGAATAAATTTGATAAAATAAAATAAAAAATTAAACCTTGTTAAAATTAGAGTAAAATCGGTTAAATTGGATTAGATTGGTCTAATTTTATAATTTCAGATAAATCATGCAAATCTGCGCCTACTAGCTTGCCCCCCTTGTTATGGTTTGAAAATCAGTATTTTTTAGATGCACACACAAACCATTTCTTAGACAATAAATTTTTTTTGATTAACTTTAAAATTTATACTTAAAATTTTTTCAATAAATAAAATTTTTATTTTTATTTTTTTACTTTAAATTAAATTTTGTTGTTGTTTTTAGATTATTTTCATGTGCTAATATCAAATAATTTGTTGGAGTTGGAGCTAGTACTAGCAATACCGGTTTTAGTACCAATAGTAGTACCAATAATCCTTTTAATAGTAATGTTTTTTTTATGAATGTATTAGAAATAACGAGGAAGATGACAGTAATAAGATTGATTTTAGTTTACATAGCACGCTAGCAGAATATTTGTTTTAAATTGTTAGTTTTTACTTAATGAAATTCTAAGGACATAATTGTTTTGTATTATATTTTAAAGTTATTTTAAATCATCTATGAATCTTAACTAATAAAGTTTTATAGCCATAATTATGTTGTATTGTATTTAGAAATATTTTACTTATGATTTTTCTACCTACACTATTTTAGTTTTTATTTTATGATTTTTGTATAGAATTATTTTATATACGATTTTACGATCCGAGTTCAAAAATCAATCTTTTATCCTGTAAAAATCATGATTTTGACAACCTTGATAGTAATGGTAAAGTGAAGAGTGGCGATAGTGATGGTGATGGATGACAATAATAGTACATGTAGTAATGGTGATAAAATTTATAAAAATTATTTGATGATAATGTATATAAATTATTATTTATAAATTATCTTATAAAATTATATGATTTGAAAGTATTTGAGTTTAAATTTTAATATAAAATGTTTATTTGATGAATTTTTATATATAAAAAAATTTAAAATATATAAAAGCATTATATTTTATAGAATATACTACTCAAAACAAATGCCTTTTTAAACTATAAATTGATTACGAAACTATATTTGTGATCTCTTCCACCGACTGAAGTTATTTTTTAAGAAAAAACATGTTGAGATTCAAGTTATTAGTTCAATTGACAATTTAAATAATACAAATAAAAAAATATGATGATAATAAATAAATTGACAAAATAATAAAATTGAAATAATTCAATTTAAAAACAATGAAAAAAATCAACTCTTGTTAACCTCTAAAACCGGTGACTCTAGTAATGAACCCTAGACTAACATCATGAAGGCAAACTGTAAAATATAATAAAGTAAAACACTAAATAAAATAAAAACATCACCTCAAAAAACAAACAAACAAACCAAGACAAACTAAGCATGATATAATTCGTAGCTCGTGAAATTATGAACTCGTGTTGAATCAATAAAAGTTATTCCGACAAATTTACATATCAATTTTAAAAAACTCTCTAAAGAAAAAAATAAAGATCAAATTTAATATGAAAAAAAACTCATAATGAGATGAAACCAAAGTTAAAACTGCATTTGAAAGTATTTTAAAAAAGTGTATGGGATGAAATTACTAGCAGAATATTGCATAATATTAACAGAATAATCATTGATTTTATCACGACAAAGTCCATCCATGGTTGAATTTATATTATCAACATACTTATTCTGTCAATGATTCAAATAATATCATTGATAATAGTTTTTTTGAACTCTCTTAAACTTACCAACGGATTTATTTCATTAGTAATTGTGTCTATTGGTTCTAAAGACTTGTAATGTTTTTTAACTCTCTTAAACTTTTCAAGGGGTTTATTTCATTGGTATTTTTTGTTAGTGGTTCATATGATATTTGGAAAATTATAGAAAGAAATCAAAAACCAAACTCTATTATTAGTTTTAAAAATATTAGTTTGAATATAATTGATCTAGAGGACATGAGCTGAAAGAGAAGACAAAAGATAAACGTTAATCTTTGTTAGGACTAGACAGCAACAAGGTAAATCACATGGATCACTAATACTTGACAACAGCTCCATGTACAATCGCCTTGTCTTTTTTGGACTAAAACTAAGTCTTCTCGGCACTAAGTTAGGTTGTCTGAGCATCAACTTATTCTTATAATTTCACCTAGATTCCCGAATATTGGGAGCTCAAACCCAATTATAAAAAAAAACAATTGTTGATACATTACAATTCATTTGAATGTTCTTAGCTGCAATATTATAAACCTGATTTCTATTAAATTCATGAGACAAATCATACTCCAACCATAAATATAAAACGAGTTTTGAATGAGATTAAAAATCATCCTTATATCTCTCCTGCAATTAGATGTTATATGTTTTCTAAAATAAATAGTTAATAAATATTTTTTTTTAAATATTGTAAGAATATTTCCCCATAGAGTGGCCGATGTATTAACGGTCCGATCATTAAAGTTCAAGTTCTTTGTAAAGTCTACAGATTCTAATATGTTAAAGCGAAACCGTGATGGATCGGTCTCAATAAACGAGTATTAGAATGGGTACGTTGAGACCCTCTCCTCTAACCATAAAATAACATATATTCTCATAAGGTTGTATACATACATATATTGATGGTTTTAAGTATATGTATGTGTATAAAATAAAGTTATGAAATTAAAGCAATGTCTTTAATTTCATTTAATTAAAAGACACAACTCTTCTTCTTTAAAAGAGACACCCATTCGGCCAAGTGGGTATAAAAGGAAGAAGAAGGGTGGTTGTTGATTTACCCGAAACAAGAAAGGAAGAGAATTAGAGAGAAAACCGAAAATTGAATTCCTCTCCATTAAAGGAATTCTGCAAAGAGAAGGTATAGAGGAGAAGATCAACAAAGTGTCTATCAAAGGATTCTATGCAACAGTTCAAGATCAAAATGGACAACGGTATGTTCTAAATTCTCCATTGTTCTAGATACAAATGTTTTCATCATAAATGTAAATGTCATGTGGAATTAAATGGTCTATTGATGTATTGGGAAAGATTTCAGAAATAGAAATCAGTATGTATAACTTTCATGTGGTATCAGAGCCTAATAGAACCCATTGATCTCCCATTAAAGGATTGGTGATGAATTCTGTGCAATTTTTTATTTTATGAAACATTGATCAATTGAAATGTATGAAAACGATTATATCAATGTGTAGAGACTGAGATTATCTTTCCATTCATTAAGTAGATAAAACGTTATGATCTGTTATGAAAATTTCTGGTTTTAGTGGTGGTTTTCGTCAAAGATGACGATGAACAGTAACCATCACAGACCAAGCGGTCGACCGGTTCAGTCCAACCGGTCGACCGGTTCAATTGGTAGAAGCAAACCGGTCGACCGGTTAACTTGGTAAAAGTGAACCGGTCAACCGGTTCAATTGGTGACCGGTACAAGTGCCCAACCGGTCGACCGGTTAAAATGGTGACCCAACCGGTCGACCGGTTCAATTGGTGACCGGTTCATACAGAAACCCAAGGGTTAAAATGTTTCCGCTGCAAACCGTAAAGTAATTAAGCTAATGTATTACGAAATGTTAATACATAAAAGCTTATTAAAAGGAGTTCATATTACGTATAACTTGTTAATCACCACAGTGATCTAGTTATATTTAATGTGACGGTAAAGTAAAGATTCATAATTGATCATGATTAAATGATGCTTAAATGACATGAAAGGTTTCGATTGATCAATTAATTACTTAATATATCCTAGGAGATCACCCACAGGTGGATCATTGGGTGTACTAAGTAACGCCTAAAGTATTAATCATTTATGCTACGGTCGATAATGTGTATACCCACAGGTAACATTGTTATCGGTTGTATGTATGACTTGATTAATTATTAAAGAAAATCTAAACAAGCATCATGCAAAGTGTATGTATTTAAAGTATTGCCCACAGGTTACTTAAATACATACAAGTAAAGAGTTTAGATTTTATTGGTTGATGAATCTATTAAAGTTTCAAAGCACTAACGGTAAGCATGTTGAAAATTTTGCAGCTTCATCCAGTTTGTTTGCTTCTGCAAATTCTGTGGTAAAGTTCAATGGACTCAACTATGAGGAATGGTCTGAACAGATAAGGTTTTCTTTGGGTGTAATGTCCCTAGACCAAGCCATACTCACTGATGAGGAGCCAGCAGCCATTACGGATGAGAGCTCAGAATTGGAAAAGTCTCGTTATGAGACGTGGGAGCGCTCTAATTGGCTGTGCCTGAACTTACTGAGGATGTCGATGGCAGAAAGTATAAAGCCATCTATGCCTAAAACAGAGAAAGCAAGGGAATTCATTCTGAAAATAAAGGCACAATCCCAATCGGATGTGGCTGACAAATCGATTGTAGGCAGCCTAATGAGCGAGCTGACTACGAAGAGGTTCGATTGGTCTCAGACAATCCATGAACATGTCACGCACATGTCTAATCTGGCATCACGGTTGACGTCCATGGGGATGGAGGTGCATGAATAATTCTTGGTTCAGTTTATCATTAACTCTCTGCCTCCAGAGTATGGCCAGTTCCAGGTGAATTACAACACCATAAAGGATAAATGGAACTTTCAGGAATTGAAGGCCATGCTCATACAAGAGGAGGCGAGGTTAAAGAAGCAGAAAAATCAAGTTGCACTCATCGTTGGACTAAACAAAGCCGGTAGCAGCTTTAAGAAACCAAGTATGAAGGACAAAAGGAAGGATAAGGGTATCTTCAAAGGACCCGAAAGTAATATCCGTAAAGTGGTCAAGTGTTTCTTCTGCAAGAAGGAGGGACACATGAAGAAAGACTGTCCTAGAAGGAAGGCATGGTTCGACAAGAAAGGTACACAACATTTATTTGTTTGTTCCGAATTAAATCTTGTAGAAGTGCCTAGAAATACTTGGTGGCTTGATTCTGGTGCATCTACTCATGTATCTCAAATTAAACAGGGATTCAGTACGATCCAGCCTTTAAAAGGAACTGAAAGTTATTTGTTCATAGGAAACAGGATGAAAGCGCGGATAGTAGGCATTGGGACATACAGATTGATCTTTGACACTGGTTGTTATATAGATCTTGAAAATTGTCTTTTTGTACCTGAATGTGCTAGAAATCTTGTTTCAGTAAGTAGGTTGGACGATTTAGGATTTGATTTTAAGATTGGACATGGTGTATTTTCTTTGTACCGAAAAGACTACTTTTATGGTAATGGTACTTTGGTTGATTCACTGTACAGGTTTAATCTTGATAAATGTTTTTCTGAATCTTTGTTTAATGTTGAGAATCAAGGAATTAAACGTAGTGCATCAAATGAAAAATCAGCTCTCTTGTGGCATAAAAGATTAGGTCACATATCTAAAGAAAGGATGACGAGGTTAATAAAGAAAGAATTATTACCTCCATTAGATTTTAGTGACTTAGATGTGTGTATAGAATGCATTAAAGGAAAGCAAACCAAACACATCATAAAGAAACCCGCCACAAGAAGTAGTCAACTTTTAGAGTTGATACACACGGATATTTGTGGCCCATTCGATGCTCCGTCATGGAGTGGTGAAAAATACTTTATCACTTTTATTGACGATTACTCACGTTATGGATACACTTATTTATTGCATGATAAAGCTGAGTCGGTGAATGTACTGAAATTATTCATTGATGAAGTGGAAAGGCAATTAGAAAAGAAAGTGAAAGTAGTGAAATCGGATAGAGGTGGTGAGTTTTACGATAGATTCACCGAAAGTGGACAATGTCCAGGTCCATTTGCAAAACTTCTAGAAAGTAAAGGTATTTGTGCGCAATACACAATGCCGGGAACACCTCAGCAGAATGGTGTAGCTGAAAGGCGTAACCGTACATTAATGGAAATGGTTAGGAGTATGTTAAGTAATTGCAAACTTCTCATGTCGTTGTGGATATACGCATTAAAGACTGCGACGTATATATTAAACCGGGTTCCTAGTAAAGCAGTTCCAATGACACCATTTGAACTATTTAAGGGAAGGAAACCCAGTTTAAGACATTTACGTGTTTGGGGATGTCCAGCAGAAGTAAAGCCGTATAACCCACATGAAAAGAAATTAGACTCAAGGACGGTCAGTGGATATTTTATTGGCTATCCGGAAAAGTCTAAGGGATTTGTCTTTTACTGTCCTAGTCATAGTACGAGAATTGTCGAGACGGGTAATGCTAGGTTCATTGAAAATGGTGAAACTAGTGGGAGTTCAGAATCTAGGGGAGTGAACATAAAAGAAATTCGGGTAGAAGATTCTTCACCCGTAGTTCCGACCCAAGTTGTTATTCCTGTTGTTGGTGTACAACCAAATACCGAAATAGAACAACAGAATAAAGAACATACGGTCCCACTAAACCAGGAATTCGAAAATGAACCTATCGCAATTCAAGAACAGCACATCGTGCCACAAGTACCATTGAGGCGATCTATAAGGGAAAGAAGATCCGCCATTACAGATGACTATGTGGTTTACGATGTTGAAATTGAATGCGACCTTAGTCTTGATGAAGAACCGAAAACATTCAGAAAAGCCATGGAAAGCGAAAATTCTGAAAAGTGGTCAAATGCTGCAGAAGAAGAAATTTCTTCTTTAAATGTCAACAAAGTGTGGGACCTAGTAGAGTTGCCTGATAGTTTCAAAACTGTTGGGTGTAAATGGATATTTACGACCAAACAGGATTCTAAAGGTAACTTAGAAAGGTACAAGGCTCGCCTTGTTGCTAAAGGTTTCACTCAAAAGGATGGCATTGACTATACGGAAACCTTCTCTCCAGTTTCAAAGAAGGATTCCTTAAGAATTGTTTTGGCTTTGGTGGCTTATTATGATTTAGAGCTTCACCAAATGGATGTTAAAAACGCCTTTCTGAATGGAGAGCTTGAGGAAGAAATTTATATGGACCAACCTGAAGGTTTTGTGGCCACAGGAATGGAAAATCTTGTGTGTAGGCTAAGAAAGTCAATATATGGGCTGAAACAAGCTTCCAGACAATGGTATATAAAATTTAATGGTACCATATTGTCGTATGGTTTTGTAGAGATCATCGTTGATCGATGTATCTACATGAAGGTTAGTGGGAGCAAGTTTGCCATTCTGGTATTATATGTTGACGACATATTAATAGTTGCGAATGACATGGGAATGTTAAGTGACGTAAAGAAATATCTCTCGAGTAACTTCGAAATGAAGGATATAGGTGAGGCATCTTATGTGATAGGGATAGAAATAATCCATGATAGATCACAAGAACTGTTAAGTTTGTCTCAGAAAGGATACATAGATAAAGTCCTAAAGAGATATGGGATGGATAAATGTTCCATTGGAAAGGCTCCAATTCAGAAAGGGGATCAATTCAGCAAAATGCAATGCCCGAAAAATGAATTGGAACGTAAAGAAATGGAAAGAATTCCATATGCTTCAGTGGTTGGGAGTTTGAACTATGTTCAAACATGTACTCGGCCAGATATCAGTTTTGCTGTTGGTATGTTGGGCCGGTATCAAAGTAATCCCGGAATGGATCACTGGAAAGCTGCAAAGAAAGTTCTCAGGTACTTGCAAGGCACCAAAGAGTACATGCTTACATACAGGAGATCCGACAATATAGAAATCATCGGATACTCAGATTTAGATTATGCCGGCTGCGTCGACACTAGGAAGTCGACGTTTGGCTATCTGTTCCTATTAGCTGGGGGAGCAGTCTCATGGAAGTGTGGAAAGCAGTCTGTCATTGCTACTTCCACCATGGAGGCCGAATTCGTGGCATGCTTTGAAGCCACGATTCAAGCATTGTGGCTGCGAAACCTTATCTCAGGGCTTGGAATCGTTGACAGTATAGCCAAGCCGCTGAGAATTTACTGTGATAATTCCGCAGCAGTCTTCTTCTCAAAGAATGACAAGTATTCGAAAGGTGCTAAGCACATGGAAATTAAATACTTGTCTGTAAAAGAAGAAGTGCAGAAACACAGAGTGACTTTTGAGCATATAAGAACAAACATGATGTTGGCAGATCCTTTGACGAAAGGATTACCGCCCGGTATATTTATTGGCCACGTAGAGAAAATGGGCATAATAGATAAGACCTTGCTATAATAATTTGAGCTCATGTAAAATTGTTACTCAAAGATGATGTCATTAAAGTTTGTGTTTTCTGTAATTAAAGAATGTTATCATAATAGTTATGCATGTAAAGTTTTTAGATAACATATAAAGTTGAGAATTTTGGTTTCTCTCAACATAAAAGTTTTTGAGAATTATAGTGAAATCTCAATAGAAAAGAAGTAGTAAAGTTGGAGTTGGTGTGTGGTGCTTGGAAGGGACCCCATCGCAGTAAATGATGGGCAACCGCCATGACTCGACTAATTCTGGTTTTATGGCACTTACTGAATATTGAACTTGATGTAAAGATGCGCATGAAAGGGAATTGGACTATAAAGTTAACACAACGGCCAAGTGGGAGAATGTAAGAATATTTCCCCATAGAGTGGCCGATGTATTAACGGTCCGATCATTAAAGTTCAAGTTCTTTGTAAAGTCTACAGATTCTAATATGTTAAAGCGAAACCGTGATGGATCGGTCTCAATAAACAAGTATTAGAATGGGTACGTTGAGACCCTCTCCTCTAACCATAAAATAACATATATTCTCATAAGGTTGTATACATACATATATTGATGGTTTTAAGTATATGTATGTGTATAAAATAAAGTTATGAAATTAAAGCAATGTCTTTAATTTCATTTAATTAAAAGACACAACTCTTCTTCTTTAAAAGAGACACCCATTCGGCCAAGTGGGTATAAAAGGAAGAAGAAGGGTGGTTGTTGATTTACCCGAAACAAGAAAGGAAGAGAATTAGAGAGAAAACCGAAAATTGAATTCCTCTCCATCAAAGGAATTCTGCAAAGAGAAGGTATAGAGGAGAAGATCAACAAAGTGTCTATCAAAGGATTCTATGCAACAGTTCAAGATCAAAATGGACAACGGTATGTTCTAAATTCTCCATTGTTCTAGATACAAATGTTTTTATCATAAATGTAAATGTCATGTGGAATTAAATGGTCTATTGATGTATTGGGAAAGATTTCAGAAATAGAAATCAGTATGTATAACTTTCAAATATAACTTAAAACAAAATTGTTGAAATCCGACTTACTATGAATTTCTGAGCTCGACTATCCATGAATTTTTGTGTTTTTTTTTTTTATATTCTCATCTACCATGTCAGTTTCAATAAAAAAAACTTCGTAGATCTTGGATAATGTTCAAGAAGCATATCTAAAACAAAAGTTATTATTAATTAAACATTTTTATATAAAACAGTAATTTAAAAAATATATATATAATAAAATAGAATTTTAGCAATGGAGATTTTCTCATATTCATCTTGCAGTTCTTTAATTGGTCCGTTCCATCTTTTCTCACTGGTCCATGTGATACTGTCTCAAAAATTATATTAACAAAGACCATGGAAGACTTTTCTCAAAAACTATTGTTCAAGCGCGATTAATTTATTGGCCCTTACATAAGTCTAGACCAGTGTTTCAGGAACACAACAATGGCGACTCCAAGCTTCAATTATTAAAAAAAAACAAAAGATAAAGGGGAGTCACCCTTTTCCCAAATTTCATTATTAAATTTTTGATGGTTTATTCTTTTGGTGTCACCTCGAGTTTGAAACCAAAACGAAGATGTAATATTGAGGTGTGGATCTTCGTAAATTTATAACCTAATTGAAAAAAAAATATTTGGTGTTTATATTGTTTAAGGAAACCTCTGTTCAAGAAATTATAAGTCAGTCTGCCTATCTTCTGCAATAGTTATGGTGCTACTATATTTTCCACAAATTTAAATCTGTACTCCTATTTGTCTCTTCCATTATAAAGTAACGATGTATATAAATACAAATCAATATTCAATGTTTTGTTAAGTTGATCAAAACATATCACAAGCAATATTCTTCATGTTATTTCTTACAAGTTGTATATATGAATCTTGCTACAATTACATGTAATAAGAAGATGATGAAGAAAGTGCATTACATAAGTGTGCAATTTAATTATTTTCTTTTTCTAAAAAAGTCCTTCATCAAAATCAAAGTTTTCCTAGTCAAACATATTAAACTCGGTCAAGCTCATAAACTAGTCCAAGTATGGGGTTCTAGGTTCGACATGCCCTATTTTGTAGGCCCTATTTGCAAGCCTTATTTGCAAGAGAAATTCAATTCAAAATGAATTTTAAAAATTGGATGTTTGAGAACTCAATTATAATTTTTTAAAGGTTTTTTTAATTTAATGAGTGTTTAATTGAAAGGAAGATTGATATTTTGAAGTCAATTTAGGCTTTAATTTAAAGAAAACAAAGTTTAGGAGTTAAATTGTAATTTTTAAAGAGTTAATTTGGTCAAATCAAGAGTTTAAGTGCATAATTTTTGTAGTTTAATTGACAATTAGAAACTTGATTGAAGAAATCTAAAGCCAAGAAACAAACTGAAAAAGATGTGTGAATATAGAGGCTGAAATTGACTGAATAATGGGTCAAATTAAGAAAATTGAAAGTTTGTTGGTCTATTGAAAGTTAAATTGCAAGAATTCAGAACCAAAAACCACAACAAAAATGCAACCAACTTTGGGGTTGGATTTTGAGTTCAACAAGGTGGAATTGAAAGAAAATGAGAGTTTATAGACAATAGGAATATAATTAGAACGGATTAGAAGAGCATGGACTCCATTGAAATTTTTTTAATTTTGAATTAAAAAATCTAATCTCACCTACATTACTACACATCATTCGGTGTTAAAAGAAGAGAAGGTGAATGGCATGTTATTCAGTTTCTATTTTGGCAGTTTTAGTTTATTGAGTTAGTAACTTCAAACACATGAATATACAATTAAAATTCTCTAAATTGAGCAAGATTAGATTCAAATAAAATGTGTCTTCTCTATCAATTTGTGGTGTTTTATAGTAACGATGTCCAGTAGGCCTGTTATCGAAATTCCTTCTACTCAGCAGGATGGGGATTTTACCCTTCTTACTGGGGACAGGTATACAAGGAACCATACGGCATTGAGAGCTGATCGTGACTCTAGAAAAGACCTTGGAATGCCTGATGGAGTTTAATTAACGGACACAACTCTTGTACCTGGTGGGTTACCATATGAAACCATTGAAGTTGACCCGGGCAACACTTATCGATTTCGTTTCAGCTAGTTTGAGCTTCAGTCTGCTTCTTGTGGAAACATAGGGCTATTACACTGCAATAGAATTATACTAGGTTTGATATTCATATGGGGCAGTCTTCTTCCTTTTTGGTCACCATGGATCAGAATGCTATCAGTGATTACTACATCGCAGCAAGTGCTAGGGTTGTGAATGAATCAATTTGCAAAAAATAACTGGTGTTGGCATTTTGCACTATTCTAATTCAAAAGGACCTGCTACTGGTCCTCTGCCTGAAGCACCAAGTGATATTTATAACCCAGTGGTCACCATGAACCAGCCTAAAGTCATCAAGCAAAATACATCTCCGGTGGAGTCGCTATTCTAATATACATTCGACATCTAGTTGTTTAGTTCATGGTTATTATAAAAACTCGAGTGTATTAGTGTTTGTATTTTAATACACACCCAAGTTTTCCTAGCGACCTGAACTAAACAATTTAATGGCAACTCCATCGATTCATCTGACATCACGCGTCAACATCCGGCATTTAGTTCAACTATTGCGTTTTCTTAAATTTCGTACATATTCAATGGTTCATCCCCGAATCTAGGGTAAAGGGACCCTTAAGAAGACGAAAATAGACTTCGTCAAATCTCTTTTCATTACATCTAACATTTGCTACTATGATCTTGATCTCTACCCAGTTGTGCGGGTCAATTCGTCCGAGAATTTGCTAAATGTCGTCATACTGAGCATTCAATGAATGAGTTCGGCTCAAGTCTTCATCGATCGGTGGATCTATATGCTTCGGGGTGAGATAACACAGTCTGGTCATGTACGTCTGTTTTGAGCAAAGAGGGTCACGCACACATGGAAGTTGTTTCTTGTTCATCGATTAAGTTAGGGCTATAGCTAGAAAATTAATTAATATGTGCAGCAAGATTTTATCTTACGTGTTGATTCTTCATCATAAACGATGAACTTGACGATCGATAATTAACGGAGCTTGATGGAAAATGATATCTAGTACGTGCACTCTTACTTCTTTTTTCCATCGTTGTCTGGCTCCTCGTGATCGATAACAAAGTCCAGTGCCTGGTATAGATATCATGCATGCCCTTCTCTCTTATATAGTGAATAAAATTAAAAAATAAAACAAGTTCAACACTGTCAAATGATTAACTAATTATTTTAAAAACTATTTAATTCTTTTTGTAAAACACTAATTTATAATTTATTCTGCAAGTTTGGGTGTTAAAAGAGAGAAGCCCTAAACTAAAGCTTCAACCAAGCCCTCTGAAAATTGAAAACTTTCCAAATGCATATTTCAGGTATGCAATTATATTTTTTTTTATTAATATGGATTAATCTGATGGCCCGAGTATTAAACTCATCATTGAGTAGCCCGAGTTTGATAAATTTATCAAGCACTGCAACTTGGAAACATCAAACGGAAAGCTAGGGGCCCAGAACAGTTGAAATCGACGTGGATGGCCCCCATTAACTATAGCCATGTCATAAAAGAATCCCAAAAAAATCTAAATGTTTTCTTACAGAAAAATAAAATCAAAAGAATCTGCCAGTTGCTAGTCAGCGATGAAACAAGAATCAAAAGGTCAACAGAGGCAGAAGGGTATGAGACCACAGAAGCTAAATGCTCCCTATATAGTCAACACCTGGCAGAGAGAGACACCACAATGTTTGGGGTCCATTGATTTCATCACACAAACCCCTACGTCTGGATCATTCTTGTTGAGTTGGGCCTAGTACAATTTTTCCCCCGCCCTGAATCACAGCCCAAACATATTTATTTTTCATCTATATCAAGAAACTAATATCAGTTAATTTTGTGGGTTTAATCAGCGGTTCTAGCTAAATTATTTTGAGTCCGAATTTAATCTAATTATTAGATTGAGATGAAATTTTACGAGTAATTTTTTTATATATTTATATATATTATGTTAAAATTTCAAGACAATCAGAGAATTGAATGATCTTGCAAAATTGATGATAACATTCTTGTAATATTATATATGTTTATAATTTTCTTCAGAAATATCATTTTATTATGTCTTTTTTAAGATTAAATTACATAATTTTATTTTGAATTTAAACTAAAAAAATTAAATTAATATATTTAATTATATACACACACACACACACACACACACACACACACACACACACACACACACACATAAACAATATAATATTTATATATATATATATATTATATATATATATATATATATATATATAAAAATATTATATTGTTTTATGTGTGAAAATATTATTATTATTATTATTATTATTATTATTATTATTATATATATTTGAACACTTTGATGTTACAGACCTCGTCCAGGCAATTAACTTGTAAATGTTGTTTCCTATTTTATATTTATATGCACATCACTTATATATATATTGTAATTTATATATTTATGAACCAAACTTTGTGAAACGTTGTCTCCTTGAAGAGATATTGGGGGATTATTGGGGGATCACCGGTTAAAACTATATTAACATCTCATTTCAAAAATATTTTTGAAAACAAAAAAAAAAAAAACCAAGCCTGCGGACTCTAAATTTAAACGAATTGGTAATAACAACGTAAAACACTTGAAAGAAAAATTGTTTATGGGGAATTACACAGATACAATAATGAAATTCTGAGATGGATTTTGATTACAGTTGCTAAACAGAAGGATTAAGTAGACATGAATCCTTTCATTGAAAAACATGAGATTTTACCACGGGAAAAAACGAAAAAACCTTCCTGTTGGAAGATTGAGAACTTTCCAAGATTTTAAGCAAATTGACAGGAAATTATCGACCTTCGTCTAAAGCAACCGTTGTATCGATGCTTGTTTCTTGTTTACTTGAAGAAAAAGCAGAAAGGCCTCTCTCTTGTTTACTTGAAGTAGAAGCTGTGCCAGAAAAGCCTCTTCGTATAAAAAAGGCTGGTTCCTTAGGAACCGGCAAGTTTGCAGTTTCACTGCTAAGCATCACAACAACATTTGACATGGTTGGACGGTCAGCTGGATCATCTTGTACACATAAGAGTGCAGCATTTAAACACCTCAGAAACTCATTAGCGTTGCAACTTTCGTGTAATGTCTCGTCCATTAAATCCAATGCCTTCTCTTCTCTCCAAAATCTCCAGGCCTGGAATTTTGTAGTTTATGTCAGCATATCTAATCAAATGATAAAACATTAGATAAGCACGGTTGAACTTACATAAACTAGAAGGCTTTGGGCTTCATCAGAACTAAAATATCCTCCGTTCCTTTTCCCACTGAGAATCTCAATTACAACTACGCCGAAGCTAAAAACATCAGATTTGACTGAGAATAAGCCATCTAATGCGTACTCTGGCGCCATATAGCCACTGCGTCACAACAATTTTCACAGGAATCAGTGACTCAGAATCCTAGATTCAGACACCTAATTCAGCATTAACCAAGACATGACTGTACGATTAGAGGCTGCAAAAAGAAAATGTGTGCATTTGAGTGCATGTCTGATTCTTGACAATGTGGATAGGATCTAAAACTTACTAAGTTCCAACAACTCTGTTTGTGCTCCCTTCGGTTTGTTTGCCTTCAAACATCCTTGCCAATCCAAAGTCAGAAATTTTGGGATTCATTTCCGCATCTAATAAAATGTTGCTCGTTTTCATATCACGATGAATAATCCTGAGTCTAGAATCTTGGTGGAGATAAAGAAGACCTCTAGCAACTCCTAAAATGATATCAAAGCGCATCTCCCAATTCAGTAAGATTCCAAGAGCTCGATCTTCAAAGGTTTGCCATTTCCATAAGAACAGAAATCAGTCAAACATGACTACTCAAAATTAAATTTATAAAATAAAACTGATGAATAAGTTTAGAGATTGACCAAATATGAAGGAGTCTAAGCTTTTGTTAGGCATATATTCATAGAGTAAAATCTTTTCAACTCCTTTTATGCAATAGCCTACTAGTCTGACAAGATTCCGATGCTGCAATCTAGCAATCAAAATCACCTCATTCTTAAACTCTTCTAGGCCTTGTCCTGAAACACTAGAGAGTCGTTTTATTGCAATTTCTTGACCTCCTGGGAACTTTCCCTGAAACCAAAGTTGTCATGCAGGTAAAATCCAGTTCGAAAACTTGTCAGGAAAAAAAATCCAACGATTACCATGAATATTACTTTGTAAACAGGTCCAAAGCCCCCTCTTCCAAGCTTGTTTTCTTCTGAAAAATAATCCGTAGCAGCTAGTATGCTGTCTAAATCAAAGAAAGGTACATCTATGCCCTTCTTATCTTCTTCGTTCAACTCTTCAGCATCTATGAAGTTTTTGACCCGTTTCTCAGTGCCATACATAAGAGCTGCATTTCTTTCGGTATTTTGCTGGCTTTCTGAGATTCCAAGAAGACAATTGCTAATTACATGAGGAATCCCTTAAAAACTTCATTTCCAACTTACACGTGGAAAATTTGTCTAGTTACCTCGTCGTTTGGCCTTCTTTCTCATCAAAATGCAGGTGTAAAGGAAGATGCTTGATAGAACAATGACACTAGCAATTGTAACTCCTACAATCAAGGACAATGGTTTCTTTTTTCTTGAAGATCCTCCTGATTGTCCATAGACAACAACAAGAAAGAAAAGGGTGCATGCGCATTATAATAAATTAAACTGGATGAAACATACGGCTTTCACTGCTTTTGCAGTTTGAAGAAAGATATAGAGTGCTCACCTTGAACGCATTTTAGAGCCATGGCATCCCACCGAAAATTTGAATTGCAGTGGCATCTCATCTTACCATTTCCAGTTACATTTTTGCAAGTTGAATTTGGCCAATCCTCGCAGTCTGCAGGTGAAGTGCAGACTGGCTCTGGCGGTGGCTCCCAACCGATAACTATTTCTACCAGGCCTTGAGATGAAATATTGGAACCAAAATTTCCTGCCACGGTATCACACCTGAGTGTAAAGCTGCTCTTCTTAAATGGTAATGACAGGTTGAACTTCCGCATTAGACCGCTTGTACTGGACTTACAAAGATCTACATCTTTATCTTGGATAGCGAATGTATCTTGATCGATGTTAGTGACATTATAAGTGCCGTTCTGTGTCTTAAAGCTGAGTTTTCCCGTAGAAGTATTGCAGTGGAAACTGAAGTACATGGGGTCACCACAATCTGATCCAGTACTTAGAGGATAAGGAATCACATTTATGCCACAAGGCTCACAACTTTTAGCCTTTAATTCTGCAAAAAATTGAGTTTTTTGAAGGTATGAAACAGTACTGATATTTAGTTCAGTTATGAATTAAGTCAACTGCTTGTTTGCAATCATCTATCAGAGAAAATTATTCTTTACGTAATTACAGCATCTTGTAGTAACAAACGGAGAAAGAACAAGTCGAAAGAAGGAATTACCTGTGTCAGGTTTGGAGACACGAACAAAGAGATCAGGCCCGCCATAAGAATATTCCTCCTGAAGATCCTCAAGAACATCCGTCCAGATCAAGCACGTATTGATTGGTTGTCTGTCCCTTCGCCAATTGACTTCCCCCTTCACAAAGGAATAAGCTAGGCATGGGCACTTATTGAGACACTCCTCTCTGCATTTTGTATCATTCTCAACCTCAAATTTATTGTCTTGTTGCCCAACTCTCATCATCTTCAACCTCAAGAAGGTGTCATTCTTCCCACATAAGGCAGAGCTTCTGCTGCAACCACCAGTGAAATCTCCATTCCTCCAACTTTCTTGTGATGTAGGCTTAAATCCTGGAAAACATCTGCAAGACAACATATTGTATGGATTGCAGCTGCCAAAGTTCCCACAGGCATTAAACACACTGCAGTTGTCTCTCGGCGCCATCCATTGCAAAGACCAATTTCTATACACATCGAATATCCAGTATTGTAGCTCCCCATCAACATCCAACCTAATCCTTTTATTATTATAATCTGAGGGTGGTAGAGCTGTATAGTTGGAGTATAGATGTGGAACAGATCCGGGGGTGTTCAATAGAAATTTTGTCATTCCATCAGGCATTCTTTCTGAGCTAAAGAAATCACTTGACTCCCCATTAGCCCAGTGCACTGTATAGTCATTGAAGATAACAAACTGGTTCCTTCCTTCATCTAGCTGAAATGAGAACTTACCTTCTTTTGGATCAGCTTTACTTTCCCATGAAATCAATTTTAGATTGTCACTCATATTCATACCTGAAAGAAATGTATCGGTTGGATCTGCAAAGCTTTGCCATAGAATAGTTGTCAAAAGGGTATTATTAGTATCACCAAAAACCAAGTTTCCAGAATCTAGGAGCTTAGCCTCCCGGTACGCTGGTTTTGATGTTTCAAGCTCTGTAGACCAACAAGAAGTTCCATTTCGTTGCAAAATCTTGAGGTTGCCATCTTCTGTGATAGCAAAACTTGCTCCAACATCAAGAAGCGGGCTGTTTCGATTGGCAACCCAAACAACTATTCGTGGATTAGACGTGTAATACCAAATTCCTAAATAGCTTCTAAAACCAGTACTTTCTTCGGGAGTGAAGAACCCCAATTCATACCTTTTTCCTTCTGAAACAAGAGTTTCTTGACCATCATTACCTATCGAACCACTAGGATACGTGATGGTATCTCTAGCAGAGCAACATAATAAGAAGACATAAAAAAAGAAAACGGTAGACAGCATCCTATGCATTGCATGTAGATCTCTCTGGTTAAGATCTCTTCTTGCCATCATCCATGAATGTATCACACAAGTTAGCTGCAAAGCAAATTTTGACTCGTTGACGCTGACCATAAAAGAAGAGAGAGGATACTTTACTGAAATTAGATTAATTTAGAGTAGTCAATCATTTGAACACCACATCTTCGTCATCATGACAAAAATAAAACACGTGTTTCAGTAACTTCATGTCATTGAAATTATATTTTTTTTAAATAAAAGAATAATTTTAATATATTTCTAAAGTAAAAATAATTGAGGTAGTGATTATGATAGAGTGGGGAGGTAACGAAGATAACAGTGGTAAAGTGAAGAGTGGCGATAGTGGTGGTGATATCAAATTATATGATTTGAAAGTATTTTTAATAAATAAATGGAGTTTAAAATTTTAATATAAAATTTGTATTTAATGAATTTATTCCCATCAAATTTACATATCAATTTTAAAAAAACTCTCTAAAGAAAAAAATATAGAAATTAAAAAAATAAGAATTAAATTTAATATAAAAAAACTCAAAATAAGATGAAACCATCGTTAAAATTGCATTTGAAAGTATTTAAAATATGTGTCTGGATTGAAAATACTAGCAAAATATTAACGGAATAATCATTGATTTTATCACTACAAAGTCCATCCATGGTTGAATTTATATTATCAGCATACTTATTCTGTCAGTGATTCAAATAATATCATTGATAATTCCTATAGTTTTTTGAACTCTCTCAAACTTACCAATTGATTTATTCCATCAGTAATTGTGCAAAGACTTGTAATTTTTTTAACTCTCTAGAACTTTTCAAGGGGTTTATTTCATTAGTATTTTTTGTTAGTAGTTCATATGATATTTAGAGAGAGAGAAAACCGAATTCTATTATTAATTCTAAAATTATTAGTTTGAATACAATTTATGTAGATGACAGGAGTTGAAAGAGAAGAAAAGAGGACCAGACAGGCGACGAGGTAAGACCACTAATACTTGACAACAACTCTTTGTACAATTGCAGGTTGTCTGAGCATCAATTATATGTTTTCGTATACAAAATAAATATTCGTGGTAATTAAACTATAAATCTCTCGGTCAGGTTACGGTGGAGCAACTAGGATTATATATTTTTTCTTCAAGTTTTCCATGCAGTATCAAGTGTTTTTGACCAACCGATAAGAATATTTAACGCAAAGAATGGGTTTTGCACCGGAGATTCCCTTTCGTTGTGAGTTGTCTCAAAAAAAAAAAATGAAATTCAATTATAAAATTATTTAGAATTATATAATTTAATCTAAAAAAACATAATTAAATAATTTTTATGAATAAAATTAAGAATATGTATAATATTACGAGAATATCATCATCAATCTTGCAATGTCACTATATTCTCTGATTGCTTTGAAATTTAAACATAATATATATTAATATATCAAGAGATTTCTCATAAAATTTCATCTCAATCTAACTGTCAGATTAAGAGATATGATTGATATTGTAAAATTATTTATTATTTTAAAAAAAATATTATTTGGCCGAAACGGATCTGGCGGAATGAAATTTGAATATTTTAAATAGTATTTGACCAAAAAATTTAGAATGAGCCTAAATTTAAATTTAAACTGAGATAAAAATAATATTGTTTTTTCTTATTTTGTTAACTTATTCAAAACATTTCTAACTAAACGAAACTGACAAACATGATATCATCATTTTTCTTCTTCTTTATCTATTAAATCCGTACAAATACATTTCCCTTTTCTTCCTTTGTTTTCTATCGTGGGTTGTTTTTTTACTGATATTTTATTTATGTGTGAATACATAAATGGTGTTTTTGGTTAATGGGTTTTCTTTTTTGGACAAATCTATGGTTATCTGGTTCTGTTTTGCAGGTGTGGTTATATGATTGGTGGCTGGCTAAGGCAGAAGGGGATGACTTAGCTGTGTCTGGGATTACTTTTAGAGAGTAAGCGAACAAATTATTTAGTTTTTGTTGTTTTTAAATTTTCGTTTTAGTATTATTTCTTTGATTATGTAATCTGATTTTTGTTCAATTTGCTTTTCTTTGTTGATTTTTTGGGGAATGTTACGATAGACAATTACAATGCATCGACAGTAAACGATGCAAGATATTGTATTTTAGTCCATATAATATAACCAGAATTATATTAACAAAGACCATGGAAGACTTTTCTCAAAAAATATTGTTAAAGTGGGATTAATTTATTGGCCCTTACATAAGTCTAGACCAGTGTTTCAGGAACGCAATAATGGTTATTAAAAAAAAGCCAAAGGGGAATTATTTTCTTGGCAATCACCCTTTTCCCAAATTTCATTATTAAACTGTTGATGGTTTACTCTTATGGTGTCACCTCGAGCTTCAAACCAAAACGAAGATGTAATATTGAGGTGTGGAACTTCGTAAATCTAAAACCTAATTTTCAAAAAAAAAAATATTTGGTGTTTATATTGTTTAAGGAAACCTCTGTTCAGGAAATTATAAGTCTGGCTTGTCTGCCTATGTTCTGCAATAGTTATGGTGCTGCTATATTTTCTACAAATATAGTTGTGTACAACTATAAATAAGTTAGCTCCATATTTGTCTCCTCCATTATACTGTACTGATGTAATCAATATACAATGTTTTGATAAGTTGATCAAAACGTATCACAAGCAATATTCTTCTTGTTATTCCTTATATCTTGTATATATGAATCTTGCCACAATTACATGTAATAATAATAAGAAGAAGAAAGTGCATTACATAAGTGGTGCAATTTTATTATTTTCTTTTAAGAAAAAAAAAGTCCTTCATCAAAAATCAAAGTTTTCCTAGTCAAACATATTAAACTTGGTCGAGATCATAACCTAATCCAAGGATTGGGTTCTATGTTCGACATGCTAATCCATGTCAATCAAAATGATATTATTTTATTTTAAAAAAAATATGTGAAGTTTTTTTTTTTAAAAAAATAATTTTGATTTAGATCAATAGTTTTAATCTAGTTAATTTTTATTTGATATTTTAAAATATGATTCAAAAATAGCTTTATACATAGTAACTAACTAATTATAAGCAAATAAGAGGCACTTGTAATTTTATAACATAAAGCCTAATTTTCAACAAATAAAATATAGAATGATGAAACAAAAAAAAAATCAACAAACAAAAGAACCTTACAAAATAAAAATTAGGTAAAAAGACCAAACGAGGCACTTGTAATATGCTGGTGAGATCATAGTTATTAATTCCGTTCCGTTCCGGTCGGAATGGCCGGAACGTTTCGTTCCATTCAACAAACCGGGACAAAACGGCGTCGTTTTCGTCCCGGTTTTAATTCCGGTCCGATCCGGAAATTCCGGCCAAATTCCGGCCAAATTCCGGCCGGAACGCCTCGGTTCCGTTCTGGGCGTGCCGTTCCGGGTTCAAAATCTATTTTAAAAAAAAAAAATATTTTTGACATCTATACATCAAAATAATTTAAAAACACCAAAATATTTTAAATAAAAAGAAATTCAAATTTTAATTATGCTTGTTAAATTAATATTTTATTTTTTTCCATATATATAATTAATTATATATGAATAGTACGACACCGAAACGGCACGCCGGAACGCTCCGAAACCGGAACATTCCGTTCCAATCGAAAAACCGGAACGTTCCGTTCCAATCGAAAAACCAGAACGGCGACCGGAACGGTATTGATAACTAGGGGTGAGATAACCTCAAATAAAACAAAAAAAAATATTAATTTTTAAAAAATTGAAGGACATAACCTAGAATTGTTTTTTAAGAAAATAGACCTCATAAAAATAAACAGGTCAATACGGGTTAATCCATGATCTAAGTCATAAGATGAGGATAATTTTGTTCAAAAGAAAGCGAAGAAAATCACAAAATTATTTTTTTAAAATGATTGAATAATAAAATCAAAAAAGAAAACAAATCCAAAAAACAAGCTCAATTTCCAACTAATTAAATGTTGAAAGATAAAGTTTAAAGTAAATCAATTATCAAAGAGAATTAAAAAAAATATCAGTTAAACAAATAAATATCAAAATTAAAATTAAAATAAATTAGGGGACAACTAAGATTTTTTTATTGAAAGTTGAGAATGAAAAAAAATCAATTTTAAAAAATAAAAATAAATAAAAAATGAGTACCAAATTTAAAATATATATATCATAAATTTGAATTCAATGATAAGACTAAAAGGATGAAATTTCCCAAAATGATCAAGAGCAAAAATTAAAAATTAAAAAAATAAAGATCAAGGATGAAATCTTAATAAATAAATAAAAATAACTTTAAAACTCTGAATGGCTAACATGGATTTCAAAGACATGAGAGAGAAAATAAAAAAAAATGTTTGTGATAAACCATATATTGCCCCGATAGGGAAAAAAACATCGAGCAAATTATAACAACATGGTAGAAGGAATGTTTTGGCTATCTTATGATGTCTCATATGACATCCAAATATTGCGTAAGTTTTCTATGTGATGGTTTTCGTTACACTCATCATCCTATTTGTCTTGCCTATTTACTCTAGTCTCCACACTTGTTTTATTTGTTTAATTTTGACCTCTCAAAACTTAATTATTCTAAAATAACAAAAAATATTTTATTTTGCAAAATCAAGCATCAACTGTGCATCATAAATTTCCCTTGACATTATAAGATCTTAGTATTAAGACGACCAAACAAACTACCATATACAATCCTAGATTAAGGCAACTTCAATGGAACAAGAAAAATGAGGGATAAAATTAGAGAGATGAACTTTCCATTTTCTGTTTATTTCAATCCTTGATTTGGGCAAGAAAAATAAGTTGAATATTTTCTCTGTGTTCAAATTTGGTCCTTGTAGCTTTAAATCAATAAAATTTAATTTAATTTCAGCAAACTAAATGTCAACGGGCAACTTTTATCATTCTTGACACCATGAAATCCCCTAGAAAAGGTAGACAAAAGAAACCACAAAGTCTAATCCTAATAAAACTCAATGTCAGAAGAAAAAATCAAAAGAAAAAAGAAATTGAGGAATCAAAATGGAAAAAATTGAAGGACTAAGAAAAAAAATATTATTACAATCTATCATGGAAAAAATTGAAGGACTAAGAAAAAAATATTATTACAATCTATCATGGAAAAGCCTTGGACTTTTGCCATTGCCCTTTGGTTCCTATTCTTCAACTTTAACATGCTCTTGTATTGTCTCTTTTCATTCATCTACCTTTAGGATTCTACACACTACTTGTAGTCTCAACATTTTCATGAATAGCAGCTTCCCTGGTTCATCATTTTCTTGAAATCTCCCATAACATATTCCTATCTATTCTCACCATACGACTCTTCATCCATGTAAACCAAATCACTACAATGTCTTATATCTTTCCTTAACTAATGTTTCTTTACCTTTTTAGTAACTGTTTAACCCTGCATTTAAAAAATATTTTTGAAAAAAATTGAAGATTTATTTTTTATTTTAAATTAATTTTTTTTGTGTTTTTAGATCAGTTTCATGTGCTGATATCAAAAATAATTTTTTAAAAACTAAAATAATATCATTTTAATACATTTCTAACCAAAAAAATATTTTCAAAAACAATTTCAATCACACTCTCAAATAATTACTAAATAATAACCAAAAGATATCATCAATATAAAAATATTGACTATGATGAAACCTTCGCCTAGTTGTGTGACCGGCTACTATTCAAACAATTCTAGCTATTACTATTTTTCAAGGCTAATCTATTCATCAGTTATTAATATTCATAATGCTTTTTTGAATACTTTTCTTGAAATTGATATTTAGATGCAACGAACTCTATGTTTTACCTTTCTTGTCATTTGTGCAAACATCAGAGGTCGATTTAACACATGCCACATGTATAGTTTGGTGGCTTTGCATCAAACAAAGGATAAATTCAACTTTCAAGGTAAGTTGTATATCAAATTTGTTGATTTTGTACATAATGATCCTCTAAAATATAAAAAAGTTAGGATTTAGCTCTTTAATGTCAAAATTCACTTCCATTTTTCTCAATGCATGGAGGAATCCCTCCTCGTCTAAAACTTCCAGGTAGCTGTCTCTTTAGCATGGAATGTTAAAAAAAAAAGTGTTCTAGTAAGAGGCCTGATTTGTTATCCTCCTGGGAAGATCCCATTTGTCACCGGTCAGACCCGTAAGCCCCTTTCAAAAAACTACAGAGCATCTCCTTAATCATGTATGTATCAGACATGGCCGACAACCTGGGCTTGACTCCAGAACGGTGGGAAAATGCCCTGCTATTCTTCCTTGACCATTGATAAACATTGGCTTTGACACAGCCATAGCACATAGTAGGCTGACATCCTTGGACCTTCCGAATATTGGATTGTCAGCAAAGCCAGTAGTTGTGCCTTACTTTTTGAAATGGTTTTGGATTCTCCATGGAACCCTTAAAACCGTTGGAATAAACGAAAAAAATTCCAAGGACATAAACAGTTATTGTTCAAATCAGTTATTGTTTATATTATAAAAAACCTGAAGAATCGCTACTGTTTAGATTAAAATCTGCAGATGAAAGAATTTTCCAGAGTTATAAAGAACTAAAGAGCTTGTGTATTTTGCACTAAATTTTCATGTATAAGGGGCAGAATAATTTCTCGAGATTATTGTCATTCCTCTAACTTTATTTAGAGGTAAATTAACCATTACAAGAGTAGGAATTATAGTAAATTACAAACTCTTTATCTATTCTACTTTCTAATTGGACTTAAACTCAAATCGATAATTTATTGCCTAGCTTGATCAATCGAATTGATCTTATTGAAATAGAACTAAAACATTTTAATTAAATGAACCACTAATTAAACAAAACACTTCTACTTATTCAAAAATAGATCATTCAATTCTTTAGCTTTCCACTTACAGTCTTGGAATCATTGAATCTTCAACACTCCTCCTTGATTCCAGAGCTACACATTCCTATCATCAACCTCAACTCTTCAAACCTTTTCTTTAGCTGGGGATTTAGTAAGCAAATCAACTAGTTGCTCCTTTGAACTGCAATACTTCATTTCTAGTTCTCCTTCCTGCTGAAATTAACGAATTGCATGGACTTGATTTTCATATATTTGGTTCTATCATGAAAAGTAGAATTCTTAAAAATTGCAATGGCTGACATATTATCACAGAACAATTCAGTAGGTTCTAGTTGGTTGAAGCTCAAATCCCCCAACATCTTCCTTAACCAAACTAATTGATTTACAAATACATATGTTGCAATATACTTAGCTTATGTCGTGGAGTGTGCCACTACACTTTGTTTCTTTGTATTCCATCAAAAAATATTTCCTCCCATGGAGAAACAATAACCAGAAATGCTCACCATTTCTTCATCACTCCCAACCTAATCACTGTCACAAAAGGCAACTAATTTGACAGTATTTACTTTATCAAAAACCATACTATATTCCAGAGTTCCCTTCAAATACCATAGGACTCTCTTGGCTGCAACATAATGACTTTGGCTTGGATTTTGCATAAACCTTGAAAGATTGATAGTAAAAACAATGTCAGGATGTGTGGTAGTTAAATACAATAAGCTATCAATCAAGCTCCTATAAATTCTTCCATCAGTTTTAGGAGCACCATCATCCTTCATCAATTTCTGTCCTATCACCATGAGAGTGCTGACAAGTTTGTAAATTTCCATTGCAAATTTATTCAGCAATTTCATTATGAAATTCCTTTGACATAGAAAACACTTTAGCATTGATTGTGTTATTTCCATTACCAGGAAATACAATAGTAACCCAAGTTCATTCATTTCGAACTTGTTCTTCATGTTCATCTAGAATTCCTCAACTATTTTATTTAATGTTCTAACCTATCAAAATTCCTACCTCAGCTTTTTTATCAAGCTTGCCCCTTTTAATCTCAGGTTGTAGGATATAACAGGGGCTACCAAACACTCTTAAATGTTTTATATTTGGTTTGAACCCATACCTTACTTTGTAAGGTATTTTTTCTCCCAAAATCTTCGTACCCATACCATACTTCAAGGCTGTGCTTACTGCCTCTGCCCAGAATTTTAGAGGCATTTTCTTCTCATATAAGAGACACCTTGCCATCTCCATTAGTGTTTGATTTATCCTTTCACTAACACCATTTTGCTGAGGAGTGTAAGGTATTGTAAGTTGATGTTTAATTCCCTCTTTTGCTAAGTGTTCCTCCAGTTTATAAGAGGTAAATTCTACCCTATTGTCAGACCTCAAGGCTTTCAATTTGCCTCATGTTTCTCTCTCAGCTCAGCTTTAAACTAAAGAAATTCATCAAACACTTCCCCTTTGGTTTTAAGGAAGTAAACCTAGCAAAATTTACTATAATCATCAATGAACAATAAAAAGTACTTAACACCATTTAAGGACTCATTTTGCATTGGTCCACACACATCAGTGTATACCAGTTGTAGTTTAAAAGTATATCTAAATGCATTGCTAGTAAAGGCAATCTTTGTTTGCTTACCTAACTGGCATGCTTCACATATCTCTTTTTGTTCTTGAATTTTTGGTAAACCAACTACCAATTGTAGGTCTGCCATTTTCTTCAAGGTTGTATAATTAAAATGTCCCAACCTCTTATGCCATAACATAAATTTTGAGCTGTCAGTTATGCTCTTATTCATGTGTGTATTTTCCCATTCAAGACTAAAACTCCTATTAGTCATTTTAGCTGAGAACAAGGTGATTCCTTGATCATCTTTAATTGTGCATATTCCATTAATAAAAGACAAAGTGATCATCTTCAAGTAATTGTCCAACATTCATAAGATTTTGTTTAATTTCATGCACATACAACACATTGTCAAAAATTCTCGTACCTGTCATAGTTTCAATTTCAACATCCTCTCTGCCTTCTACATCTACATACTGCCTGTTGCAACTTTTACTTTGGATTTGTAATTTGAATCCTAGGGTTTAAATATTTTCACGTCTGCAGACATATAATTAGTGCTCCCACTGTCAACAAGCCAGTTTGAATTTTTTACCTCTGTTTTACTACAATTATGTTCTATTGCGGCCATGAACAATTGTTCATCTTCCACTTTTGAGGTCTCTGCAATGTAGGCTTACTTTCCAGCTAATGTGTTTGTTTTGCAAAAAATTTGAATGTACCCAAGTTGCTTGCATTTTCTACATTGTGCATTCTTAAGCCAACACCATGACCTAAGATGATTAGTTTTATGGCCATATTTGCAAGGAGGAAATTATTCCTTTCTTTCCTTTCCTCTTGAGTTGATTTTATTGAGAAAATTCTGGCTGTGTTGCCAATTTTTGCTTTGCAGGTTTCTTCGAGTTTCTCTTCTTCCTTCATAACTATCTTTGGAAGAATTCTGGGTTCATGTTCATCATTTAAATCCTGCAACAAAGGCTTCTTCACTTGAACCTTCTTGTCTGTAAGCTTGTCTCTCTTCTACAGCTTATAGAGCATTGATTAAATCTTGGAGACTCATCTCCTTAAAGTCTATTGAATCTTCTAAAGAACAAATTTTATTTTCAAATTTTTTTGGCAAGCTAACAAGAACTTTTTCAACCACTATTGATTCTTAAACACCTTTTCCTAATAATCTCACTTGATTAACCAATTTTGAGATATTAGAAAAGAATTCTTTGATGGTTTCTGACTCTCTCATCTTTAAACCTTCAAATTATCTTTTTAAATTCAACACCTATATTTTCTTGATTTTTCATCACCTTGAAATTCAGCTTTTAATTTATCCCAAGCTTTCTTAGTAGTTTCACAAGTCATGATCCTTGTTGTCGCGACGGTGATTTTTCGTGCTTCGCGTCCCACCGTCCCCCGTGGTTTTGGGGAGATAACGGCGCGCGGTGAAAAATGTGAGGTTGTTTATAGCTGTAAAATTTACGACTGTAATTATAAGGAGTCACCACCTAGTATTAAGGTTATTAGGAACCTAGTGGCCTGCGAGAGTCTTGGGTAAGGGGACATATTGTGCAAGGGGAAGACGCGTCACCCCCAGTGCACCCTACCTAAGGTAAGCTGCATTGTTGTTTGATTGTTTTTCTTAAGTTTACTTTTTATATTGCATTTAAAAAGAAAAATATTTTTTTTTGCCGCGAGTGTACTTTACGATGTAATTTTACACAGTAGTTAAAACCCCCTTTTTTTTATGAATGTACCTTACAATGTAATTTTACACCGTAGTTAAAAATTCTTTTTATCTGCAGGTGTACTTTACAATGTAAATTTACACCGCGAAAACTAAAACAAAATAATTATTAAATTATTTTTGATATTTTGGCCGAATGCCAATGGATAATCACAAACTGGTTACGATATCCAATTTTTATTTAAAATATGTGAAAGATGCAACATATATATTTTTTTTTCATGAAAAATATGCATGGAAAAACCTTGGAATTCGGCCGTATGCACGAAAACAAACATATTTTTTGTTTTGTTTTTTTTAAATGTATTTTTTTGTTTTTACTAAAAAAATTAAATAAAAAAAATTCGAGCCGAGCCGGCCTAGCTAAATGGGCCAGCCCACCACTGCTAGGCTGGGCTGGGCCGAGAGCAGCCCAGCCCACATCTTTTCTTTCTTTTCTTTTCTTTTATTTTTGTTTTTTTTTTAAAAAAAGTAAAATACGAAACATAACAGTGCAGTTACGTGAACAGTACCCTGGTCGGCCGACCACAACGAGAGGGTCACGCGAAGCTACCGTTGGGTAGAGTACCTCGAGGTGGTTCTCCCTGTCGTGGTGGTGTCGAAAATGATGGCCCGTGATGGCCGGAATGAGCTTCCAAAGTAGCTGTCTATGGTTGCCGTTCGCTGCTGAGGCGTCACCAGCGCCGGAGAGGAAGGCTGAAAGCTGTTGCTGGTGATCCCTCTGTCGTGGGGAGAAGCCGTCGGTGCTGAGGGAAGGTTGCTGGTGCTCGCCGGAAGGAACTGCTGTTGGAGGAGAGAGAGCGTCGACTGCCACTAGTTTTTAAAGTGAGAGAGAGCTGCAACGAGCTGCTGTCGGGGAGAGAGAAGGACCGAGCTGGTGGTGGTTGCTGCTGCGAGGAGGGTGGCACTGCCGTGAGGAGGGAGCTGGTGGCTGCAGCTGTGGCTGACGGGAGAGGGAGAGAGGTGCCGAGAGACTGAACTTAGAGAGAGAGAGAGGTTGTCAAACCGGGGGGGGAGAGAGCTAATGCCGAAGAAGATGAAGGATGATTGTGTTATTTTATGCTTCTTTTTTTTTTGCCAAAACTCTGCACATTCTCCTCTCCCTCTCTGTGGTTTTTTTTTGGTTTTTTCGCTCCTCTGTCAACTGGTCTCTCCCCCCGTTTTTTTCTTAGTTTTCAGCCTCCGTTAATGTCTATCTCCCCCCCCCCCCATTTTTCCATCAGTTTTCAGCCTCAATTTATAGGCAAAGAAAGCATGGGGCACGGTATGGAGTTGATGTCTAGGGCATGGCTGAGGAATGATGTTGCACAGGGAGTGGGCTGAAGGAATGGTTGCAGCATGGCTGCTGGAATGGGCAGCCATGGCTGTCGGCAGAAGTTTAGTGAGTTTTTTTTTTTGAAATAAATAAGTTGTGACAAAAAAGATTTTTTGATGGAAAAAACCAGGAAGAAAGATATTTTTATCTTTAATTTCGGCTTCCGAATTCACCCAAAAAATTTCGTCGCCGAAAATTCCGATCATCTCAATTTTAACCCAAATTAAGCTTTCAAACTTAATTTTTCAGCAATCAAGCCCTTAATTAGGTTAATTCAACCCATTTTAAGTATAATTAAGCTCTTGCGCTTAATTAAATCCTTCAATTGGGCTCTCAATTAATTCTGAAGAGTTTCGTCACCGAAAATTCTGATTTTCTCAATTGAACCCAGATTCGGCTTCGAAACTTAATTTCTCACTAATTAAGACCTTAATAAAATTAATTTGACCCATTTAAAGTATAATTAAGCTCTTGCGCTAAATTAAAATCCTTCAATTGGGATCTTAATTAATTCCGAAGCATAATTACACTTTACATTGGCCAACGATTAAATCAAATTGACCCATAAAAATATAATTATGTCTTTCGACTTAATTTTTACGCAGATTTATCTAATAATAAATTATCTTCGCCTCGAATCTGCATTTTCCTTTATTTTTAGGTAAAAAAGAGGTACGACCGGGCTTTCGAAAACATTCAAAATTTCCACATTAATTTTTCTGCCGACACCAGCCCCTTTTATTTTATTTTGATATTTTTTGGTATATTTTGGGGAGTCACCCAAAAATTGGGTGATGACACTTGTGAATATTTCTTCACTTACTATATTATGGATGCATGTAAGTGCCTTGAATCCTTTTGTTTTTTCTTCGTTAAAGAACATAATTTGTGCAATTATAGGATTGTTTCCCAAAGGATTTGGTTGTTTATCATTCTACAATCTCCCACAAATCAAAAGCTTTGAGATAAGTTTCCATTTTCACATCCCAAACACCATAATTTTATCCTGTAAAGATAGGTCATTTTGTTGAAAAGGTTGCAGAATCCCTGAAAATTCCTGACAATCCAATTGTTACTATCTTGAATTTTTCAGTAGATAGAAATAGTAATTGTTTATGTTTCTCCCTTCCTTGCTATAAATAATCTTAAGAAATTTTGATTGAAACAAAGAATAAGAGCAGTAATAGATAATTATTGTTGTCGCACCCTTCGCGAGAGCGCGGCGACTCTCCCCATGAGCTAGGGAATTCATGTCGAGGTTTTATCTTATTTTTTGTGAGAAAGGAAGTCGCCACCTAGTATTATGGTTACTAGGAAACCTAAATATTATAGTTACTAGGAAACCTAAACTAGTCTTTTAGAGATTCTAAGGTAAGGGACTGGTTGAGTAAATGTAAGGTTTTAGCACCCCTAGTACACCTTACCTAAGAAAAGCTGCTTGATGTTTTGGTTTGCTTATGATTTGCTATGGTGTTGATCTTTCAAAAAATATGTTGGTTAACTAATGATGGCATATTATTCCCGTAAAAAATATTTTGGATATTTACCACTTTAAGGTTTCTTTATCCAAATATTTACAGTGAATAACAACGAATTAACCCCACCAATATTTTAGATATTAACCCCATTAGGATTTCTTTAGCCAAATATCAACGAATTATCTCTGCCAATATTTTGGAAATTTACCCCTTTAGGATTTCTTTACCCGAATATCAACAATGAATAATAAGGAATTATCCTTGTCAATATTTTGGATATTAACCCCTTTAGGATTTTTTTTATCCAAATATTAACAATGAATAATATGAATCTCCAAAAATAAGATTTTGGCCAATACCCTTTGGATTTTACAAACATGTTGTAAAATCTAAAAATACAAGAAAACATTTTTTTTGTGTGTGTTTACGAAATCCATGCCAGAACATATTTTTTTCTTTAAACTCTGAAATAATATATTTAAAAAAAAAAGAATGTTCAAAATATGTTAGCGTATTGGCCATAAGCACAAAAACAACATATTTTTGTTTATTTTAATAAAAATATTTTTATGTAAATTTTATATTTTGTATTTTTTTGTGGGCTAGCTGCCCAGTCTTGATGGGCCTCTCGGCCCATCATTTAGGGTGGACTGCAAGCCCCTGGTGGGCCTAACCGCCCACCCATTTTTGGCTTGGTTGGGCCTCGTCCCTGGCCCAGCCAGCCCACTATTCTGCATAATGCAAAACAAGGGCACGGGTGGCATGGGGGCATGAATTAATTCACTTCTCATGCATGAAGATGGCCATCAATAGTAAATAAGAGATTTTTGAATGTGATGAACAGCGTACCTATCATTAACATTGGGTAGAGGAGGTTGAGGTGGTTCTTCCTGTCGTAGTGGCATCAAAAATGGTGGCTAGAGGAAGCATTGGAAGGTGGTCGGTGCAACTGCTACTGCCACCATTGTTGCTGATGCTGCTAGCGTGGAGGGGAGGCTGTCGGTGGTGATGAGGGTGGAGCTAGGTGGCTTACTAGCAAGTCTTTGAGGAGAAAGAGACATCGGTCAACTGGTTTTAGAGAGAGAGAGAGAGAGAGAGAGAGTTGCTATGAAGGGAGAGGGAAACGTGGGGCTGAAACAGGAGGAGACAAGGACTAGGCTATGGCCGGTTCTAGTGGTGAAGAAGACAGGTTGACTTCTACATAAATTTTCTCTTCATTTTGTAAATTTTCTCTTCATTTCAAAAATTTTTCTCTTCTTTATTCATTCCTCTATTTTTTGAATTCCCTCCTTTATGTTTTTTCAAATGTGTCTTCTCTATTTCGTGAATTCTCCCCGTTCTGCTCTCTCCTCCCTATGTAAAATATTTTCTCCTATGTTCTTTTGAATTCCCCTTTGCTACATAAAATCTCTTCCCCCCTCTTTTTTCTCTCCTCTCTGCTCCTCCAACCCCTTCTCTGCATGCTGCAAATGGTGATATTTATAGGGGAAAGATGCAACCGTTTGGCATGCATGTTGCATGAGGTTGCTGCCTTTGAAATTGCAGAGACATGCCCTGCACTGCACTGTTCAGGTGTTGGAATAGTGCAGTCACCTGCAAATTTGATTTTTGGAAGGTAAAGTACAATTTGATCCTTAAATTTGCAATTGTTCAAATTGCATCCTCGATTAGCTTTGAACTTTTAATTTTATGTAATTATATCACCGTCAGAATTTTGTGAGCATCCTTAGGTTTGCGTGCCTTTTTTATTTTGGTTTTTGGTTTCTGATTTGCACGATTTAACCCCTATTTGACCATAAGACTCTCAATTCGTTTTATTTGGCCCCTAATTTTGCATAATTAGGTTGAAAAATTCAATTCGGTCTTCGAAAATTTTAATCTCATCAATTGAACCCGAATTAAATTCAAGAGCTTGATTTCTCATCGACAAAGCCCTTAATAAAATTAATTTGATCAATTTAAAGTATAATTAAGTCTTTGCACTTAATTAAATTCTTCAATTGGACTCTAAATTAATTTTTCAACACAATTACACTTTTATTATTGGCTAACGATTAAATCGAAATGGCCCATAAAAATATAATTATATCTCTCGACTTAAATTTTACGCAGATTTGTCCAATAATAAATTACTTTAGCCTTGAATCTGCATTTGTCTTCATTTCTAGGCAAAAAAGAGAAACGATCGAGCTTTCAAAAACATCAAAAATTTCCGCCATGATTTTCCTGCAGACACTAGCCCTCTTTTATTTTATTTTTATTTATTTTTGGATAGATTTGGGGAATGACCCAAAATTCGGTTATGACAATTGTTAATTATGTATCAATCAAAGGCAGAATCAAGATGAATTTCTTGATTTAATTTCTGAACTCTCGTGTTTCACTCACCTCCCATTCAAAGCCAAATACTTTTGAATTAAAAAGAAAACCTTACTTTTAATTCTCTCGTTTTTCACTCAATTCCCTTTCAAAGATTTGATTCTACTCTAACACCAATTGTTGGAATAAACGAAAAAAATCTTAAGGACATAAACAGTTACTATTCAAAGCAGTAACTGTTTATCTTGCAAAAAACCTAAAGAATCGCTACTGTTGAGATTAAAATCTACAGATAGGATAATTTTCCAGAATTATAAAGAACTAAAGAGCTTGTGTATTTTGCACTAAATTTTCATGTATAAGAATAATTTCTTGAGGTTATTGTCATCCCTCTAACTTTATTTATAGGTAAATTAACCATTACAAGAGTAGAAATTATAGTAAATTACAAACTCTTCATCTATTCTACTTTCTAATTGGACTTAAACTCAAATCTATAACTTATTAGCTAACTTGTATTAGAGAATAATATAAATCATATTTTGGGATTTCACTTACAAGTTTAAGCTCTTAGGTGAGATGATTCTTTAACATGGTATCAGAACCTTGTTGACCCAGCGATCACGAGTTTGAATCTCATTACTCTTATTCTATTTGATAAAAAAAATCAAGTACAAGGTAATGTGGGCCTATGCAAGTTTCAAGCCCAAAGGGCTTTAACTTGAGGAGGGGTGTTAGAGAATAATATAAATCATATTCTGGGACATCACTTACAAGCTTAAGCTTTTAGGTGAGATGATTCCTTAACAACTTAATCAATCGAATTGATCTTATTCAAATAAAACTAAAACACTTTAATTAAATGAACCACTAATTAAACAAAATACTTCTACTTATTCAAAAATAGATTCTTCAGTTCTTCAGCTTTCCACTTTGCAGTCAATCATTCAATCTTCAACAAAAACTGAATGTAGGAATTTCAAAATGCAGAGTCTAAAGATCACAAGGAGAAAAAAAATGCATGGAGAAAGAAGGACCGTACAGTGGGCTTGATCTGTTATAAGAGATTGTTTTTACGACTATTTTTGTAATGTGCAGCTGCAATGGTTGGTGAATTATTAGGGGCGGTTGAAAACTATATGATACTTTTGTCTACTTGAAGAGATATCTGGCGATCACCGGTTAAAACCATGGGCACCCTGGATGGATTATGATGCTCAAAAAGGGCTAATGTCGCCTAAGAAGAAATACTACTGTGTGGAATCGGATCAAGCAACTTGACACAGAGTTGTTGAAAGTATTCCAAGTATGCTAAGACATGCACTTCAGAACATTAATTTGGCCAATAACCAGGCCTGCTGACTCTAAATTTAAACGAATTGGTAATAAAAACGTAGAACACTTGAAAGAAAAATTGTTTATGGGGAATTACACAGATACAATAATGAAATTCTTAGATGGATTTTGATTACAATTGCGAAACAGAAGGATTAATTAGACATGAATCCTTTCATTGAAAAACATGAGATTTTACCACAGGAAAAAAAGAAAAATTTTCATGTTAGAAGATTGAGAACTTTCCAAGATTTTACGCAAATTGACAGGAAATTATTGACCTTCCTGTTGTATCGAAGCTTGTTTTTTGTTTACTTGAAGAGAGAGCCGTGCCAGAAAGGCCTCACTCTTGTTTACTTGAAGTAGAAGCTGTGCCAGAAAAGCCTCTTCGAAAAAAAAAGGCTGGTTCCTTAGGAACTGGCAAGTTTGCAGTTTCACTGCTAAGCATCACAAAAACATTTGACATGGTCGGACGGTCGGCTGGATCATCTTGTACGCATAAGAGTGCAGCATTTAAACACCTCAGAAACTCATTGGTGTTGCAACTTTCGTGTAATGTCTCGTCCATTAAATCCAATGCCTTGTCTTCTCTCCAAGATCTCCATGCCTAGAATTTTGTAGTTTAAGTCAGCATATCTAATCAAATGATAAAACATTAGATTAGCAAGGTTGAACTTACATAAACTAGAAGGCTTTGGGCTTCATCAGAATTAAAATATCTTCCGTTCCTTTTCCCACTGAGAATCTCAATTACAACTACGCCGAAGCTAAAAACATCAGATTTGACAGAGAATAAGCCATGTAATGCGTACTCTGGCGACATATAGCCACTGCGTCACAACAATTTTCATGGGAATCAGTGACTCAGAATACTAGATTCAGACACCTAATTCATCATTAACCAAGACATGACTGTAGGATTAGAGGCTGCAAAAAGAAAATGTGTGCATTTGAGTGCATGTCTGATGCTTGACAATGTGGATAGGATGTAAAACTTACTAAGTTCCAGCAACTTTCTTTGTGCTCCCTACGGTCTGTTTGCCTTCAAACATCCTTGCCAATCCAAAGTCAGAAATTTTGGGATTCATTACAGCATCTAATAAAATGTTGCTCGTTTTCATATCACGATGAATAATCCTGAGTCTAGAATCTTGGTGGAGATAAAGAAGACCTCTAGCAACTCCTAAAATGATATTAAAGCGCCTCTCCCAATTCAGTAAGATTCCAAGAGTTCGATCTTCAAAGGTTTGCCATTTCCATAAGAACAGAAATCAGTCACCAAGACTACTCAAAAGTAAATTTATATAGAGAAAATGATGAATAAGTTTAGAGAATGACCAAATATGAAGGAATCTAAGCTTTTGTTGGGCATATATTCATAGAGTAAAATCTTTTCATCTCCTTTTATGCAATAGCCTACTAGTCTGACAAGATTCCGATGCTGCAATCTAGCAATCAAAAGCACCTCATTCTTAAACTCCTCTAGGCCTTGTCCTGAAACACTAGAGAGTCGTTTTATTGCAATTTCTTGACCTCCTGGGAACTTCCCCTGAAACCAAAGTTGTCATGCAGGTAAAATCCAGCTAGAAAACATGTCAGGAAAAAAAAATCCAATGATTAACAGGAGTATTACTTTGTAAACAGGTCCAAAGCCCCCACTTCCAAGCTTGTTTTCTTCTGAAAAATAATCCGTAGCAGTTAGAATGCTGTCTAAATTAAAGAAAGGTACATCAAAGCCGTTTTTGACCCGTTTCTCAGTGCCATACATAAGAGCTGCATTTCTTGCGGTATTTTGCTGGCTTTCTGAGATTTCAAGAAGACAATTGCTAATTACATGAGGAATCCCTTAAATACTTCAATTCCAACTTACACGTGGAAAATTTGTCTAGTTACCTCGTCGTTGGGCCTTCTTTCTCATCAAAATGCAGCTATAGAGGAAGATGCTTGATAGAACAATGACACTAGCAATTGTAAATCCTACAATCAAGGACAATGGTTTCTTTTTTCTTAAAGATCCTCCTGATTGTCCATCGACAACTACAAGAAAGAAAAGGGTGTATGCACATTATAATAAATTAAACTGGATGAAACATATGGTTTTCACTACTTTTGCAGTTTGAAGAAAGATATAGAGTGCTCACCTTGAACGCAATTTAGAACCATGCCATCCCACCGAAAATTTGAATTGCAGTGGCATCTCATCTTACCATTTCCAGTTACATTTTTGCATGTTGAATTTGGCCAATCCTCGCAGTCTGCAGATGAAGTGCAGACTGGCTCTGGAGGTGGCTCCCAATCGATAACTATGTCTACCACATCTTGAGATGAAATATTAGAGCCAAAATTTCCTGCCACGGTATCACACCTGGGTTTAAAGGCTTTCATCTTAAATGGTAATGACAGGTTGAAGTCCCGCATTTGACCTACTGTACTGGAATTACAATGATCTCCATCTTTATCTTGGATACCAAATGTTCTTGTATCTTGATCGATGGTAGTGACATTATAGGTGCCGTTCTGTGTCTTAAAGCTGAGTTTTCCTGTGGAATTATCGCAGTGGAAACTGAAGTACATGGGGTCACCACAATCTGATCCGATACTTAGAGGATAAGGAATCACATTTGTGCCACAAGGCTCACAACTTTTAGCCTTTATTTCTGCAACAAATGGAGCTTTTTTTAAAGGTATGAAACAGTACTGATATTTAGTTCAGTTATGAATTAAGTCAACTGCTTGTTTGCAATCATCTATCAGAGAAAATTATTCTTTACGTAATTACAGCATCTTGTAGTAACAAACGGAGATAGAACAAGTCGAAAGAAGGAAGTACCTGTGTCAGCAATGGAGACACGAGCAAAGAGATCAGGCCCGCCATAAGAATATTCCTCCTGAAGATCCTTAAGAACATCCGTCCAGATCAAGCACGTATTGATGCTCGGTTGTCTGTCCCCTCGCTTATTGACTTCCCCCTTCACAAAGGAATAAGCTTGGCATGGGCACTTATTGAGACACTCCTCTCTGCATTTTGTTTCACTCTCAACCTCAAATTTAATGTCTTGTTTCCCAACTCTCATCATCTTCAACCTCAAGAAGGTGTCATTCTTCCCACATACGGCAGAGCTTCTGCTGCAACCACCAGAGAAATCTCCATTCCTCCAACTTTCCGGTGATGTAGGCTTAAATCCTGGCAAACATCTGCAAGACAACATATTGTATAGATTGCAGCTGCCAAAGTTCCCACAGGCATTAAACACACTGCAGTTGTCTCTCGGCGCCATCCATTGCAAAGACCAATGTGTATAAATATCGAAGTTCCAGTATTGTAGCTCCCCTTCAACATCCAACCTAATCCTTGTATTATTATCTGAGGGTGGTAGAGTTGTATAGATGGAATTAAGAGATGGAACAGATCCGGTGGTGTTAGATAGAAAATTTGTCATTCCATCAGGCATTCTTTCTGAGCTAAAGAAATCACTTGACTCCCCATTAACCCAGTGCACTGTATAGTCATTGAAGATAACAAACCGGGTCCCTCCTTCATCTAGCTGAAATGAGAACTTACCTTCTTTTGGATCAGCTTTACTTTCCCATGAAATCAATTTTAGATTCTCACTCATATTCATACCTGAAAGAAATGTATCAGTTGGATGTGCAAAGCTTTGCCATAGAATAGTTGTCAGAAGGGTATTATTAGTATCACCAAAAACCAAGTTTCCAGAATCTAGGAGCTTAGCCTCCCGGTACGCTGGATTTGATGTTGGTTCAAGCCCTGTAGACCAATAAGAAGTTCCATTTCGATGCAAAATCTGGAGGTTTCCATCATCTGTGATAGCAAAAGCTGCTCCATTATATAAAAGCGGGTTGTTTCGATTGGCAACCCAAACAACTATTCGTGGATTAGACCTGTAATACCAAATTCCTAAATAGCTATTTAAACCAATACTTTCTTCCGGAGTGAAGAACCCCAATTCAAACCTTTCTCCTGCTGAAACAAGAGTTTCTTGACCATCATTACCTATCGGAACACTAGGATACGTGATGGTATCTCTAGCAAAGCAACATAAAAAGAAGGCATAAGAAAAGAAAACGGCAGACAGCATGCCATGCATTGCACGTAGATCTCTCTGGTTAAGACCTCTTCTTGCCATCAACCATGAATGTATCCTCATGTCAACTGCAAAGCAAATTTTGACTCGGTGACGCTTACCATAAAAGAAGAGAGAGGATAGTTTACTGAAATTAGATTAATTTAGAATAGTCATTCATTTGAACACCACATCTTCCTCATCATGACAAAAATAAAACAACGTGATTGAAATTATATTTTTCAAGAAATAAAAGAATTATTTTAATATATTTTTAAATTAAAAAATAACTGATATTTAACGCAAAGAATGGGTTTAGCACCTGTAGATTCCCTTTCGTAGTGGATGTTGTGAGTTGTCAAAATTGACACAACTTTTCAATACGACTTTTCTCATATTCCTCTTGCAGTTTTTTAAGTGGTCATCTTTTCTTATTGGTACAGACGACACTGTACATGCATAATCAAAATTATATTAACAAAGAGCACGGAAGACTTTTCTCAAAAATTTATTGGCCCTTCCATGAATCTAGACCAGTGTTTCAAGAACGCAACAACGGCGGCTCCAAGCTTCAATTATTAAAAAGAAAAAAACAAAGGGGAATTATTTTCTAGGCAACCACCCTTTTCCCAAATTTCCCTCGAGTTTGAAACCAAAACAAAGATGTAATGTTGAGGTGTGGATCTTCGTAAATCTAAAATCTAATTGAAAAAGAAATATTTGGTTCAAACATATTAAACTCGGTCAAGCTCATAAACTAGTCCAAGGATTGGGTTCTATGTTCGACATGCTAATCCATGTTAATTAAAATGATATCATTTTAATTTAAAAAAAATATTGAGGTTGTTTTAAAAAAAAAAAACCTTAATTTTGACTTCGATCACTAGTTTTAATCTAATTAATTTTTATTTGATATTTTAAAATCTGTCTTCTCGGTCAATTTGTGATATTTTATAGTAACGATGTCCAGTAGGCCCATTATCCAAATTCCTTCTACTCAGCAGGATGGGGATTTCACCCTGCTGATTGGGGACAGGTATACAAAGACCCATATGGCGTTGAGAGCTGATCTTGACTCTGGGAAAGACCTTGGAATGCCTGATGGAGTTTAATTAACGGACACAACTCTTGTACCTGGTGGGTTACAATATGAAACCATTGAAGTTGACCCGGGCAAGGCATATCGATTTCGCTTCAGCTAGTTTGAGTTTCAAAATCCAGGGACACAGTCTGCTTCTTGTGGAAACATAGGGCTATTACACTGCTATAGAGTTATACTAGGTTTGATATTCATGTGGGGCAGGTTTCTTCCTTTTTGGTCACCATAGATCAGAATGCTACCAGTGCTTATTACTACATCGCAGCAAGTGCTAGGGTTGTGAAGGAATCAATTTGCAAAACGTCACTGGTGCTGGCATATATCGACCCGTGATGTCAAAGAATTGCTGGAATCACTATCTAGCTGTTTAGTTCAAAGTTATTAGAAAAACTCGAGTGTATTAATGTTTGTATCCTAATACACGCCCGAGTTTTTGTAGCGATCTGAACTAAAAACTTTAATGACAACTCCATTGAAATGGTTACTATTTTTATTCATGTTTTTATGTATTTTCTTTTAGTTTTTTGTTTTTATTTTTTTTTTTTTGTTAAGGTTGTATTTTTTATATATATTTTGTTCTTAAATTTTACTTTATTTTGGTAATCATTTGAAAATTAATATTTATTATTTTTTCCCTTTGTTTTTTTTTTGGTTTTTTTTTATTATTTATATTTATTCTTAAAGTCAAATAATGTTTTATAAGCTAATAATATTTATTTTTTTCTCATTGATTTTATTTTTTAATTGTTTTTTGTTAATATTTTTAGATGTTAAAATTACTAATTAGTATAAATAAGGTATTCAAAATAATGATAATGATTATTTACAAGGTTTTTTTTTATCTTATAAATATGTTAGATTAATTATATATTTTGATATTTATTTAATATTAAAGCCATAAAATATATATAAATAAATGACCTCATTTTTTTGGAAAAAAAATCAAATTAATTTAATGTCAGTGTTTTGAAATATTTTTAATATAATAATATTAAGAATAAATCTTATAAAAAAAATGTTTTAGTTTTTTTTCTAATAATAATGATGATGTCTGCGATAATATGACAATAATAATTAAAATATTATATATATATATATATATAATAATAATGGTTATAATAATAGTTATAATAATTGTAACAATTTAACAATCATGATGATAATAATAAAAATAATATTCAAAATAATTTATTAATTGATATTATTTTTCTTAAAATTTGACTTTTACGGTTTTTTTATGTATGATAGTTCCGATTTGATATCACATAAAAAAAATATACGAAGTCACACGTAGATAAAACTGGTGGAACAATTCTTCCAAATTATCTACAATGAAAAATATAAGTCACTCACCCTATACTTTGTCATTGCCAAAAACAAATTTTTTAACATGCAAAAAATAGTTAATTGTCTTAGATGTTATATGTCTAAGTTAAATAATCAGCTTATAAAATTTTCGACTATTATTGTAGTAAAATTATTTACAATAATAATAATAATAATAATAATAATAATAATAATAATTGTATATTATTTTTTTATATATTTATTTTATCATGTAAAATATTTTTAAAGTAGTGTCATGGTATCAGGGGTATTTTTAATTTTTTCATTTCTGTGCACAGTGCATTAACCATAATGCCCTCAAATAAGATAAAAATCAATAATTATTAGTGGAGGTGTCCTAGTAATTTTATATTTTCAGTGCATAGTAAAACAACCTTTGTAGCCGCAAATAAGACAAAATAAAAGAATTATTTGCGGGGTGTTTCAAGCATTTCACGTTTAACTATACATGGATAAGAGAGTTTCTCACTCTTATTTTACATCATCAAAGCTAAACTTACTATGTTTTTTAATGCAAGATATATTTAATACAAATAAAAATAACAATAAAAATTAAGAAGATTAACTAAAAGCAGAGGTGTATAAATACAAATAAAAAATTAATAACTATCTAAGATTGACCAAAAAAATCAAGGATCAAAATTAAAAATTAAAAACTAAAATAAAAAATCAAAAAATTAAAAATTAAAAACTAAAATAAAAAATAAAAAAATTATATATATTAAAATTAGATAAAAATAATTTACTCCGGCTGTGGATGGTGGGTTTATGGCTCGGCTTTATCTAAAGTTTCTAAATGATGACCCGAGTATTGAACTCATCAGTGAGTAGCCCGAGTTTAATAAATTTATCAAGCACTGCAACTTGGAAAAATCAAACGGGAAACTAGGGCCCAGAACAGAAGAAAAGCAATTTCATACCAGTTGAAACCGACGTGGACGGCCCCCATTAACTATAGCCATGTCAAACCACATAATGTTAAAAAATTCGAATCTCAAATCAGTTATTCTCCACGTGGATGCCATGTCATAATAGAATCCCAAAAAATCTAAATGTTTTCTTACAGAAAAATAAAATCAAAAGAATCTGCCAGTTGCTAGCCAGCGATGAAACAAGAATCAAAAGGCCAACGGAGGCAGAAGGGTATGTGACCACAGAAGCTAAATGCTCCCTATATAGTCAACACCTGGCAGAGAGAGACACCACAAAGTTTGGGGTCCATTGATTTCATCACACAAACCCCTAGGTCTGGATCACTCTTGTTGAGTTGGGACAAATACAATTTTGCCCCCGACCTGAATTGCTGCCCAAACATATTTAATTTTCATCTATATCAAGAAACTAATATCATTTAATTTTGTGGGTTTGATTAGCGGTTCTAGCTCAATTATTGCGAGTCTGAATTTATAATCATTGACTCAAAATAAAATACTTTAATATCAGAGGAAAGCAAAACCTAGTAAGGTAATTTCACTATCCAAGGCAAAAGTAGCTTAAGTTCCTCCATTGCTTTAGCTCCTTCCTTCTCACCGTCCTTCCCTTCTCTCACAGTAGAAAGAGGAGAGCAAACAAATTCCTGAAACACGAGAGAATTCTCTCGGCAAACAATAAAGAAGAAAACCCTCCAAATTCGACTCAAAGTTCAAAACTTTGTGAGTTTTTGATAAAGAAATCAAAAGAATGAAGAAGTGTGAGCTATGCAAGAACCCAGCAAGAACATACTGTGAATCAGACCAAGCAAGTCTTTGCTGGAACTGTGATACAAAAGTCCATGGAGCCAACTTTCTTGTGGCAAGACATACTCGTGCTCTTCTTTGTCAATCCTGTCAGTCTTCAACTCCTTGGAAAGCCTCTGGGGCTCAACTAGGGCACACCGTCTCTGTGTGTGAAAGATGCATGCTTTCAAATGGCAATAACCATCAAGAGATTCAAGAACAAGAAGAGAATGACAGTTCAGACGATATAGAGGAAGATAACGATAGTGACAATAATGGTGGTGGTGGTGGTGGTGGTGGTGGTGGTGGAGGTAATCAGGTGGTGCCATGGTCACCAAAAACAACAAGAACACCTCCACCACCAGCTGCAAGTACTGCAAGCTCTTCTTGTTCTTGTAGCAGTAGTAGTGAGGATAATGATGGAGATTTTGTTGAGTCTGTTAATGTTCTTTCCTTCAAAAGACAGCGTCTCCAGGTATGTTTCTTTTCTTAAAAAAAAAACACTTGAACATTTAAAGTGTTTACATGCATGAGAAGATCAAGTTACCGATTGAGTAAAAATTGTTAGCAGATTTTGATCAACAACGTTTTGTTTGTTTTTACCTGCTTAAGACGTGAATCTAGTCTCTCTGTGCCAACCTGATTAGTGTTCGGCTAATGGATTCTAGCAAAATTTTCCTTTTTTATTATTATTTTTTTATGGTATAATAATTTTAGACAAGTTTCGTGAAAATTCTGGTTTGTGGGGTTTGGTTATTACAGGATGATCTCAACTGTTCATACTCTGTACGGATGTACGGGAACTCAGCCAGCTGTTCCACTTCTTCAGTGGGGGAGATCTATGAAAGAAAAGAGAAATGAGCTGAGCCGGACGGTTAGGTAAGGTGGAGGTGATGACTATGGAGTTTGTTAAGAGATTGAGTGAAGAATTTGATGCCATTGACGTTGATTTGATGGGGAGTGTTAGCCGTTCGATTTCGTGTGGTTCAGGATATTTTACCAGTATTTAGTAGTTTGACCTTCTCTAACAAGTAATTAACAAAAATATTGGCAGTACGCCACGCCTATTTTTGTTATCAATGGTGGTATCGTACCGTTTATCCGCATCACGACTACATTAATAGGTTTTGATGGTACTAAATCAACTGGTTCTATGTTAATGATCTTATACTACTAGATGGTTGGCTGGACTATTTTTACTAGTGATTTTGACTAATCATTTAATTAATTAGTGTTTAAACTTTAATTAATTAAAGAGAGAACTTGTATCCGCTGCCGCCATGGTGTGGTGATGGTGGGACTTGTGTAATTTAGATTTTTTTAATGATATTTCAATGTTTTTTTTTGTTTTTACGTGGGGTGATTCTGATGATCTAGAACTAAAATTTAGAAGATTGATGATTTTGTGAGGTGGATGGATGGAATTATTGCTCTGATGAAGAATATAGCATAGTGGTTTTCAAAAATCCTGATGCCAACTTCTCAGTGCTGCGTGTCGAGAAAAGATTGCATATTGCAGTGATGATGACGTGTGATGTTAGCAGCTACATGAGTCAGTAGAGTGTGGTGCACAGAAGGTACTTTAAATTCCATCCACTGGAATGAGAGGCGGGTTTCATCGCTCATAATCTCACGTGTCGGATTTCGGCATGGTCAACGTTAGGGCACGCTTTCTACAGTTCTGTGTGTTGTTTGGGATACGGATCCGTTCAGAAAAGCAATGAGTGATAGTTGTGGTTCAAACTTCAAACTCTATTTTATTTTAATTTTACAATCTCTCTCTTCGAATACTTTGTTTATACGGTGAAAAAAAAAGTTTACGAAAAAATTTAAATTTTATTTTATTTTAAATTTAAAATTTTTGATAATTTAAGATTATTTTGATGTGTTAATGTTAAAAATAATTTTTAAAAATAAAAAAAAATATTATTTTGATGTATTTCTAAATAAAAATACTTAAAAAAATAATTGTAACCATATTCTTAAACAAGCATATAATATGTATTTAGTTAGTTTTTTTAATGTAATAACGGTGGGTTGTTTTTTAAATTGTGTTTTTATTTTTAAAAAAATATCACTAATATCAATACATCAAAAATATAAAAAATAACAGTCTAGTCATTGCCCAACGTCATCCATTCTTCTTCTTTTTTCTATTTTCGTATTTTCAAGTTTGTCAAATTTTTAATTTTTTTCTTAATTGTTTTTAATTTTTTTATGTTAAAAATAAATCTTAAAATATATTATTTTAATGTATTATAACTATAGTAAAAATAAAAATTATTATTATTATTATGGCCGACAATTTTTATTTTCTTGTCGTTTCACCGTGATACACTTCTTATCAATTTAATAAACTTTATTATTAAATAAAACATCAATACAAAATTTGAATTTAAATTTGTAAATCCAAAGATTCAAATTGACATATCTTCTTATTCCAGGATCAAATGATTTATTTTGTGTCCAATAACTCATCACAACATTGGGAGCTTTCATTTAATAGTTTTAGTTGCTATCAAGTCCAAACTCTATTAATTCAATTGCCAACGATTTCATTTCTCTTCTTTTTTATTTATTGTTGCATTCAAATAGTAAAATAGTATTCAAACAAAATCAATGAATAAAATTGTTCAATGAAGGCATAGTTTAAATTTTTAACATGATAACAAAGTTTTTCTTAAAAATCTCATTAAATTACTTGTATCACTTGTCCTTTCAAAAATTAAGTAAATGAATTTCACTATGATAAAAAAATAATTTGGATTTTGTCATCAAATATAGATAATACAAATAAGAAAACCTAAGTTGAGACTTTTGAAATATACTCAACTTGCCCTCATTTGCATAACTCGATGTAAATAACTCGAGTCATTAGTATAAATAGTCGTTATTTTCATGTATTTTTGTTTTTTCTTTTCCTTATTATCAAACTCATAACCTATAACACTTTCTTTTCAAAGAAAGAAATATTAAATACACGTTCATAAAAAAAAAAATGTAATTCTTTTATAAGATTCCAATAAAATTATATCATAATCTTTCATGTACTAACACATCCTAAATTATTAACATATAACATAATGTTCATAGAAAAATCTAATGACTCTTAATTCAATTTTGACTGAAACATCTTAAGTCTATAAATGCACAAGTATCATCATCATCATCATACACACACAAATAAATAGAAAAAAATTTAACAATAATAATTCTTATTTTATTTTATTTCATTTAAATCTGTACGTTAATTCTTTCATTTTTATTTTCCTTATTTATTAATTTATATTTATTTTCGGGGTTTGCACACCCGCCTTTTTTATTCTGTTCCAAACAATTGAATAATCAGCCGCTTTTCTGAACTTCTAATCTCGTGTTTTACTTGCCTCGGGCAGTGGATGAAGAAAGAAGTTAGATGGAGAAGCTAATAATTAAATTAACCAAGCTTTACTATGAAAAAAGAAAAAATATTTTTCATATATTTTAACGTTCATAACAAGAATATAAAATAGCAATTAAATAAAATAGCTAATAAAAAATAAAAGATATTATAGCATAAGTTATTAAGAAAAAGATGTTTTGGTGGATATTGTTAATGCAAAATATGAATTCCTTTTTAAAAAAAAAATAAATTTGAGGGCCAAAAGACACATTTTAACTCGATAATTAAACTAAATATGGCTGGATTTAAAATCACTTTACAGGCAAAAACTAAACCAAAGAGCTTGTGTCTCCCTCACGTACATTATTGTCTTCTTGTCTTTCGAATAAAGGAGGAAACCGTATAAGAACCTAACCAATATTTATTATTCACGTACGTTATTGTCTTCTTGTCTCTTCTCGATCTCTTAATTTTTTCCTCTCTCTATTTCCCACTTCAAAAAAAAAAAAAAAAGTTATTCCTTTTTGATCTAATGAAGTGACATTGAATTTTACAATTCTATTTTTTTTTGTTTGGTAACCAAAAAAGCATGAGAAAATAAATGAAAATTTCGATAATCACACACTCAAAAGTATTAGTTTGTTTTTTTTGCTTGTTTGGCTTTCCGATATAATCGGTATTTGATTAAAATTCTTTTTTTTTTATTTAAAATAATGTTTTTGCTATTTTTAGATTATTTTAATGTGTCGATATCAAAAATAATTTTTTAAAAATAAAAAAAATATCATTTTAATATATTTCTAAATGAAAAAATACTTTAAAAAATAACTGCAACCACACTCTCAAACACACTCTTTATATCATATTGCACCGCACCTATTTGATTGTGATTTTTCTTTTTATTTTATGAAAAATATGATAGTTTTTATATCCTTAATAGATGCAATTTTGGGATCTTTTGTAGTTCTAAAAGTCGTAACATAATAATCATCATATAATAAAATAATTAATATGAGTTCATAAATATATGTAATAAGATGTTAATGTTTGTTTTAAGTTGATCTAAACGTAAAATGCTACACAAATTGAAGTTTTTGGCCTGCCCAAGATCATTACTTCCACCTTTAAAATAAATAAAAACTAATAGCAATATATAATATTACATCAAGCAATCATAAAGCAAGGGCATCTCTATGTTGACTCGACTTTATTAAAAATTAAACCACGCAATATATTTTAAGCCTTAAAAAAAATTGTGGTTGTGGAAAGTCCTCTCAGCATAGAGCATGCTTTGGCCAACCAATTAAGAGTCTAATAACATTATTAATTACAAAAAAAGAAAATGGGATTAACGGCTGCTGAGGAAACATGCTTAAAAATAAAACAAAAAAGAATTGAATGAGTATTTTGAAGGGAAAAAAATCAATTGGCCTCTGGCTTTTGTGGTGGAGATTGATTGAGTAGATTGATTGAGTGTTTTGAGGAAGAGTTTTTTGTTGTGGTGGCGGCGGCGGCTGCGGCTGCTGCTGCTTCCCTTTTGATATTTTTCTTGACAACGTTGTTGCTTTTTTTTAATAAATGTACATATCGTGATTAATTTCACGTTGATTTTTTTTATAAATGTACATATCGTGCTTAATTTCACGAATATTTTAAAGTTAATAATTATATGAAAACAAGTTTTTTTAATTTAAATTCTTACGATTAGGCCAATTTCGAGAGTGTTTGGGAGAACTGTTGCTGTAGTTTTTGAAAGTGTGTTTCGTGCCGAAATACATTAAAATGATGTTTTTTTATTTTTTAAAATCATTTTTGATATCAGCACATCAAAATGATCTAAAAACACTAACCATCTGTTTTTAAAATTTAAAAAAAAAAAAGAACCAAAAGCACCCAAAAACATTTTTGGGTGGCTTCCCAAACACCCCTGAAATTATTGGGGTGGGGGCTTTGATTTATATTAGGACTTTGCTGACCATGATCTTCGATGGTGACCATATTAAGAAAATATTAATAATTGTAAAACCTAAACACAACGCATGAAATCAAGGAAAAACTAGGAAATGAATAAAATTATCAGAGACTGGTGAGAAATTTTATATTTAAAGATTAAATGATGTATGTAGTTTTGTAGCGGTAATATTAGAGAAGACATTGAGTATAATCAAACAATTAGATTAAAAAAAATATATAGTTATTATTTAATCTGAAGTAATCATATATCATTTTGGGTTAAGACATGTTTAGTTTATTTATATAATTTGCAGTAAATCCTCGTTTAATATAATTAAATCCTCGTTTTTTTTTTGAACCAGAGCTCTTCACCTTGGCTTTCAAACCGGCCTTCTTAACCTCCTCAACCCTTTAAATCTGGCGAGGTGCTTCTCATTTTCTGCGAAGATCATCTGCGCAAAAATCTTAGACATCCAGTACAAACTGTATCCACTTCTCGTAAAATCTTGGTCTTCTGATTTGATTCCCCCTTCCAGAAAAAAGCTGACAAACCGAACAGTTAGGTACCTTGGTAAGGCATTGATAGGGGATTCTTTCAGGTAAATTGCACCAAGGCCCAGGTAAAGAGAAAGTTTCTCCCATTCAGACATCAAACCATGCTTCAGTCCTTCATACAAACGGAGTTCTATAACTCCAGTTTGTGATGAGTTTCGTGAAGATTGGAGGCAGAATTGGGTTGTAATCACTTCACACGAGAGTTGTAACCTTTGTATTTTAGCTTTCCAACCAAATCAACTTTGTTCAAACAAAGTTCTATAACTCTAGTTCCAATAAAAAGTCTGGGCACATGTAGAAATCCGACCTTTGCTGGTAGATTTAAGAGGGGAAAAGAGAAAAGATTGCAAAGCCACCAATTTAGATGTGTGAAGTGAAAAGAAATAAGTTATATATGAAATGGGTGTTTAGAAGAATATTTTGACAAGATAAATGAAACAAATATTGTTATCAAATAAAAGGAAAAGAATAACGAATTGAAAAGTTATTGAATTGTTCTTGGTGTAGTTATTTGAATTGTATCTCTAAGATGAGAATAATTTGTGAGAATTTTCTATAATTATAGGAGGGATTGTGTGCTGTGAGAATTTTCTATAATTATTGTAAGACGGATTACAAGTGTAGTGCAACAATAAAAATATGGAATCACAAGCAGAGCATCCATGATAGATAGTTGATTTGTAGCCATGTCTTCTTATTTAATTTTTATAATGCATCCATGATAGATAGTTGATTTGTAGCCATGTCTTCTTATTTAATTTTTATAATGTTAATGCATGAATAAACATAATGTTTTAGTGAAAGTTTTAAAAGTTGTGATTTATCAGTAAAAATGCTTAAGGTGTGTGTGTCAGGAAAGTTAGATTGTCGTGTCAATTTACCAGGTTATGGCAGTATCACTAATGTAGATTGTATCAAATAAATGAAACATGATTATGACTCACATACATTTAGTGTATGTTAGGATTTAAAATAAAATAATTTTTATAAATATTTGTCATATATTCATTATATGTCATGATCACAGGGATAAGAATCATTATGTACAAACTAATATATATTTCATGTATGTTAGAATCTCGAAAATAAAAAAATTATAGTGTAATGTTTATTAAATATTTGTGTATGTTGGAATTCCAAAATAGAATTGATGCACATTCTCAAATAAAAATGATGAGGTATGTTAAGGACACAAGAAAGGGTATTCTCTAATGTCGTTGTTAGTAGGATGACGACGACATCAATAATACTTAGTATTGACAATACGTAAGTGGGGAAATTAATTTCTGTTTCAAATAGCTATGATGATTATTATAATTATGTATGATTATGTATAGTTGGTTTAATAACTTTAATACTATTTTTTCAATTTTTATATGGAATTATCTTGTTTTTTTTTTGCAGGACAATCATCTACATGTCAAGAGTAGAATGTGTTATTTCTTATCTTTTTGTATCAAGACCTAGATAGTCTATTTTAGTATTTTATGTCAATTAAATGTTGATAAACTAATATGTATGATCACCACTCTCTAGAAAAGACTAGAATGTAAGAAATGAACTTTGAATTTTGTCGTATCCTATTAAATATGATTGAATATATCTTGACTCAAGTTCTAATTGTGAATTATTGTTAAATGTATATTTTATTTAATATGGTTGTGATAAGGATGATGTTTGAGATTGTATAGACATGGAATGATTGAATCAAGATTGAATTAATAGTTATATTGTATGTCAATAACTTGGGATCTGCTAGTATATGGAAGATTATGTCGAAATTTCTATTGAATTTTTTGTGAAACCTTATAAAAAATTCATCTACTCTTTTCTTAGCAAATGTGTATTAATGTTTTCTCTTCTCCCGAAGAATGAGATGTTTCATATATATAAAGAAGATATTTGGTTTTAGATTGGAATAGTTTGTATGCATGTGACACATTGCATAAGGGACTAAAGGTTTTCTAAAATTGAAAGACATAAAAATCCTAGGTATCAAGAATATTAAAGAATAATATAAAACATATTACAGGGCCTCATCTAACAGCTTAAACTTTTAGATGAGATGATTCTTTAACATGATATCAGAATCTTATTGACCTAGTGATCACGAGTTTGAATCTCATCATCCTCATTTTATTTGATAAAAATCAAGCACAAGGTATTGTGGGTTTGTGTGCGAGTTTCAAGTACAAAGAACTTTCATTTAAGGGTGTGTATTAAACAATAATATAAAATATATTACGGAGTCTCACCTAACAGCTTAACCTTTTAGGTAAAATAGTTTCGTAACAAAGGAATTATTTGAAACTATTATTAAACCAAAACATACAATTATTTTGAGTTTTTTTCAATTAAGATAAATTTTATTATTAATTTTTTTTATCTTAACGGATAAAATCTTTAAATGAAATAATTGTTTATATATTATGATAAACAATTTTAAAAATATATAAAGATATTATGTCTATGTTTTATGTGTGGTTCAAAGTTAAAAACTTCATGAATATGATAAAAGGTATCTTAAAAATATATTTATATTTAAAAAAATGATAGAAAAATCTAACTCAGCACCTAATCCATTGCAGCATATCACGAGGACAAGCTCATCCCATTTAAAATATGTTATCGATTTGATTCAAACTCATGATCTTATGGCTCAAAATGTTGCTCACTAAGTTACTCCATGAAATTATTATAAAGCTAAGCTACCTTGTGAATAATAAAAAATCATAAAAAAACTTAATTCTCTTATAGTTTTTTTTTTTTTATCTAATATAGGTAAATCCTTTGTTTTGAGTTTAAATATTTGAAATTCTTTTACTTATGTTCACCCCAATAAGCACTACATTTGTTTTAATATTTTTTTTATTTATGTGATTTTCTTATAAAAGGTATTATTTTTATTAGAAACATAAACAAGAAATTAAAATAATTAAAATAAATATTTTTAATAAGTCTAATGATTTTAATTGAAACTCTTTTTTCTTATTTATATATATTGTTTTTTATTAGAAACATTATTTTTTTTTAAAAAAGAAAACATTATTATAATCTTAAAATCAATTTTCAACCATTTTTTTAAAATAAATCATATATTAACAATTTCTATGCACATGAAAACTATAAGAATATACATTTTAGAAAAAAATTTATAAAAAAAATACAGTAATATGTTTTATTCTCCTTGAATATTAATGAGCAAGTATTTTATTCTCATATTGCAAAACCTATCTTACATGCTAGCTTTATGATCGTCCATGATAAATTAGATATTCTTCATACTTAGTAGGGTTGTGATTTTAGAGCTTATAATATATAAATACATGTGATCCAAGGTATATAAATACTCAAGAATCACTAAATTTAGAATATAGTCACTAAATTTAGACCATTGCCTAGTCTAACTCCAATTTTTTCTCAAAGACCATCAAAAAGCTTTGGAAAAGGCCAGAATCTTTTGAAAGTTTATATCTCTTGCAATCATTGATTTTTCTTGGTAGGATTGTTAAAATTGTCACTTTTTAAGCTCCACCTCCACTTAGGGAATTTAATTTTTTTTATTTATATTTTTTTATATATTTTAAATTATTTTTATACATTAATATAAAAAAAATTAAAAAATATATTTTTAAAAACACCATTAATCATATTATTAAGTAGAGTATAACCATCTTCTATCTCGAGGAATTTCTGAAGTCATCTTCTAGGCCCATCAGATTCCATTGGATTTAGCATTAATTTATTTATAAGATATTTTTTTTTTTAAAAAAAAAAACAATCATTCAGCACATTTGGTGGGATACATAAATATCTTTTAACTAAAAAATCTTTGAAATTTGATTTTTTTAGTGTAATTAAAATTATTTTTAAAAGTACTTTTTTATTCAAAACTATATTAAATTAATATTTTTTTATTTTTTATATTAGCATATTAAAAAAATATGATTTAAAATAATAATAAAAAAATTTTCTTAAACAAAATTTAATCATTTGGTCATTCATAGATGGATGGATGACTTTCGTGTTTTCATATTATTATTGTTGTTTTCATATTAAACTTGTTTTTCAAGAGCAGGCGAGAAATAAAATAAAATTTTCAATTAATTAAATAAAAAATGATAATCAAGAATAAAAATTATCTGATTGTAATTTTTTAAGAAAAAAAATCATTGATAATAAATTACTCTACCATCATCATCATGCATCGCATCAATAAAAAGAAAACACTACAATACCTGTGATATGATGAAAAGACATTTTTACCTTCAAGAAACAATGACTGAAAAGACCAAATTGTCCGTCTCAAATTTTTTGTTTTGAAATTATTAATAACAAAAAAACATGATAAAAAGAACAAAAAAACCTTTGGATGCATTTTTATATCGAGGACAAAATTTTAATTTAAATATTTTTTTTAAAAAAAGTGAAAATACATAAATATTATTCTTTGTCGGTTTCAAAATTTTTGTCGTGAAAGGTAATTAAATCATTTTATCATGTTTAATTTTTTTATTTAAAAAACATATTTTAATAACTATTAAATCATGCAATAAGATTAAAATATCCGTAACACCAAAGTATTTGATATTAAAAAAAAGAAGAAAATGATAATTAAACTATCATTATTACCATCATGTGATTAACAATCTAAATCTAATTATGTACACAAAGATTTTCATTTTCCTTTTAGATTTTCTTATATAATAAAATAATAAACTAGAAAATTAATCTACAACCATCCATAAAATAGCTAGAAAAAAAACATAAAAACGATAGCTATCCAATCATGTACCTTCAGATTCACACTCCTCCTTTTATGATTTTGTGTTTCTCTTGACTTCTTCTTCTTTATTCCTTTATTCCCTTCCTATGGTTGTGCTTAGAGAGGCATTTACTCCGATCCATCACTCATTAATTCCATTTTTTTCCTCTTATTTTTAATGCTTTTTTATATATTTAAAAAATATTTTTATTTTTTTTAATTATTTTGGATTGTTTTCTATATGCTTATATGAAAATAAAATTTTAAAAATTAAATTATTTAAATAAAAAAAACTTTGATTAAATCAAGAATTGTTTGGATGCCACATTTTTTGGAATATTAATGGTGGAACCCTAGCTAGTTCATTTACATGATTTGATTGGATCATAAAGGAATGAAATAATTGATGATCTATTATTTTGCTCTCTCTCTCTTACCTTTTCTTCTGTCTCCACTATGATCAAATATTCTTCAATAAGTGAGGGAGATTGAACTTTCCCTAGCTAATTATATATTTCATGTACACTTACCACTTGAAATTCATTTCACACACATGTTTCTGTGTTTTGATAATTGTTTTTTTTAATTGAATTGATGTTCTTCAATTTTTGATGGATTTTAATCCCATCGATGCACAAATAAAACACCAAACTTAAGATAGTGGAGAATATTATTTCATATTTATGGCTTAAATTAAGCAAAAATAATCTTAGAGTTTTATGATTGATTTTGCAAATAAAACTCATAATAATATTTCAAATATTCTATTAAAAAAATCAAAGCTTTAATAATTGATATTGCTTTCATATAGTTGAAAAGAAATTATATATATAAAAATAAATAGTGATACACATGAAAAGCAAATCACTTTATGTCAAAGGAAGACATTCCCTTCTCTTTAGGAAACTACTAGTTAGGTGGCTTGCTTAAACGACAAGAGTTCTTTTCTTGCAAACATAAAATAAATAATTTTATTTATAAAATTTGTTTTTGAAATTGAATAAATAAATAAATTATAAATATGTTTTTATTCTCTAAAACAAACTTAATAATAATTTAACCTCTTAAAAAGATCATCATCTTATATATTTTTTAAATTAATATTTTATTATTCTCTTTAAATAAAAAAATCAAAACAAAACAAAATATTTTCATGCATTTTCTGTTTTGAAAAAAAATATAAATTAACTTTAAAATCATTCTATATATATATATATATATATATATATATTGTCTTTGTCTTAATTCTTATTTAAAAGTATTTATACATGGTTTTTTTTTATGTTATGATTAGAAACTTAATTTATTGTTTTTTTTTCTCTATTTATTTTCAAGTAAAAAAAAAAACACTACTACATTTTCAAACGCTTTCACCATTATTATTATTATAATTATTGTGATATAATACCTTAATTATTATGTTATATTAACAATAGAAAAATGTAGCATTTCGCACGTATGAGTACAAAATAATCAATGGACGAGATTAACTTTTTTGATAAATAACCATGAAAACCTTCAAACAACTATTAAAGAATTATGAATTTTGGTGCGCACTTAACCATTATACGAGATTATAGATTTATTGATTAGAATGAATATATTTTATTAAAATATTTTTTTATAATTATTTTTTATATTCACACATAAAAATATTATAAAAACATTAAAATATTTTAATTTAAAATAAAAATAAATATTTTTTTTAAAATATTTTTAAAATAAAATGATAAACACAACTAAGGGCATGCATTGTGCTACCACATGCACCTTTACTATTTAAAGAATGGTTCCGTGTACAATAACAAGAACACAGTTTTATTAACCAATAATCCAATTCAATCTTTGCATTTGTTCTTTCCACATTAGTGGCGTATAAAACAAAACCATTAGAATTTTATTATTAACCACAGCCATTGATATTTTGGGCTATAAAAATCACAACCACAAATTTCAACACACGAAATCTTAGGTTTAGCCAAGTTCCAACCTTTGCCTCTTCCTTGATCTCTCTCTCAAATAAATAAAATATATTTTACATTTTTTTTTTCACTGTGATAATGAAAAATCTGTTTTTTTTTTGCTAGCTCAAGAACAGCTAAATAAAAAGAAAGCCTTTTTCTCTCTTACAAAGGTCATTGTCTTATCAAAACCTGGCTAAAGAAAGGTAATATCTTTCTCCTTCTCCCTTGGTTTTTTGGGTGTTAATTGCCTTTATTTTTGTTTTCTCAAAATGGGTTCCTTTTGTTTATGTGTATTTCTTGGTTGTAGCTCATGTAATTTACTAGTTTGTGGAGATGAGTTTTTTTTTGTTTTTGGTTTGAGAGAATGAATTCTCTTTGCTTGTTTTTGAGCTAAAGTTCATCGTGCTTGATATCTTTTTTTTCTATTTTTCTTTGTTTATTGCATAGATTGGTCTCTTTTGTCTTAACAGCAGCATTGTGCCTCTCCTTCATAAAGTTTTCCTTTTTGATCTTGGGTTAACATTGGAATTTGCTATGGTTGGTTCTAGTTCATTTGCTGCTGCATTGTTTATATCTGGTTGCTATTTTCTTATTAATTTCTGAGGAATGATGGCTGTACAGTTTACATGAATGATGGGTTATTGCTTTTGGTTCTTGTTTAGGATCCACGCACAATAAATAAAGGTTCTTCAGATGCAATTTTTCGTTTTCTAGTTGCATCAAGTAGTTCTTTTCTTCTTCTTCTTCTTCTCATGTTTGCTTCTCCTTATTGAACCATTCCAATGATGATCTGTGTGTGGCACTGATACCATGGTTATCAGTTGTATTGCCCCTCCATGTTGTGTAATGTTTCCTTTTCTTTCGTTTTTTTTGTTCTATGTTTCTTGGGTGAAATTGCAAGAAATTTATCTGAACTTTTTTTTTTGCTTATTTTCAGGCCAGCATCTCTTATGCAGGTAAGGAATTGGGTTTTCCTAGTCGGCAAAGATTTCTGTTCACTCTGGCCGCTGCAACAAATTTAAAGCATTCTCACGCCTCTAGGAGGGTGTGGGGTGATAATGAGGGTGTGATATTTCTTTGTGCTTTAAGGCGATCAAGATCATCTCATGTTTGGAGGCTGTGTCGTGTTTCAGAGGGCTTGTCACTTGATTATGGCTAAGGTTTTGTAGGTTGCTGTAAGCTTGATGATAGTTGAAGATAATAAGTTAGCAAAGTCAGGTCTGGTCTTTGTTCTGGGCTCCTGGAGTCTGGATTTTAGGAAGAAGAAATAGCGTAGTTGCATACTGATAGAATTCTTTATGTAATTCAAGTCAGGTCAATTGTGGATGTGTAGCTTGTGTTAATATTGTTACAATGGTCAGGTTCTCATGCTTCAGTGCTCGCATCCATTCTCACAAATCAAAGGTATGTGGAGGAATCACTGACTTGGAGTTAGCGTCTTTGATCCTATTGCACCATGGCATTTTCTGATCAGAGTTGTTGTTTCTCCTTCAGAAAACAGCCCAACCTTCTGCTGAAGCAAGGAATAAGAGTTTAGAAGATCTATCTCAAATTCAAGCTCCGGCATTGACTAAATCTTCAAGCTTAATACTTCCAAAGGCACAAGCAGGTAATCAAATTAGTAGTGGTGTCAGGGATGCTACAAGCTCTGATGTATCTGTTGAACAAAGCTGGAAATCAGACAGGATTGAGAACAAAATCGATGACAAGAATGACATGGGAGCCAATCAGACAAGACTTATTAGGAAAAGTCAGTCTCTGGGTAGTGGATTATGCCATGAAGGAAGGGTTCTATGTGACAATGATACCGAGGAGATAGATCAAGGAGTCTATAGTGATTCCCTTGATCAAAATGGGTTACTTGGACCAGATGGAAGCAATGATTCAGGAATAAGCACAACTAGTGAGCATGAGAAAGCCTTGCAACCAGGATCTTTTCTAGGGAGCTGTGATTTTGTTAAGAAGGAATGCATATTCTCAATTGACATCCCTCAGTATTCTGAAAAGGAAGGCCCTGAAAATTCTGATACTCCATTTTCTGGTGAAGGTGGCAATGTATCTGGTAATCAGTCACCTCACAGCCCTCCTATGATCGAAAAGTCATGCTCTTTTTCAGACATGGGCCCTTATCCACTGACTTCCCATAGACATTCTTATGAATATTTAGCTCCACAATCAAGATCTTCCGAGGACCTACAGGCTCTGGGCATGAGGTTGACAACGGTTTCAACTCAGGGGGATGAAACTCAGAAAATGAAAGAACAAGGAAGGGATGATAACATGCCTGATACCGAGGAAAACAATATTGGAAGTTGTATCGATGAAGGTTCTGAGTTTTATAATTACTCAGCTTTGGGACAGAACTGGATAATGCCTGTTATGGATGAGGTGAACTTGGCACAAGATCTTCAAGGGGAATCCTCCACTCAGCAGTGGGAAGAATTGCCAAGCAAGGATTTTAAAATGAAGCGAATCAAGGATTGGGTAAACAATCTTCAACACTGTGGCTCTTTGGAAGAAACAAATGGAATGCTTGGTAATGATGACCAAGTAAAAGGAGATTCCAATGATTTGACTTCTGCAAAGGTTGGTAATAAGGACACCCCTGGCATAGAAGCTGCTAAAAGATACATCACTTCTTTGAGTGTGTCTGCTACCACGGTTCATCTGTCAAACCATGAGCTGTCAGCGATCCCATTTCTTAGTGTATTTGGTAGCCTAAGGGTGCTTAATCTATCCGGGAACTCAATAGGTTTGCCTTTTCAAATTCATCCCATTTTATTCCTTCCATGCTTTTTTATGCGCTTTGGTGGAATAGTCTTGACCTAAATTCGTGTTTGATATTTATTTGTTTGTTACCCTTTGCAGTGAGAATAACAGTTGGTGCCCTTCCTCGAGGGCTTCATCTGTTGAATTTGTCAGGAAACAATATTTCCACTATTGAGGGTTTACGTGAGCTTACCCGCCTTCGTGTACTGGATTTGAGCAACAATCGTATATTCAGGATTGGACACGGTATGTCACGAGCTGATTTTCATTTGATGGTTGTAGCTTTCCTATTTGTTATCTGTTTTCTTTGTTAGTTTGAAATCTTCTATCATTATGTGTTGATTCTTATACGACGACTTTCTTTTGTTAAAGGCCTGGCATCGTGTTCCTCTTTGAAAGAGTTATACTTGGCAGCAAATAAAATAAGTGAGGTGGAGGGTCTCCACCGTTTGTTGAAATTAACTGTGCTGGATCTGCGTTTCAACAAAATCGCTACAGCCAAATGTCTAGGCCAACTTGCAGCTAACTACAGTTCCTTGCAAGCCATCAGCTTGGAAGGAAATCCAGCTCAGAAAAATGTTGGAGATGAACAACTCAAGAAATATCTGCAAGGCCTACTTCCCCATCTGATTTACTTCAACCGGCAGTCAATCAAAGCCAGCTCTTTAAAAGACGCAGCTGATCGATCAGTTAGGCTAGGCATCAGCAGCCATCAATTTGATCGTGGCCTCAGGTCAGAGAACAAAGCTGTGAGAAAGGCTGGCCATGGTCTTAGTGGTGCAAGGCCATTACCTTCATCAACTCATGCTCGTAAAAGTCAACCTGTGACCTCAGCTAAACGGTCAGGTAGAAGGCATCTTCCTTCACAATCAATTGGAAAACAAGCAACAACCAGTCTTCATCATCATGATCTTGGTAGCAAACTCCTGAACTTAAGATCTGAGTTGTCCTCAGTTCACAGAAGTCGAAGTGAGGGGACACTGGGAGCTTTCTAGGAGTTCATGCTTTCAAAAGTCTTGCTGGTTCATTACTTCGGTAATGTGATTTTTAATCTCAGATTTTTTGTTATCCGAGGCAGTTTCTTGTTATGCACTAGAATTATCAAATGCTCTTTAAAGCTGATATCACAAATGATCTCATAACATTGTGCTCATCCTTTTTTCTTAGAACTTGTGTTTACCCTCCTAAATAAATGTTCGTTTTTCGCTGATAGTGAGCTGTGTTGTTTTCTTTCTTGCACTGTTGGCATTTTGAGGTGTTATTTAATGAATTTGTTACCATAAAGTTACACGAACTCGAGAGGATTAAGAACATTGGCTGTGTGGTCCAGTGTTTGGAAGACGCTGTTTCTATTCACAGGTCCTCGAAGGTACTCTCGATATGCAGTGATCTTGTGTATATTGGATAAACTGTCAAGCCTTTCTGCAAGTTCGTAGCCATGCTAATCTTCAATCTACCTAATTTTTCTGAGCAATGGGGGATGAGGCTCAAGCAATACTTTCTCCTCTGAGTGGACATATTGACAAATAGCCCAAGTAGCCAGTAGCATAATGTAGAAATATATGTTGGCAAGAAAAGGGAGTATAATTACATCATCGAGCAAGCTGCAATTTTTTTCCAAATCCAAGAGAAAAGGGGAGGCAAAAGATGTCCAGAAACAATATTAAAAGCCACGGAACTTTTTAAAATTTGTACATCAAAAGCCAGTTGCGATAAGACACTGAAATGCTAAAATAATAATAATAATAATCTCAGATAATGGGTAAACATATACATATGTAACTAGCAAATCATCACTCTTGATTAAAGAAGAAGAAAATAGTTGAATCTCTAAAGAACACAATACGCCAGAAAGGAGGCAATTATTCTGTCAGACATCGTGATCTATGCACAAGAATCAGCCTGGTTTATCGTCCACCAACGAAAACTGTCTAAATTCTAACCGTACAACTTCATGACAATCCACAGCCTTCACATATTTTTGGGCCTTGAAATTGATAGCTGCAAGAACACGTGTGTGTATATATATATATATATAAGATTTGGCCAACAGATTACAATAAACTTGGCATCTTAGTGAGGGCAAAATAACAAATGAGTTGATCAGATAAAAAGTATGATTAGAGAATCTGAACATTGCACATATTATATTCAAATAAATAAATCAGTTACTGTCAATAATTTTGAGCCCCATGCAGTAAATAAAATCCACAAATCATACTTCTCATCTTATACCTTTTCTCCTTCTGTACAAAAATGTGTGTGTGTGTGGTGGTGGTGGTGGGGGGCTCGAAAAGGAAAAAGAAGCATCACCTGAATTCAGAGGGAGCTTCCATTGCACCAAGCACATTTTAAGCATCTGTTATGAGAGAGGTTAAGAGTTATACATTCATGACCATCCATAAACATGGTAGGAAGTCAGGGCACTAGGAAACATAGGCGCTACCAAGCGAAGAAAACACATAGTTAAGAGCAAATAAATCCATCGATGTAATTAAAAAGCATGAGAGAGTCAAAAGGTCCAATGAAGTTCCAAAAAGACAGGAAACCTAGTACTGATTACTAAAGCAACAATGCAATTCCCACGTGTTTTAAACTATCACGCTCGCAATGCTGAATTTCAAAAGCAGCACCAGGAAGAGAACGAACAAGTACAGTTAGGTTATCACTCTCCCTTTCCTATATTAGCCTACCATAAAAGGCCCCAAAGTTTTATAGCTACTCAGCTCATTCCTCATAGTAGATATGCTAGGCATGGGTGCCACCAATTTGCGAACACAACAATTAAGTTTGGTAGCTAATTCCCCCAAAACAAACTAGAACAGCATCAATGAGTTTAGTCTCGGAATATTCAATTCAACAGATCTATACTAAGATAACTTTTTTAAAAAAAACAAGAATAATAAACTCAATCCCCTATAGAATCTTCTTTGACAACAGATTTTCCAATCAATCACCCAGCCAAACTAAAATTTACAAGCAACATTATATAAGAAATTCTCTACAGAGCATCATGAACATCGACAGAAATACCCTAGAAGTTCCAAACCACAGCAAGCAAGCAAACCAAAGCATAACAAGAAAAGCAAACAGCACTATTAACTAAACCAATCACCTAACCAAAATTTCCCCACACAAACACAAAAACCACATCCCAAAATAAAAAAGAAACACTTCATTCCATATCTATAAATGATGCAAAAAGTTCAAAAATTGAAACCTTTCAGCTCATCGTCAACACACTCCTCTTGGTCCTCCTCAGGCACAGGATGAAGACCCTCCTCAACCTCCTCACCAATACCTCCCATTTTCACACTCTCTTCCTCTTTACCATCATCACTACATCTCACAACAATAACAGGACAAACACAATGATGCACACAATAATCACTAACACTCCCTAATCTCCCACGACCAACAATTCCTCCTTTACCACCCCCCATCTTTCTTGCAGCACCAAAACCTCTGCTTCCCATTATCACAGCACTTAACCCCAACCTCTCAACTTCCAAACAAAGCCTCTCCTTCATGTCATGATCCTTCACTATATGAATCTTGAAAGGAATCTCAGCCTCCAACAATGGTTTAGCCAGCAAATTGGCTTTGTTATTTGTAAAACTATCAAAATCATCCTCAAGTTTCTGCCTTTCTTGATTGCCAGGACTGGTTGGGTCATCTTGATCAAAAGGGGTGTTGTTATTTATTTGGTGTTGAATGGACCCCCAATCAGCGCCGTAGAGGACGGAGGTAGGCCGGACGTGGAGGAGGATCACTGCATCACCTGGACGGAGGTAGTTCTGGACCGCCCATTTGACTGCATATGCACTCTCGTCAGAAAGGTCCACGGCTATGGCAACACGGCGGTTGGATGTGGGGGCAGTGGAGAGAGAAGGGGAGTGGACGCGGAGGGCGGGGAGCGGTGGAACTGGGAGGTCCGGTTCAGACTGGCACGGTTGTTTGGAGTTCATTCTGATCAAAGAAATGGAGAAAGTTTTCTCTCTCTTGTTTTTTTTGGGTTTTGGTTGACCTTTGAGGGACGGATAAAGTTAAGGTCATCATTTTTGTGGTATTTATAGAAGAAATTCTTGAGCTGTTAGCATTGCAAAGGCCCTGTCTTGTTCATGCATTAAATAAATGATTTTAAAATGTTAAATGTGGGTCTCATATAAGATTATTTAGATTGTCAGTGTTTAAGGTCAAATCCTTAATCTCCATTACATTACATTATCTTTTAAAAGTATTTTTAAAAAAATATTTTTATTTTATTTTTAGATTTTTTTATCTATTGATATTAAAAATAATTTTTTAAAATAAAAAAAAAACATTTTAATACATTTTTGAATAAAAAACATTTAAAAAACAACATTAAACAGATTTATATACAAATAATGTGTAAAATAATATCCTTACATCACTGTGAAAGGTAGATCAAAAGCTATAAGCCAACAAAGATAATCTATTTTCTTAACACCAAGTTTCCCATTGTTTCTTGTTTTTTTTATTAATTGACAGTTGTTCAAATGATTATAGTAATAATATCTTTAGATCAGAAGGAGTCCAGCATTGCCCCAATTTTTATTTATATCTAATTGATTGGGGTTAACAAGTTGCTTAGAATCTAGCATAGTTTTTAAATTGAAACACTTGAGAATTGTAAATTCATTTGATCCAATGGTCAACTCATGACACTATTAAATCTGGTTTATGTTTATAAAAAAATCAAAATAAAATTGCTTTATATTTTTTAAAAATAATGGAACAATACTATTTTAAATAATATAAATTAACTTTACTACGTCCCACGAATATCTAGACATGAGCTATCAAAAAGTAATGAATCATTAGCTGTAAATTGTCCACATTTTGATGGCACTTTCCCAAGCTTTCTCTTTTCAAGTGATCACAGACAGTGCCTGACACACAAGAGCCAGTTATACTTTTGTTCCAACAGGGCTCAAACTAAGAAAAATTATTTAATTAGTAAAATGGATTTTGATTTTTCAATGGACATCATCTAATTTTATAAAAATAAACTTATAACGATTTTAATCATATATATATATATATATATATATATATATATATATTGAAATAGTGACTAAACCTATTTAAAACCAACTAATTGGTAAAGATGGTTCACGTTTTTTATTGATAAAACATGCCTCTCCATTTACAGGCATCATGTTTTTCTTCATAGCTAGATGGTATTTTCGAATAATTTTTCTTTTATTGTCTTCGTAGGATGTTTATTTCAACAACATAGGATCTTGCCGAACATTTAAGCTTCTGCAAGGCATGCAAGCCCAGCTGCTTCATCTGAGACAGAGAGACGACACTTCAGACCAGAGCAGTACCCCATCTGTACACTGCTAAGCACTGTATAATGCCTATGGACCCTAAAGTAATAGAAGATGACCCCTTGGATTTGACTACACAGGGTACAGGCCAATTCATCGTAATATCCCAAGGGCAGCATTGAGAAAAATGAAAATTCATTTGAAAGGGAAAACCACAAAATATTGTTTTAACAGATAATTTGCAATATCAAACTTAAAACAAGATGGGATGGTTCTAGTGGACAAACATGGAAACAGCTTATTTTGAGAATAGTACCACAACAGAAAACCACACAACCAAACTTCGTAATGTACCAACAATGTTGTTGAAAGCATAGTAGAAAACCTCAGCAAGCTCCCAGAGTTCCCTCACTTCGACTCCTGTGAAATGAGAACTCCAATCCGAAATTGAATTTGGCAAGATCAGGATGATGATGGCGATGACTCAATGTTGTTTTGGCTCCATTCGGTGGCAAACGGAGATGCCTGCCCCTGGACCGTTTGGGTGAGGTTACAGCATGACTTTTACGGGCATGATTTGATAAGGATGATGACCTAGCACCAGCTAGGCTATGGCTAGCCTTTCTTGCAGCTTTGTTCTCTGACCTGAGGCCGCGATCAAATTGATGGGAGCTGATGCCTAGCCTAACTGATCGGTCCGCTGCATCCTTCAATGTGCTGGCTTTGGTTGGCTGCCGGTTGAAGTAAACCAGATGAGGGAGAAGACCTTGCAGATATTTCTTGAGTTGTTCATCTCCAACATTTTTCTGAGCTGGATTTCCTTCCAAGCTGATGGCTTGCAACGAATTGTAGTTAGCTGCAAGTTGTCCAAGACATTTGGTGGTGGAGATTTTGTTGAAGCGCAGATCCAGTACAGTTAGTTTCAGTAAACGGTGGAGACCCTCTACCTCACTTATTTTATTACCCGCCAAGTATAACTCTTTCAAGGAGGAACAGGATGCCAAACCTTTAGCAGCAGAAAGTGAATAGTTAAAAATATTCAAAGTAATCAGATATCTATGAATTTGGACAACTGAAAGTGAAAACAAGAGAAAATGGGAAAGCTACAACCATCAAACACAATGCATACGACATACCATGTCCAATTCTGAATATTCTATTGTATCTCAAGTCCAATACACGAAGCCGAGTTAGCTCGCGTAAACCCTCAATAGAGGAAATGCTGTTCTTTGACAAATTCAGCACATGAAGACCTCTAGGGAGGGCACCAGCAGTTATTCTCACTGAAAAGCATGCAAGATGAATAAGCAATCTCTCTTGAGTTCATGACTCTTTTTCACTGAGGCAGATAAAAAAAAAGCAAGATTAAAAACAGGAAAAAGTTCGGAATGTGAACCTATAGAGTTCCCTGATAGATTAAGCATCCTCATGCTGCCAAAAACACTAAGAAAAGGGATCTCTGCCAGCCCAAGGTTTGACAGATGAGCTGTGGTAGCAGAGACAGTCAGAGAAGAGATGTATCTTTTAGCAGCTTCCATGTCAGGAGTGACCTTACTATCAACCTTTGCATTGGTAAAATCATCGGAATCTCCATGGACTGGGTCTTCGGTATCAGACAATTCATTTGGTTCTTCGAATGAACTACAGTGTTGAAGATTGTTTACCCAGTCCACAATTCGCTTCATTTTAAAATCCTTACTTGGTAAATCTTCCCACTGCTGAGTGGAGGATTCTCCTTGGAATTTATTTAGAAGGCTTGCTTCATCCACAACTGGCATTATCCAATCCTTTGCCATAGATGAGTAATTATAGGAATCAAAAACTTCATCAAGACAACTTTCAATATTGTTTTCGTTAGTATCAGGAACACAATCATCCCTTTCTAATTTTCTTATTTCATGAGTTTCATCCCCATTAACTGGAATTGTTTTCCACCTCATATTTAGAGCATGTAGGTCCTCAAAAGATCTTGAGTGAGACGCTAATGGTCCATGGGATGTGGGTGCAAAAGTGCCCATGTCTGGAAATGAGCATGGTTTTGCAATTATGGGAGGGCTACCGGGCAACTGGTTACCTGATGCATCACGACCTTCACCTGATAATAAATAATCAGAAACCTCCAGCTCTTCCTTTCCGGAATGCTGAGGATTGCCAATTGAGAACATGCATTCCTTGTCAAAATCAGAACTCATCTGCTCAGACTCTAGTTGCAAATCTTTCTCATGCACACTAGTTGGGCTCCTTCCTGTATCCTTGCTGCCATCTGATCTGGGTAACCCATTTTGATCTGGGGAATCACCAGGGAATCCTTGATCTATCTCCTCTTCAGTATCACTGTCACAATGAACAATTCCCTCATGGCATAATCCACTTCCTAGAGACTGACTTTTCTTAATAAGCCTTGTCCGATGAACTCCAATGTCACTCTTGAAATCCATTTTGTCCTCAATTTTGTCCACTTTCCAGCTTTGTTCATCAGATACAGAGCTTGTAACATCCCTGACACTATCAAAAGTTACAGTATCTGTTTGTGAGTTCAGAAGTATCAAGCTTGTAGCTTTGGTCAATGTCTTAGGAGCTTGAGTTTGAGAAAAATCTTCTAAACTCTTATGCATTGCTTTAACAGAAAGTTCGGCAGTTTTCTGAAGGAAAAAAGAAAACTCTAATCAGACAAGCCATGGAAGGTAAGAACAAAGATACTATGTCCAAATCAGTGATTGCTCAGCTTACCTTTGGTTTGTGAGAAGGGATGTGAGCATTGAAACATGAAAACCTAACCATTGTAGCCACAAATAACCTTATTATTGAATTACATAAAGAGGGTAAACAACTATACTGTGCTGCTTTTAACTTCCACGCTTTGGAACCTAAAACAATGACCCGACTCTACTTACTTAAACTCTCCAACTACCATCAAGCTTCCAGAAACCTAGCAAACCTTAGCCATAATCAAGAGACAAGCCCTCCAAAACACGGCACAGTCTCCAAACATGAGATGATCTTGATCGCCTTAAAACACAGAGCAGTATCACACCCTCGCTATCACCCCACACCCTTCTAGAGGTGCGAGAACACTTCAAATTTGTTGAAGCGGCCAGAGTGAACCAAAATCTTTGCCAACTAGGAGAACCCAATTCCTAATATACATAAGAGATGCTGACCTGAAAACAAGGGGGAAAACTTAAAATAAATGGCTTTCATGATTAAACAAGACAGCAAAAAGGAGAAACACTCAGTTCAGAACGGTGATACAATCAATATCCATGATAATCGATAACATCTCAAGTTCCACAATGGATTGTAACAATCAAGACAAGCAAACATAGGGGAAAAAAACAAGTAACACTTGGTGCAATAAGAAAACGGAAGAAATTTCTTCATCAAGATACAAATTATATAAAATCAACGCAGCAGCCAATTAACTTGAGCCCATATAAAAAGATTTGTTCTACCTCAATGAGATTTCAGTCCAACTATCATTTTCTTTTTCTTTTTCCCCTCAGCACAAACCATAATTATATATATATATATATATATATATATATATATAAAAAAAAGCAGGAACACATAAATGATATTCAAAGAAACGATAAATCAATGTATGCATAAATATAAAATATAAAGAAAAATGAAATCTTTTCTATCACATATAACAACACAGAAACATTAATCCATAATAACATACCAGTTCAACCTATAAAGGAAAATTAACAACTCTAAGCTCAGAAACAAGCAAACAGAATTCATTCTGTCAAATAAAAAAACAATCCCATCTCCACAAACCTGCAAACTTCATGAATCAAAACCAATTAACACACGAATAAAAAAGGAACCCATTTTGAGAAAATAAAAATCAAAGGCAATTGGGCACAAGAAAAATAAAAAAGGAGAATGATCTTACCTTTCTCTATGCAGATTGTGGTATCGACACTGTTGTATTGGGAAGAAACAGAAGGCTTTATTTTTTTGGTAAATAAAAAATGTAAGAAGTATTTATTTTGCTTTCTATTATAGAGAGAGCGAGAAATTTGTTCTTGAGCAGCGGCTGAGGTTACAACTTTTTGAGGCTAACCCTAAAGTTGTCTTGTTTTACATTTTCTAAAATTTATTATTTTATTAATAGTATTATTGAATCAATTGAAGTAATTTAATAAAAAATTCATGATACTGGTTTTAAAATCTTTATTCAATTTTTTTGAAAAATACAATCTTTTTCATAATCACAGAACCCACTTCTTAGATTTTTTTAACAATTTATTTAAAGTCATTGAGAGATTATTATATGATTAAACTTGTTGTGCTATGTTCTTGAATCAACCCAATGATTGATTTTATTTGGTTTTACGGGGGTTTTATTATATGATTGGATTGTAATATTGGAGCAATTATGGCATTCATAAACTAAATTTATCTAATGTTACTTGTAAAACATAAAATACATTTTTTAAATCATTTTTACCCTATTAAATAAATATTTAAAATAAATTGTAAGGGAACCATAAATTGATTACCATAATTTTTTATTTTGGCCATTTGAAGTCATAAATAAATAGAAACAAGAAATAAAAAAAGGGGGTTTATTCTGCATCCACAGATTTGGTCAAAAAATCAGGCTGCGAGGAGAAGCTGGATCGTGTCGTTTGAGAGCCACAAGGGATGCCTCCCCACTAGCTGCTTGAATGACTTTTCTTTGATTATTTTTATAAAAATCTAACATTATATTTAAATAATATATTTACTAAAACATTTAATAAATACAAAGCTATTAATCGTTTCAGAAATATATTTACTTTTTTTTGTTCATTTTTCTCTTCAAAGAAACATATTAACACACTAATTAACCAAATATAAACTAAGTGTATAATATCCTATTTTAGACTCTCTTAACGTTGGGAATTGCCAGATTTTTTTTATAGGATTTTTATGGGGCATCTCTTTCCCATATTTCTTGGTTGTAATTCTTCGTTTCTTGAGCCTTTGTGGCTGTAATTAATCCAAGTTATTAGCATGATATGGTGATCATGTGGATCACAATTTTTATGGTATTCTTTCCTCACAACCAAGGGACAGCTACTTGTATGTCAGCATCAAATATTTAAAACTTTGATTTGTCATTTGTCTTTCACTTTTGCACCTCTCAAAGAGTAAAGAGTATATGATGGTATTTGACATCGTGTTTTAAATTATTATTTTTTAATAATATTTTTATATTTTATTTAAAATTAATTTTTTAATGCTTTTAGATATTTTAATATTATGATATAAAAAATAAATTTTGTACAAGGGTGAAGTATCCTTTTTGATTTAATCATCTTATAAACTTCGATCACCAAGTACCACTCATTTCTTTCTTTTCTTTTAAGACTAAGTATATCTTGAAAAATGTTGCAAATAATGTGTAATTTTATTGTTTATTGAAACATTTTCTTGGAGTTTTGGAAAATGTTGACAAAGCGAGAGCGACTAATAATATACGGCTATCTTTGGTAAGCTGAGCTGGGGTTTGTTTCATGAAGCTAGAAAACTTCAACGATGGAGATATCTTTAATCATGTCTTTCGACGTGATGCCTCGCATGCATGGAGGGCTATGCTAGGTAAGCTGAGTTGGGGTTTTGCTTCAAGAACAAGATTCATGATCATAGAAGATCGCGTTCTCTCGTCTGTTAAAGCCCATCTCTGCTCCTACCATTCACTTTATTTGGTGGCACCCTCCCAAATATGGTTGTCGGAAGGTTAATGTGGATGGTGGCTCATCAGGGAACACAGGAAAGGCTGGTTGTGGACGTTGTGGTGATATTTTTCTAGATTTTCCTGATAACTGGCAGCATGGTTTCTCTTCTTTTATATGCTTTGCCACTAGACGCCAACTCTGGATTCCACCAAATTCCTATATATGCACCCGGAGAACGATGAAAAAACCTCTTTTGTCAGTGAAGAAGGGAAGAGATTTTAAGTTATCGCGCCTTGCTTTTTAGTCTAAAAAATACAGAAGCCATGTACCAACTGATGGTTAACAAAGTCTTCAAGCACCGGTCTGCAAAGAATATAGAAGCTTATATAGATGACATGTTGATAAAAAAGAATGATTTTTGAACAAGATTTAAGAATTCTAAAATAAGTTCTTTTCATATTGCGTGATGGATCAAACATAGTCCTAATATATCAAAGATTGCGACAAATACTCCAGAAAGCAGATATGTTTGGTGGCTAGTAAGATGGATAATCGGATTAGAAGAGTATGAGCTTCTCTATTAGCCTAGACCTGCCATCGAAGGACAAGCCCTGATAGACTTTATAGTCGAACACTTTTTTTCAAAGCAAAGACTCAAACCATCATACACCAGAGGTTGAACGAGTGATCCTTCCAAAGTCCATCAGCGCCCTTCAAGGGATTGTATCGATGACTTGTTAGAAAATTGATTTATTTATCGCATACACGCCCAAATATGGTATACGTTGTGAGATTAGTAAGTCAATTCATGCATAATCCTATGTTAGAAAATTGATTTATTTGCTTTGTCACTAGATTATCATTATCACATAATCACGTGGCATCCATGAGTACATAGATGCTGACTAGGCTGAAAGCACAATTGACAAAAAAATCTGCACTTGGATGTTTCACTTTTGTGGGAGACAATCTAGTTATTTGGAAAAGTAAGACATAAAAAGTGGTAGCACTATCTAATGTAGAAGCTTAGGCATCAATGAAGGACCATGTGAGCTTTTTTGGCTAGAACAAATTGGTAATTCATCCAATTCTGAATAACTGGCCATTCATCCAATTCTGAAATGAGTGTGTTTTTGTGACAATAAAGTTGCAAAGTCAGAGAACAACTAGCTGATGTTCTCAAGCAAAGTGTTTTATAGCTCACTAAACAAGATGGGAATTGGAGATATCCAGGGGAGTGTTGGTGTGAGTTATCGCAGAAGATTTGTAGGAGCAATTATAGGGATTTTCCATCTTCGATTACCACTAGTTAAGCAATCCCAGCTGTATTCATGTATTAAAATAATTACCTCCAATAAACAAGTTGGGAATCGGAGATATCCATGCACTGAGCAGAGTGCTGGTGTGAGTTATCGCAGAAAATTTGGAGGAATTGTAGGGGAGAACTTACAGGAATTTTCCATTTTCTTTGATTACCACTAATCAAGCATTTCTAGCTGTATAAATGTATGAAAAAAATTACTTACCTAGATTAAGAGGACTTCTTGTATATTCTATATAATTGTACACTCGTTTTCAGATTTGGAATAAAAGATAAATTAATATTTTTTATACCTTTTATTATCTTCTAGGATTTCATGACACTTTCACAACTATCACTTCTCTGACGAGAATCTGAGCGGTTTCTTGTTGCAGTTTCAGCATTGAAACTTCAGAGGAATCAAACACAATGCGGCCAGCAATAGGAACCGTGCCATCTGGTCTTCCACGAGTGCTGTAACCTGTTAAAGGAGATGACAATTTTTTGCTTCTCTCTTAACTTCTCGTTCAAGAGAAGGACAGCCGTATTACAAGCTGGATGGGAATTCAGGATACGTGGAAAGGTTTCAGAAGTATATATTTCCAGTTTCATACTCTGATCACTCATGCTTTCCAGTGATGCAATAGTTTATTGAGCTTGTCCAGCCTACTAACATGAAAGGTACCTTGTCTTCCTCATCTTGTTATGCTGATCCTACTTAATTTGGTAGCCTTTGTGGAGTAAACCACCATCAAAAAGGTTACTCCACAATCGTGAGAAGAAAGAGGGAGGCAAAAAGACTTGTTCATGAATCTTATTTTGCAAGTGTTACTCCTGCTGAGGCAGCAAGGAAATAAAGAAGTTCATGTAGGCAGAATTGAGTGAGTTGAGGAGTTAAATTAAAGCTTCTGATTTGTATTTTATTACTGATTTTTTTAAAAATATAATAAGCCTCTTTAGAATGTGTACAACTTCTCGAATAAACCAATAACCTGCCTTTACAAGAAAAAAATAATCAGAATCCTAAATTAAAGAGAGAGAAAAACCCTAATTGAATTGGAAACTTAGAAAATAATAAAATTGATTCAAAGGGCATTTTCTTGAGTCTAATTTGAAGACTTTTCTAAATTTAACTTGCTAAGAACCATCGTAGCTTCAGACCTATCTACAGTAGTTTTACCGTGCGGTAGTTAATGGAATTGACAATCACAATCTAGTTTTACAGGCAGCAAATACCACAGTACATGGTTTCATTGCAGTTCTTGTGTCAATTTCTTCCTAAATATCTCAATGGGAAATTCGGTGGGATGCATTGATCCATATCCTTCATGAATTTTTTCTACCTGTTACAGATATTTAAACCTTCTCAATTAACACCATCTCAGTTAACATCATCTTTAAGTCACCGACCGAGCTTTACAAGTTATTCGCCACATCTCACTCTGCTTGCCAAACTTTACAGTACAAGCTGAAGAATGAGTATTTCTAGTGTCATACATTTAAAATGAGAAAAGAGTTGAGCAACCATCCAATCTTCTGGACATGAAAGTACGAAATGAATTCATCGAAATGAGTTTTTCCCTATAAATGGGTGAATTTTCTCGGTCTAGCTACTTGGATAGAAAAAGCTGGCAACTGATGTCCTGGGTCCAATTACTCGTCCCACGAGCAGTACTCTATGCTCCACACTTTTGAACCTGTCAAAATGGAGAAGGCAGCTGTTAGGTCGTGATCATGCCAGAAAATGATCGAGTCAGCCGTCTGTGACTAGAAGGGATGATCGGGAGTATATTTACGGTTGTTTTTTAAAATATTATTATTTAAAAATATATTAAAATAATATTTTTTTTATATTTTTAAATTTTTTTTAATATCAAAATATCAAAATAATCTAAAAATATTAAAAATTTTTATTTAAAATATTAAAAAAATTCAAAATTTAATCCAACAGAGTAATAGCTCCCTGCGGAAGGAACACGTCAATCCATTGATTTTGTATCAAGGTCATCTCTCCCGGATCTGTTTGTCAAATTGCACAGCAATCTAGGCAACCGAGTTCTTGAATAAAAAAGGTATCTTCACTAAACGCTTCGCTGATTATTTAAGCATAATCTATATGCAGCCCAACTAATTCATGATTTTAATTCTTATTGTTTTTAAATTGTTTTTTTAATTCTTATTACTTTAAAATATTTTTTAACATGATTTTATACATTTATGATTTTTTTTAGTTTTCAATTATACATAAAATATGGACATATTAAATTAATATGTTTCGTTAATTTACTTTAACAATAATGAAATAATATTTTAAAATAGAATTGATAATTTCAACTAAAACCATTGTGTTCATTAAGATAAATAAGAGGTGTTTTAATAGAAAATTTTATTTTGATGAGAAGAAAAATATAACGACTGTATTTATAATTTTTATAACAATATTAAATAATTTCTTGAGATTTAATATTTTTTTTTAGGTGTAGGAAAATAAAGAATAATATTCAAATAATTTAAGGAAAGTGAAAAAAATATTTTCTTCTTATTATTAAACTAATTGTTTTGCACCCACTAGTGACCAAATATTCATAATTTTGGTCTTGCTAGTTGTAAGCCTCAATAAAAAAAAACTCTTTGGAGCCATCGATCTTGACCCCATTTTTGTTTTTCACGAAAATAGTTTTTGCCTAATGGGTTTGAAGAATTAAAAAGCAAGTACACGCATGAACAATTGATTGAGTGGCTTGTAATTTATCAATAACGTTGACTGGTTGTGCCAGTGTCAATCCCTGTGCTTGATGGTCCATTTTCCTGGTTCACGCATCATTCTATTTCGAAAATATTATAAAAAAATATTTTTTTTTAATTTTTAATTAATTATTTTTAATGTTTTATGTGATAGATATTTTAAATAAAAAAAATGCTTTTAAAACTAATAAGAATACTATCTTCAAACTGAAGAGGTAGTGCTGAGACTGAATGGGCTGCTGCTAGTGCTCTTGCCATGATAGCCATTCTTGTTTCTTTGCCGAGGAGAGGGGTTCTAGCATCTATGCTCCATCATGGAAATCAACAATATAGTATGTTTGAATAAATAAAAAATTAATAGATCAAGTTTGTAATTTATAAACTATCAGAAACTGAGTTAGATATAATTATAGGTCCAATTCCATTTAATTATATTTATAAACACTCATTATGATAGTTGTTAAATTTGAAAATTATAGATTTAAACCCACTTAAATATGTCTATAAACACTCATAATCATAAATTAAACTTGACTTGAAGCTGATTCGACACAATATTGCTAAAGTGAAGTTCACTGGAATCATTTGTTTTTTTTTAAATCAATATATTTTAATTAGGTTATAAGTTAATCATGATCGAATCTAGTAAACATTGCGTATAATAATAAGGTTATTTTTTGATTATTTTTTATGTAAATTAAAGTTAATTTACCTTTTAAAATAATCTTAAAAAAGCATATCTTAAATCTTTTGAAATACTATTATTACCTAATTATATTTATTAGATAGAAAGAAAAAAAAAAGAAATACTTTGCTAGCCATTTTGTTTTCTTGGGGGAAGGGAAATCTCCTTGGAGGAAGAGGAAGTGAGAATCAATCCCATGGCCAATTATAACTTTAATATTAAAACAGAAAATCTTATTGTAATGTTTTGATTTTTAGGATCCAATTATAATTAACTTTTGAGTTGAAATAAATAAACAATTACCTCGTATCTTCCTCCCTCAACTAGTTCAAGTTTACTTGATTACATATGAAACGAAAGTCAAGCTCAGCAAAATCCCAATCCAATATTGTACTTATTATAATGTTTTATTTTTAATATATTTAAACACGCGGAGAATGACCATATACCTAATATAGAAGATTAAAATTCCACACATGTTTACAGAAGACTCTAATTCATCTATTTTATCTTTAATTTTATATCCTTAAGATATTTATACAAGTAGGACCGATAATCCGAGTTATAAAATCTTATATGATCAATATCCCGGTTCAAGCCCGGGTTACAAATTGGGCAGCTAAATTAACCAGGTTGTATTGTTTTTTTTTTTAAATAAATAAAACAGTATTATTTTAAAATATCTGACATGATCATTAGATTTACTAGGCGAACTCCCATTCCATCTTGGATATATAAATCATGGAATTAATTTTTAAAATATTTTTTAAAATAATATATTTTTTTAAAATTATTTTTGATATTATCGTATCATAATAATAAAAAAAAAACACAAAACAAACTCAATTCAAAATAAAAAATAAAAATAATTTTTAAAATATATTTTTTTTAAATATTTTTGAAATATAATATCAACCATCATTAAATGTATTCAAACAATCACTAAATATATTTTTAATAATAAGCAGATATACCACTTCTTTTAAAAAACTAAGAACAAACCCAAATCCAGAACAAAGATCGAATGAATCTAGAACCTAAATCAAGAACAAAGATCGAATCTAGAACCTAAAGACTTGTTTGCTTACCACCTTGACCAAGCTTCTGCAGCAGGAAAAATCATAAATGCTATGGCGAGGGCAACCTTCTCTAACCGCAAATTTTAATGAAGTTGAGAGGTGGTTTGAAAAATGGATGGTCCATGTGAAGGCAATTGTGCCACCCAGCCTTACACCCATAAAGGTCTTTTGAAACTTCCATGAAAGTGATTGAGGCTAGTTTTCAGCACGGCAATGGCTCTGTTTGTCTTTCATGCTCCTTTATATATATATATATATATATACTTGTTAGGTATATATATATATTCAACAATTCCATCTAAGAGTCCATTGAAAACCTTACAAGAACCCACTCACTCAATTAATTTCAAGTTTTTATTTTGTAATACAAAGTTATTTTTCAAAAATAAGTATGAATTAAATGAGATAATTTATATAAATATATATGCAGCATAAAATGAGTCAAATCAATGTTAAGGAAAACTTATTATATAATAGACAACAATAAATATTAAAATAGACAACATTCTACCTGATGTGTTGCTACAGATGTGTTCTTGTTTCATGTTGACCAAGTTTGAGTCCTCGGTCCTCTGCTGATGACAAACCATTTTCTTTCATAGAATTCAATTTTGATCTCTAGATGGTCTCAAATTATAAAATCTAGAATCTTTGAATTTTATTTTCTGGGCCTGAGAAATATTTTGTGGCTGACAAAAATAAAAATAAATTCACCCCCACCACATCCCAAATGAACAAATGTATAAATTTACTGATATATATATATATTAAATTGTCATTTTCCCGTAAATGAATGTACCAGCCAGCATATATTTAAGGAATTATAATTGGTAACAAATTGATTGACAATTGGTTTTAGTTCTTGAGATTGAAATGATTAACTGTGATCATGATTTTCAATTTTTTATATAATTTTTTATTCATATCCAATCAATATTAATTCATTTAAAAGCTGTTTGGGATAGCTTTTGCACCGCAGGTTTGCTGCGGTGCACTACTTTTTTTTTTCAAAAAAAATATTATTTTTATTGTTTTAGATTATTTTGATGTGCTGATGTCAAAAATAATTTAAAAAAAATAAAAAAATATCATTTTAATATATTTCGACACGAAAAGTACTTTGAAAAGCTACCACAACAGCTCTCCCAAACAGGATTTGATTAAAATGAATAACTTTTTTTTATTATTATTTTGAGATAAAAATAACGAGAAAAAAAATATATTTGGTTAAAAAAAGTAGAGATAAAGAGATAAAAAGAATTTGTATTTCTATGAATTTTTGTATCTATAAAACAAAAAGAATACATAAAAACATGTTTTTTTTTCCTTTTATCTCCTCTTTTTTGTCCCAATAATAAAAAAATATTTTTTCATGATTAGAAAACATTTTGATAATTAATTTAATATTTTTAAAAATACCCAAATGATACATAAGTTATGAGAATTAAAAAACTTATTTTTTAATCCTCATAGGAAGCTCGGTTGACTTCATGTTCAAAACAACAATCTTTCAAGTTTCAGTGGCTAGTGATCGCGTACTAAATTGAGACCAAGTCTTGTTTTCTCTCTCACAGACTGTATAAAATTAGCTGGACACCCTTACACCTCGAACAGCTCAAACCTACCTCCAAAATTCCTTAGCAGCAGCCATGGATGTCAGAAACAATCCATGGATCATGCCTTTTGTTATCTTCATATGCTTTTCTCTCAAGTCCCATGTCTCCCTTGGAGCTGATACAATCTCTGCAAAAAGATCTCTTTCTGGAGACCAGACTATTGTCTCAGCAGGAAAAGTCTTCGAACTTGGTTTCTTCAAGGCAGGTAACTCCTCAAACTACTACATAGGCATGTGGTATTATAGAGATAAGGTGTCTGAACAGACCATAGTTTGGGTGGCAAATAGAGAGACACCTGTTTCTGATAGATTTTCTTCAGAGTTAAGAATATCTGATGGGAATTTAGCTCTCTTTAATGAGTCCAAGATCCCAATTTGGTCCACAAATTTGAGCTCTAGTACCTCAAGATCTGTGGAAGCAGTACTTGGTAATGATGGAAATCTTGTTTTGAGAGATGGGACTAATCCATCAGTGTCACCACTATGGCAGTCTATTGATTTTCCAGCTCATACATGGCTGCCTGGTGCCAAGATTGGATTGAACAAAATCAACAATAGAAGCACACGTCTCGTTTCATGGAAAAACAAAGATGATCCTGCACCGGGTCTTTTCTCTCTTGAGCTAGACCCAAATCATAGTCAATATTTGATCTTCTGGAACAGGTCTATACGGTATTGGACCAGTGGAGAATGGAATGGACATATTTTCAGTTTAGTTCCTGAAATGAGATTGAATTATATCTACAACTTTAGCTATGTTAGCAATGATAATGAGAGCTATTTCACCTATTCAGTGTACAGCAGTACAATCATATCTCGGTTTGTGATGGATTATGGTGGGCAGATTCAGCAAAAAACATGGTCGCAGAGTACCAAGGCATGGTTTTTGTTCTGGTCCCAACCAAAGACGCCATGTGAGGTGTATGCTTTCTGTGGGGCTTTTGGAAGCTGTAATACGAATTCACAGCCTTTCTGCAACTGCACGAGAGGTTTCAACCCGAAATCAAAGGGGGACTGGGATTCGGAGGTTTTTTCTGGGGGATGTGTGAGGGCAAAAAATCTGCAGTGTGGGAATTCTAGTGCTGTTAATGGGAAGAGTGACAGGTTTTTCCCAAGTTACAATATGAAGTTGCCTGCAAATCCACAGATAGTGGCAGCTGGGAGTGCACAGGAATGTGCATCAACTTGCTTGACGAACTGCTCTTGTACTGCCTATGCTTTTGATGGTGGTCAGTGCTCAGCTTGGTCCGGCGATCTATTGAGTATGCAACAAGTTGCAGATGGCACAGATGGAAAATCTATCTATATCAGGCTTGCAGCTTCCGAGTTTTCAAGCTCTAAGAATAATAAAGGAAAACTTTTGGGCGGCGTTGTGGGCTCAGTGGTGATAGTGTCTCTCGTTGCCCTTGTCCTGTTAATATTCTTCACAAGGAGAAAAGCAGTCAAAATGGGCACAGCAGTAGAGGGTTCACTGATGGCTTTTGGATACAGAGATTTACAGAGTGCTACGAAGAATTTCTCTGAGAAATTGGGGGGAGGAGGTTTTGGTTCTGTTTTCAAAGGGGTGTTGCCTGATACTAGTGTCATAGCTGTGAAGAAGCTTGAAAGCATCAGCCAAGGAGAGAAGCAATTCCGCTCAGAAGTCAGCACAATCGGGACAATCCAGCACGTCAATCTGGTTCGCCTTCGAGGGTTCTGCTCAGAGGGAAATAAGAAGCTGTTGGTCTATGACTACATGCCGAATGGTTCTCTTGATTCCCTTCTTTTCAGTGAGAAAGACTCAAAGGTCTTAGACTGGAAAACGAGGTACAGTATTGCTCTGGGGACAGCTAGAGGATTGAACTATCTCCATGAGAAATGCAGGGACTGTATCATACACTGCGATATAAAGCCTGAGAACATCCTTTTAGATGCTCAGTTTTGCCCAAAAGTGGCTGATTTTGGCCTGGCAAAGCTCGTGGGCCGGGATTTTAGCAGGGTGCTGACAACCATGAGGGGTACAAGAGGCTATCTAGCTCCAGAGTGGATTTCAGGAGTGGCTATAACAGCCAAAGCAGACGTTTACAGTTATGGAATGATGATTTTTGAAGTTGTATCAGGAAGGAGAAACTCTGAGCAATCTGAAGATGGGAAGGTGAAGTTCTTCCCAAGTTATGTTGCAAGCCAAATCAATCAAGAGGACGGCGACTTCCTTAGCTTGTTGGACCACAGGTTGGAGGGGGATGCTGATCTTGAAGAGCTAACAAGAATCTGTAAAGTTGCTTGCTGGTGCATCCAAGATGAAGAAACCCAAAGGCCATCAATGGGCCAGGTAGTTCAGATCCTCGAAGGGGTTGTGAACGTGAATCCGCCTCCAACTCCAAGATCTCTCCGAGTGTTTGACTGCCAGGAGAACATAATTTTCTTCACAGAATCATCCTCTAACCAAAGTTCACGGCCACAGAGCCACACCTCAACTGCTTCTACTCAGAGTAAGAGCACCACATCAAACACAAGTCCCAGGTCTTGAAAAGAGGAGAACCGAAGGAGGACTGAGAAATCTGGTTCATGTAACTGTAAAACTGCTATTATATTTGAGAATGCAAGAGTCTTGGTTAATTGTAATAGTTATTTTTTTTCTTCTCTATGCATGTTTTGTAAATTATATGAAGGCTAATTTCAAACTTTTCTGAGAGGCAAAATCCTGTAACTGTTGTAAAAGCCTTTCTTCATATATAATCTCAGAATCTATGGCATGTTTCAATGCTTAATGACATCAACTTCAGCTTATAATTGGTTTATGAGATATCTAGACATAGCTAAATGTATATGTAATCTCTGACAGGGGCAAGCAGCAGCTATTTTCATGTCCAATCAGACCTTTTCATCCTCAACCCATTTCAGAATTGCAATTCCTCAAGAACAAGGTGGTGCTATCCAGTAAATTCTTTCAAAGAAAGATTTTAATATCTTAACCATTCCTCATCCACAAACTACTTTTTCAATCATTACTGCAATAATAACATAAGCAAGAAGGAACCTGGGATCTTTCCCTGAAACCATACAATCTAAAATTTGTTCGCTCATGAGCAGGACTTGGATGGTCCTAGCACACCAATGAAGAATCTAGCTTCGAAAGTCCAACCCACCCAAATGCACGTAAAAATGATATCCTTCCTTTTGTTTCTTTCTTAAAACTTAAAAAGAGTCACAAATCGATTACCTGAGTTGGAGGGATCCATGACTTGGGACCAAGAATCTGTTTCGTGTGTGCTAAGCAGAAGAATTTGGGATGTGATAAACAGACTGCTAAACAGAAGACAAAAATGCTTTTATATTCTAGGTCATGCATCTGACTCTCTCCTTGCGAATTGGTATACAAATAAGCACAATGCAGGGTGAACGAAAACAGTCAACACCTGGAATTAAACTGTCCTCAATTGACTGGCATTGACCCAGCATCCATGAATACAAATGAACTTGCAATTTAATTTGGAAAAACTAATCAATTTCACCTAGATTTGTTATCTATTCAACATTTCAATGAAAAGAAATGTGAATCCTTTGTAATCAGGAGACCTATTAGGCAAGCATCAGCATACTATGAGGGAAATAGCAATAGAGAGCTAGGAGAGGAATTTCTAATATTTTACAGTGGAAAACCTCTGCAGAGCTGCATGTTATAGGAATTAGGGACATCAACTACAGTGATTGTACAAACTGAAATTAACTCTTATTCTGTAGGGTTTTTGTATACTTTCTGTTTCTTAAAACCTACAAAACCCAGCAAAATTGATACTGTACTAGCATTTTAGACGTCATGTTTTTTAGTTTCCAGAAATCAGTACACTGTAAGATGTGATGCAGGAAAGATCAACCTAGCGTGTCCTATTAATGAAGAACTCATAATCTCGATGGTAATTAACTCTGTTGACTTGATCTTTTGTAACACTTCTTGTAGAGAGAAGCAAGGCATTTTTCTTCAGTGTTCTGCATCTTTCCTCCAGTGCTCTGCTTCTTTCGATGAGAATTTCAGAAGTTGTAGAAGTAGTTTCTTCTTCTGAAGATTCAACAGGAGTTCTGAGATCAAACCAGCATTCACTCTACAAGCACAAGATTTTCAGGTATTAATCAGCCTGTTCCTTGTAAAATTCTTAGCAGATTGGGAATGTAGGCTCCCACCAAATACACTATTTTTAGAGCATTATCATCTATTATGTACGTTCCTCAGAGAAAAAGTATCATAAACCGAAACAGAAAGACAGAAAATAACTAATCATCGTATATGCGAAAGGATTTTATCGTGCGGTATGCCAATCAATCATTTCTTTTGATAAAAGCAATTCAAACAAATTCTCATCAACTACTTAAAATGAACATGTCATTGTTCAGAAATGAAGACCATGGAAAATCAAATGCATTGATGAGATGAATCGCTGACTGCAGTTTCCTTCTCTCGCGGACACAATGTCGACATTTAGAAGTTCAATCGAACCTAAGATCATCGGAATGTTTGGGTCAGTGTTATATAGTAGTTACCTTTGTCCTGTAGCTTTGCAATCCTATAACTGGGAAGAAAATCATCTGAAACGTCTTACTGAGCGAATCAATTGGAATGCTATACACAATATATTGATTAAATGAATGATAAGTCAAGAATGCTGCCTGAAACTTCCCCTCTGGAATTCGATATATAGGGTACCAGGCAACTGCAAACCTGAAACCATTTATCCAGAATTCATGAGCATGAGAAATTTTACATGTCACATAAGCACTAAGGATAACAAGAAATACAAGATTTTGACGTTTCTCACCAAGATGAAGGGTGTAGATCATGCAGGTTCATTGATTCTAGCTTTGATGGATCACCGAACACTTGAAGGTTAGAAGTGTTGATATTGATGAGGTCCCTGATTCTGAAATCAGCAAGGGATTGACACAAAATCAGTTGCATCTTACCACAAGGTTTCAGAGGGTGCGGTGATGCGCAAGAAGTGGAAAGCAACCAAAAATGAGGCAAATTCAAGGATCATTTCTTGAGTAAAAAAAGCCTCAAGGCTCAGCAATAACACGGGTAAAGAGTTCATAGTCCCGGAAGAAAACAGTAATAAAATAGGCAAGATTGAAAATAATTAGAAGAAGACTAACTTTAAATGAAGAGGCTTTCGATCATGTGGAGGCTCAGATTCAAAGAATTCAAATATGAGTTCAGGATTGGTGTCCACTTTATCCTTCCCACAAACATCTGAGAGATGTGGGTAACCAAAAAATTGAACAGCTGACAGGTAAGGAACAAAATATGCACTGAATGGTGTGGATTCAGCAAGAAAACCATTAGGATTTGGAGAATCTCTTGCCTTGACTTCTAACCCATAATTCCCAGGTGCCTCATACCACTTCCAAACATCCTGAAGTGATATTCTTGGTAACTGAGTCTGATGAAGAGAACCATCTAACTGCTGATTTTTATTTGTACAAGAGGAAGTGATAAATGGAGCAGCAGAATGAAGGAGTCTTTCAAAATCTGCTATTGGATCGCCCAATGTACTCTGATATTCTTGTTGCAGTTTTCGAGCAGCATTTGATTCTAGACTATCTATCTCCGTCTTGGTTGGCACAATCTCTTTTCGAGCAGCCTTTGATTCTAGACTATCTATCTCCTTCTTGGTCGGCACAGTCTCTTTTCGAGCAGCCTTTGATTCTAGACTATCTGTCTCGGTCTTGGTTGACACAGTATCTTTTCGAGCAGCATTTGATTCTGGACTATCTATCCCCGTCTTGATCCGCCCAGCCTTATCCCTCCTCCTCTTCCTGTTTTTCTTTTTAGCATGCTCCACACTTTGTTGAATCAATGCCTTCGGAAATGTCATCTTCACAGGTTTTTTCCTACAAAAAAACAAATTTCAATGCGCAATATGAAGTACTAGTTAAGAATCTGCCACAATACAACATGAAATAAAGATAGACTATAAAACAACTATAAACTTGTCAGCAGGAAAGAGAAAATAGAGAATCAAAAGAAAAGATTTCAGGTCTAACATGAAGTTAACAATGGGTTTCACCACGCCCAATGAGAGATTTTTCAAGAATCCATAAAGCAAAAAATCGCGTAAGATGAAAGAAAAATAGAAAATCCATGTACAATGTGAAAGCATACATAATTATATACACCACATTAACACACAAAATAGCAACTACAACTTGTTAACTAAGAGACTAGACCAAACCCATTTTATTAAATCAAACAAGAATGGTAAAGAAACAGTGAAAAATGTTTCAGTTCTTGATTGCGTTCTCAAAAGAAGTTGAAGAAACAATAGCATTAACTTTAAAGAAACTGATGAAAATAAGAAAAGAAAGAGAAAGTTGAGGATGGTAACAAGAAACACCAATGATGAGAGGAAAATCGAATTCGATATCATTCACATTGAATTTATCATTTCAAGAAACCAGAGATAGCTTTAGCTGGATGAAGAAACGCAAGGGCACCTGAGAGAGACGGAGAGAGGTAGTTAAGAAGCGCGCGGTCTGTTATTTAAGCGAGTTACTTTCAAAAGGGGTATGACTGTATATTTAGTCCCTATTCTCTTCAGTTTTACTTATTATGGTCCCTCAATTCATTATTTAGTTGTTCCCTCTACTAGAAAGGGCTTTTATTTTGATGCGATCCCTAATTTAATTTGCTGTTAATTCTTGACGTACGGCTTGGTATGTGGTACGTAGACATGGTCTTAACTTCTTATGATATGTGAAGTAGGGATACCCCAGTAAGAAATTTATTTATAATATATGGATAGGTAAATTCTTTTTCAAATTTTGTGGAAATTACAGTCTACAATCACAATTTATCCCAGTTTCAAAATTAAAATTAATTACTTTTTTAAGATAAAAAAACATATATAAAAAATAATAGAACATATTTAGTTGAAAAGAAAATACAAGAAACTATATATTTTTTTGTTCCCACTTTCTTCGTCTCTCAAGTCTTAAGATAATAAACTAACTCACTCAAAATGTGTAATATAATCACAAGAATGTCAAAGCTACATCTAATCAGAGCATTTCTATATATATATATATATATATATATATATATAGAAAGAGAGTACACTTTCGGTTCATGGGTGTGGAAATTTACTTGGACAAAACCAATTACAACTTTAGCAAGTGCTTCCATTGTTGCCATCGCTCTGCATGAATACAAGTTTAACAGCTGCTTCCATTTTAGTGACAGGTTCAGTCTTGCAGCAATATAGTTGACCTGCTGGAATTCCCAGGTTCTTTTTCTTTCACAAAATCGTTATGGAAAGGTATTGTACCTTCTAAGATTGAGATGTACAAGAGGTCTCTTGCTTCATTCAAGTCAAGCTTGTGTCCTCTATATATGTCAAGTATAATCCCGTGAAGGAGGTCGATCAGCTAGGATAGTTGAATGCATTGCCTACTAGTAAATTTCAACAAAAAATCCCTAACTCTGTGGTGGACTGCTAGAAACCATTATATTTGTGGACGAGGTGATAAACTGGATTAAAATGTCCAACCTCATACTTCACATGCTGTTAGTTTATCTTTCCTTTCTTTTTTTCTTGTACATTCAATTTTTTTTCAGACAAAACTTGATATATTTAATGGAGTTTTGTATTCATAAATATAATTTAACTATTATATAAAAACAATTCTCAAAATAGAAACGGTGGTTAAAAACGATTCACTTGTTTCTTTGACTTCATGAGTTTAAGTTGAAGCGATATCTAGGAAACTTTATTTCTTCAAATGCATGAAACTGATATTAAAAATGCGTCATTAATATTACATTACTTTTTTTCCAAGTGACATATATATCAGTTTAAAATAATATTAGGTTTTTTAGTCGAAACCAAATTTTTTAACATGTAAAAAACTATTAATGATATTAGGTTTTTTTATGATGTTGTACATCTGAGTGAAGTAATCAACCTAATTTTTTTATTATTATTTAGGTTTTTATATATTCATTTAATTATATTAAAATATTTAAAATAATGATTATTACTATTTTGAAGGTATTTTTTCTTAAAAATATGTGAGGCTAATTATATATTTTGATTTTTATTTAATAATATGCTTTAAAATATATAAACAAATGAACTAAGGTTTTTTGAAAAAAAATCAAATTAATTTAATTTCAGTGCTCTAAAATAATTTTAATATAACAATATGAAGAATAAATCTTAAGAGATAAAAACATAATTGAATGGATTTTTGGACAATTTTGTGATGTCTAAGTCTTGAGCTATTATATTCTATCTCGTGATTCTTGTATTAATTTAAAGCACCCAACAAACCATGATTCCATGCATTCCACAATATATATATCCAATTTCTTTATATTCTTTTCCCTCGTTAATAGATTACAATTTCCCAAAATATTAAAAAATGAAAATAAAGTTAGGAAAAAAGCAAAAAATAAATGAGAATGTTGTGTCCTCAGATTCTGCCATTGTCACCAGAGATGCAAAAAGGCAATCAACACAAGAAACTGACGTGTGATCTGTCTCCTGAACCCTGCCAAAACTTTATTTTTTTACAAAACCAGAGATGAAGGATTGCATCGAGCACGAAAAGTAGAATTTTCACGCCAAGAATTTAATGCCATTAACCCTAGTTCTGATCTTTACTTTATGATCACCTTCTTCTTGTTGTAGTACTGATCTCTTTACTTTCTTTTTTGTCTAGCAACCACAAGCTTGTTCTAACATTTTCAGGCCGGCTAGTATTATGCCGTCTTCGAGGCAGAAAATATAACCAAATTAAGTTGCAAAATATTGCACATAGCTTACCCCATAAAATCATCACCGTAAGACTCGTAAGGAGTAAATACGTGCCGGACTTGTCCATGTTTCTTGCCTTGAATTCAAGTTCTTGATTTGGGTTTTTTGAGCTCTTTTTTATCTTGGACAATCTTCTTGGTTCTGATATTGAACTTGAACCAGATCTTACCAAATTTGCTTCGTTGACTTGATGATCAGTGTTGATCAACACCTTATTGGCATTCGAGTGTTCTTGGCATTGACTCCCTTTACCATCACGAACTCTCTTGAACTGACAAACAATGAGACAACATATGATTATCATTAAAACAATAAGCAGATAAAAAAGAAATAAAAAAACCTGAAATAAAGAGTTTGATGAACCAAAAATATAATTTTTTAGACAAACAATTCTTCTAAAAATTAAAGATTGAACGAGTGCTGAAAACAAAGAAAAAGAAATTAGAATTACCTTGAAAAGCGACCAAAATATAGAAATTTTGAACAATCATTAATTATTGCACTAAAGATTTAAGATTGGAAAGAAATAGATGAAATAAAAAAATTTGATATTGAACTAACCATTATGGTCTCGAAGAAATCGGCCCTGATGACACGAGAGAAGTTCTTCCTTGGAGAACGAAGAATCAATGAGTTTTTCGAAGAAGAAATTATTGTCGAACAACTACAATTATCTTCCGACGGCAAGGAAGAATTTTTCACCAAACGCTTCATGTCCTCTTTCTTTCCCCTGCCAAGATGCTTCAAAGCCTTGTTATTTGAGTGATCGAGCAGTAGCTGATCCATATCGACAACTGGCTTAAAACATAGCAGACACCTTGTTTCTCAAAACGTTCTTCGTAATTATTTTTTTCTGTAACAAAAAGACTTGATGGGCATAAAGATAGGTTGTTGATAATAACTATACCAGCTAGTAAGTGGTTTAATGATTACTGTTCTTCATAGGTTTTGGTTTGAACGAGGGGAAAAAAATGAAACAGAAGATAGCTTGTGCTTTGTTTTGTCTGTGAGGTTCTTATTTGGAAGCAGAAGTTCGGCAAGGATAAATCTCTTGACCAAAAGTGATCTAATTGATGAGGGCGTGGATTTGGTAGTCATGATGGGATAGCCGAGAGGTATAACTCAATTTCATTGCAGGTCTTTTGGAAGGGAAAGATGGTTTATGGCAAGGTTGGAGAAGTTGACAATTGGAGCTTAAAGCGTTTAATGTAGCCGTATTTCAAGCTTGGACTTCGATCTGGCTTTTTAGTGTCCTTTTGTTCTTTGTTTTCATGCATTTTTGGGCAATTTTGTGATGTTTAAGTCTTGTGCTATTATATTCAATCTCGTGATTCTTGTTTACTAATTTCTAGATTGGAATCGGAGATTAAACAATAACTCATGTTTTAAAGAAAGATTGTTGTCAACTTTAGTTACTTCGAGATTAGTCAAGGTGTACAAAACTGAATTGTACATTGATATTAATAAAAAAATAAAAAAGATAGACAATAACAATAATTTTGAAATATAATGTAGGAGTAATCCGAGATCAAGTTTCTGAATAAATCAATATTTTAAGTCAATTTTATAAGAAACATTTTATTTAAATTTATTTTAACTAGAAAATTCATGATTTTTCTTTGAGTCAAAAGTAAAAATAATAATTAGATCAACTCGCAAAAACCATATCAAACTACATATTTAATTTTTAACTATTGTATATCTGATAGTGTTATAACGATTTAAAAAACAAAAGATAGCAAGCCACACCGGTGATTTTTGGTTAATTTCTTATTTTTTCTTCTAATTATTGTATATACTTTTTAATAATCACTAAAACCCATAATTGTCAAAATCACGAATTAACTCGTAAAATCATACGATTTTACGAGCTAACTCATCAAAACTTATCAACTCGGATAGAAAAATCAATTTTAGTCAAACTCGGTCAAAATCATAAAATCAAACCAAATCAATTTTAGTTAAACTCGGTCAAAATCATAAACTCAGACTAGATCGATCCGATTTTACAATCCTTATATATCAAGACTACTGCTTCAAAATTTTTAATTTTTAAGCTGCCATCTTCAATTATATTTAAACTAAAATTTAAAGTGGGACAATGCTATTTGTCCGATGTGGGACAAATAGCTGTCATTGTCCCACAAGCCTACAATCCACGTATTTAAATTGAACTCCAAAGAGTGGAGAATGATATTTGACCGATGTGGGACAAATTTCATTGTCCCACATTGGACAAACAGTTTGTCCAGCGTTCCGCTGGATAAATTGTTTGTGTGTGTGTGTGTGTGTGTGTGTGTGTGTGTGTGTGTGTGTGTGTATTAAAAATAATTATAAAAAAATAAAATTATTGTGTTGTAATTTATACAGCACATCAACAAAATATTTATTTTAAATTTGTTAGTTTTTACCTAATAAAATTATATGGACATAATTGTTTTGTAATGTATTTTTAAGTTATTTTAAATTATATATGAACCTTAACTAATGAAGTTTTATGATCATAATTATATTGTATTGTATTCAGAAATATTTTACTTATAATTTTATAATTTTTTTACCTGCACGATTTTAGCTGTGATTTTACAATTTTTATATGAAAAAATTCAGGTACAATTTAATGATCCGATCTTCCGATCCGAGTTTCCAAATCTCTTTCCATATTGTGTCAAAATCATAATTTTGACAACCATACTAAAACCATGACCAATCGTTCTGCCAGGGGACACTATTAGGATAGATTCGTTCCTGAGAGTTAAATATTGTAATAATTAAAGGTTTTGAAACCTAAAAGGAAATTCTGGAACGTTCCAAGTGAAATGACAATCAATTTCTTGCATGCGGCATGCAGTGAAGGTCGATCCTCAATTCAGGCAAAACTTGACGTCTGTGACATTCAAAACTTTCCTTTCTAGACCTATCTTTTATTTCTAACATACTTGCAAGCTCTAGCGATTCGATATGGAAAGAAAAAGAAAATATAAAACCATACTTTTCATTGATGGCATAATGAGAATTTTAGCATCATCTAAGTTCCAAGCTACAACATTTCCTGATAACCATATTATAGTGAAAGTGAACGTCTTTCATTAATCCATCATCAAAAATCGATTTAATTTGTAATAATAGTAATAATTATAACAAATAGAGGTACTTTAAAAGAATACAAGCATGAGAAGAGAAGTTGGATTGGGTAGATATAACGTTAAGTGATATCATTAAGTTATCTTATAAATTTATTTATAAAAATATAAATACTCCTTTGTAAACTTTAATTTTCAGAGTTGAATGTATACTCATTGTTATTATATATTGAAGCAAAGAAAATAGGAATTTTTCTTGCTTATTTACCAAGGTTTCCATTCTAAACAAGCAATAAAATGATTTTTATCCTTCATCAAATTTGACAAAATATGCAATAAAATGATCTCTTGATTCTTGAATATATTAGGGTATGATCAGTTTTGGATAACTGATATCACACAAGCGATGATTCAACCTCAAAGTTGACAAATTAGATAGTCTATTTTAATTGTCAAATTTAGCATCATAGGATACTAAATTTGAGACAACAATTGAGATACTTCTGCATTGAACCATTCTGCATTGAACCAATGACTGAAATTTTACTCGAGTAAAGATAAAATTACTCTTTTACAATGATTGAATTAATTTACTCTGCACTATTCACTTGGTTTTTTTCACGGCTAGACCCGGCCTAGCGTCCAGTCAAAACTGAGTATTTAGGCTGAACCTGATCTATGCCAGAAAAAATATACATCTAAAAATTTATAATGTTTCAATTGCATGTGTTTCCACCAAGTTTTGCTCAATATTGGTTCGTATAATTTTATGATTATAAAAAATATTTTTTCACATCCACCGTCTTTGGGGATAGGCACACACAAATATATATATATATATATATATATATATATATATATATATATATATATATATATATATATATATATATACACTAGTGTGCATTTTGCTTTTGAACAATGATCAGAAATATAAAAAATGATATTTTTTAAAATTAATTAAATAACAAAATTTAGTATAAGATTTGAACAAGATTCAAATTCAATTAACTCTACTTATGAAAATATAAAGATGAATAAAAATAATGTCTTATTAATTTCTCAAGAGTGTACACACTAGTGTGCAGTTTGCTTTCTCCATTTTACATAAAATAGTTAATTGACGCTTTACATATTGGCAAGAAATTCAAAAGAGTTAGATATTTAAGTGTGTGTTTGGTATTGAGGTTCAAACTAAGGTTTGAAAAAAAGCAATGGTTTTGCTGTTTAGTTAAAGAAAAAACACAGGTTTTATTGTCATGAAACCCACATTAAATACATTGAATAGCGGGTTCACGGAAAGCAGCAAATTACTACTTTCCACGCTGTTTGGGAGGGATAGGGTGGGTGGGTCTGGGGACGGTATATATATATATATATACCCCCAAATATATATATATACACACACACGCCTCCTATATATTACTATAATCTAAAAAAATAATTATAATAAATAAATATATTAAAAGAATATCACAATATAATTTTTGTTTTGTAATCCTAATTTTGTTTCAAATGATATTTTATTATATGTTGTTCTAGGATCATAGAAGTTTTCACGTACGGATTTAGTTCATGATGAAATTACAAATAGTTTGATGAGAAAATAAAAACAAGTGTCTAATTTACTTGAATTATTAATTATATTTTATTATTATAATTATTAAATATTAAAAAAATAATATATATATATATATATATAGAGAGAGAGAGAGAGAGAGAGAGAGTTTAAAGTAATTTCATAAATTGACAATAATATAAAAATCATGTCAGCCAAATATATAAAATTATTTTTTATCAAACTTAAATTCAACCACATTTTTAAAGTGTGTGTGTGTGTGTCCAGTAATCCGAGTGTTGGAGTTAGAATTACATGAAAACTCATCTAGTTAATGTCTTTTAAAAATATTTTTGGAAATATATTTTTTTAATATATTTTATAGTGCCGAGTCCCATGGTACGATTTTTGAATTTAATGCACTCATGTGACACCACTGACGCACTCTTGTCTGATAATTAAGAATTCCGACATTCGCACAGACCAATGCTGGCAATAAAAAAGGAAATATTACTGCTAATATGGCAATATTTTTCTACTGTCAATTTTCTTAAAGCGGAAGATTACATGAAAAATACATGAATTTTCCAAAAAATAAAAATAAAAATAATTTCTTTCATTATCTATTTATATTTATTTATTTTCTGTTTTGAGATATTCACCAAATGATATATAAGATTTTCCAAAATTAATTACGTGCTCTGTAACCACCCTTAATTCCCAACCAAAACACAAATACTACTTGTTTGAGAAAGAGTCAGGCTAGCTGTTCGTGGTAGTGGTTCGACCAACTCATTGTTTTCTTGTTTTGATCCCACCACTAGATTTGAAGATCCTAAATTGATTCTTCTCTATTGGTTGCAGTGATTTTTATTGTTTTTTTATTATATTTTTTATTAAAAAATAATATAAATTATATTATGTATCTTTACCTAATAGTTTAAACTTTTAGATAAGATAATTCATTAATATAATATCAGAACCTTGTTGACCCAGTGATCATGAGTTTGAATCTCACTACTCTCATTTTATTTGATAAAAATCAAGTACAAGGTAAAGTGAGTCTATGTACAAGTTTCAAGTCTAAAAACTTTTAAATTGAGGGAATGCGTTAAAGAATAATATAAATCATATTATAAAATCTCACCTAACAACTTAAATTTTTTAGAAAGATTGTCCTTTAATGCTTTTAACTTAAAATAATGTTAAAAAAAATATTATTTTTAACCTTAGCCTAACCAAACTAATGAAAAACACCTCAAAATATTAATATAGTGTTTTTGTTTTTCAAACAAATAGTAATTTTGCATTTTAAACAACAAATTATGCCAAGCAAACAAATATTAAGATTCACGATGATTTGGGTTCCCGAAATTTTGTAAGAAACAATCGAAATATTCACGTAGAGTTCATAAAAAAAAACGAAGAGGAAAACCAAGAAGGCAACGATTTGCCCCACCTCACATGACAGGGAGAGCCCATTAATGTTGTGGCCGTACAATGATTTTGACAAGAAAACAGGAAAGGCAAGAAGATAGCTTCTTGACTTACAAGTAGAACTTTCTTTTCTCAGAGCAAAAGAAATCAAATCGTTTCTTGAGAACAACGAATCAAACGTCTTCTTCACACGAATAATCGAGAAGTGAAGAACGTGTGGACGTATATGGTGTTAGAATTTCAGCTGCACGAGTGGAGTCGCCATACAGTCTTTAATTTTTTCCAACCGACTTTCAAACCAAGTCCTTCCTATTTTAGATATTATTAAAAGTACAATATTTCCACATTTGCAATTTTAAAATATTAGGTTTTTAATCCAATAAAAGATTCTCTTACAAATCTAAATTCAATTTCGAATATTAAAAAACATAAACAAGTAATAATCTGATTTAAAAGATAATAACATAAAAATACAGTTTATCTTGTATATGATGCTAAAGATGATATGTTTTGTTCCTGCACAACAAATCTTCTTATTTAAATTCTCATAAATCATTAAATTTGCTAATAATCTTAATACTAGATAATTACTCCTGTAATTATAATTATAAAATTAAAAAAAGTAATATAGTTTGTTAGAAAGTTTAATCTATACCCTTATAAAAACATGGCATCATTTAACCTAAAATAAAATCCTATTTTTTCCTACATAACACCATGTTATAATCACACAAGCATGCCACTACGTCCATCGGGAATATTAAATGTTAGTCAGCTATATATATAAACCTTCACCCACGTTACCAAGTGTAAATCAAATATACCTACATTTCATTTCATTTTTTTAATATTCATATATCAAGATCTCACGTGGTTTAGTATTTAAAGTTAATTTTCTTATTTTCAAAACTTCTATTGTATATTTGATATTGTGATAATGGTTGTTTTTTAAAGTATTTTTTACTCAGAAATATATCTAAATAATATATAATTTCTAATTTTTTTAAAAATTATTCTTAATATCAATATATTAAATATATTTATTGATTACGATGTTGTTTCTGTAGCAAAACAATGTTTTAAATACAACATGAAAGGCTCCCACACATATCATGTTGGTGAATCTTCTTGTTTGACATCAATACATTAAATATATTTATTGATTACGATGTTGTTTCTGTAGCAAAACAATGTTTTAAATACAACATGAAAGGCTCCCCCACATATCATGTTGGTGAATCTTCTTGTGTTCCTCCACGAAATAAAATATATCATGTGTGGTATTATTAATAATATATATATATATATATATATATATATATATATAATATATATATATATATATAATATATATATATATATATAAAAAGATAACAGAAAGTATGTGAAACACGTTTTTTTTTTTCTTATAAAAACGGTTTTTACTTTAAGTAGCTAACTAGCGGCACGAGTGAGAGGTCGTGCCGAGAAATTGGAGGATTTGAGAGACAGGTGCTGAGGAATAGAGTAAGGGAAGGAGAGTGAGAAGTAGTGTGAGAATGGTGAGAACTCCCTGCTGCGATAAAACTGGACTGAAGAAGGGAGCTTGGACGCCAGAAGAAGACAGGAAGCTAATGGCTTATATTACTAGATATGGCTCTTGGAATTGGAGACAACTTCCCAAGTTTGCAGGTCTGTGAGTGAATGTCTTCTTCTTCTTCTTCCTTTTGCTGTGTTCCCATCATGAAATTCAAATTGTTCAACATTTTACTTGATACAAATAAGAGCTCAAAAACTGTACCTCAAAAAAAAAGATAAGAGAAAAAGGAGAAACCCTTGATTATATGTATAAAAAAAACTAAATCTTATCAATCTATTTGTCACCTGGAATTCAGAACTTATATAAAAATTCAATTCTATGGAGCAGTTCATTAGTATATAGATAGATAGATAGATATAGATATAGATATATAGATATATCGTATATTCATTGATCACATATGCTTTCATTTCAGGTCTACAGAGGTGTGGGAAAAGTTGCAGATTGAGATGGCTGAATTATTTGAGGCCAAATATCAAGAGAGGGAATTACACTGAAGAAGAAGAGGAAATCATCATTAGCTTACATGAAACGCTGGGGAACAGGTACTAATTCATTGATTTTAATGCACGATGTGCAAGTTCATGTGAGTTTTACATGGTAATAACCATGAACAATTTATTAAAGTTCACTTAATTTTAGACTGCTAATTAATAATACCAAATATTATTCTTAATTTTCTCTTACAAGAAAAATGGTTAAATTAATGTCATAGTTTTTTAATATTAAAAACCGACTGTCATTTTCTTTTCTTGCATTACATTACATTATACTAAGTTACATTACAATACATTATATTGTATTATATTATATTATATTATACGTTATTTTCAGTGCTTCCCTAAATTATCATCCTCGTATTCAATATAAATTATAATCTATTTTTCTTTAGTTACACTGCATTTTTCAAAGCTATCATCGTGTTTTTTTCTGGTTCAATAATTTATATTAATGCTCAAACTTATCGTTAATGAATGCAGAATATATACAAGAATACGACGTAATATAAGAGATTAAGATTGGATTACTCCCCACAACGGTTAAGTCTCGTAAATAATATTTAAAGTTAATTATAATATAACAAAAGAGTGAAAACATGTTTCATTATATGTTTAATTTAGATATTAAAACGACTATCATTTTTACATCCCATTACATGAATTGCATTATGATTTCGCAGGTGGTCTGCTATCGCTGCCAAGTTACCTGGGAGAACAGACAATGAGATAAAGAACCATTGGCACACATATCTGAAGAAACGACTGAGAAAAAGGTCATTGGAAGCACCACAATCGAGCTCGGGTGATGATCTGGCTCAAAATTACCAGGGCCAGGGAAAAGACACTGAAGAGACAGTCGTCAATACACAAAATCCTGCTAATAGTGCTCAAATAATTGAGAGCTCCTCAAGCACATTGTCTCCTCAAGCACCATCTATTGACTTGTCAGCCACAGAAACCAAAGCCCCAGCAAACATGGACCTCATTTCTGACGATGATTTTGCTTTCCTGGAGGCATATGAGCTTCCTGGTGGAAATTTCTGGACCGAACCTTTCATGTCTGATGATTATTTCATGCCAAGTGATTTAATGGCACCCTTGTTGGACCCGGATTCACCATGTTTTGATGGAGAGATTCTAAGCCCTTTCTCTTTTATCAACATGGAGGATTATAACTTATACTAAAACTAGCTAAACACTATACAAATCTTTTTATTATCCATGATCAATGAGGTTCTTCTAGCGATGATTTTAAGTGAGGTGTTTAAGAAGGGGGGAAAAAAGAGTTCATATTATTGTTCTTATCGGAATTGTTTGATGCTTCCTGGGCTTGGTCATATGCTGTTAAAATGTCGTCGTCTTCTATTGTATATGGTTAGTGAGTGTAATAAAATCATATTGATTATAATTATTTCACATCCTTCAATATTTTTTTTTCTGTTTTGGAAACTTGCTATCTGACATTTTTTTTGTTGCAAACAAACAGATTACACAGCTATTGGAATGGTAGTTCTTCTTTTACTCAATTCAAAGCAAACTGGTCGCTTATATATGTTTTACAAAGAGACAAGATTGCAAAATAACAACCAATGTATTATATGTCAAACAATTAAGGAAATCAGTTAGACAATGTCAACAATAAATTTAACTATCTGACAACCCTAACAATGCCTCCCTTAAACTGAATGCAATAATAATTTCAGTTTACTTCTGGCACTACACATACACTCAACAGTTTGTGTAGGTTTAGAAACACATCCAGTTTAAGTGGTTTTATCATAATGTCCGCAAATTGTTCTTATGTGCCAAATGCTTCATCTCAACAACTCCATCTTTAGTCAAGTCACGCAAGAAGTGGAACTTTACGTCAATGTGTTTGCCGTGTCCATGCACGATCGACTAGGTTCTTTGATAACTTCATGGTAGAATTGTTGTCGCATAACACGGTGGTACACTTGCTTTGAGGGTTTCCAAGCTTCACCAATACTCTCCTCATCCATACCCTTGACAAGCACAAGAAATAGCTGCTACAGACTCAGCTTTAGTGGTGGACAAGGTAGCAACAAGCTGCTTTATAGAGGACCATAACATAGCTACTTCACTTTGTAGAGATGCATAACCAGTAGAGGATCATGAACCAATGATTATAATGATCATCAAACTTAAGAATGACAGGTTGAGCAAATTTATTTTCAGCTGTCATATTTTAAATTATTTTTTTTCTTGTTTAATTGCTCTCTTTGTTTACTCTAAGAAACTACAGCTTCTTCTCTCACAATCAGGTGACATTCTGGCTATGATACCAAATTTGTGGCAAACAAACAAATCATACAGCTATCAGAATGATAGTTCTTTCTCTTATTTAATTCAAAGCAAACTGGTGGCTTATATAAGCCTTACAAAGAGATAAGATTGCAACATAATAACCTATGTATTATGAAGTAAATAATTAAGAAAATCAGTTAGACCCGCAATTTGCTTAATGAGATTTGAAAATCAACAATAAACACTTTTTCTTTATTTATTTTTTTCTGATATTAACTTCTTTTTTTTTTAGTAGCAACTGATATCCATGCATGCATGTGGGGCACTGTAGGGCAATGTTTAATCTTTCATCATGACGAGGGAAGTCATTATCTCTTGGTGTGTATCTTTCGGCTTATCTCTTGTTTTGACTTTCCGGTGCTATAAAATGATTTTGAAATGTGAGGATTACGAATACCCAACCGAAAGTCAAGGCATTCCATATATGGGAGACATTAGTCACCGCACTTCAAAACCGCAAGTCAACGGATTCCATTTTTAGGAGAAGTTAGTAAATGTATTTCAAAAGATTTCTTTGAAAAAATTGAAATTTTTTTATTTTTATGATGATTTTAAAAATAATTTTTAAAAATAAAAATAATTATTTTAATATATTTAAAAAAAAAAAAAACACTTTAAAATCACTTTCCAGCACTTCGGACTTTCCAGATTGGGAGGTTGGGATTTTGAGGAGGGGATGGCGACATCATATAAGAAAGGTAGGTGTCAATTTTTGTCTTTCTTATTAATTTCATTATATCAAAATGATGGCCATAATCATACGTTTCTAGTGAAAACTAGTTTATTGTTCGTGTTCTGCTACAATATAATCAATTTTTTTAAAAAAAAAAACATAAAAAAAATGCTAAGAGAATGGAGTGTTTTGTGATAGTATTATTAAACTCAAATCTAAAAATCTTCTGTCATAACTCAATTTTCCATTTAAATTAAGTGGAACTCAGTCGGACTTAAATCAATTGAGTTCTTAGATCCAAAAATACCTCTGATAACCGATAAAAATATAGGTTAATTTTTTAAAATAGAAAATTTTAAGATGATAACTTTTTTTATAAAAAAATATATTTGGTCGATAAGTAATCCCATCATATATATGAATCAAGTTGTCACACATGAACATGTGACAACAAGAGAGAGTCGATGCAGCACTCACCTAGTTATTTGATATAGAATTGCTAAGAAAACTAAAATGTACTAGTCTTATAAAATATTTAAAAGTAAGAGACGGATTGTGGCTAAGAAATGTATTATCACTCTTAACCCAATTTATTTAAAATAAATTATCTTGTGTAATTTGATGTGGTTTAAATATTTTTATTTGATAATCTATCTATAGCTTAGGATGAAAATTTATTCGGGGAAATAAATTTAATTTTTAAAATTTATTATATATTCGTGTCACCAAACGAATTCTCATTAACAACCAAAAGAGTGAACAATAGAAGGCAGACCAAGGATTGCAGAAGAAGAAAAGCTGACGGCATATCAGCAGAATGAATAGTAGATGGTGCAATCAAGACAAAAGAAGCCTTTATACCAAGTTAAGGTATATATTGAGATAAATACTTGGAATATATGTTTTAATTAACACATCACTGATAAAAAAAGATATATTATTATTATTAAAACAAAAAAAAACATAAATGAGAAAAAATAATTTTGATTAAAGATATATCTCTTTCAAAGTTAATTATTATATTTATTAAAAACATCTATTTTAATCGTTATGTAATTAATTAAAAAAAAAAACATTTTGTTTAGTGTTGGATGAAGGGCACGCGGCTCTGCAACACTTTGCCTAAAAAATACTTCCATTTCCTGGACTTGTGTTGCCGCAGCTGAGGCCAGCCAGTTTCTATTGTTAATTTGCAACTGTCCAAACAAAATGAAGCCTCGTTAAGCGGGCTAGGGTAGCCCAGGTTATCTAGTGAACGTTGAGCTCATTCTCATGATACATTTAATATTTTATAAAATTGATTATTGTTTCCAAATAGAAGAAACAGAAACATACATTTGTTGTCTTTTTTTAAAGTATAAAAAATTATGAAAACAATGTTTTGAAACGTATTCATTTTATGTTTTTGTTAACAAAATATATTGGTTTTATTTACTTTTTTATTAGTTTTTTTCCTACTAATTTGTGATAAGAAGAAATTTTGATTAATATATGTATGTTTGTTGTACATAGAAAATTGCATTCGCATAGAGAATTATATAAATTATATCTTAGAGTCTCATTTAACTGTTTAAATTTTTAGGCGAGATAGTTCCTTGATATAATATCAAAATTTTGTTGACCTAGTAGTCACGAGTTTAAACTCCATCCCTCTTGTCATAACCCAATCTTGGATTATTCACCAAATCTATCCAAAAATAAAAAACTAAAATAAAAGGGGTTGGTGTCAAGGTGGGAATTTTGGACATTTTCGAGATCTCAATCGTACCTCTTTTGTGCCTAGAAATAAAGAAAAATACATATTTAAGGCTAACGTAATTTATTATCAGATAAATCTGCGTAGAAATTAAGTCGAAAGATATAATTGTGTTTTTATGGTCCATTTGGATTTAATCATTGGCTAATTTAAAAGTGCAAATTAATCACTAGCCCATTTAAAATCGTAATGATATGATCGTACTTTTTTATACCTGGAAATGAAGAAGAGCACAGATTCGCGGCTAATATAATTTATTATCGGATAAATCTGTGTAAAAATTAAGTCAAAAGATATAATTATATTTTTATGGGCCAGTTCGATTTAATCATTGGCCAATTTAAAAGTGTAATTATCTTTGAGAATTAATTTATGGTCCAATTAAAGGATTTAATTAAGCACAATCACTTAATTATACTTTAAATTGGTCAAATTAATTTTATTAAGGGTTTAGTCAATGAGAAATCAAGTTCTTCAATTTAATTCGGGTTCAATTGATGAGATTGAAATTTTCGGAGACCGATTTGAATTTTCCAAGCCAATTATGCAAAATAGGGGGCCAAGTTGAACAAATTGAGAGTCTAATGGTCAATTGAGGGTTAAATCATGCAAGTCAGAAATCAAGAACCAAAATAGAAAAAGGCGCGCAAAGTCAAGGCTAATATTTGAAATTCTCACGGGGGTATAAATACAAAATTGATAGTTTAAAACCAATTGAGGTTTTGATTAGAATAATTTTAAATCGAAGGATCAAATTGCATTTTTACTTCCCAAATCATTTGCACCTGCAGGTGTGCCTGCACTCTTCAGTCACCTAAACAGTGTCAAGCACGCCCATTGCAACAACGCCCGCCACTAGGCAAGGCAGAGGCAGTGGCCCTTCGCTGCACACCATGGGCAGCCAAAGGGTTGCTGTCTTCTGCTATAAATATACAGGGAGAAAGTGAAGAAAGGGAGGGAGAAAAAAAAGGATTTTACATAGCAGAGTAGAGAGCAGAAAATTCACGAATGAAAGTAGAAAAATTCACGTAAACAGGGGAAGATTTTTAACTACACAGATAAAGAAAATTTACAAAACATTGGGGAGGAATAAGTTGACAGGGAAGAGAAGATTCACGAACAGAGGAGAAATGAAAAATTGCAGAGACTAAAAAGCAAACTTGCAACAGCACGACCACCGACCTATCTTCTTCCCCAACTCTGGCGTTATCATCTCTCTCTCCTTTCTCTTCCCTGGTGACGACAGCTCTCATTCTTTTTCTCGGTCTGCTTCCACTCTCTATCCTTCGTAGCAGCTCTCTTCTTCCCCTCTCTCTCTAAAACCAGTCGACCGGTGTCTCTCTCTCACCTCAAAGACTTCACAACTCCGACCACCTAGCATCACACCCATCATCTTCGACAGCATTCTCCCTACTCTAACAGTCCATTCGTGGCCTCCGACAAGGCAAGCAGGTGCAACAGTCGCGACAGCAACGTAAGGTAGCCACTTTCCGACGTCCACTCCGACCACCACAGGCCACCATTTCCGATGCCACCATGACAGAAAAAAACCACCTCGACCTCCTCTACCCAGCGGTATTAGCAGGTACGTCATTCGTTACACTCGAAAATCCTCTCATTTACTGTAGACTATCATCTTCATGCACTTAATTCACTCCCCCGTGCCACTAATTTGCATTATGCAGAATAGTGGGCTGGCTGGGCCAAGGACGATGCCCAGCCAAGCCAAATGGGTGGGTCGTAGGCCCACTAGGACTGGGCAGCCAACCCACAAAATATATATATAAAATTTGGATAAAAAAATATTTTTTAAAAAAAGACAAAAATATACTTTTGTGCATACGACCAATACACTAGCATATTTTGATAATTATTTTTCTTTCAAAAAATATATATTATCTCGGAGTTTGAAGAAAAAATGTGTTTTAGCATGGATTTCGTAAAGAAAAATCATTTCTTGCATTTTGAGATCTTACAACATGTTTGTAAAAATCCAAAGGGTATTGGCCAATATTCCAAAAATATCGAAAAATCTTATTTTTGGGAATTCATTATTCACTGTTGATTTTTGGAGAAACAATTCCTAAAGAGGTTTAATATCCAAAATATTTGGCGAGGATAATTTGCTATTATTCATTGTTGGTGTTTAGATAAATAAATCCTAAAGGATTAATATCCAAAATATTCGGCGGGGATAATTTGCTATTATTGGTGTTTGGATAAATAAATCCTAAAGGGTTAATATCCAAAATATTCAGTGGGGATAATTTGTTATTATTCACTATTGATGTTTGAGTAAATAAATCCTAAGGGGTTAATATCCAAAATATTCGGTGAGGATAATTTGCTATTATTGGTGTTTGGATAAATAAATTCTAAGAGGTTAATATCCAAAACATTCAGCGGGAATAATACACTGTCATCATTTAACCAACATATTCTTTGAAATATCAAAACCATAACACATCATAAGCAAACCAAAACGTCAAGCAGCTTATCTTAGGTAGGGCGTATTAAGGGTGCTAAAACCTTCTATTTACGCAACCAATCCCTTACTTTAGAATCTCTGAAAGACCAGTTTTAGGTTTCCTAGTAACCGTAATACTAGGTGGTGACTCTTTTTTCCACAAAAATAAAATTAAAACCTCCACATGAATTCCCCCTCTCACAGGGAGTGTCACCACGATGCTGCACTCTCGTGATGGGGTGCGACACCTCTCATTCTATTTTATAAAAAATAAATACAAGATAATATAAATATATGTGCAAGTTCCATAATATTTAGAAGCTATATATAAAGCAAACATTTTCTAGGCTAGCCACATCGGATGGAGAATGGATTGTTGATGAAAATTTAAGTTAGTTTTGATGTGACACAATAATATTTTGGGGTTATTTTCATGTTTTTAGGCTAGGATCCTAATAATATATATATATATATATATACACAATAATATATATATATATATATATATATATATATATTAACAATAAATTGATTTTTTATTATCTTTGTTGAGATAGAAAAATTATTTAATTTTTTTATTATAATCTTTATTGAACTGGTATTTAGAAGAATGATGATAGTTGGATCTAATCTCTCAGTATTTATAATTTTAAGAATGTTACGTGTAATTACCTTAACATAAATCTCTTCATGTATATATATCATCGCTATATATACAAACAAGTCTATCGATGACTATTTTCGTTCTTTAAATATCACTAATATTTATGAGATCTGCGATTTGTTATAAATTTATCTCCCGAGATGAGATATGGTTTAACCATGATTCGCTCTGGCAATCCTCTAATTGGAAAGAAACAAGATGCTTCATTGAGTTTTACCTGCGTATACCACTGGAGAAGAAAAGGGTGAGAACCGTGTGAAACTTTAAGGAAGGCTCCTTGTTCATATTTTAGGGCCCTCATCATTAAAAACGTGCGAGACCTTATCTCTACAGGAGCTATCACAACATTAATCACGTTTTGGATTCATACCCGAGTAGGTGGAGTACATATGAGCTAATGTGTGAAGGTATTTAATTGAGCTGAGAAAATGTCAATTGGTTGGCTTCAAAGACAAAAGAGAGCAGGAAGACTTTCATAGTTTTAGACATGGTGAGAGCTCCTTACTTTGACAAAAATGGAGTAAAGAAAGGTGCATGGAGTCGAGAAGAAGATGATAAGTTGAGAGAACATGTTGAGAAATATGGCCTTTGGAACTGGCGTGAAATCCCCAAGTTTGCAGGTAGCTAGAGGAAATCCCCATTTTGTTGTTTGGCATATTAAAAGATTACATATAACTAATTAACTCTGTAGCAAAATAAATTATGCCTCTGCAATAATATTCTTGGCGTAATTAAAATGGGCTTTAATTAATTTGAGTTTGTGCTTCATTTACAGGATTATCAAGGTGTGGCAAGAGTTGCAGACTAAGATGGATGAATTATCTCCGCCCAGATGTAAAACATGGGAACTACAACGAAGAGGAAGAAGATTTAATCCTCAAATTACATGAAAAACATGGAAATAAGTATGAAACTCGTATCTTTCATCTAGTTTTTATACATTTCTTCCAATGCAAAAGTCTCCACATAAAATAACTGATATTCCCATGTATTTTAATGGCCAAATAAATGAATAATTGATATTGTTTGCTTGAGTTTTTCTGTGCTGGAAAATATATGTTCATGAAAGTGAAGCTTACAAATAGTACTGCTTGCAGATGGTCCTTGATCGCTGCAAAATTACCAGGAAGAACAGATAATGAAGTGAAAAACTACTGGCACGCCCATCTGAAGAAGCGATCAGTGAAAAAACAAAGCACATTGGCGTTGAAAGAGAAATGTAGTGGTCTTACTTCTGAAAGCGAAGGCAGCCAGATGAATAAGGAAATGAAAGCTAGAACTGTAGTTTCCTACACTCCCTCTAACCCAATTTTAGAGAGCACTCCATTATCCCCAGAAACATCTTGCAACGAGCTCTCCAACTTGAGCACTGATTTTGCTCCAAGACTTCCTGTATCAGCGGGCACAAACTGGAATGATAATGCAGAAAATATTCTCCCTTCAGTGCAAAAAGTTGATGAGTCCATAGGAGATTTTTGGACCGAGCCATTTTTAGCTGATAATGCCTACAATCAAGATGATTTTCCAGGAATATCTTTTTATCAAGAGGAGCTCTTTGTTTCATACTATGATGATGGCATGGATTTCTGTTATGAAATAATGCAAGAATTGCCAGGGAACAATTAGTCCTCTGGCCATATGTCTGTATACATATGTTTTTAAATATTGCACTTGTTTTGTTTTGTTTTGTTTTTGTTAAATGAATTGTGATGATTGTATTAGTTTCCAGCAGACAAGAGAAAATCCAAGTGATATGCAGTGCTGAATTATACTGATTGTGCAACCTAGCTAGAGATCAGGCTTGCAATGATGGATGAAATATTATGCTGCAGTCTCATCTAGCTAATCAGTGGCTAGTTATATCCAGTTGGTTCAAGGGCTGCATGAACCAAGTTTTATTTCCAGTTTGGAGGATTGTTAAACTGATGAAATTATCATCAGACTCCATTGGCATTGAATTTGATGGAAACTCCTGAGATCATTTGTCATTGTTAAGAAGATAAAGTGTTCTTAGCTTTGGCCTACATATTTACTTCCTATGTATCTTTGATCTTCATTTAACAGGCTAAGTTTTTATAGTTTGAGTTCTGATCAATTGATAATCATTGTTCCAGAAATTAAACAATTAATTTGTGGTTTCCATTCATTTGTTATTATTATTATTATTATTAAAAACAGCATTACCAAGAAGATGGTGACTGAAAAAAATAAACACTTACAGTTTACATTCAAGACTTCTAGCCATATCAGAACCTGTGTAGCTTAAGAATTTCAACCAAAAATTGTGTCGATAGTCCCTAAAAAGACAGCTTAAACACCTGAATCAATGCATGAATCTAGCCCAAAAATTTCACGTAAAGTAAGGTGATGAAACAAACGATAAATAGCCTCAATCTCCTTCCAGCAAAAAGGACAGAGCATTCTCAAAATTAATAATCTTCCTCTCAGCTCAAAAAAACCCTAGTGTTGAGATTACCACCAAGTAGGAGCCACATGAAAACATCAATTTTAAGAGGACCAAAACAGAAAAAAATGTGTGTAATCCTCATTGAGACAGATAATCGCATTGGTCAAACCTGATGTGTATTCCTCATCCAAGTTAATTTCTTTAAGATAACTATTATAGAAATTAGCTTTAAAACGCGAAATGATCTCAAGCTCGCAGAAAAAGCTCTCTTGACATGCATCCAAGAAGAGCAATCATCCGGCAAGAATATCAAAGTGTCATCTGCATATTACAGAGGAGGTATATAATAGCTGGATCTGTCTGAAGACCCTTAAAATAACTTGAATCTAAAGCCCTGCTAAATAAAACATCAAATCTTCTACTGTTATGTCAAACCATAGAGAAAAATATCATTAACATAAATGAGAGGATTGGTAATATATATATATATCATCATCATCATTTAGATTTAGGTGGTAAGTTGTTCCTCATGTTATCATTTTAAACTCAAATTTAAGAAAAATGATGCGATGAAAAAAATAAATTAATATTCTAGGAGTAGATAGTTAATTGATTCAAGAGGAATCTTAGTTAATTAACTCAAGATGAATCTGAATTTTGGATATAAATTAATATATCCTTGTATTATGGAATACTCCATACTTTTTTGGATCTTATTTGATCCTTAAATTGTTTATGAGAAATTTCATCCTTTTTTGATCAAATTCTAGGGAAGTTGAATCTAATTTATTGACTAAGGATAGATTATAGGACAAATTATCAAAGTAGAAAAGGCATCACAAATGGGTAATAGTTTCAAAGTCCATACAAAAAGTTTAATATAGTCTCATACTTTTTTTAAAAAAAAAATATTTGAATACTCAATACTTTACAATATCTTTTATTTTTTTTAATCCCTAGTTTGAGAGATAAGAAATAAAGGTTACTAGATTCCAATAGTAAAGTAATTGATCTTTATGTAAAAATATTTTATATAATAAGAAAAATTCATGTTAAGTGTTTTCAATCTTTAAAGTTCCAAGAAACAAATGTAAACTCGAGAAAAATTTTAGTTTCTAGTTAATTTTGGGTTTTGGAATTTTAGGTTTTAGATTTTGAGACCAAAGATAGGTTTATCATGAATTAGGGTATTTTTGAGATATTTTGGGTCAAAAAAATATTTTTAAATAAAAAATATCCAACCTCAATTTTCTAGTCACCGTAATACTCTAAGTTTAGACAAATTAAATGTCATATCATGTGTTTTAAAAATAAATTTTGGATGCAACAAAAAAAAAAAAAAAAAACTTAATCGTGCGAGCCTACCTTGACAAGTAATGACAAAATAAGTGAAGCAGGTTAGCTTGACTATTTAAACCCAACAACCTCTAATCTTTTTTGAAAAAAATTATTTTTTCTATTTTTTTAATTAATGTCTTTTATATTTTTCAAAATTATTTTTTTATAAAGTCTCTTTTAATTTTATGTATTTGATTTTTTAAGATATTTTATGTCTATAATTTTTTTATTTTTTAATGGATGAATTTTTTTAACAAAAAAATATTATTTTTAGATAATATTTATGATTTATGCATCCTTGATTCCTTGCATAGTTTGTTTTTTCTTTTATTTTATTCAATCAAGTTAGTGTGTGTATATTTCTATTGTCATTTGATTAAATAAAAATGGTAAATATCTTATAAATTAAATATCTTGATCTATATTTGTTTCTTGATCTTTCCAGATTTATTTTTAATTATAGTTTTTGACTTTTTTTTTATTTATTAACACATATAGTTCTCAATTTGTTTAATTATATATATACTTAAATGTATTATTTTCACTTAGAATTTGGTAGCTAAAAAAACGTGTTGAAAAAGCATGTATATATATATTTTTTTATTGGAAATAACTTTGAATTCTCAATTTGGATATTTTGTTAGAATTACTTTAAGAAAAATGTTAATTTTTCTACAAAAACAACATTTTTTCTATAAAAATATAAAAAAAATAAAAGTAGATATAATTCTTGATCAAATATGAACTAAAAGACTTCATTACGAATTATTGAACCTTTTTAGTAAACAAAAGGTAGGCAGATTGAAATCATTACGACGATGGTCATGAGAGTGTTAGGTTTTGCATCAACCTAGCTACCGTTGGCATCAAAATCTGATTGGGGAAGACAACTATTACTTAGGAGAGTATAATTTCTTTTGCAAAAAGCCAGCTGCCATTGCATTTTCTACCAAATATGAATCCACGCAGCAGACCAGGAAACTCTTTAAGGGTTGACCTACCTTTATCTCTGGCAGGCAGGAATATTAGTAGAAAGTCTTTCTGTATTGTGTTAACTCTTTTTTATGTAGATTATTTAGTTTTGGTGCGAAAGAGAAATAACTTCGAAAATCAAGGGCAATATATCTTATGATAGTTTTCAGTTATGAATATAAAAATATGCATCACAGAGTATTTATATATATATATATATATATATATAGCTTTCTTTTTCTTTGACCAACCCAGAACTCAGCATCAGAAAAACCCGACGAATCCAGACTGAATCGGACTTGGAAATAAGCGCAAATACCAGCAGAGTCTCTAGTTTCAATCCAAAAGCATAATATCCAGAGCTTAAAGTGTATTATCCCAACCTAAAGCTATTAAATTTATATAGGGATTGGAGGATTTCCTATGTTTACATATTATTTTTACTTTTTTTTCTTTCAAATTCATCCCATAATAAAATTTAAAGATATTATTATTTTGGGTTGAAATACAGCTTCGGATACTGTCATCTACCTTTGGATGATACAAGTAAATATTTTATAATTACATTATCACTCATATTCATTAAAAAAAAAATGTTTTAATCTTGATACTCTTGTTAACTTTTAGTAGAATTGTTTTTCTATTTGCAGAAATGGAGTAGAAATTGTCAGTTTTTCAATGAAAAGGAAATTGAAAATAAAGATGGCTAATTTTCTATCCAAGGGAGGTTGGCATCTCAGAATGGATTCTGAGCTTAAACTTCATCGAAATTGTGGGGAAGATTAATGAGTTATTTGAATAAGAAGGGGCTGCCCTACTATACCCACTCTCCAAGTTGAGAAAACAAAAACCAGGCACATACACTAAATTAAATATTCGCAAGAAGCTCAAGATCACTGAAATGGAGTTTCTGATGAGTTTCCATTAAGACAATAATGCAAGATAGTTGCATAGAAGTTTAAACAAGAGCATTTGACTGAACTGTACATAGTCTATTTTTTTTTTTTCCTCATTTGACTGGGCTTGAACAAAGCAATACTGAATATTATATGGTCAAGTGACTTTGACCCAAAAAAAACACTTTTTGGAAGCCTCCTCGTTCACTCTAGTGAATGCAATATATTGAATCTTCAAAAGAGAATACCATCATTACACTTTCTAATGGGCCCTCAATTTTCTTTTAAATCCAACCACTTTACATGGTTGAGGACAATTCACTTACTATTGTTTGAATATATCTTGTCTTCAAATCTATGATGTTAAAGGAAGTGATCTATATATAGAGAGAGTGCAGGTACATTGATCCTTACCTCCTAACACTTTGCCTCCCTACCTAAATATAAGATTTGTAGACGCTAGAAAGGCTAGATCCTCTTATCTATAGAAAGATGGTCAAAGCAACCTTGGTTGATAAAAATGGATTCAGGAAAGGTGCATGGAGTAAAGAAGAAGATGATAAGTTGAGAGTTTATGTTCAGAAATATGGCCACTGGAATTGGCGACAACTTCCCAAGTTTGCTGGTGAGTATGAAACAATTTTCTTTCTGCGTCTTTGATGCTAAATATGAAATGGGTTACAGAGAGCAATTCCACCCATAAATCCATGCTTTCTTAATTTATCATAATTATATGCATTAGGATGTTCTAATCCAATTTTCAGTGATGATGAAAGTATATTACCTTGATTTTATGATTTGTTTTTTGCTTTCTATCAATGTAATTTTCAGAAAAGAACCAAAATATGGTGCAGTTATCTGGGGTTTTCTTTTAGAATTCAATTTTGTCATCTTTTACAGGTTTATCAAGGTGTGGCAAGAGTTGCAGATTAAGATGGATGAACTATCTCCGGCCGGACGTGAAGCGTGGAAATTTCTCTCATGAAGAGGATAACTTGATCATTCAAATGCATGAAGAACTTGGAAATAAGTAAGCAGTCATTACTTTCAACATGAATGCAACTTGAATGAAATTTTCTTCTCAACATCTCACTTTTTGCACGTTCAATTGACAAATTAAGTGTATAATTTTCTTTTGACTGGAAAATTGAAATCATAGCTATGATGAAAATGACTGATTGAGTGTGTTTTTTTCTTCTACAGATGGTCTATCATTGCTGGGAAATTACCTGGAAGAACAGACAATGAGATTAAAAATCACTGGCACACCAACTTGAGCAAGAAAGTGAAGCAGAACCAATCAGTTTCTTCTGGGTTGGTGGATAAAGAGCAGTCTCGTGAAACTTCACAGTCTGAAGATAGTCAGACTGAAAAGTCTGAAACTGAAAGTGTTTATGTCAATGATCCATCAGAGCCTCATCATCAACCAGAAATTTTAGAGAACTTCCCTTCACCTCAAGAAATATCCTGCAGTGAGTTCTCCTCCATGAATAATGATTCTGTGTCAAGCGTGAAGGGTACTGCTGCAGATGGTCTCTCTCCAATGGAAATATTTCAAGATTCAGGTTCAGATTTCTGGAACCAGCCATTTTTAGCGGACAACAATGACAACCCAGATGGTTTCTCTCCAAATGAAATATTTCAAGATTCAGGTTCAGATTTCTGGAACCAGCCATTTTTAGCGGACAACAATGACAACCAAGATGGTTATCATTCATTGTTATTCACAGAAGAAGTATACATGCATTCCTGTGCATTCAACTATGACGATGATAGTATAGATTGGATCCACCAAATGATGCAGGAACTGCAAGATAGTAATTAATTAGACCAGATTACAAAAATGATGTTTTTTTCCAAGTCTAGAATCTAGAGTTGTTTGAGCTTCATTTCATTATCAGATCTGTAGTAGAACTCTAATCATATGGTAGTAGATTCTCTATATATATGTGTATATATGGCATGTTGAGAGTGAGTTGCATGCTATATCACATTGGGATATGTTAATATAATGAAATTATGGAGTAAAATGGTTGTTTTTCTCAAATTAAAAATCACATTTGTTCATGTCCATATATGATGATCCATGCAAACAATAACATAGCCAAGCCTTTTTTATACGAAAAAAGTTTATTATTACATCTTTGAAGTTGCAAAATGGTCACAGGGAAAAAACAATAATATCAACGTCCACACGCTTTCTCCGAATGGCTTAGGAAAAATCCAATTGCATTAATTAAACTTGAAATGCATATAAAATAATATAAATTATATAATAAGGCTTTTAAGTTATTGAGTTAAGATAATTTTTTAATATAATATTAAAGTTTGATAACCAAACGGTTATAAGTTTAATTTTCACCATTCTCGTTCTCTCTTTTTAATTAATAACACAAGGGAGGTCGTGTGGACATATATAAGTTTCAAATTTAAAAAAAATTCACTTAAAAAAATATATAAAAAATAATATAAATTATATCTTGGAGTAGCAACTAAAGTTATTGGATTGAGATGCTTGTTTTGCATAAATTAACAAAAATAATAGTGACTTGTCAAATGATTTTGGAATTTAAAACTTATAGTTTTTAGCAAATATTTTGTTAAAGTTTTTGAGCTTGAAACTTGTATAAGCTCATATTATCTTGTGCTTGATTTTTATCAAATAGAATGGGGGTAATGAGATCGAACCCGTGACCGCTGGGTCAACAAAGCTCTGATACCATGTTAAAAAACTATTTCACCTAAAAGTTTAAGCTGATAGATAAAGTCCCAGAATATGATTTATATTATTCTCTGATAAATTTAAAGCTTATCTGAATCTATATTTTGAGGTTTATTGGTATGGTTTCGGGTCAATTTTATAAATGTCGTCCACAAGAATAAATTCATTCAAATTTTTATTTTCAAGAGTATAATACACTTATAAGGATAAAGTATTTACAATTGATTTATTGTTATGACATTTATTTAGCTTGTATGAACGAGATTTTTGCATTATTTGATTCTTTTAAAAATTAAATTGACTTATCATAAATTAATCGGCGTGATGTTTTCTTTATATTTCTTAATTGGTATTGTTAGGTGAGGATTTTGTTTCAATAGAGTTGTTGTGTAGGATTAGATAAGCTACGGATAGGTCATAGGTGGACATAACTAATTGATGTAAATAAAAATAAAACAAGGAAAATAGCAACTATAAGAACAAAAAAATAAATTTAAGAGCACAAATTCATATCGAAAAGGGTCTTCACATATAACTTAATTTAGTTTTTTATTAGTTGATATTTTTTTCAATTAGTTTTGTCTCACCAAGATATTTATAATTTTTAAAATAAATTCAAAAATCAATCTAAAAAAACTATGGAATATAAAAAAAGAAAGTGATAAAGGTCGTTAATAATTTTTAAAAATAGCAAAAATAACTCGAGCACCGTAATCTATTGCTAATTCGACTTGGATGATTATACCAAACCGACCACAACACATGCATTAACAATTCCATGTAATTATCAACTAAATGATCCCTAGTTATCCAACTAATTATAGAATTGGGAAGGAAGTTCAAGAAGAAGAAGAAGAAGAAGAGAAAGGGTTTCAATTACAAAGGTTCAAGGATGTTGCGAGGTTACTCGCAGTCCGCTGTGGGGCCTTTTAGTTTAGGCAGGGCAAATATGTTGTTTAAAAAATAAAAATAAAAAAATGCCACTTGACATTTCCATGCATCATTTGTGAATTTAATCATGGAATCTAGTAAATATTAAATAATAAACCTGAGAAATATAATTTTATTATCACGTACAAAATATATACATATCTCTCCGATTTAATAAAGTCAAATCATCTATATCATAACCCGTGGGTTTATGAACAAATTATTTTCTATAGCTTACAACTTGAATTTTACATATCATCGAGAAAGAAAATCGCCAAATTATCCAGCATGGCCTTATGAATTTATGATGGAATGAACTTATGAATTCATTTTTAAAATAAAATATTGAATTAAGAGGCAATAGGGCAGAATAAATTAATTTTATTATTGTTATTATTATTAATATTATTTACCTCAAATAATCCTTCAAGAAGGAAGTGCATGTACAATTCAATAAAGTTATAGGTAGTGGGAGGGGAAAACAAATCCCACGATATGTTGGTAATTACCGAGTAAGAAAATGTTCAATTTCCAGAGTTGAACTTCGAAGAAATTGGCAGTTCGGAGGTCGATATCAAAGCATGCTCGAATCTAAATAATATCGTCCAACAAGTTTGTCCCCACAAGTTCCCAATTCAAAGGCCTCGTCTTCGTATTTTATTTGGCATCTTTTGGATGTTCTTCTCGTCTTAGATCATAGGGTTGAATACAATATTGACTGCTGCTGCTTCTTGTTCTTATGAATATCTGGCCGGAAGCAGCGTTTGGAGAGCCCCAATAGCTATAGTAAAGGTTGTCAAATTCATAATTTTAACATGATTTTGAATTTGTTTTTGACTTTGGATAGCAAGATTTTATTATAAAATAGTAAAATTATACCTGAAATTTTTCTGTACAAAGATCATAAAATCGCAGCTAAAATTGTATAGGTAAAAAAATCATAAGTAAAATATTTTTGAATACAATACAGCACAATTATGGTTATAAAACTTTATTAGTTAAGATTCATACTTGATTTATAATAACTTAAAATACATCACAAAATAATTATGTTCATAGAATTCTATTAGGTAAAAACTAATAAATATTCAACTGACGTGTAATGTAAACTAAAATCAATCTCGTTTTTATCTCCTTCATTATTTCTAAGACTTGTATCAAAACATCATTATCAAAAGGATTATTAGTTCTACTATTGATATTAACACCGATATTGCTAGTACTAGCTTCAACTTCAACAAATTATTTCGACTTCAAAACATGAAATGATCTAAAAACACTAAAAAAAATTAATTTAAAATAAAAAAAAATCATAAATTTTAAATATAAATTATAAAGTTAATATTTAAATCAATACATGAGAATCAAGAAATTTTTATTGTCTAAAAAATAATGTATGCATGCATTTAAAAATATTTAATTTTCAAACCATTCAAACCATAACAACAAATTATATAATTGAAGAGGGGGGGACAGGCTTACGATCTAGTTGACATAGAGGGGGTGAGGGTTATGGCTTAGGTTGGTGTAATGGTGTTAATTCTCCAGTTTGTTTGTTTGATTTCAACAAAGTTTAATTTTTCTATTTCATTTTATTAGTTTTGTTGTTTTGAGTTGCAAAATCAAGGTCTAGAAAATAATTTACTCTTCATTAACAAAAACACCAAGGCACATGAAAAAACAAAATACATATCTTTTCACAAAATTTATTTGTCAAAATAGAATGGATCGGGAATAGCTAAGTTCTTATATTTACATAGTATAATTATTTAATTTCCCTTAAAAGACAAAAAATATTTATCTTGGATCCAATTTTTTTTTAAATTTTACTTTTCAGAATATAGTTAAATGATGTTATATATTACCTCTAAAATAAATAAATAAATTCCCTCCAGTATTTTCAACTTTTTTATGATAATCATGTCGTTCAAACATCAAGATGGTATAATAATAATAACAACAACAACAATAATTATTATTATTATTACAATTATTATTATTATTAACTTAGGTTTAGAAGATTCATCTAGTTTCATTTGCTTTTATATATATATATTGATTCATGCCCTGTGAATGCTCGGGGGAACACATTTCGAAGTGAGGATTGAATTCATTTACTTCGAAATGTGTCCCCCCCGGCAATTCACAGGGCACGAATGAAACTTTCTTTCAAGGAAGTTTCCGTGTTCAAATATACTACACACACACCCCATAGACATGGAAAACGCAGGTTCCATGCTATACAAATTATCAGTGTACGTTCAGCCAGACCTTCTGGTCCTACGGAAAATACTATCAACGCACTACCCTCACTCGAAGTGATAGTGGGCATGTGAATGTGTTGCATTTACACACAGAACTTGACTTCATATATAGACCTACTGAACATTAAAGGAGCCTGTCTGCCTTGAATAATTATGTACTCACGAAAATGTTATGCATCTTCGGATGCCCAATATCAAACACCTTTTTTCATAAAATTAAAAAAAAAAATGAAGTGTGGGCCTTGGTGATCTCGGGGATCTGTATTTCCCAGCATTTTGAGCCTCCCAATTTGAGGATCATGCGTCGCTCAAAAGTTGTGCAACACATTCATGTAATTGACTTGCAAGAAAACGATGCCACGTTATTAATGTATGCGGATTTAAATGTTGATTATGACGTGTTAAGGATAATATGAAATTGAACCTTTTTTTTCTATTTTTTAGTGGATGGGAAAAACTACTTTTATTTTTCTCTTCTTTCTTTCTTTCTATATATATATATATTTTTCTCTTCTCTCTCTCTCTCTCTCTCTCTCTCTCTCTCTCTCTCTCTCTATATATATATATATATATATATATATATATATATATATATATATATTTCTCTTCTCTTTCTCTCTCTCTCTCTCTACATATATATATAGAATATCTACACTAATTTACGTGCATCAAATCTAATCCCCGTCACAGAAAAAAGAGAACAAATCTCGGGGAAAAATTACTTTTATTTTTCTCTTTTTTTTATTTATTTATTTATATATTTTTCTTTTCTTTTTATATATATATATATATATAAACTGACAAGAAAAGTCCAATACTCATCCTCGAATACGACTTGCATGTTATCGCATATCGTTGTTGTAGCATGATTTTAGCTTCTTGAATATTCAAACTAGTTTACATGTATCAAATCTAATCTCCATCACAGAAAAAAAGAATAAATCCCTTACGATAAAAATTATTTTTATTTTTCTCTTCTTTTTATTTATTTATTTATATTTTTTGTCTTTATATATATAGCAATTCATTTTGTTTTATAACTAGAGTATCGGAATAGATTATATACTTCAAATCTAATCCCCGCCACAGAAAAAAGAGAACAAATCCCTGGCGGGCAAGACTCAAGTGCAAACAACACACTTTTATGTCTGTGGGTTCTGGCTTGGTGATCGTGTTACATGCATGCAGAGAGGACACAAACAGTGAAGTAAACCCAGATCGCCAAGAATCACGAGTCTTGAATCGGACAAGATTTTAAGTCAGCTTTGTTTCTTCCTCTTCTCAACAGTTGACTTTGACGACTTATTGCTTAATTATTTGTTCTGCTTTTCGTTATTTATTTAAAAAATGCTTTTGGAACGTGAGAACTAAATGATCTGAAACCGAGACTTAATATGAGTCAAGCATTTGATTTTCGAAGTCTCTTAGCATAAATATGCGCCTACCATCTGAATATTACTAGAATATTCTCCATGATTGATGGCTTTTCATGCGAAAAAAACGTTGTAATTAATCAAACTGAACATTTTTTGGGTTTCTTGGGGTAATTTATGAACATATTGGAGCTTGATGAAACAGGAATGGCTTGCTCAAATGGAGTAGGTGGAAATAGAGCTGCTATAGGCTTGATTGGACCTTTGAAGCAGATTGAATATGGAGGAATTGTCTAAGCAGCTGAAGTTCAAAGCTAGAAAATTTTTCAAGTGGCTAGATAAAAACCAGGCCTGGGATAAAGTGTCATCTGTAGGACCCAAAACCAGTTCCTAACAACAAAGACAGGCCATGGCTTCAAGCCCATGAGGCCCATGATCTTGTTTAGTGACAAAAGAAATTTAATATTCAGAACCAGGAAAATTAAATACCCAATTTTGTGAATCTACTGATCTTCCAGAATCCAAACGATGGCAAGACTTCCACAAAACAAAAATCTCTTTTCTTTCCACCAAGTCATGCTTAAAATTATTTGATACTTATTTGAAAATTCATCTCCCATATAAATTTAATTTGTTAAATGAGATTCCAAAAATATAATTTATATTATTTTCTAACATATTCACTCAAGTAAAAATCTTTTGATCTTGAAACTAGCACAGATTTACATCACGTTTGATTTTTATTAAATAAAATAAAGATAATAAAATTCAAATTCATAACTATTTGGTCAACAACATTCTAATACCATAAAACCATTGATTCCTTCCAAAGTAAATTATCCAAGTAATGCCCAGGCCTGCAAGCAACGTTTGTTGTTTGGCACGTATAGTGGTGGATTGACAGAGGTGAGCTAGAACTTCATCAACATAATTGTATCTCGTAAATTCACCAGAAAGCAAACAGTGGTCCAGTGGCTCTTTCATTTATGAATTTTGGAGGCTTATCAGGTTATCATGGTGCCACCTTAGGATTTAAAAAGACCCTTTCTCATCTCTTTCTCGGGTTCCATGTGACTTCGACTAAGGTATCCAGAAACTTTAATTGCATTACTAATTACGAGCACGCAGCAGACTCCTCGGTGTAGGCCATGCAGTCTTCAATAATATTTTATTTAAAAATTTAAATGATTGGTTAAAATTTTAAAATATAAACTGCAAAATGAGATACAAGAATGTAATTTATATTATATTCTAAGATATTATACTTACTCAGATAGAAGAAAATGCCCATGGAGATGGAGGTAGGGCAAAAGAAAAATCCCGGTTGGGTTGGGTTTGGAACGAGGGACGGTATCCTCTTTCTCGATGGAGCTTCATACTTGATTATATAAATAAAAAGAAAAAATAAATTAGAATATGTTATCCATTCATGATATTAAGGCTCATTCAAATAGAGAGACAGAAATATGTTAGCCATAGCCCAGCTTAGTAGAATCCGGACCTTCAATGGAGGTCTTTCCTTCCACAGAAGGGAGATGAAGCTTCATAGCATGCCTCCGACAGGGATGAGGGTAAAAATAAATTCATGAAGGCGGATGAGGCTCCAATGTCATCCACACAAAAATACATCACAAACTATTGTAATTTTATATACTAATGAAGAAGAAAAACAATACAACTAAAAACATTTGGGATGAAAACTTTTTTTTTTTTTTTAGGAAATCTCATGTTTTTTATATATTCTTTGCAGGCCCAGGTTAAACAATTAAAATATTATCTATGTCAGGTTCTTATAAGGTGAGCACATCCTAATTTGAATTTAAAAACTGCAAGATAAATCTTAACTCTTTTATCATCATGTCACGTCTCTTAAGGATTTTAGGAGTGAAAACACTATTTATATCTTTTCTTTCTTTTTTCAATTCATATCTTTTTGTTTGTTCTTTTTCTTTTTCTCATTTAATGACCAATTGGTATAATTTATATAAAAAAGAGTTAGAATAATTAGTTTGTTACTTTTTTAGTCTATAATGTGAGAGAAGAGGAAAAAAAATTTATTAGAAAACAACAAAGAAAAGAGAAGGTTGTTGGCTAAACATATTCTAGCAACTAAAACAAAAAAATATTTGTATTAATGGATTTTTTTTTTATCTTGAGATCAATTCAATTGAAGTATTTTTCAATTTTTTAACTTGTTAGAGAAAATAGATCAAGAGTGTGAAAGAATTGTTTTTGAATTTGTTACGAGCTCTAAGTCGCTAAATTAGTTTATAAATATTATAAAGATGTTTATTGAATATTTTTATGTGAAAATATATTCAAAATGAGTTCTTAAGTTTAAAAAGTCATAACTTGATTTTTTTTAAAATATATATGATGATCAAAAATTAAATAAGCAAACATCATGATGTCTACCTGTTATTTTATAAGAAATACAAAGAGTAGATAGATAGATTGAAAATAGATATGAGTGTGTGGGCCTAGTTTTGTAAGTCCATTTGTAGGTAAGTAACTTTAGCATTGTTTTGGTTTTAGCAATTTTTTGTAGATTTTCATGATTTATCTTCCTTTTTTCTTTTTAGATTTTTTTTATAAAATTTATATCAACATATGATTACATTGAAGACAAGCTCCAAAAATTCCAATGTATTGTTTTTAATACATCCTCAATATAAACCTAATTATGAAATCATTATTTTCTATTAACATCATTTGTTTTCTCAAAAAGAATATTTTGATAAACAAATTGTCAATAAAACAAATAAATCTTAAATAGCACCCTCTCTTCTTCTTATCCTTCTTTTTCCCTTTTAATTAGTATTTTTTTCTAATTTAATTGATTACATTTCAAAGAGATGTATTAAGCACTAATATATCTTAACAACACCCATCATCTTCTTCCTCTCCTACAACTATACAATTACAGAAAAGGTAGATGAATTATAGCTCAATGGCTAGTAAAAAAGAGAGGCATTGACCCTCCTCGGCCGATAATCACAACACATGCCTATGGTGTACTGATGTGAACATGTCCAGCATCACGAGACTGTCCTTCCTAGCTACCCGCTATCTTGATTTAATGTGAAACAGGATTTTTCTTATGCAAGTTCTTGTGTTGCATGATTCCAATGTGACGATTTATTTTAATAAAATTTCAAATTATTAAGAGATCATTTTTTGCTACGTGGGGCCACGACAAAGTATACAGAAAATTGGATGAATTCATACCCACCCATTGCATCAATTTTATCTTTTCAATTTTCAAGCTGAACCCACCCATATCACAACTTACTGATATGCTTAGATTTTAAGTTTCTTTGTGTGGATTTCATGAAACTCCTTTTTTAGATAGTTTTTGTGGGTTCGGGTTAAATGAATATAATCTCGGTTGTTTAAAGTTTTTATAAGATGAGTATTTCCTTACTCGAACTTAAGACCTGCAATTCAAATCTGAAGCTTTTTGTTACCACGTCACATCTCTTGGAAATAATTTAGGAGTGGTTGTAAATGTGCTAACTTATGTTTATTAAAAATATGTTGTACTTAGAAAAAAACATATTAATTTAATATTTTTTATGTGGTTTTGAAGTGTTAATATAAAAAAATATTTTGAAGTGTTTTCCAGTAAAAATCAATCCTGAGAGATGTGGCTCAACTGGTTAGGCTCTAAGTTTACTCCCTGAAAATCATCATTTCAAGTTACATATTAGTCAGAGTCACTAGAGGTTTTAACTACTGATTAATTTTATGATTTATAGGATTAGTTGAAATGCACGTAAACTGATCCGGACACTAACATTCCAAAAAAAATATTTAAAAAAAAACATTGTACACCATAAACTAAACGCATTTAATAAGTAATCTTGTCTTGCCTGATCTGAATTTGCAACAATAGCATACAAGAAAAACAATGCTTGAAAGTCCATGAGTTCTCAAAAATAAATAATGTTTGTTTTTATTTTTTATATTAAATTAAATATTTTTGGTGTTTTAAATTATTTTTCATTTAATGATATCAAAAATATTTAAAAAAATATTATTTTAATATATTTTTAATATTTTTAAAAACAGTTTCAACATCTCTTTTAATTAAACCCATAAGTTAGTGTTTGTTGGTGTAACTGAACCATATCTCGGAAGATTTTTTATCATTAAAATAATTTTTTGTTTGTTTTTTAATTATTTTAATAATAAAAAAAAATTATCTTAATATATTTCAAAGTAAAAAGTATTATAAAATAACTTGTGCTGTAATTTCAAATGCACCGCAAATCTTAATGATGTATTGTGTGCAGTCTCTATCATCTGCTAACTAAAACAGCAGAGATCTCTGCGATGGATCCAAATAATCTTCGATAGAGAAATTTCAATTTGTAGGGGACCATGATTTTGTCCCATGACAAAAGAATCGTCTAATTTATTTAATTTTTATTTTTTAATCTCACCCTCCAAACCCCAAAAACTTTTAATAATATTTAGAAGCAAAGCATGGCTAGCCTTTTTGTATCTATCCAGTTCGTTCACCTATTTTAAGCCCAGCAAATCCACAGCAAATCCCTCAGACTTGGGTAAAGTGCTCCCTCAAGCCCTTTTGCTAGCACAAAAATAAAATAAAATAAAATTATGCCAAGCTTTTTATTTTCAAACACTTTCACTGCTACCTTGTGATTATGAATTTAATTTATTTTCCCATCCATTATTTTAGCATAATTTTCCTACATTTTACAATAAAATAAAATACTTCTATTTTTAGTACAAGTACTAGTTTTTTCAACCTAAAAAACTATCTATAAAAGGCAAATTCACCCTGCAAAATGATTTGAGAATCATTTTTTTCAAGGTGAGAATCATTGCATTGTAATTAAAAAAAATGAAAAATCAAGAATGTCATTTAGCATAGTTAAGTGGAGTTTCACTCTCAAGAGTACTGAATTAAATCTACTATACAAAAATATTTATAAAAAAAAGATAGAGATATCCCCATAACAATTACAAAATAATAAATCATCAATGTGAAAATACAAATTTACCCTTATAGGTCCGAGCAAATGGATTTTTTCAAGGGAGGAAAATAATTCTACTATTATAATCTATGATTGCATTTCGACAATGTTTTTGAAAAAAAAAATCTATTATAATAGTTTTTGGAATGAATATTTAATTGGTGGCTAATATATATATATATATATATATATATATATATATATTGTTGTTTAATTAAATAATAAAAACATATCCTGGAGTGGGAATAACAAGCTATACAACGTGAATAACATTACTACGTGAGATTACAAAATACAAATAAATATTTTGATAACCACTAATCCCATTTTCATGAAAAATCACCGAAATCCATTTTATTATTTTTGTTGCTAAAGCAATTATTATGGTTAGTGCTATGATGCAGTGACTCAGGCAGGCACTAAGACATAATCCACATAAATCCAAAAAGAACCACAGAAATCCATCCCTGCAATTCAAAGCGGAGTCCTGTCCTTTTTGGCCTTTGGGTCCCTAACAAAACGATGAAATATATATCAAAATTCCCCTCTTAATTTCATAAATAATTAAAGGATAATAGGCTGCATTGAGTGAGTGAGTTCATGCAGCATGCACAATACGATTGGAATCTCTTCAATACATCATCCAGCAAACTCTCTTTCACTTTCATCCTTGTTATTTGTAGCAGCTCGAGTCGCACTCAAATGGACCAGTGATATAACTATCTCACCAGAAAGATGAAGAAGAAGAAGATAAAACCCAATCCTCGCATCAGCACTGCTGTTGCATGCGAGAAAGCTGAGCCGTTTGATTATTACAGAAAGCACTTATCTTTCTCCTCTTGATATCTTTCCCCGCCCATATTTTGCTGGTGCCATTGGTGGATATCGTCACAGCAGTCCCACCGGTGTTTTCACTTTCGGAGCTTGAAAAATGCCGGTCAAGCACGTTGACTGGCGTATCAGAACTTGACACCATGTCGAATTGTGACTCGTAGCCATCCATTGCTGTTTCTTGCATTGCATTATAGCATCGCAACAAGTTTTCCTGTACCAAAGATTACCGTAACGTTAACGTCTTAGGGTAACGTATTAGTTGCGTTTAGTTTGTGTTGTATATATAAAATAAAATACAAGGAGGAAATCAAGGAATGCCCTTTGTTCTTACATGTTGGAAAGTTTAATTACCATCCCATTACAGCATTATTGTGCACTCTAAATTAAAATTATGAGGATAGGATTTTAAGAAACAGAGATAACACAAGCCCTCCTTTTGTTTTTCTTTGGTCCAACATTCCCCTTTCATTAAATTAGATTCTTGTCCTCTTCCCATAATTCGAAATAATGTCTTCAAGCAAATTAAATTACACTCGATCTACATCTGGATCTCTAGTCTTCTTATGGATTCGAATCTTTTGTTTTCATAAAAAAAGGGGAAATATAAAACCTTCAATTCTGAAATCTCACGCTCACCCACTTGCGCTACGTTTTCCTTTTTAATGTTTAAAGCGTGCAGTTAATATGGTAAAAATGAAAGATTAAAAATCAGAATTCGATTAAAAAAATTACCTTATTTACACATGAGCAGTTGGAAATGGCTTTTCTAAAGCATAAAAACTGCATAGGAAAGAGTTCATGACAAGCATAGAGAAGTGCAGAAGCAGCAGTTAATGATGGCCTGAACTCCAAAAGATTGATATCTGCAGACAAGATAAATCAACAGTCGGCCTTGAAAATCCAAAAAGAAAAAAGAAACAAAAAACATTGCTCCAATTTTGGCCAATTTCCATTTGCCTGGATATGATATTTGTATAAATATACGTACCATTTTGAGCTTTGAAGATGATTTCACAAGCTCGAGCCTTAAGAGCCTCCCTCAACGGCGGCGGGTCATTAGGTTTGAACAAAGAAATGAAGAAAGAAATGAAGGAAAATGGCGTGATTGATCTCATCCTCCAATTTAAAGCCCCGAGTATAAGCACCTCCATCTTTTGTATTGTTTGAGTGTCAAATACAAAACCACCATCACCCTACGCAGATGAAAAAAAAGTAGTTCTTTTCATGATCAAGATGAAGAAAATTATTAATCTTTCACAAGTGGGTCTATGATATAGACATTGTTATCGATGGAAATTTACCTGAATATCAGTGATATAGAATTCTGCTTCCTTCATTTTGGCCGCTAGAGAGACACAAGCAACTGCAAGAAGCTTAAAAACCCATGGCTTTGGTTGCTGTGATGATTAAACGTTAATAACAAGTTCAGTTTGGATTTCGGTGGAAAAAAGACAAACACAATCCATGAAAATCCTTATTTATGTGTATAAATAAAACAGGGTTTTGATTCCTTACAGGAATTCCTTGGCTCGATAAGAACCTATCGAGGTAATTAACAGCAAGATAGGACAAGGACGGATCAAAGTTGCAAGAAACCTGAGAAGATCACAAGAAATCATACGTTAGAACTGATCAAGAAATGCATGTATAAGAAGATGATTTTCATTCTGGCAAGTTACCCTCAAGACAGAAGCGATGGCTTCTCTTCTGAACGAGTGATCGAAGTCCATCTCTTTGAGGGTCTTTGAGTAGTCCTTTGACGGCATGTGATCAGGTTCGATGAGGAAGAGAGAAGGGATTGTGTCAAAGTGAAGCTCATGAGTATTTGTTAATGGGTTTTCAAGATCGAAATCCATTGATGACTCAGTTTGCAGTTCTGAGTTCAGCTTTGAAGATAGATAGAGCAAGGAGGGCGTAGAGTACATCACTTGAAGAGAAGTGAACCAGAAACACAGTGAGGAAAAGAGAGGCGACCCATTACTTCTCGACAAAGATGGCTATGAATGCTTGAACGACAATGTTCTCTCTTTTTATGGAGAATGAAAATTTATGGTGAAGTGATGATAAAAGATGGAGTCAGGACCCTGCGCGAGGAAGAAGGTATGTCAGAAAAAGGATTGGCTGGAAATGTATAGAAAGAAGACAGGCAACTTGTTTATCTATTTTTTTGTCACTGTTTTGACTTGGTATTCTTCTGAGTCAATGAGATTTTTGGAGCATTGTTAGAATCCATTCAGAGAAAACAAGCCAGTAATTATGATTTAGGGCACTTGTGTTCCAACTAAATTATACATTTTTATCGTATTAAATTAACATTAAAAAAACAAACAGAGAGAGAAGGGGGAAACAGTGTAGATGTAATGGTGCGATCTCCTTATTGGCTTTAAAAAAGTACTCTTAGTCAAGTGTTGAAGGAGAATAGTTAGTTGGTTGCATCACATTACCTGTTTTTTTTTAAATATTTAAAAAAATAATTTTTTTTATTTTTTATTTTAAATTAAATTTATTGATGTTTTTAGATTATTTTTATGTGATAATATTAAAAAATTATTTTTTTTAAAAATAAAATAAAATATTATTTTGATTTATTTATAATTAAAAAAATTAAAAATAATCCCATTCCCTCCCAAACAAACATATTTTTTAATATTGACTTGATGTGACAAGTATTTTCCATTTTAATTGTATATTAAATCTACATTATTACTCTTAAAAGTGTAGATGTAATGGCGCGATCTCCTTATTGGCTTGAAAAAAGTACTCTTGGTCAAATATTAAAGGTGAATAGTTAGTTGGTTGCATTCACATTACCTGTTTTTTTATTTCTTTTGTTTTAAAAATATTTAAAAAAAAATGAATTGAATTTATTTTTTATTTTAAATTAAATTTATTAGTATTTTTACATTATTTTTATATAATAATATTAAAAAATATATAATATTTTGATTCATTTTCAGATAAAAAATAATTTTAAAAATAATTTTAATCATATTCTCAAACAAACATATTTTTTTAATATTAGCCGAAGATGACAAGGGTTTTACATTTAAATGTATAGTAAATCTACATTATTACTCTTCAAAGAGTTATTATTTTTAGCTTCTATTTAAGATTATTTTTTATTTTTATAAAAAATGCATAGTAAAGTAATTTATTTATCCTTGAAATAAATAAATAAAAACTAACCATCAATGGATGCATTTTTGTAATTTTAATCTTTGAATATCTTTTTGTAATTTTAATTTTTGTTGTGCAGTAAAATACCTTGGTGCCATTGATGTTAAATAATTTAATCCCTTGATTAAAGCATACTTTTATTATTGCTGCTATTTTTTTCCTATAATTAATGTGTGTGTGTGTGTGTTGTGCATGTGTGACCTTTAATTGTTGTAGGGCTACGCGTGCAGCTAATATGAAAAACCAAAATTATTATTTTGGGATTGCCTCTAGAGTGTTCTCTGGTTTTGTCACCAATCACATTTCCTTTTTGTCCTTTTCTTTTTTTTTCCTCTCTCTTCCTTGGTCTTTGCGCGAAACTGTATTTTTATTTCAATTCATCCTCGTTCAAGTTATTTTTGTCAAATTTGATCCTTGTTCTTTTAATTTATTTTCGATTTCATCCTCATTTTCTTATTGTATTACTCTATTCATCTTTCAACTTGTTTGTATTTTATCTTCCTGATTAAACATGTCTTTATAATTTGACTGGTTATTGGTTTTGAAAATTAACTCGGTTTGAAGGTGTTCACTAGATATTTATTTGTTTTATTTAATGCTTTCTAAATATAATATTTTGTACCATTTATTGTTTTTTTATTAAGTTTATTTTTTATATAAAAATTATATTCTTGAGTTAATAGAATTGATTGTGTTAATATAGGCGGATGGTCACTTTTTTTTTTTCATTTCCACAGTGTTGCTCTAGCAATCCATGCGACTTCTTTTGATGTCGTTATACACTTTTTAGCACTAGGGTTTGAGCCATCTTTGCAAGGTCTTTTGGTGGTGGACATTGTCCACGGTACCATGATAGTGAGTCTTCATCGATCTTTTTTATTTATTCGGATAGTATATTGATAGTTTATTTGTTTTAGTTATTTATCACTAAATATTTTTTAGATGGTTTGTATGATATCATTGCCTATGGTTTAAATAAGATTATTTGATTTTATTAGATTCAATCAAGTTCATCTTCTTTTTTTTTATAACCGGAATATCCAAACCAGTTTACACGAACCACAATTAATCTCTGAATTTACTAAACATCCTGCAAATCCAATAAATATGTAAAGTATCGCGGAGATGATAAACGTGCATGGTGAAACTTCAACTTTGATAAAAAATAAAAAATAAATTTCTTCAATCAGTAGGTAAAACCCCCACTTGATATTGTTGTTGCCTAAGCATCTAAGTTGTGCAAAAAAAAAAACAATAAGCCTACAACGTAACGAGGGTCACAAGTCTTGATGTTATTACAGACAAGCAACGTAATTAATTTGTATCCTTAAGTACTTTTTTTTCCTGAACAGCCTTTGCTTTATTACCCATAGCTTTCTTTCATTTTAAGAATTAACTGTTTGAAAGGTGCTTCACCTTCACATGCAGAAAGGAGTTTCCCACTCGAGACTACCTTGTTTAATTCCAAGCCTGTTATAAATGCATCCAGCTCGAACCACACAGCTTGCCCAGACGACCATTTCTACTTTTCAGGTCAGAAAAAACAAAGCAAAAACTGGGAATAAAATTTATTTGTTTTTGAGAAAATAAACAAATGTCACAGTGTGTGTGTTTGTGAGTCGCTTCCTCTTTTAAGTGATTTTTAATAGTTTTTTTAGCCTAGAAAATTCTATCATTCAAAAAATATATTTTATGAGTTTGAGTAAATGAGTAAAATTTTTATTATTCTTTATTCTTATAAAAAATACACACTCTAACTTGAACTTGAGACTTGCTATGCAGATTTTAAATTTTTTGTCATCACGCCACATCCCTTAAGAACGTATTTTTATCCTATCAAAGCAAAATTTTATTTTAAAAAATATCATACACTATAATCTCAAATACATTTAAGGGATATTTAGAATTGCATTGATATATACTTTTGAAGAATTTTAAATTTTTTAACTTCAAATAAATTATTTTTTAAATTGTTTTGATTAGATGATATTAAAAATAAAGTAATTTAATATATCTATAAATAATTGTTTTTACCAGCAGGCAGCTGATCTTGTCCACCCTACCAAAAACTAGACTTGAGCTGGATTTGACAGGGTTTGTTAATTTCACCAAAACATACTGTTGTCTAATTAATGAATTTGGTGTTGATTTTAGGGCACCATAATGGAATCCTCAATTGACAGGGAGCAAAGGCTCTCTACAAGACCTTCAGTGACAAAATATAGACTGTCACCCTCCCCATGTCCACAAACTATCGCAAGAAGCCAGCCAAAGTGGATCGATCTCAGATTCTCCACTCGTATGTTGCAAGAACATTTCGACAAGGCAAAGGACAATGGGAAAAATATATTACTCTTCCAAGTAAAATTATTAAAAAAAAATATTATCGCTGCAACCAATTTAATCTTATATATCCTCCAAGGAATCTTATATATTTATGAGGTAAAACATATTTACGGTCTGTTTAACATTGTATTTTAAAAATATTTTTAAAAAAATTAAAAAATATATTTTTTATTTTTTATTTTAAATTAAAACTTAATATTCTTAGATCATTTACATGTATTGATGTCAAAAATATTTTTTTAAAATAAAAAAAAATTATTTTCATAAATTTTTAAATAAAAAATATTTTTAAAGGGAATCTCAACAACACTCTTAAACATGCATATCAAAGGACTCATTTTAATTGAAAATGAAATAGAATATTACCTTTTATTTTTAATATTAATATAGTAAGATTATTAAAAAAACACTTAATAATATTAACTAAATAAATAAATAACAAATTAAATTGCATTGCTAGCTGTAGCCTAAGTGCTGAATGCATTGGTGTCTTCTCATTTTTTAAGTAAAGGAGACTATCCAATAGGACAAAAAATAGAAAGTGGAAGCTAAAATATTTTAATCACTTGAAGATGTGGGGGATGTGTCATTTATTGAGGGGAGTGAGACTCGTTGAAAACAGAGGTAGTGAGTGTAATTACATTGAAAATTATATTTTATGTTAACTTGTATTTGAATCTTATATTTTATTTTAGATATATTTTAAAAATTAAATATTTCCCTCTCTTTTTTTAGTAAATGACATTACTGTTTCATGGTCATTTTTATTCTAAATAAAATAAAATAATATCTACTATCATGAATATAAAAATATTAAAAATGACCATTATAAATTATGGTTATGTTTTTTTTATGAAAAAATAGTTGTATATTGATGTTTTCTTAATTTGTCAATTAAAAAAAACCCATCTTTTGTTCTCAACGTATAATTAAGATATCATTACTCAAACCCATGTTTTTCCACAAAATTCTAAAGTATATCTTTTTAACTACTTAATTATTATTATTATTATTAAACTTGAAGATAAATAGGATAAAAATAGAAATTTGTCATCAAGATAGGATAATTAACTCAATTGTCAGCACTTAAAGAATGCTGATACAACCCAATCCAAAAACAAAAGCTTAATCGATACAATTTAAACAAATTTCTATCTACTAATTACGTGGGGTTGGTTCTATAATAGTGATTAAGAGAAATATTTTTGTTCGGTTCTTGACAACTACACAAAAGAAACAAATAATCGCTTTGAACTTTGTGAATGAAAATGCTCCAATTTATCTTGTTTCTGGTCCCTTTTTTCAAACACTAATTCACACTTGATAGTGTTGATGGGAACACAAGCTACAAAAGTCTCGTCATGAAAGCAAGGCAATCATCTGTTTGGTCGGTAGTGTTCGGCCCCATATGACTATCCACTCTCAAATTCAACTGCTCTTGAAATTATTTACCATTTCATTATTATATGTTGAGAGCGTTTAAAAGCAACGTTAATCACATTCTTAAATAGTAACGAAACCCACTTGGAGCTACTTCCTTCATCTTCTCTGCAATCGACACAACTAGAGTTTTTGTATTCAAAATCCCATGGAAGATAGTAGTTACGATGATGTTCGTGATCATTCCTCGAAAATCTGTGATGGATTTGATGATTATAAGGATTATGGCTACAAGGTAGCTGTGAGCATTTATTCAGGGAGTAAAGGTGTGGGAAATTATGAAGTTTTCGTTAATTGAATGGGAGAGCTAGCTAGGGTTTGTATACTTTCCGCTGATAATTAACTTTTAAGACACAATAATTGGATATCAATCTAATCATCAATGACAAGATTTTCATATTCCTTGGGAAACTTAAATTAGCTAGGCCATGATTCAAGTAGCTGGTGGGACAACTATTGTCTACTGTATTACTTTCCCCGAAATTATTTGCAAGGAATTTTATTATTTCTTTTCAGTAATTGCTATCGCCCGTACTAGTTTCATGAAATTAATTCAAATACTGCCAACCAACTTATAAACAATAATTTTTTTTCTTGGGGGGACACGAAGTCCCATCATACAAGAATGCTAATTTGAGAAGTAATTAATTTATAATCCCATTATTAATTATAATTTAAAATTTAAAACTCTAAGAGCGTGTTTTACTACAAAGTATACTTGCAATATTTTTTAACGTGCTACAAGTACAAAACATGTAACGTTTGACTTTAATCGAACTCAACAACTCTTACCTATAGCCTTGCAAAGGCACTGCCCAAATCACGATGGTCCCAAGCATACATGTTTTCAAGAATTGTCGACAATCGAAAATGGAGACCCAGTTTCCCAAAGACCTAATCATCTTTCTCCAAAAATGCTCCTCTTCTAATTACAAAGCTTTTATCAAAATTCTTAATATTCTAACCTAGAATTTGTGGACGTAAAAGTCTTGCTAGCGATGTAGTTTGGTGATAGATACTCAAAGAATTAGTGGATTAGGGATTGATTAATGACTCCACGTACTGGATTCTGCCTAGGATACCATTCATCTTCAAAATATATATATTAACATCATTTGGCAAGTAATAATTAAATTAATTATATTCTCTAATTAAGAGTGCATGACTTTCTGCTGGAAAAAAAGGGGAAAAAACTGATGCTGATTAATTAATAAATTAATACATTAATTAATTATGTAGTTAGAGTGGAGCTGGGCGGAGACAAAAAGCTCGTGATATCAGAAGAAGACAGATCGCTTTGAGCGTTTCATAATTTTCGAAATGTCTTTGAAGAACGTTCCAATATTATTTATTTTTGGTTGCCCTATCTCGTACTCCTCTCCTTTCCATCTGCTTATTTATTTACCTTTTCCTTTTTCTTCTTTATTTTTTACTTTTACTTGTTGGGATTCTTCTCCTTTGACGAAAACAAATGTTTTTTCTCTCTCTCTATTAGTTTTTTGATGCAAGAGAAAGCCTGAAAAACTCGAAACGTATCCGTTTTTTACTTATTGAAAGACTCGGGAGCTCCCACGCTGTTTTGCTTTTTCTTTGCTCTCTTTACACCACAAATTGTTCATGTGTGTTTATATATATATATATATATATATATATATAACTCGAAACGTATCCGTTTTTTACTTATTGAAAGACTCGGGAGCTCCCACGCTGTTTTGCTTTTTCTTTACTCTCTTTACACCACAAATTGTTCATGTGTTTATATATATATATATATATATATATAGATATATATATATATATATAACTCGAAACGTATCCGTTTTTTACTTATTGAAAGACTCGGGAGCTCCCACGCTGTTTTGCTTTTTCTTTACTCTCTTTACACCACAAATTGTTCATGTGTGTTTCTATATATATATATATATATATATGTGCAAAGAGACATTGTTATAGTATTGCAAGTTGAGAGGCAGAGTGAGATAGAGTGGATTTCGAGGGGGAGAGGGAAAGACACACATGCAATTGCATGATGAGTGCATGCTCCACGCCATGCCACCATGCAGATAGAGCACAATCATTGCATTTTTTATTTATTAAGTGTAGAGAGCCAAGTCAACCTACAAGTACTGAACACGGCCTAGGAAATATCCCACACTGGTCCTGGATTGATGAGTGATCGGGCATCTTTGTTGCTCAAAAATATTTTTGAATTCAATTAAAAGAAATATTTTTATTTTATACTTTAAATTATTATTTTTTAATTTTTTTAAATTATTTAATGTAATGATATCAAAAATAATTTTAAAAAAATAAAATGAAAAATTTAGTCTAATATTTTTCTGAATAAAAAACTTTTTTATGCAGGATGAAACCAGATTTAGCTACAAGAATTTTGTTGGTTTGTGGGGATTTTGGTTACTAGAAAATAATGAGAAGTATAATGAAGTTATGATTAATCTAACCATGTTAAATTTCAATTTATTATTATGAAAAGTTCAAATATAAGGGGTCCATACTTAATTATATCATTTTAATGTATAGAGACCCAGGTTAAAATATAATTGAGAAATACTTAACTTCAATGTACAAAAACTAACCCAAATTACCATTGTAATTAAAAAAAAAATACATTAGACTAAAATCAAATGACGGCCTGAATTATTCTAAATTCCAAGCCCGTCAAGCAGAGGGTTTTAGGGGCCCAGCCTTTTAAAGGTTTTTACAATGATAAAAGCTTTGAGTCCAAACATGTATAGAGAAGTCCAGAATTACAAGCCCATTAAAGGCCCAAGCCATCAATTGTCAATCTCGGGGCATGATCAACAATTTATCATAGCCTCGCGAATAACCACAAGCCTTCAATTGTCTCTCTTGCCGGCCAGGATTTGTTATCCATTAATATTATGGATATTATATAATTTTTTTATAAAAAATATTTTTAATATTAACACCTGAAAAACATGAAAAAATAATTTTAAATAAATGTTTTTATATTTTCTAAAAAATATTTTTAAAATTCACTCTCAAACAACCTAATTATATTAATGAAATAACATGATTTGTTCTTCAAAATGAAATCGACTCAAAATTTTATTTTACACATTAATTGATAAATTTGGTTGGGATGGGATTTTATGGGACCGAAAGCTTTGAAATAAATTATGTTATTGTTGAACTATTATTACCCTGTAGAGAGAAAAATAAATAAATAGGTAAATAAAAACTATTAATACCCTTTAGAGAGAAAAATAAATAAAAAAATAAATAAAAACTATGGATAAACATTAATAAATAATATGGGGAATGAGACATGGGCTTACAAGTTTCAACTCCCAATAATTGTTTTTCGAAAATGATGGTCCGTAATTGATGGTTGCATGTTGACGGTCAATGATTGCAGCCTGTAGGTTACATACTCAAGGCTGGCATAAAAAAATGGGAGGAAAAAAAGATATGCCAAGTGGTCAACATAATTACTGCCTAGAACTAGAAGAGTATAAAAAATATAATTTCCGTACTCATAACATTTTTAAATACTAAATGATTTCACCCCTCTAATTTAAAAAATAATTAATTAATCGTTGGATCATCTTTGACCAGCAAGTCAGTGACAAGACTAGTTGAAGATTACAGCAAATTGGAGACAGCCCAGCCATGAACAAGCTGCAAATTAACATAGATTCGATATTAAAAGAAGCTAAAACATCTTGGAAAAACAATGTTAGCCGGAATAATATAATGATATTTATTTTCTCCATCTTGAAAACTTAGCTCTAATGACTATTTAAAATTATCATATCAGTCTCGTACATGAAGCAATCTAGAAAAACATATAATTAAATATGCACATAATATTATATCTCAACAAGCAATAAAAAAACATTTAGATGCTGTAAAATAATAATAATAATAATAATAATAATAATAATAATGAAACTTGGTATAACAGGTTGGTATAACAGGTTAACCTTGATATTTGTCAATCTAACTCCTTATCTAGTTTAAATTTAAAATTAAATTGTGTGAGTGTTGTTTTAACACGATCCAATTGATTTAATTGATCCAAAAATAAACCGATTAACTAGAAATAAAAATCATCAATTCACAACTTCTTAACTAGCCTAAGTTTAAAACTAAATTGTGTGATAGTTTTATGGTCATAACCCAATTGACTTGACTAGAGTAAATGCAACTTGGTCGACTAGTAAAAATGTAAAATAGATATGAGAATGGAATTAAGAAAATATAATGAAATGAACACAAAATATCTATTGATTTATATTCAATTCAAGTTTAAAATTAAACTATGTAATTAAATATGCACATAAAATTCTATCTCAACAAGTAACCCATCTTGTTTTGTACCATACTAGTTTATACGTGCATTTATTATTAAACTTGGTATAACAAGTTAACCTTGAAATCTCACGATTTAATTCTTTAACTAGTTTAAATTTAAAATTGAATTGTGTAAGTGTGGTCTTGACATGATCCGATCAACTTAGTTGATCAAAAAACAAACCGATTAACTAAAAATAAAAATCTTCAATTCACAACTTCTTACCTAGTCTAAGTTTAAAACTAAATCGTGTAATAATTTTATCATTGTAACCCAATTGACTTGACTAGAGTAAATGTAACTTCGTCTACTAGTAAAATAGATATGAAAATGGAATTAAGAAAATATGATGAAATGAACACAAAATATCTCTTGATCTATATTCTTAACCAGATCAAGTTTAAAATTAAACTATATAAAAATTATTTTAATATAATCTAATAAATTTCAAATACAACCTGAATAATTATTAAAAATATTCTAAATCAAAGATAAAATAGAAAGTCAAGTTTCCCATGTTTTTTCAAGTTAGTTATTAGGATATTAGGTTAATTCCCAATGCATGCCTGATAGGGGAGTCATTCCAAGGCCCTCTGGGCTAAGAATAAGCCCAAGCACGTAAGTTCTTAGAAGAAAGCCCAGATTTGGGGAAGCTAGCAACTTGTGTCAGAAAGAGAAGCGAAATCTGTAAACATGTGGTCGTGTGGCACCAAAGTAGCTAATGTGCCTTATCCAGTACAGTTGTGGTCGTTACAGTTTTCACAGTATTCTTACATTATCAAGCCATTCATAATATCATTATCAAAGGACACTCAGTTTCCTGTCCAAGAATCATCAATCCATGGCTTCCTCGACTCTATCCCCTGCCACTCTCTCACAGGTAAAGAAAAAGAAAAAAAATTCCATAAAAAATGAGTATCCATGAACTTAATTTCTTTCTCTTTGATGTTTTGGATTGAATTATGTTTTTTTTTTTTTTTTTGGTATTAGCTATGCTCTAGCAAGAGTGGCATGTTCTCTCCTACACGTGCGGTGTTTTTGAAACCAACAAGGACAAACATGGTGTTAAAGGAGAGGGGAATGAGAATTGCATGCCAGGCTACAAGTGTTCCTGCCGATGATAGAGTGCCTGATATGGGTAAGAGGCAGCTTATGAATCTGCTTCTTTTGGGTGCTCTTTCACTCCCCACTGCTGGCATGTTGGTTCCTTACACCTATTTCTTTGTCCCTGCTGGGTAAGAATGTTATCTTCTTCTTGTTTCTTTTTAGGCAAAGAATTTAGCCATGTTTTTGTTTGTGTGTGTATAACTCGTTTTTCTTATTTTATATTGTCTCGTTTTGATTTTTAGTGAATTAAATTTTACATTTATGTTGATTGATCTATGTTGGAATGCTACATGTTTTCTCTATCAAGCTGAATAACCCACCAAATTTAGTCTGCTTTCCGCCCTTGATTTTATATTTTTTTCCTGTCAATTTTCCCTGCTTAAGTTAATAGGTTCTTCAATGGAAATTTTGATTCTCTAAAGGGCAATCTTTCTAAAATTTCACTAATGATGTGTCATAACTAAAATCCAGTTGAGAAGTAAAAAAACATAAAAAACCCGTTGTTGTGTTTAAGTTTATGAATTACTTCTTTGAGATTAAACTTGCTTGCTAAGTTCTAAACTGCCTCATATATGCAATTGCTATAGTTTATTTGTTTAGGGATTAAATTATTGGCCATTAGCAACCATAACATGCCTGCATTTCGTTGGGAAGTTGCTAAATACAAATTCCTTTTCCTTGCTGTAATTGGAAAAAAAACAACAGGCTAGGAGGAAGTGGTGGTGGTACCGTTGCCAAGGATGCCCTTGGAAATGATATCATTGCAGAGCAATGGCTTAAGACTCATGGCCCTGGTGACCGAACCCTTACTCAAGGATTAAAGGTGCTGGCAGCTTTCCTTTCCTGTTCTTTCTTAAAGCACATGTTTTTCATTGCATTACCCTTTCTTATCAGAAGATTTCATTTACCAAGGAAAGGAACGGCAAGATTTGCTGTCTGTCTTTTCAACTGATCACTGAAGAGTGTTAATGTATAAAACTCGTGGTGCACTGATTGTTCATTCGAAGGAGTACATTTACCGCTGTTTTGATGCAAGTTAATCATATTTTCTGTTTATTAACTTGTCAGAAAATATTGCAAGTTAATCACCTTTCTGTTTATTAACTGTTAAGAAATGCTGGCATGGATCCAATCATTGCTGTGATGCTTTCTTGCTACTGCACAAAATGTAGCTCGCTATACGCTTGCACTTGAGCCAGTGAGATATTTGTGAAATTGCCGTCACACTTTCACAAGGGGTAGTAATGTTGTAAGCAGACCTATAGAACGTTGAAAAACTAAATCAAATTTTGTTCCCTGTGAAAAGAATCTGCGGAGATTGTCCAAAATGATGAGAAAATTAGTTGTTTCATATTCAGAATTTTCAATATCATATCTGCAGATGTTTTTTGAGGATCTATTTTTAACAAAACTGATATTACTTGCAAAAACGCAATTATGCTGTGCTCAAACATTGACTGATATCAACTTCGGATACTCTGAAATAATTTGTAATGCTGAAAAGTGAAAATCATGTGGATTGTTTTTTTTCGTTTTTATGGGTTTCAGGGAGATCCAACCTACCTAGTTGTGGAGAAAGATAGAATTCTTGCAACTTATGGGATTAATGCAGTCTGCACACACCTTGGGTGTGTCGTGCCTTGGAATCAAGCTGAGAAGAAGTTCATCTGCCCCTGCCATGGATCACAGTACAATGACCAAGGAAGAGTTGTCCGAGGACCTGCTCCTCTGGTAAGTCAAACAGAATTTTCCTTTTGTTTCTTGGTGGATTACTCCATTTTAGATAATAGAAGAATAACAACAGGTCTTTAAAATCAACAATCAGTAACAGTTTGCTTGCTATAACGATTTTCGATCCAATCTGACTTCTTTGTGCAGTCATTGGCACTGGCTCACTGCGATTTAGATGACGGCAAGGTGGTGTTTGTTCCATGGGTCGAAACAGATTTCAGAACTGGAGATGCTCCATGGTGGTCGTCTTAAGCCTCTTGTTTAATCAGTCATCACATGTTTCATATATTCAAGATGTGAATTGGAGCTTATAAGATGTAAGGATAACTATATAATTTAAACATGGAAAATCTTGTGATGCTTGGCAATCTATACCTAAAATTATAATGTATTATCATTCATTTCCATAGCCATGGAGCAATAGCATTCATGCATATTATTTGTAGCTGCCATCCATGCCGATTGATCAATAATGTCTCTGCCATTTTCAAGCTCATCCTCTCTTTTTAACATTTTCAATCTAGAATCTCAACATACAAAATGTTTAGGAATAAGATACAGTTTTGATGTCCAAGAACTAGCTTAAGGATACGCCTTGTAATAGATTGTTATTTTTATCATTGTATAGCTTGATGATCGAAGATTTTGATTTTGAGTTTTCACTTTTATGCTGGGCATTAGTTAAATTGGCCACAACAATAGTTATTAGTTAAAATTTCAGTACTACATTGTGGGCTAAGTAAATAATTTTTATAATTATTGGGATTAAAATAATTAATAAGTATAAAAATAAAATATAATATCTATATATACAAGATTTGATATAATAAAATATATCAATACACTATATTATAACAACAACAACAACATCGAAGATTTAATATCTAAAAAAATCATTATTATTGCTAAAATAATAAAAATTATTAAATTACCACGAGAAAAAAAAACTCAAAAACATTAACAAAAGAGAAAGTAAGAAAAAAAAACTAAAATTATTGTTGTTGTTGCTGTCGCATGAATAATAGGAAAAAAAATTCAATAAAAGAATAGAAAAGCCCTAAAACTTTAACAAAAGAGCAAAAAAAAATTATTAGCTAAAAAAATCATTTGATATGAAAAAAAGAAAGAAAGAAAGAACAAAGAAAAACTAACTAACAAGAAATATCGATTTTCAAATGATTATAAACGCAACTTAAAATTTAAGAACAAAATTTTTGAAAAAAGTATTATCATAATAAAAGAGAAAATTATAAAAATTAAAAATCAAAACTAAGAGTGTGTGTGTGTGTGTGTGTGTGTGTGTGTAAACATGGACATAAATGGAAATTATTTAAGAAAGATAGAAAAAATAAAGAAATTAAAATAAAAATTAAAAGTATAGGAGCCAAAATGAAAGCAAAATATATTATCAATTTTAATCAAAAGATAAAATTAAAAAAAAAATCAAATCTTTTATGCCGTAAATATTAAGGGATTTAAAACTAAATCCAAAATTAAAAGAATAAAGACCGAAATGAAAACGTAATATATAATCAATTTCAATCAAATGACACAATTAATACAAATTAAAACTTATATAACATAAATAAGGACCATACAAAATAATTAAAAAAAAAGGGACTGAAAGGAAACATCCATAAAACAAGAGGGATGTCATGTAGTTTAGGGTGAAAGAGAGAAAAAGGAGGGGAAAGTTCAACAACTTATTGTTACGTCTCCGGCCACCGTATGAGGCAACGCACCATGAGGAAGAGAACATTGAGACGATGGATATTTTCCTCCACTCGATGATGTAGCACCTGTCACTTGAAACGGGAGTGGGACCGAATATTGTCGGTGCATGTGTCACACGCGCACATAGTGTTTAAAAGAAATAATTTTAAAAAATGATAAATTATAGTAACACCTCTACAATCAACTCTTCAATTTTATCTTATTAGGGGATAGAGTAGTATTTAGATATTTTTAAAAAATATAAAATATTTAAAACACCACCATAGACAAGCCATGATTTTTATATTATTATAGGATAAAAAAATTATTTTACTGTACAATCGAACGTACAGTTAATGCAGTACAACCAATTTATTACTTTTTTAATCTAGAGTTAATGATTTTTTTTTTTTACTTTTTTTTATAAATATTGTCATCCAAGCATATCTTTTTGTGTATTCAATTTTTTTTTTAACTGATGTACTACACAACCAATTTATTAAGCTTTTGTTTAGCACATAATACGTTAGGGCAAAAGATGTATCCAAATTCTGCGTTGTTATTCACGATGTAGGGCTAAATCAACTTGGAGGTTGATCAAAGAAATAGAGTAACCTAACTCCTTCTCAAATAATACCAAGTATCATGTTTGTGCTTGCTAATATAGCAACTAATTTTATGGTTGATGTTAGAAAAAAAAAAACACAATATATAATTTTATTTTCACCATGTTTAAAAAGAATTTCTGGTAAAATCCATGTATAAACTATAATACATATCAATTAATCAAATATTTTATAACGTATAATTGGTTAAAACATAGACCACTTTGCATACTAAATGAAGTCAAATTTGATTTTTTTTTTAATTAATATTAGTGTTTAAGCCAAATTGTATATACCTAGATTAATTTTATAAATTTTAAAATTAATAACTATATAAATTTCTAATAACTATTATATTAACAATGATTGATAAACAAGAAACAAAATAATATTATTAAATTATTTTTGTAACATGTTGGATCATATTTAAATTTACCATTGAAAGACAAAAAAAGACAAAAAAAATTTAAAATATTTTATTGACCCCGATCCGACAAAATATGGTCAAATGTCAGCTAGCCTTTCGGATCATGCAGCCAAAGGGTTCACACTTGTTAATGAGTTTGCAGGCTGGAAAGCTTTCCCACAAGAGAAAAATCCCTTTTTCTTTCTCCTGTTTTTCTTAATGAATTAAAAATTTCATTAAGAAGGCTATATATATATATATATATATATATATATATATTATATATATATATATATATTATTTTTTAATATAATCTATTACGTAAAAACTATTTAGACCTTGAAGTTGCATAAATAAATTATTATTTTGTGTTTAATTTTATTAAATTTAATGAGATGATAAAATTAGAATTTATGATTACTCAGATCAATAAGACTTTGTTATTTTTATTGAATAATTTCAATAAAAAATTAAATCATTAAATGAGATTTCAATATTATATATTGAAGTTTTAGGTTCCATGACGGCAACGCCAACAGCTCCTAAAATGTGAACGAAGAGACTTTCTCTTCTCTTCTATACAGCACCCCAAGTCATACATATGCATGTTAGTCCATTTTTCTTTTTTTATAATATTTTTCAAGTAATAAATAATATTTTTTTAATCATGAATATACAAATACATTTTTTAATCATCATGTCAATACAAGGATAAGGCTTCCTAATTATTTTAAATTTTGATTTGTGTGATCCGCAGATTTTTCTTTCGTTTCAGACGATATCGTCCTTTAGAATAGCCTTGCAGTCGTGTATATTCCCATGAAAGCTCCTGCGAAAAAGCTCCCCCACCCCCTTTATCGAGAGATTGGTAGAGACAGCAAAACAATACCGATTCTGAAGAACAGTCATTAGATTCTATATATATATATATATAGTTACTATCTCAATGTTTTGGGAATAAATAAATTAAAGACACCATGCATCTAAATTTGATTTTAGTTATTTTAGCAGATTGTAGTATTATCTCGCAATAAAAAAAAAATTAAGTAATTAAAATAGAGAGTACTTCTCCATGCTTTTATTTTGAAAATACAAAAAAATCCTTATAAATATTTCAAAAACAAATTTATTTTATATTTAAATTATCTATTAAAATGAATTTATTTTTATATTTTTTTATCTGCAGTTATCATTTGAAATAGGAACACAACCTCAGGAGAAGGGTTAATCAAAAAATAAGCTGTAAAAAAAATGGGAATGGTATAAATATTTTTTTTCTTTTTTACAAAACCGGCCTTGAACATGATCTTGTTACTCAGCTGGTTAATATACTGTTTTGAGTCCAAGTCGCAAACCATGCCAGAAAAAAGAAGTTAGAACACAAAATATATAATTACAGATGAAGTTGCTGCCACAAAAGTCAACAGCAAAACAAAGAAAACAAGCAAAAGATAACGACGACTTCTGAGTCAGTGAGTCGATCTGTTCTGTCTTTTTTCGATTTTTTAACAAAAGAGAACAGCCAGTTTGGTCAGACCTTTTGGGTTTTAAAAGATATTCTATCTAACATAGGAATCTTCAAACTTCAAAGCCCTCTCTGAAGACGTTTCTTATATGCTCCTCTCTTTTTATATACTAAATAACACAGATTCTAGATTCTATTAAAAGCTCCTCTCCTCCCCTCTCCTCTCCTCTCCTCTCTGCATGTGATACGTACTCCCTTTTAAAAGGGTAAGTTAATTTTTCACACACATATATATAATTACACACACACACACACACATGTATTTCAACGTCTTTTGAGCGGAAGGGGAGTGATCATGCTTGATTATCTTCTTCAAGAAATTCTGGATCCTGGAAGATTTTGTTTTTTTCGTGTAGATTGCAGTTTGTAAAAAGTTTATTGTTTTGTTGTTTAATTTATTGATATGATGGTAGATGGAATCTGGTAGCTTCAGTTTTTTGTATACTAAATTATTGACCGATCAGTTCAGATATCTTTGTCCAACTCATGCTGTGACGATGATAAGAATTGAAGAGGTGTTTGACTAAGGTTCTTAAATAGGCTTTTCACACTCCAATAATTGAAAGGACCTGTTTGTTGCTTTCTTTTTGTTTACTTTATTAGGAAGAAAACACATTTTTAAAAGTAAGAGAGGAAGAAAGTATTGGGGTCATGGTCATGGAAATATTATTGGATCCCCAGTTGGTTTTCAAATTTATATTTAAAACTTTTTGATGATGTTTGATTTCCATCTGGTTTATTTAAGCAAGGTTGCTCACTTTCACTGATTTAGAATATACCTTGTAGTTCAATCTCTTGTAGTGTATATTTGCAGGAGATATCTGAAAGCAAACAGCTATGGCAACACTTGATGGCAGTGATGCTCCTGATAAGCTTAAGGTTTGTAATTTCAATCCTTTGATTGATTGAAGTAGGAAAGTTTGCTACAGGGTAAAGTCTATATATGTTCTTGAAGGAATTTCTGATATGCTTGTGCCTTCAATGCAGGGAAAGTATGCTGCTATGATAGTATGTTGGCTGCTTGGAATTGGTTGCCTCTTTTCATGGAACAGCATGCTCACAATTGAAGATTATTATGTTAACATTTTCCCGGTATTTCCCTTCTCCATTTGTTGCTATATTTTGTTGGTTTCAGCTTGTTTTGGATCTTTTCCACTGCACAGAACATATGTAGTTCCTGTAACTATCCTCCTGTTTTCGGAATGGTGCTTGCTTGGTCTCTAGTAATGATAAGTAATGAGAAAGGTCCTTTTCACAATGCATTGCCAATTTTATATATACCTTTTCCATTATTTGTTGATTTATTCAGCATTTATTTGAACTGAAAGTCGATGAATTATGTAAAAGTGTGCAGTGCTCTGTCAACTCGTTTTTATTTCCCAAATCTGCACACTTGTAGTTTCATTTCTTTAAAGTTTAATTGTTTTGTTATGCAGCACTACCACCCGTCAAGGGTCCTTACTCTTGTATATCAACCCTTTGCCCTTGGTACAATGGCAGTTCTGGCATACAATGAGGCAAAGATCAATACCAGATTGAGGAACTTATTTGGATATGCTCTGTTCTTCCTCAGCACTCTTTTGGTTTTAGTAGTGAGTATTCTTTCATCTTTAGATTTCAACATATCTTATTGTCTTTCTTTATTAGTTATACGCACGCAAACTATGTTTCGATCTTTTTTTCCTTCGTTTTGCTGCCATAGTTGGATCTAGCTACATCGGGGAAAGGAGGTATTGGAACTTTCATTGGAGTTTGTGCAATTAGTGGTGCTTTTGGAGTCGCAGATGCGCATGTGCAGGGCGGGATGGTTGGCGACCTGTCTTTCATGCAGCCTGAATTTATTCAGGTCAGTTTGTGCTGTCAGCCTTGAGAAATGTTTCATGTGCATCGATGGTTCCACAAATGTTTGATTCTGATTTGACTGAGTTAATCTTTTTTCCTGTTTAAATTGTTGCAGTCTTTCCTTGCTGGTTTAGCAGCATCAGGGGCTCTGACCTCTGCATTGAGGCTAATTACAAAAGCAGCATTTGACGACTCTCAGAATGGTCTTCGCAAGGGAGCCAGTATGTTCAATCCCCTTTTGATTTTGCTTCATGTAATTTTCATTTCGAAAAGCTAGTAATGAAACATGAAACTGCATATCTTTTTTTGGAAAACTGTTTTCCGATGATATTTCAATACTTGTACCCCAAAACCAGTATTAATGCTCTGTCTTTTGTTGATATGTCTGTACTTCATTATTTGAGAGTTCTCCAATTCATTTCAAGTCACTGCTGGCTGATCCAAGTTACCATAGATATATTGAAGCATGCTCACTGGTAGAATCTGGGTGATTTATGATTATGTAGTTTCATCTCATTTCATTTACGGCCTTCGACTCAAATCTCCATTTTTAGTTCTTTTGGGCATGTTACCATATATACATGAAGAAACAATGACATTAATTTTCTTTCTTAGTAGATGGAGCAGCAACTTTTAGAATTTGATTCGATGACGTGAATAGTATATTATCTATTCCCCTTGTAAGTTATTGGTTGAAGTTGAACACAAATTCATTCTCTTGAAATTTCTTAAATAGTCTTAACAAGTAACTATTGTACTGCCATTTATGTATGTATGGAAAATAATTCTTGACAGATTGTGATTTTAAGAAATATTATACTCTTCGATTTCTGCCAACTCGGTTTGTATGGCTTACAGTTTTCCACCATTTATTGCAGTTCTATTTTTTGCCCTCTGCACCTTTTTTGAGCTTCTCTGTGTTCTTCTCTATGCTTACATTTTCCCAAAACTGGACATCGTTAAGCACTTCCGTTCCAAGGCAGCCTCAGAAGGATCAAAAACTGTTTCAGCTGATCTTGCTGCTGGTGGCATCCAAACATTACTCAAACCGGAAGTATACCTCCTTCCCTTGGTGTATGTATGGAACAAAATGTCTATGGTATTTCCACTATCCTGAAGACCTTGTAATTTTAACAGGCCCAAGAAGATCCAAAACAACTGGAGCGGCTGAGCAACAAGGAGTTACTATTGCAGAATATTGATTATGCAATTGATATGTTTCTGATATATGTCCTGACACTGTCTATTTTCCCTGGATTCTTATCTGAAGACACTGGAACACACAGTTTGGGCGGATGGTAAGTCTCAGTTTAATTTGGTTTTTTTGGAGGTAATTTCAATGGCAAACATTCTTCCAAATGTATGCCAGGGATGAGAGTGTTCTATATGTTCAGAATCTCTGAATCTTGTTCTGTGTCAGGTATGCACTGGTATTGATAGCAATGTATAATGTATGTGATTTAATTGGGAGATACATTCCACTCCTGAAATTCTTGAAATTGGAGTCCCGGAAAGGTCTAATGATAGCCATTCTCTCTCGCTTCTTGCTCATCCCGGCTTTCTATTTCACTGCAAAGTATGGAGACCAGGGCTGGATGATAATGCTAACGTCTTTGTTGGGGTTAACTAATGGTTACCTCACTGTGTGTGTCCTTACTTCTGCACCGAAAGGTTACAAGGTTTGTTCGCAACATGATTCTCATGAATATCTGTTTCCTGATAATGGTATTGTGTAATGCTGAATAAAATTTATTAAAATAAATATTTTTTTTCATTCTTAGGGACCGGAGCAAAATGCGTTGGGAAATTTGCTTGTATTGTTTCTTCTCGGTGGAATCTTTGCTGGGGTGACTCTTGACTGGTTGTGGCTTATCGGCAAGGGATGGTGAAAGTGGAAATTTGATATTGAAGTAGGGAGTGTCCTTTTATTCTGAGCCAATATCAGATTTACAGAATGATGATTTATGACGAGATTGCAAAATGCAATGTCAGTCTCCCGTTTGAATTTGGTGGATGTACTGAATCAATCTTTATTACAGTTCCAACTCTCTTTTGTACAGTTCTCCTAGACAAATAGAAGAATCGATTGTTTCTCATTGACATTTTTGCTTCAGAAACTAGCTGATGATCAGTGCTAATCAATTACAAATTAAGCTCTTTTGCTGCTCTTTTCTTACTTCTCTGTGTCCCTCAAGAGGATGAGGAATATGATGCTCCTTCTGAACAATATTTCCGGCTTTTGGAAGCTTTAGTTTGCCTTTTCTTGCAATATGATGATTGATGTTTGTACGAAGTCGCTCATTTTGCAGCATAATATATATTCATGAGAAGGTAGATAGTGTTTGATCGCTCCAATTTGTATAAATTTATAGGTCTCAATGGTCAGGTTTCCTCGAGAAAATTTTCACACATTGAGAACAAGTCCCTCTCTATCATATATTGAGAAGGTTATTCATATCTAGGATTTAGATTCCCTTGGATGATAATCTTGGATAAAGTTCAATCTTGGATACAATGTCATCTCTATATCTATCCTTTTTATCTTAGGATATTAACGAAATGCAACTTTGATGACATTGTAGTTCCAGCGAAGCTTGAGGTTTGTAATTTCTATCCACTGATTGAGTTAAATAGGAAACTTTGGAACCAGGTAAATTCTATGTTCTTGAAGAAATTTCTGATATGCTTATGCTGTTTATCCCGGGAAAGTATGCTGCCATGATAGTATGTTGGGTGCTTGGAGTTGATTGCCTCGTTTCATGGAATAGCATGCCCTCAATTGAAGGCAATAATGCTTACATTTTCCAGCTATTTCCCATCTCCATTTCATGACATTTTTTTCTTGGTTTCAGGCTTTCATATTTTTGCAAAATTTCCTTATTGGTGCTTCTTTGATGCTTCACAATGTTGCCCTCGTGTTATTTTTTGTGCCTTTTACTGAACTTTTTCCCTAGATGTGCATGCCTCGGGAGTTGATGGAAGGCACGCAAAATGCACTACATTTCTACATTAACAAGGAAAAATCTGATCTATGAACCTACGTTGTGCTCAATAATCTGCAATTACACCATGGATGTAATTTCTTCCCTATAAATCTACGAGAATCATAATTACTGTAGCCATCTTGTTGTTGTTGTTGACACTGCTGCTGCTAATTGACAATATTTTTTGTTTCCTTGCGCAGCGATACCACTCCACAACTCTTGTATATCAGCCATTTGCACTGGGAACTCCTGCAGTACTTGCACACAACGAATCAAATATCAGTACTCGAATGCGGAAAATATTTTGATATATCGTTTTCTTCATTAGCACTCTTTTAGTTTTAGCTGCGAGTCTTCAGATGTTAATTTTTTCGTCATCATTGACATATTTCTTCAATTCTATGTCCACAAATAATTGTTTTTGGTCCTTTTTTTTGTTGCTGCTGCTGCCAGAGTTAAATTTAGCTACATCAGGAAAAGGATGCTTTGGAACTTTCAGGTGTCCGGACAGCTTGCGCACTAATCCATTCGTGGTGCATTTGGAGTTGCAGATACTGATGTGCAGGGCCGGTGACCTCTCCTTCATGTAACCTGAATTTATTCAGATCAGTTGGGCCTTTTTGCTTCTTTACATTTTTCATTCTCTATAGCTTCTTACTCGTCCCGGCATTCTATTTCCCAGCCATGGAGACAGGGCTGGATGATAATGCTAACATCTTTCCTGGGTTAACCAATGGCTACCTCAGTATTTGTGTCGAGCACCAAATGGTTACAAGGTTTGTTCACTTCATGATTGAATCTTCAATTTCTTTACAATAATTTCCTTTATTATATGGCCCATGACTTGTACAAGGCTCAAATAATAGGAGGTTGGGAGGGTTCATCTAAAACATACATTATTGTTTTAAGATTTCGTTTTCAAAGTTGAAAAGATGTTTTGAAAAAAAATGAATCTTATCTAGTTCTTATCAAAGTTGATTAGATTATAAACCGACCAATAGGTTCGATTAAGTTTGACAGTATCAACTCCAACTTAATTTGACATAGAACTTTAAAAGTTTTGTCTAGATTATATTATCAAGTTAATTTGTTAGATTAGACTAACCGATTGTAGTAACATTGATGTAAAACTTTATTTAAATAAATCTCGGTTTATTAATTCACAAGACATTGAAATTACCATGTATTGTTTCCTATTGCTTGTATTTTTGCATGGTGACGGTGAACACTGAGTTTTCCAAAAAAAATCAATAGGGATGGTGAGGAATAGACTACAAATTTATGTGAAGGAGATTCAAGATGTAATAGCAAAATCTAACATAAGCAATCCATTTAGCATTTGTGGCCCAACACAAGGGGGCAGCTTAATCCTTGGGTTGAGTTTGAAGCTTTTAGCAATGGTGACCCAACAATAAAAAGAGCTCAAGCTCTCCCATCAAAGTGATAAAATATTTGTCCTAGTTTCAACTTCTCCTTGTCCTCTCCGGCAACCAGTTTTCAGAAATCTCTCTCCAAGCAATACTCACAAAATCCCATGCTAAAATAAAATGGTTGATACTATGAAAGCACCTTCCATTGATAGAAAGACTAGCACAAAAGGACAGGCACTCAACCACAAAACATGTGAATCCATATGTTTTGAATCTATCAAACAAGCATAAACTGATCAAACTTTCCATTCAAAACTTTTTGGTTTAAGTTTTATAATCCAAGATCCTAGCCCCAAGACATTTAATCTAAAAAGTTGATCTCCTACTCTTGCTTGTAATTGACATAAATATACGACCAACATGCTCAGTTCTAGGGAAATGATTCCTCGAACACATTGTTGTTAATTGCTGCCATCGAAGCCGATTCCTTTTATTAGGATTTAATTAAACAAACTTGAGTTTTTTATTTCTTGTTAATAGTCCCTAGATATACCTTTTGTCTTGTGCTAAACAACATTAAATTTGTCTATCTTTTAACTTGCTATGGATTTACCTACACCAACCATGTCTAATTTTTCTTGCATGGAGCATTAAAATTCATGAAAATCTTGCTACTCAAAACTTAAATCAATTCACACACGAAGTGGATCAGATTTGGCAAAGAAAATAAACGACAAAATAAATAAATTATATTATGTTTTTTCTACCAAAGTGACAACAATCTCTGAATAGTAAGAGTTCCTCCTCGGGCAAGATGCCAATGAACAACGTCTGAGAAAAACGAGCTGCCATTTACAGAGTGAAAAAGGACAAAAAAGAAGTTTGTCTACTAGCTTCACGTGATTGCCCTAGAACAAAATGTACCATGAAAAAAATTACAGGGGCAAGGCAAAAGATACACTAGTGTAGGCCAACCATCCACTATCCAGACAAAGAAACTAAAATCATCAGGGGCAAAACAAGGAAACGAAGACCAGACCATAATGATGCTAGTCTTGAAGAGGATGATGACTGACTCTTCTCAAACTGTAGTGAATCAACAGCCAATGGCATGTTTTCTTGATCAGGGCTACACTTGGATTCATGGACTGGTGGGTATGTTGTGTACATTATGGCTCTTAAAACAGCAGAAACTGTTGGGATGTACTCAGTTTTGTTTCTTGCAAGTAGCCAAGTAAGACCCATTAGTTGGCAATCCCTTTCGAACATTTTGCTTGCCCTCTCGTCCCTCGTGCTCTTGTCTTGTGTTTCATTTTTGGCCTTCAACTGTAATAACAATCACGTTCAAGGTTGTTTCAGTCACAAGAAAATAGTGTGCAGGTGGAAGACCAAAGAGGAAAGGTGATGTGCAAAGGAATCCTGGTGAAGAACCCTACTGTTTGCAATGTAAAAAAGTGGGGTAAAGAAGGCACCCGGAAATGGGTAGGGTTAGGGTCTACCGACTCTACCCTCTAAAGCTATGGTGAGTTTCACAAAACATCAAAAGGAAGAGCCTGGGTTTAAACCTACACTGCCCCACTTCACTTTCATGCTTCTACTTCTGCTTTTTTTGGGTGTTATTTTCACCAGGTAATGCATTAGTCAATGCTTACCTAAAAGCCTAATTATTATAAGCATGGTAATCTCAAGCATGTACTCCTATTTTGCTTAGAGCATAAAGTTAATTGAACCATCAAAAGAAAATGAAAACTAGCCCTTTGAAAATCCCTCAAAGTCTTATTAGTCCTTTTGCTACTAATTTGCGTATTAACAAAATAAATTGTTACTCATACAGCATCAAATGATTTCCCGCATAAATTCTTGCATTAAATAGGTTTTTTTTTTTTCTTGACACAGAATAGACAAAAATGAGTAGTAGCATCAGCCCTTCAAGTTGTTGTAGATACACCACTCATTTGCAAAGTCAAACAAATCCAGGCAAAAAAAAAAAGAGGATTTGCAAATGAATCAAGAAATCCTAAATTCTAGGATGAATTAACAATCAACAAGAACCCCCCAAAAAAATAAAGAAATGAAAGAACGAGAATTATTGATAATAATAAAAAAGCCAACATTGATAAATGAAGTAATGTAAGAAATAAGTCCTTAATAAATGAAGAGAATCCTCTCTTCATTGATGAAACAATCACAAGGAGCAATAAATGCAAAATTCCCTTAAGAAACTGACCTTTTGGAGAGCACCAAGGCACTTTGTACACCCTGCGTAAGTGGAATTCTTACAATTCTTCTCCAAATTCTTTACAGCAGCTGTAGGAGTTGCATTATGAAACCCAGAACTCACATTAAAAGCAGCAGGACAACTAAGTGAACTAATCTGATGAAGTCTAATCCCACAAAAACACAATATAGCATCACAGCTAGCATTAGGCTGTGCCAACTTCACATTTTTACTCAAAAGTGAACTTTGTAATGAATTCACACATTTTTGCGAATCATCAGGCATCATTGGCAAATCAGGTGATGATGTTGGGGCTGGAGCTACGACTTGAAGGGCTAACCTTGCATGAGCTGCAAAGAGCCAAGCTGCAAGAACTGGACAGCACCGGCTACGGTCAAGGTCTCTACCACAGGCATCATTCACACCACCAAAAAGCTCAGCTGAAAGGTCCAAGTGGCAAATTTGAGACTCGGTTTGGACTGGAAATGCAGGGACTGTGTTGGGGTTTGGATAGTCTCCTGGTTTTTGAGGCTGGTTTTGTCCAGAGACTGGCTCAGCTAGGAAGCTTGAAAGCGAGGGAGTGAATAAGGAAGTAAAGAGGAAGATTGTGATTAAAGTTTGCATCTTTAGTTAAATCAAGAAGTGGGCTAAACTTTTTTTTCCTGGCTCTAGTTGTTAATGATGGTGTTAAGTAGGCAATGAGTGTGGAAAGTTTATATGTGTGAAAGTGAGTTGAGAGATTTTGATTGGGAAATGGAGATGGGTTAAAGAAATGATGGGGCTTTGAATCTTTATAGCTTTTTAGAAGCTTTATCAAAGACACAAAAAGAGAGAGCTCCTTAATAGCTCTTGATCGAACCAAAAAGGAAAGTGCATCTGCTATAGATTCATGGGATATTCAAAGGAGTGGTTTTATTGAATTTTAATGATCTTCTTGTCTGGTTTACAAGGTTTGAGAAGATTCAAATCTTGAAATCTAGAAGGGAAAAAACAAGCGAACAAAAAGCGAGAAATTTGTGGAAGATGAGTTAGCAGAAGAAGAGGTCTCTCTCTTGCTTCTCTCTCTACCTTTCACTTTATATTTCTGCAGAGAAATGACACATTATGGATTCATCATCCACATGATAAAGGGCAAAGATCTTTTCTTGGCAGTGCTAAAGGAGCTCAAAGTTTACAGTAATCATCCATTATTGTACAGTAATTTTTTGTAAATATGCTTTTAAGTCCTCTTCTTTTGCTTCAAGAGAAGGTAACTTGAAGGGTCCATCGGAAAACAGAAGAGATTCGTCTGGTTCTGAGAGGAGAGAGGTTTGATAAGAATGGTGTCTGGGGATGTGGCAACCTGTGATGTCCTTTTTCTTTTCATTCCTTAACCTGGTCTGGCTATGAATGTAAGGATATGGTACATTTGGTCCTTATATTCTCCATCTTTTTAATATCGCCACTTCATTCTTTTTTTATTTCATCTATCCTGCTAAGAATATTCATCATTTAGTCTTTTATGAGGGTGATTGAGAATATTCAATTTATATTTATTTATCTAAATAATTTTAATGCAAAACTATCGAATTGTTTAAATGAGGAGTTGGATAAAAAAAAAACAGTGATTTTGGTTTTTGTAGATCTATGAAAAACACTGATATATGAAAAATAGAAATTAAACTAAGACTACTCATCCGTGTTAAATTCTTGTTTAAGAATATAATTAAAGTTATTTTTAAAAATATTTTTCGTTTAAAATTATATTAAAATAATATTTTTTTTATTTTTAAAAAATTATTTTTGATATTAACATATAAAAATAACCTAAAATATAAAAAAATAATATAAAATAAAAATTAAAAATATTTTTTTTCAAAAATATTTTTAAACGTAGTGTAAAAAAATACCTAAGCTTATATGGGCAAATAATAAATACTCAATGCAATACCTTTTTAAATATAAAAAGATAATAACATGACTCGATTAAGAGTTTACTGGGTTTAAATTAATAGCGAAAATATATTAGGCATCTAATTCTATCTTTATTTGTAATCAATGAAAATGAAATTATTAGTTTAAATTTATTATGGGATTTTGAATTATAGCATTATCTTTCACTGCTATTTCTCTTGTTTCTATTTTTCAATTATTATGCGGTTTTTTAAATCCCCTATGGATAACCCAAAAATCATTTTTAATCATTAAATTATTTTTAATCCATATCCAAAAGTTCAAGAATTCGTAAGGTTTAGAATTAAACTTTGGTTTGTAATTAAAAACTCCATAATTAAATAACCGCTGGAAATAAAAATGAGAATTGAGAAAATATGGACATAATTTTGAAGGTGAAAATGTCTGAATGCACCTAATGAATGTAAACATCATTTTGAGTTCATCAAAATAATAAAATCTCCATTATTCTACTACATAGCTATTAAATTTGATTAGAGAAAAAAAAATATTGGCCAGTAAATTAATTTAATTTAAAAAAAACAATAATTTTAAATTAATTTTACTAGATTACAGGTTAACTTGACTTTTAACAAAATTGATTTTTATAAATTATAAGTTCATGTTTGAGACTATGTTTTAAAAATATTTTTAATTTTTTTTTATTTTTATTTTAAAATCAAATATTTGATATTATTGTCAAAAATAATTTTAAGAAAATAATTTTAAAATATTTTAAATAAATAATATTTTTAAAAACAATCATAGACATATTCTCAAACGTAAACTTAAAACTAAGACTTTTAAGTAACTCACATGTAATACGAGTGTCATAATAGTGCTAAAAGATTTAATTTTATCCCCGCAATGTTTTCAACAAAAATAACTATAATTTATTGGCTAGAGAATAAATGGGACCCATAAAAAGCAAATCATGCCCATAAACAGCCAAATTTAGAGCTGGAAAAAGAAAAGACGTGACCCTGATCTCCAGAATCAGCACAAAATCGGACGGTTTGCTTTAGCAAGGATGAAAATGAACAAATCTTTTGGATGATTCCATGAAAAACAAAACACTAGGGACCATTTGTTTATCATTTGTACATCATAGCATCGTGTGGAAGTCCAATCATGTGCAGGGTCTTTGCCTTTTCTTGCATGCATGTGTCATGTATTCGTCTCGGTGATAGCTAACAAAAAAACAAAGAACAAGACTAGAAATAAAATAAAATAAAATAATTGTTCATTATTTTTCAATCCAATTACACCGCTTAGGATCCTCTTCTCAATTGCCAAGTGTCCCCATAGGTTTGAATATAATTTCTTGAATTTTTTCTCTACTTCTATTCGTCAAATTAAAGAGTTCTTACATTTGATGGATAAGTCATATAATTAAGTTGCAAGAAGTCTATTTTTTTTTATTAATTAATGAGTCATAAATATAAATTCAAGTCTACTCTACAATAAATCACATAGTATATCGTAATATTACAAAGCCAAGCCAATAATCACTATCGAATAGAGTCGGAATAAAAAATAAATTGTCAATATAATGCAATTTATGTGTTTTTTTTACTTAAATTAAACCTTTTCTTATCACATGATCTCTCTTTCATGAAATTATTGATGCCCCTCTCAAGTAATGTGATCAACAAGAAAAATGGTATGCATTCAAGAAATGATCATCAAACTCCACACTAAGTCTTGAATTCTTCATGTGTTAGTTGATTAAAATCTTGAGATATATCTTGTAGATCTTAGTTTCAATAACTAACTCTTGTATTTCAGGAGATTAAATTTGAAGTTTGTTAGAATTGTTAGAGTTATTATTTTAATTTTTTCTATTTTCATAATCTTCATTATGTGAAAATATAATTGTTGTTCTTTGATGCAATGATTATATAAGCCAAAGAGACATTCTATTGAACGATTGGTTAATACAATTATAGGAATTATGCAAGATCATTGATATTTTAACAGTGTCTGTTTTATAAAAATTTAAAATAGTTAAAGTTTAACTCAGACCCACAAAGAATACACGAAGAGTGATAGAATTCTTGAATTCAAAATAAAAAAAAAATGATTCATTAAACATGAAATGCTCGTACAAGATTACTACCATTTTATTTCTAAAATCACTCTAATTACTTTTGTTTGAGTTATCAAATCCAAAGGCAACTCGATTAGTAAAATAATGGTGCCTTGATTTTAACGTAGGTTGATGAAAAACAATAAAATTAGTGTCGAAAAAAGTAAGTGAAAAGGGAAAAAAAATAGTGAAAAAGACTTGCAATCTTGCTTTTCGAGGAGGAGTTGGACGTAGAAAATAATTTTTGTTGAATAGAAATATGAGGGGATCCTATGCATTTGGCATTTCTCCATTGAACTCTTCCGAGTGGCAATTTCATCTTGGCTTGATCAAGTGGGTTTGCTTGATTAGATGCCTCTCTAGGACAGGAACCATGATTGACAGCCCAAGACAGCAAAATCAAAGGTTTCTTTAACAAAAAATTGCTTTTGGGATAACATAAAGAACTTCAATCGACATGTTACATATCATTGTTTATTTGTTCATTGTAATAAACTATTTCAAGTGTCTAATTTGTTTATCAACATCAATACAATTTAATCTCTTTTTTTCTTGAGATAATATTAATTAGCAGAAATTTAAAAAAATATATAAAATGATGAATTACTTTGTAGCTACTATTTAGAGATACCCAACTGCATTTTACATTTTAAAGCACTATTATTTTTATTATATATTTGAAATAAATAAATAGATATATATATATTGGGATAATAAATCCTCCTTATCATTCAGGAGAAAAAAATAAACGTTCGACAGCTGCCATCCAACCCTGCCAACATTCCCCGTTTTCAAACTAATATTTCTATATTCCTTGCATATTCCATCTCTACAAGGGACAAAACTCCCCCCCATAAAAAAGATTCTTTTTTTACCAGGACAGAAAATTCAATTCAATTGAAAACTATATAATAATAAAAAAAATACCACAACCAATGGACACAAGAATAATATTATTGTGCAAGTGGGGTCTTAATCTAGTAGTAGACTTTTTCATTTTCTCTGCACCAATATTCAAGCCTCACCATATATATTTATTATCCTCGTGATGCCTTACCTGCTTACAAGGCTTGCAGGATATTCAGTGGATTGAGAATTAGTTGTGATGCATATAAACCGGTCTAGACACCACTATTATATAAAAAAAAGATCATTGCACTTGCAGGTGGGGTCTTCGCCTAGCTAAGGAAATGATTTATTCTCTTTCTCTACACTAGGGTTCAACCTTCATTATATACGTCTGTCATCCCCATGGTGTCTTACCTATTCATTGAGCTTGCAGGATGTTTAGTGGACCCGAGGATTATTTATAGCGCATGTAAGCTGATTCAGACACTCCGGTTATCAAAAAAAAAATTATTGCACTTGATTTCATAGTGTAGCGGGGAAGGGACTTGTACCCTTCATGCCTTACCTGCTTGCTAAGCTTGCATGGTATTCGGTGAATTCAGGGATTAATTGTGATGCGCATAAATTGACAGGAATACCTAAAAGATTATTTATTTATAATTTACTAGTGATATGAATTTAGAATTGAGAGTTTTATTTCATTTGTAATTTCATATTTGATTATTATAATTATTAATATGATGATTATTAAAATTTATATAATAATTAATTTTAAAATTTATAGAATTAATTAATCAAGTGAGTTCAACTAAAACTAGACATTCAAGTTAATAAAAAAAAAATAATAATAAAAAAGACAAAATGTAAAGCGCCAATCAAGCAAAAATTATTCCAGCATAAAGTAACTTTACGAAAAGCTTCCAATCTCTACTCCCTATGAACCTTTTCCCCCCTCTCTTTGTTTTTCTCTTTAATTTTATTTCCTTCTTTGGGGTTTGGGTCCCTTAGTTTGAGTATTTGTGACAGGGAAAAAGGAAGGACTCACCTTTTGTTTTAGCCTTCACAGTACGTTGTCGAGAGATTCAAAAGACACAGATGGCTCTGTCGTGTAAGAACAGCTTCGGTAATTGAGCTTGAAAAGAGGGAAGGGAAAAGTTAGAACCATGGTTCTGCAAACATTTTTCTACCAGTTGGATCATCAGGCATCGGTTGGCTCTTCGGTTCTTACCTCAACGACATTATGTGGTCAACTAGTAACGTTCAAAAAACTTCAAATAATTTTGTGCCTTTTCATAACTGTGCGTAGAGGTGTGTGCTGTGCTGTGTTATGTAGCTGGTGATCTTGAATATCTCTATCCACGTTAAATCACATGAATTCTGCATTGTTGATGGTATGTTTGCAGACACGCTGTTTATTTAATCGTAAAGAATAATTATATTTATCATGAATGATATCGCACGAACTCGTATAAATAATTATTTTTTTCCCTTTGTTTACCACACTCGGTTTTTAGCTCATCTAGTCTTTCCTGTGTTCGAAATTTTTAATTTCTCCTTGGTTTTGGAGGTTGTAGGGATCGGTTTTGAACCCATTGTTGCCCTCCTCCACCCCCACCCCCCCTGCCTGTTTCTGGACTTGGTGTGTTGAGACCATCATCTTCTCCTTGAGCTCGGTTTTGAATCCAAGTTTTTCTGCAGAACTGTGAGGATTAAGGTCCTGTGCTTTTATATCCTGCACAGTTTCTAACACGTCTGCCCTCCCGACGAGGAGTATGTTCTTGCAAAAAAAGAAGAAGATGCACTCGAGTCAATCCACTGAGTGATGTGATCTAGCATAACTAGTCCCAGAATGGAGAGAATTAATTATAAACCTTCGAAGGGATATGAGAAAAAATCACAACTTGTAAATACGTGTTAGTAGACAATAGGAAAACAAGCATTGATTAAGAGATGCACGGATATTCTAGATCCTCATTATACCATGTGGCTAATCTGCTACATTTTCAGCAATTTAATCATCCATAAAGCAAAATTAGAATTTCAAATTCCATACAAAGAAAGTAGTAGGTGAGGAAGATTGCAATATAGACCTCGCCATATCTCTTGCCTCTCCACACACGAAAGCAGCTGCCGGAGTACAAACACCAACCACCCCCAATATCGATTTTGCCCACCAAAGAAAAAGAAACTATGGCACCTTGAAAATCACACAGCAAGTGGAGTGCAAAGGTTGCTGTCGATTGCACTTTTTAGGTCAATTGAATATTTTTAATTGAGATCAAGTGGCTTTTCAATCTGAGGATTACTTGCCCCATTAGCATTATAGTGTCTTGTTTTATTTGCTAAAATAATTAAGAATGAAAGATCATCTTATCTGGAAGCAGCACTATGAACATAATATTATTAGGTTATGATCGATGGTGTTCGCTTTAGTAGTTGGCACGTCATAATCACTCATTGATTCAAAAATGACTTTCGTTCTGAACTCTGGCTGCTTTATGACGGCATAATTACCTGAACAAGAAGCAAGCCCTGACAAGGCAAATTATAAAACAATCTAGTTAACCATTAAAAAGTACATCACATTGTATTTTAAAAATATTTTTTAAAAAATATTTTTATTTTTATTTTTAAATTAAAAAAAAATTAGTTTTTAAATCATTTTGATATGTTGATGTCAAAAATAATTTTTAAAAAATAAATAAAAATATTATTTTGATACATTTCTAAATAAAAAATATTTTTAAAAACAACCGCAATCACAATCCCAAATAGACACTAAATAGTTGGGAATAAGATGAATGTTATTCTTATGACTTAGTTTACATCCTCGTGGTTATTAGTGTAATGACTATTGAAAATTTACATGTTTAGTAGCTTAAGGATTCGTGGGATTAGTTGAGGTATGCGTAAACTGGTTCGAACACACATCAAAAAAATAAAAGCAATCTAATTTTGTGTTCTACAAGAACTTGTGATTCTAGGGATCGAATCATGCAAATGAATATACAAACACAAGAAGAAAATAAGTGAACAAGATAAGTATATGGTTGGGTAGGGTTTAACTCACAAAATTCCAACTCATGGTTTTATATATATGGAATATAACTATGATCTAGTCATTCTTTCTAACAAGTTTTCAACTCTTTAAATAAGTCATAATCTACCTTTAAAAGACATAAAAAAAATAAAAAAAAACTAAAAAAGGAAAGAAAAATAACATAAAACCTAGAATTAACAAAAAAAAGACGAAGCTCAAATAACATCTTTGAAGTCTAATTTAAGAGTTTTCCAGGGGACATGAGTAGTTCAAGAATAGCCCAAACCGAGTTGGGGCTTTAGATTTTGGGGTCGGCTGTAGTAGTAAAAGTAAATTTACTGAGATGGCCCAAGGCCCATCTATATTCGACTCTGCTATACTGCTAGATTTATAATTATGAGGCCTTATTAAAATAATTATAACTATAATTTAGGGTAAAACTTCACAAAATTATTAAACCAATAATTAAAATAATCATACTGTTAGTGTGATTATTAAAGGCTTCGCTCCCAAAACCCATGATATTACCCTACTTCTAGCGTGTGTTTTTGGAATGTGATTGAGTTATTTTTTAAAATAATTTTGTTCAGAAATATATAAAAATAATATTTTATTTATTTTTTATATCAATACTTAAAAATAATTTAACCATATAAAAAATAAATTTAAAATAAAAATATATATTTATTTATTTATTTTCAAAAATAAATTTTTAAATACAATGCCAAACGTGAGTGAAATACTACCATCATGTTTGAAATTATTAAAGCAATGATTACTAATCATGCCTTATCTCCCATGGTCGTCACAAAGAATTGAAAAAGAAAGAAGATTTTATTTGAAGCTTCCTCCTTATTTATTGAAAACTTTAATGAAGCATTAACTTGTGGGTATAAAATACTCTTCAATATTTATTTCTTTATAAGATCAAAATAAAAATAGATTCACTATCATGAGACTATCAGAATTCAAAACTCTTCTGGAGATTCTGATATCGAAACATTCCATTGCAAGCAACCTATATATATAAAACACAATTATGGAGAAAATAATTTGTTTCCTTTCTCTATACTAGGTTTGAGTTTTTTTTATATATGTCTATTATTCTTATAATATTTTATCTATTTATTGGACTTAAAAGATGTTTATTAAATCTAAAAATTAGTTATAATATACATAGACTGGCTCAGGCTCAGATATATCGGTTATAAAAATAAAAAAACACAAGTACCATCTCTAATCCCTTAATTCACACAAATATTTTCAACACGTTATGTTGATGTTCTTAGAAAAACTAGAGTCATATGTGAAGACAAGAATGCACTTTTTAGCGTTGAAATTTGGAGCCTGTAACTTTTCTTGGAGCACACAATTCGATCCAGTTCTGGTCGGAAGAGGAGTGCTTTACGAAACTGTTTTTTCCCGTGGGCGGTCATGGAGGAGAAGGTAGGTTGATAGAAGCCGCCGACGACGATGACGACGGCGGCTAATGATATGGCATCAGCAAGGAGGAAAATTCGAAGGAAAGTTCATTGCTTCTAAAATCTTGCGTGAATGTATTCAAGGTATTTCCAGCGTTAATTTCCAAATGAGGGGTGATGGGTAGATATACTTATCATAACAACCCGATTAAGAAATTGATCAAATCTCTTGCATGCGTATTAAGTGACGAATTCAATTTGGAATTTGAAAGAGCAATAAACACTTAATCTCATGATTTTCTTCCATTTTCTTTTATTTTTAGTGATAAATTACTAATTTAATTAAATCATTCAAGTTGTTGAGTCAATTTAATGATTTATCAATCTACTTCGTCAATACTTGAGTTCAATTAGAAAAAAATTCATCTTGTTAGCTTGGTTGATTTAAAAGGTTATTTTAGAACTTAACTTTATTAACAATATAATTTTGAATTTACTCGATTTAATTCAAGGTAATCTTATTTAATTTATAACCTAATTAAATCTTAATTTAAATTATCAACAAATCAATCGGGTTTAATTACACTTAAATTAGCCTTCTTGTAATTGTAAATAAATCCTTTAAAAATTTATTCCCAACTAATTTATCCTTAGATGCACATTATATAAATTTAATTCAAATATAAGAAATTCAAGAAATTAGACCATATATATTTCTAAACAAGAAAAAACATGGCAAAATGAAACAAGAAAATTACACATAGTTGAACTTGTTTGTTTTTGAGTTTTAAAGATATTTTTTAAAAAGTATTTTATATTTTATATTTTATTTTTTTTTAAATTTTATATTATTTTAATACAAAAAATAAAATAAAATATAATTTAAATATTTTTATAATTAAAAAACACTTTTAAAAATATTGATGATGTAAAATCATGTGGCCAGGATTACATCGGCAGGAATGTAACTTTTAATTACTCATGGTGTTGAAAACTGCAGGACCGGTTAGATCAAAAGATAATTTAGTATCAATTTCATTTCATTTTCACTTTATTTTTTTTTATTAAACATAGAAAAGAAATTTTTCTATGTTTTTCTTATCATAATTTTTTAAAGTATTCTGTTTGACTTTCACAAATTTCATCTAGCGATTTTCAGTAAACATTTTTTTTTTTAAATCATATTTCATGTTTCATATTTTTTTTAATTTTTAAATATATCATAGATATACCTGACTTTTTATTTACTATTTATCTCTTAAATACGAGATCCATCATAAAAATTATTAACAGATTTCAACACCACGTAAGAGAATAGAGGAAAATCATCGGTTGTTTATAATTCTATAAGTCTTGAAATTAATAATTATATGAATTTCTAATAATTATTATTTTAGTAATTACAAGGCTTAAACCTGAAATTATAGGGAGCATAAAATCTTTTATCTTAAGCTCTTATCACTAATGACCTTGTACATGAATTTTTTTTTTTTTTTACTTTAAATAACTAAGTTATCAAACTCTAGCAGAACTTCAAATTCAAGTTTCTGGTTTTCTATCAACCTAAATTGATTATATGAATTCTTCATACATTAATGATAATGATTAATTACTTCGTCCATAGGTAGTTCCATATAATTAATTTCATACCTTACCTTGCGAAGTGGGTGTTCAATATTATAATTCTACAAGTCTTGATATTTTCAAATTATAATTATTAAAAACACTAAAAAAAACATCACTTTATTTTTTTTAAAAAAGACAAATGTATTTTTAAAAAGCATTTAAACATAGAAGCTACCATACATCGATGCTGACTTAAATCTAATTTTTCTTGCAAAGGAAAACTTCCAAGTGCCTAGTTACCACTCCAATATCACTAGCTTACGAGAAATCAATGTACATGACTCGAGAAATTAAAAGAAAAAAAAAAGGAACAAATTTCATATATATGCATATATGAACATCAATACTGAGAATCCAAAAAAAAAATAGAATAAAATAAAGCACAAACAGAAAAAATCCTCACTCTATCCTTACATTATCTATCATATTTTAGGCCATATTATATATTTACAGTAAATCATCAATGTCCAAACTCTCAGGAATTTCAAACTTCAACAAGCTGCTGTAGCACTCCCTCTCATCCTCAGTACTGCTGCTGTTGACATATGTTGATGATGAATTCAATCGATCCGGGCTCAATAAAGGCGTTGAAATAACTGAGTCGATGCTGAAGTTCTGATATCCATTGTTTGCTGATTGGAATCCTGAGTACTCTCCAGGTTCAGGAACTTTAGGATCTGTAGTAGTGCTATTGCAATAAAAGTTTGGCAGTGAATCCAAACTCTCATTTAAACTCGAAGGCACAAAGTTTTCTTGGGAATTTTGGCAGCTGAAAGTGCTAGTCGGATTCGAAGAAAACCCTTTTACAGTTTCTTGCATAATTTGTGCTGTTTGGTTTATAAATGGGCCAGCAGATGTAGTAGTGGTAGTACAAACAGGAACTTGTTGAACTAGATTCTGAAACTGGCTAGGTTGTGGTGATAATGCAGGGAAATCTTGGATTTGTAACAGTAAGTTTAGAAGCTGGTTTTCTTGTAGTTGCTGCAAAAACATGTCTGAATTTTCTTGTTTCAATGATGATAGAGTGGTGGCTAGTCTTAAAATATCAGGATTTAGTAGGGCTTGAGTATTGCCCACCAAGGTTGACAGATTGAAAAGTGTTGATGGGTTACACAAGGCTGAAGTTAGAATGGAGGACAGGTCAAGAAGATCAAGACGTGGGGCATGAGTGACAGGATCAATTCCATTTCTAAGCAACCTTTTTCTTATATGAGTATTCCAGTAATTCTTGATTTCGTTGTCAGTTCTTCCTGGCAAACGAGCTGCTATAGCTGACCACCTTACATTGAAAATACCAAGAAGTTGTTAGCCTAATACTCAAATAAAATTACGAATATCTTGACACAACGGCAATATTATTGATAGGTAGACTAATTCTACAAGCTACCAAAAAGAAAAGTATCATGTAAAATCAAAATAATCAAAAGGTATATAAAATATAGTCTTACTTGTTTCCCAAAACACTGTGTAGTTGAATAATAGTCTCTTCTTCATCAAATGAAAATCTTCCTCTCTTGATATCAGGTCTCAGGTAGTTTGTCCAACGAAGGCGACAGCTTTTTCCACATCTTTGAAGCCCTATAACAAATGAATTAAATGAACCATGTTATATCATATGAGATGGAAAAACAGCACTGTCTTTGATTCAAGAAAATAATTATTACTTTCTAACATATACCTGCATTTTTGGGGAGGGAGCGCCAGTTGCCAGGTCCATTAAGTTGAATATAGCTGATGAGCTCGTGATCTTCTTCAGGGGTCCAAGGACCTTTCTTGAGTCCATTTTTGTCACAGCATGGTGCTCTTCCCATTGTTCCTGTTCTCTGGAATAGTACTTGTGGTTAGGGCTTAATTTGTAAGGAAGGGGACTGAGTTGTTATAAGGAGAGAAAGGGGGCTAGCTCTTAAAACAAAAGGTGCTGTTGTGGATGATAAGGAAGAAGATGACCCTTCATATATATAGCGGAGAGATTTCCAAGTCAAAAAGATTTGGTGCCGGCCTCGGGGCACGTATTTCTCTGCTCCATGCTAAGAATACATGTGTATAATAAATATAAAAAGGTGACACGTACGTAGAACGTCACCTCCATTCGAATTAAAGAAGAGAGACTATATTAATTTATGGATATGGTGATTAAAACCCAGTAAGTGAAAATCGATCCCTTGTGAAAGAGTAATTGTGGATTTTCTCATGAAAGTGTTCTAATTTAAAGACTTTTTAAGTGCTATTTTAGTTGCCCACTAATTCTGTCCCTCTTGTTACATGCTTCTTATATTTGCATCATGTTTTAATTACATATCATTAGTAGATCTAAACTCTAAACAAAACATTTATTTTCTCAAACCAATTAGTTTGAGCTACTATAGATTATATGTATGAATAAGTTTATATATATAATAGAATTTCATTCATTTATTTGTTAAATTTATTTATAATATAATTGAGCCCTTATGGTAGCTTAGTTTCATTTCCTTTTATTAGGGAGAAATGCTTCCATCTTCACATATGGTTCCCAACCGAAGAAAACCTTGCACTTAATTATTTTTGGATGCGAGTAAATCTTATTTCTAGAAAATATATTTTATAGGTCCAGATGATTGAGTAAAATCTTGGTTGTCTCAAACTCTTTGTAAGAATGTATGTCCTGATTTAAACACTAGATTTACTGTGCAGATTGTAAATTTTTTATCATCATGCTATGTATCTTGTAACTACACTTAATTACTTGTTTACAAATACTTTTAAAATAAAAAAAAAGAAGCAAAATAATAATAAAAAAGTGTGAAAGATATGCTACCAAAACAGGCGCTTTAATTAGCAATGAGCAGATCAAACTGTTGATAGTGTGAATGCCTACGAAAATAGGTGAATTAATTGAAATGGGATCATAGAGAGAGATAATAATTGTGCTTTGAGGTTGACTTTATATTTTTGTACAAGTCGTAATTAATGCGAATAATTGGAGGGTAGAGTAGCTAACTTTCCACTGTTGCATTGCTGGTGTCTATCACTATTTGAAAATCATTTGCCCATTGAGAGAGGCCTTCAGACGTTAGCTGTCATCAGCATTTCAGCACGATCCTCTAATGGCCAAGCAAAATTAACTCATGAAATAAAGAACTTTAACGAGCAGACAATAATATAAATCTTATTTAATAATTTAAGTTTTTTTTATTTAATTATTCTCTTGATTTAATATAAGTCTTATTAATCAAAGTTAGATTTCCGTTAATTTCATCTTTTTTGTTACCACCTTTTAAACGAGCTCCTCCTTCTCCCCGTGATAATATTCTAACGTGTGTCTCCTGCTTTGCCTGTGTCTTTAATTTACAGGTGTGTTTGAATAAGAGGGCTAAGATTTTCCAAGCTGGAGCCAATCTAAACTGACCACCAAAATCAAGCCACGTAGCCCTAACTCCAACAATAAAGTCAACCTTCTCTTCTCTATGAGCTCGTATCTCTCGATCTCTTTCCCTTTGACAATTGTCCCTTGCGAGTCCAAATATTACATGTTAGCTTTTATGTGTGGAAGAATGAAACTTGAAAGGCTACACTCCATCTGTGGAACCAAATTCAAAGTCATTGAAAATCTGGTGTTAATTTCATCCACTCTCTAGCTAACAATCAGAGGCATCGGTCAATCATTATTATATTACATCTAGCTTCTTTGCCATAGATCAATATTATTGTTACCACAACCTTTCTTCCTTTACGTGTACACTTTCCTTACATTTTATACTCCTTGGAAAGGCATTCAATATCCACTTGATCTTGAAGAACAAGTAAGTTTAGTTAGTGTTTTTTTCTTTATTATTATTTTTATATTATAAATATAATATTAGAATTCAAACCCTTTGAAAAACAGGAAGAACTAAGATTAAAAAAGTAATCTTTAATTAGTTATATTCGTGGTCTAGAAGTGTGATGAATTTTACAATTAAAAAGAGAATGTAAATCAAGTGAGTTCCCAAGCCATGTCATTAATTAGCGATTGATTATTAATAGAGATAGATGACATCGTATTAGGAATGCTGTACATGTGTGCTTAGTAGCTAATACGATATATTGAAAAATAAATAAATTATATAAACCGTGATCTTAATTATTTAATCCAAAAAGAAATTTCTCATTTAGCCTCTTGTCTCCCTGTTTGCTGTCTGCATGACAACTCAATGAACTTGAATTTACAAATGCCTGCATCTATGACCCGATCGAACAAGTGTGTGTGTGTGTGTGTGTGTGTATTATATTATGTGATCGTTCATTCACCATGCATGCATGTTGTGGAAAGTTCCTGAAACAGTTCATCGCCAAAGTTTCTTTAATATAATTTTAATAGATATGCTTACATAATATAATTACTTGTCAAGAATCTAGGGTTTGCTTGTGCATGGCGTACTCTATATATCTATGGTCATTATAAATCTCAAAGTTGACCTCGTGAAATATATATATATATATATATATATATATATATATATATATATATATATATATATATATATATATATATATATATATATATATATTATGTCAAAATTAAGTATATGGTAGCCATACATATGTTGTTAAATTCTTGGTGGGAGAGATAGCCAAGAGCACCAACAAACTTTGAATAATGGTGGGGAATTTTTGTACTTGCGTTTCATCTTCTCAAGGTATCATTTAAAGTTTTACCAGTTCACATGCATGTGTATAAAAAAAAATAGATTCTAGTGACACGGTGTGATGATAAAAAATTTACGATCTATATAGTAGGTCTCGAGTTTGAATCAATACATGTATCTTTTATAAGAAACTAGAATAACCGGGATTTTATTCATTCAACTGGACTCATAAAATATAATTTCTAAGAGTTAGAGTTTTCTCTAATAAAAAAATATATAAAAATAAAGGTCTGCAAAGCGTGAGACATGCACCTATTTTATACTCCGAAGTTGATAGAAAATATTACGTATACATCAACAAAATCTTCGGCTCTGAATTGTATAATGTATAACGAATTCATGGCATGATCTAAGAAGATAAACTTACTTTTGATCCTGTCCGTTGTTGGATTATAAGAACACGAGCTAGGGCACGTGGCAGATAGAGATTTGTATATCGAAAGTACACGTAGATGATTTGTTGGTGGGGGGTGATGGACGATCTATTTGTGTTTCTGGCCACCGAAATGTACGTTGATACGGTGATGTAATAGTACTTCTGGGTATGTCTGTTCTGCATGGAATATGGGTGATTTTTTTATTTTTATTTTTATTTTTTTTTAGATGATAAAAGAGGTCTTGTGGGTTCCATGAGGTTTACTGATTGATTGCAGATGATTTTAGGCAAGAGAAAAAACAATTAAACTAAGATGGGCCTAGTATTACTACATTATCAAGCCCAATTTACCAACTGAACTTTCAGCACTCAAGCAACTAGTCAGCCCATGTTGATTTCAGCTTGAGTCTAATGAATGGGTTTTGTGGAGCCTTTTTTAGTCATGGTAGCCCACTTTAATATCATGATTTTAAATTACATATAAAAGATATTACTAAATTTGTGTAGCCCCACTTATATAACAATATTTGCTAGAATAACGTTTCCTTGTATAAACAATTTAACCCTTCAACAATTTATTTATTTTTTGTTTCAATTCTATTATCCAACAATAAGTTATTTTTAAGAATTATAATTTATAATTTATTTATTTTTATTTTATGATTTAATTTGTTTTTTTTTATTTCATCATTCAATTTAGCTGGAAATTAAACTTATTTAAATATTAACTTGGATTAAATCAAATAATAATTTTAACTAATTAGAAACTGATCATCATAATTTCGTGTGTGTGTGTGTGTAATTATCACAATATCATTACTTAAATCACAAATTTAACAGATTAAACCACATTAATTTAATATTTTATCATCTGGATATTTATTCATTCAATATATCACTATATTGATATTTAAAAAATAAATATTTAATATGGCTCATAATTGAAAATGTTATCATTAAAAAATACATTATAAAAAAATTAATTGACCTCAAACAAACAGGTCCAATAATCTATAACAAACAATGGACAAGAAATATAAATTTATTCATTTCTTAAAGCACCAACGTCCATTGCTCAAATCAGATTTCGCTTACCTTGTTCAAAGATGCTATGGAAGACATCCATTTGACCCTTAGGAACTGCCAAGCCAATCTCAACCCCTCCTCTCCCATCTCTACTTTCACAGAGATGGAAGCTACCTGAGGCATGAACATGGGGAACCTCAGTCTTTTTCGGCCTACCCCACCCAAAATCTGTCTCGTAAGCTCGCAACTTGGGTGAACCAGCAACAGTAATTAGCCTGCCTTGTTCAGACACTTCTTTCCAACTCGATATCCATTTCTCTGCCCCCAGCAAAACCCCGCTCTCCAATTCCTTGACCTTGCCACCGATTGCTTTAGCTGCGATGATAATCCCGTGCTCTCCGAGTAACTCGCTCTTCTTTGCAGGAACGAAACATATTGCTAGACAGTTTCCAAAATATTTTTCTGGTAGTTTAGGTTCAAGACGGTGTCTACAATCTGCCACGAAAACGAAGTAGTAAACCTCGTCAGAATCAAACAAATCACTCGTCTCCTTTTCTTGTGATTTGATCAAATTAACCCATGTAAAGGCACATGCTACCACAAATGTGGATACATGTACCTGTTCTTGGTAGTTTTCATTGCAACGATTAGAGACCAGATCTTTCAGCCTCTCAATGTGGGTTCGGCCTATCGTAAATGTGACGCCAACCTTGTCTCCAAGCTGATCATCAGGGGTTGATCCCAAATCGTAATCCCAAGACGAAGCCCAGTCCCACCACTGCTTTGTAAAAATGGACTCGAGCTCCAATGGGTCTTTGATCCCTGACCTGTCATGAGAGGGCAGCATTGACATTTCAAGGCAAGCGATGTCTTCTCTGGACCTAAAAACGGACGCCCAGGATTTCATGAAATGGTTAAAAGCCGTCCCATCAGCTACCGCGTGGCAAAATTTGGCACCAATGCAAATACCTGAATTCGGAAACACAGCCACTTGCAAGGCAAGAAGTGGCACTACACGTGTGTCATCTGATGTCACGCGTGTGGGAGGCCACTTAGGGACAAAACATAGCAATTCTCTAAGATCTCTAGCCTGATCTCCGATGACTTGGTCAAAATCCAGCGTTGACTCAACAACAGTGAACGGGATCGAGTCACCATCTCTGAAGAGGATATAGGGTTTACGGGGTGACGGAGGGCAGATAAGATTGGAGGCAAGAGGGAAAAAATATTGAAGAGTAAGAGAGAGAGAGTTCATAAGACTAGGAAGGATGGTGTTCGTCAAGTAAAGGGCAGGGTAAGGAAGCTCATAGAAGAAGAGGCGTTCCATGGGACGGCAAAGAAGCCATGGAAAATCGAAGAAAGTGAGAGGGAGAGAGGTGGTCGGAACTGAGCCGAGTGGTGGAGAGACTCGGAAATTATCAATGACTTTTACAGGATGAGAATGAGCCATTTTTTTGTAAACAGACACAGATAAGATACAGCAACTCCGGGTGGAGAACTAAAATAAAAGTTCAGACAAAAAGATAAAAACTTTTAGTTCTTATGTTTTATTTTTATAGCTCAAAATGAATAGTTAAATTAAATATCTAAAATAATATTTTGAAGCTGAAGAATTATTTTTATATATTAATAAAAAAGTAAATATTATATTTTATTTAATATATTCTTATAAAAAAAATAATTTTGATTAAACTTATTAATTATTATTAATAAATAGTTATATTAATATTATATATATTATAACAAAATTACCTTTTCTAAATGATTTTTTCCATTATATATATATATACACACACTATTTAAAAAAATTATATTACTATTTTTTTCCTGGAACATGGTGAGACACTGTAACCACTTAATTCTTCCTGTCATTCTTGTAATTTATCCACTTACTTAATCGAGTCCCTCTACTAGCTTAATATTATTTTGAGTCCCTATACTATACGAATTTCTTATTATAGTCCTGCTTAATATTTGTTTGAATCCCTATACTATACCAATTTCTTATTATAGTCCTTCCATTGTTAAAATCGTCGAGGCAAAACAGTACCCCTTATAGCATTTCCAAAATCGTAAAATTATTTAGAGAAATTAAATTAATAATAAAAAAATCATAAGATAAAGCACTAAATTAAACTTTGACTAGTAACTATTCATTTTCTTCCTCAAAAATCCTCCTTTATACCAGCTTTCTGGGTTTAGTCGTTTAGATTTTAATTGATCTATATTAAATATTCATAATTTTATTTTAATTCCTTAAGTTTTGGATTTAATCTCTTAGATTTTAATAACCCTCTAACCCTAGAGTTCATTTTCTTACCATATGACAAAATTGCCCGTGAAGGTCGATGAGTTTGATATATAGTCTTTCGATACCACCAATGGCATTCGGTACCTAGCAATCCAACACGCTGATTTCCTGTATCCTTAAGGACATTCTATGGCTTTTCCATCTATGCATACCACAACTAGATATCGACACACCTACCACATCTTTCTTAGTTTTAGTGGGAAGGACACTCGTGCTGGTTTTATCAGTCATCTGAATGATGCTTTGAAGAGGAAACAAATCTTAACTTTCATAGATAATGAGCTTGAGACAGGAGTAGAAATTTCGCCATCAATTTTGCAAGCAACTGAGAACTCAATGATTTCCCTCATTGTTTTTTTCAGAAAACTATGCGTCTTCTAGGTGGTGCTTAGATGAGCTGGTGAAAATGGACAATTAGCTATTCCAATATTCTATAATGTCGATCCATCCCATGTCAGAAATCAAACGGGGAGATCTGGAGAAGCATTTGCTAGACATTCAATGGCGAAGATGGCCGTAATACAGAGCTGGAGAACTGCCTTGATGGAAGCTGCCAATCTAAAAGGCTGGGTGTCACACATCAAATCGCAAGTTTTAAATATTCAAGTTTTGCTCGTTAGTATCTGAGATTATGGGGGAAGATGCTGGTGTTAAAATATCAGTAATCGTGAAGGCCTTTCTCCAAGCAACTAAAAGACAAGGTGATAAGGAGGGGGAGAAAGAGTGGAAGATGGTGGAGGATAAGATATGAAGGAATATAAATTAGGAGAGGGGGACATAAATTACAAAAAAAAAAAGTGTGTGTGAGAGAGAAAGGATGGGAAAAAAATAAAGAGCGGGGGGGAAAGGAGAGATTAAAAAAATGAGAAGAAATTGATTTATGAGATAAAACAAAGAAGAAGAAAAGATGGAAAAGAGAGAAAAAAAAATAAAAGAAACAAATTATAGAAGATGGAGAGAGGGGAGAAATAGTTTTTCAGCCATCCCCAATTTCTCAACCAAAGCTTTCCTCTCCTTAACCATCATCTCGAATGATATCATTATCATAACATATTTATGGGTTGTTTTTAAATTGATCTTGAATTATAAAATTATAAAAATAAAAATAAAAGAGATTAATATAATAAAAAAATCAAGTTAAAAATTTTGGACAAATTTAGGAGTTCAATTGTACCCCTTTGATGCCAAAAATTGAGGGAAAAACAAAATTCAATATCTAAATAATTATTATTGAAACAACTACATCTTCTTCTTCCTCCTACACTCGCCACCGCCCACCAAGCACCATTCTGTCCACGAGCACTTCCTCCAACATTGGCTTAACCTTTACATAGTATCTACAACAAGTGAGCCTCATTCACTTCTTCTTTTGCTACTGTTCACATGCTGAACAATAGACCATAGTTGAGCTGGCTAGGCTAGGCGCAACGTCAAATTACAAAAAAAAAAAAAAAATGTGTGTGAGAGAGAAAGGATGGAAAAAAAAATAAAGAGCGAGGGGGAAAACGAGAGCTAAAAAAATAAGAAGAAATTGATTTATGAGAGAAAACAAAGAAGAAGAAAAGATGGAAAAGAGAGAGAAAAATAAAAGAAACAAATTATAGAAGATGGAGAGGGGAGAAATAGTTTTTCAGCCATCCTCAGTTTCTCAACCAAAGCTTTCCTCTCCTTAACCATCATCTCGAATGATATTATTATCATAATATATTTATGGGTTGTATTCAAATTGATCTTGAATTATAAAATTATAAAAATAAAAATAAAAATAAAAATATAAGAGACTAATATAATGAAAAAATTAAGTCAAAAATCTTGGGCAAATTCAGGAGTTCAATTGTACCCTTTTGAAGCCAAAAATTGAGGAAAACACAAAATTCAATGTCTAAATAATTATTATTGAAACATCTACATCTTTTTCTTCTTCCTACACTCGCCACTGGCCACCAAGCACCATTCTCTCCACCAGCACTTCCTCCAACACTGGCTTGACCTTCTCTACATAGTATCAACAACAAGTGAGCCTCATTCACTTCTTCTCTTGCTACTGTTCACATGCTGAATAATATACCATAGTTGAGCTGGCTAGGCTAGGCGCAACGTCCAACCCAAACCCCCTATGGTGTTTTTGGTCATTTCAGCCCATTACATTAGGCAACCCAGCCCTTTTAGCATGTTGGGTTGTTTCAGCCCATTTGGGTAGGCATCCAGACAATGAATATACATAAAAAAATAAAAAAAATATGCATCTTAAAAAATATATTTTATTTTCATGCATATGACTGAATCCTAAATTTTCCTAAGCATGTTTTTATGAAAACAAAATATTGCATCTTTTCTTATGTTTTAAAATAAAAAATAGGATATCATAATCAATTTACGATTATCCATTAAAGTTCGACTAAAATAGCAAAAAATCTTTTGTCAATCATTTAATTCATTTTTTTATAGTTGTAAACTTTAATTATTAAGGTGTAAAATTATATTGTAAAGTACACTTTTATATATTAAAAAGACAATAAATACAATGTTAAAATGTGAACTTTAGAGTGGTTAAGTTTTTTACCCAATGAGGTAGAGACTTCATCACGAAGAAAAATCTTTTTTGAAACTTAGAAAAGACCAAGGAATAAAAATCTAATCTAAGAAAATAATCAGACAACAATGCAGCTTATCTTAGATAGGATATACTTGGGTAACATATATTTTCCTTGCACAATAAGTCCCCTTCCTCCGATTCTTGCAAGTTATTAGGTTTTCTAGTATTTTATTAATAAATGACGACTCCTAAAAATTATAATTATAATTTTATAATTAGAAAAAACTCCCTTTCTATGCACCTCCCTCGAAAAAAAATTGTCCTCATGACAATGAAAAAAAATATATTTGAAACTTATAAAAAATGATAAAAATATGTTTTGTTTTATCACTTCTTTCGATATTTATCTCGTTTTTAAGAGTAAATATGAGTAATTACACATTAGCACTCTAAAATTCATCAATTTGCATTGAATCTTTTTGCTTGTAGAAGAGCACTTGGCATCAATATTGGGGTTTCTAGCATGTAACGCGCTCTAAATAGTAACTGCGATCATTTAATAACATGGCTCTGATTTACTAATCCTTAATTACTGCTTTTTTAACTATTGTTTCTTGGCAGTGGAACTAGATCATTTACTTTTCAAAGGCTTGGAGTGATCTCACACAGCGGTGGTTTTCTGCTACTGATCTTATCAAACCATTTTCAAGGCTAGTTTATAAAAATTAAATAAAATTACGTAAGAGATATATATATATATATATATATATATTTCAAGATTTTTACAAAGAAATTTATACAAATTATATATATAGAGAGTATATGGAGAGAGTCAAAGAAACTTACTAGAATGGGTGATTTACGTGATGGCTTATATAGTAGTTTCGTGGGCTTCAATTACCATTTGTTGCAGTTGCATCTCTCCTTATAAAATGAAGAAAATAGAACATGAAACAGAAGTAAGAGACTATTGAGTTCTTTGTTCTGTCTTTGTATTACAAACAGTTGGTTAATTTATCCAAGTTTAGAGACATACAATTTAGGATAAAATTTCTTCATTTTATAAGATTTATAGTTCTTTTATGTCGAATTTTTTTTATTAGTTTATAAGTATTCACAGGCATACATGCATATGTAGAGAGAGCTGCTGACATCCCATTGTGTTAGTCATTACCTGGTCTTAATTAAGATCAAATCTGCTGGTTGGGTTTGGTGGATTAACATATATTAAAAAGTTAACTCAAATCTATATCAAGACTATTAATTTTAGATTTTTTTTAAGAAAATAAATTGATATCATTTTGAATTAATTTTAAAAAATTAATATTATCATTTTAAACAAGGGATTTGATCAAGTCTCTTAGATCATTAAGTCTACCCGTCATGCTCGGCATTGGGTTAGTGAGCCACCAAATCAACTAGCCTTGCCATATCTTGGGTGAGTGGGCTATCAAGTCAACCACCTGGGCAAGTTCATCGATCAGATTCAAGGTCAAAGACAGTTGATGATGATGGCATCAATCCAAGAAATGGTGGGGTTTTTTCCCCTTTTAATGCAAAAAGGAAGTTTAATAGATGAGCAGCAATCCAAAGAAAATGTAGTGAAGCACACGAAGATATATTTGCAACTGAGTATTGAATAGCAGGAAACATTTGTGGTACAAAAGATGAAACGAAAATTGTTCGAAATAGGAGAAACTAATATATAAACATGGGGGAAAAAGGGAAATGTATCTTGATCACCATATCCAGAACAGCAGACTTAAAAATGCAAATCCATAAGCTGTCATATGGTTTGCTGAAAAAGTGAGGTCTTTCAAGTGTACCTTAAAAGAGAGATGAGTTACGATAGTGGAGGCTCATATAATTTGATCTGTGGGGTGAGAGCTGCTACGCTGATTGAACTAATGTCCTACAAATTGAGGTTCTCCCAAACATTTTGCTACAGTCTCATTAGCCTTCTGTGATTCTGCACGTTCCTCTTGTTTCTTCTTTTCCCTGAAATTGAAAATCGTTTCAGAAAAAAGCATGACGTGCATGATGGAACAGATGAAAAAAAAAGCAGAACGCCGGAATCTATCCGGGAGGAAAACAAGTATACACTCAAATATGACAAGAGTTGGAACTCTGCAAACTGCAATCAATTTAAAACGTTATGGGCATTCAAAGAACATATTGCATGGCTCAACATGGATATCATAGCAAGTTCACAACTAGATTTTGAATATATAAACATGCACTCTGATTAAAGATGAACTGTTTTAAGTTTAATGAATAAGATTCTTTTTCCCACTTGTCTGACAAATGCATTTACTGACTCGAAGGAAGTTCTGTACATGTTATTTTCGATACTCCCATTTTGAGAGGTCGCATACGAACACTGTAACAGCTAACAGATGTAGTTCAACTGATGCATAGTTATGTTTTTTTTTCTGTATTATGTAATAATCACAACTGGAACAAATTAGTAATTACTGTGCCATGCATTTTTTTTAATGTAAAATAAACTACATATAGAAAGGAGATAGATCTTTACCTATCTACATACTCCTTCAGCAACTCTCTTGCCTGAACCAATTTAGAAAGAAGGCCACGATATACATCAAGGTCCCGATCCACACTTCTTTTATCTATGTTTAGTGCTGAACAAAGCTGTTTCATGAAAAATAAAGATAAATGTCAGACCATCGAGCAAAAATCTTTAGTACACAAAGTAATCATTGAGGACTTGAAGTTGGCCAAACTAGAAATATTAAACACTTAAAATTAAATTTGGAAAACTCAAGTCCAAGATCTCTTTGAATTAGAGATCCTGCATACATTATATCTTGATCAAGGAACTAAATTTTTTTTAAAAAAAAAAAAGAAGGAAAAGGAGAAGGAGGCTACAATGGACAAGTGAGGGAGGGATATGAATTTTGGATACAATTGTCCATCTGTCAAGAGAATTGGAACAGGATTGAAGATCTCCAGTGAAGAAATAGGTATTCTTCTACTTTCACAAGTGAGATGTCATGGTTGTTGTATCTATGCACTAAGGAAGCATATGGAATTCTCGAGCTCGTGGAAGGAAAAATTAACTTTATGTTAGCAATCTCAGATATATTTCCATTTTCTCCAACGTTCTTGCCACAACAAGATACTATAGAGGAAAATCCTTGATCTTGGATTTGAGGGTAAATGGAACGGGCCAAGTTATTAGGAGCAGAGTATTTTCTGGATTTGATGAACTTTACACATTCAAAACAATGAAAATCGCACTCAATACATTACATAGATTGCAATAGAAAAGGAATGGAACAACCGACCTTTTCTAGTACTGTCGGTTCACTTGTATTAGACAGCTCAAGAAGGCGAAATAACCCAACAGCAAAGAAACGGCTGTAGCTGAAATTCCCACTCGCAGCTCTTTCTGCAATGTCCTTTAATATCCCCTCAATTTCTCCATCCCTGGATGAAAAGTCAACTAATGAACTTGGAGTCTGAGTCCGAGCCCATTCTTCAAGCGTTTTTGCATCTATTCTGTAGACCATAACATACAGAACTAATCAACCCAAATGGTGATTTTAGTCAAATAGAAAAGGCATTTTTAGAACCTGTTCAATGAAACAATCAAGTGCCAACGAAAAGAATTGTGCAGAAATTGAAATAACAAAAAGATGTCCCGCAAAAAAACAGAAAAACTCAGAAGACAAACATGTATTTCTCCGGATCCTCCTCCAATGCCTTGATGTAAGCCTGAAAAATGGCCTCTCGATCCTCATCACTCGGATACCCTTCCATGAGTTGATCATACACCGTAACAAAACCAAGACCAAACACAGGATCATAACGGTAAGTCTTCTTATACTTCATCAAATGTTGTTGCACTATCAACTCCTGCAGAACTGTGTTATAGATGCTCGGGATCGGTCTCTTATAAGCCTTCAGGAAATTCAACTTGGTCTCAGCTACCGTTGGTGGCACATCTGAAAATTAACCCAGTTCAACAAACAAATCAGTACCAACAAATCCATACACGGCTTTACACAATTAAAACCATAAACAAAATAATGAATACGAGAACAAAAAAATTGACCTCAATCTCTACAGTACTACTAGCCAGCATCGCAAAATTCAGATGCTAAACTTCAGCTTTATTATTTAAATTAAAAATATATAATAAAAGTTTTAGCTCTTTAAAGAGCTATATTTCACATCAAATGAAAGTTGGCTAAGTTTTTTTTTTTAATAATAATAATTTTTTTTTTTATGTTTTCATATGCTGATAAAAATTAATATATATATATATTATTTAATACATCTACGATTGAAATACATTTTAAAAAACATCAACCGTTCATAGTCTTGACTGACGCACAAGCTGTCTCGATTATATTCCTTTCCATAAAAAAAAAAAAAAAACTTCATTAATAGTGCCAGATGAAGCATTATTTTAAAAAAAAAAAAAAAAAATTTACTTCATCATTAATTTTGTGATTAAACTAATAGCAAAATTAGTTCTTTTCAAAATTTAAATAGAAATTTCCAATGTAATTATTCATAAAATAAATAAATCATTCTAATTCCTCAACAATGTTAAAAAAAAATTAATCGCAGAAATCATTCATAATAAAAAAAATTAAATACTCAAATCCTAAACCTCTTAATTACACTAACTTTCTAAGAATTTTATTTCTATTTTCTCACTTTCTCGGCAACCAAACACAGAAAAGGAAGACGAATATCTAGAAAAAGTCAACAAAGATTTTTTTATATATATACCAGTAGAAGTGGACATGCAATGGATAACCATACGGGAAGTCGAATTTGAAGCCCTGACGCCGACATAATGACAAGAAAAACTGGACCGAAACCGGAAGCCTTCAAAACCAAAATTACGGGCTGCTGTACAGAAAGGCGCCCTTCTGTCGCTAGAAGATTGGGCAATCGCAGAGAATGATACTGAAGTAACGGCAGCCATTGTGGTTGGATTGAGGGAAAAAGAGAGTGAATTTTCTGGGAAAGTTTTGACTTTTGTTTTGTTTTTTTAGTTTATAGGGAATGAAGAGAGAAAATTGAATTGCATTTTTATTTTACTTTCTATTTTTTGTGTTTGGATCGAGAGAAAAGGAGAGAAAGTGAGAGGTTGGGAATTGAAAGAGAAGATTATCCGTTATTTTTTGTAGGAACAAATTCGATTTTTTGATTTTAGAGGGAACCGGTGATATTTTGACACGTAAGTTGTTTTTGGTATTATTGTAAATATTTGTAAACAATCCGTGGATGTGGTTTGATGGGTTAATAAGTGTCTGTTTAGTGTTTAGTATTGTGGTTGCTGTTGTGGTTAAGATTGAAAAAAAATAGTTTTATAAAAAATATTTTTATTGCGGTTCAAAATAAATAATGAAGTGTTTGGTTAAAACTGTGGTTGAGTTTGAAGTTGAAAAAAAAACAGTTTTAAAGTGTTTGGTTACCAAGCTTTTCATATTGCTTTTAACTTGTGAAATTACTTTAAAAGGTATATGTGTGTATTTATACATATGTATATATATAATTTTTTTAAATATTATAGATTTAATAATTATAATAATAAAATATAATTAATATTTCAAGAAAATTAGCTACTTGTAATTTTATCACGAATTAAATTTATCTCGGAACAATAGTAAAATATCATCTAAAATAAAATTAGAATTGAGTGACAAAATTATATATATATATATATATATATATATATATATATATATATATATATATATATATATAATATAATTAATTTATAGATTATGTATATATAAAATTAATTACATAATCTAAAAATTAATTACAATATATATATATAATAAAATATAATTAATATTTCAAGTAAATTAGCTACTTGTAATTTTATCACTAATTAAATTTATCTCAGAATAATAGTAAAATATCATCTAAAATAAAATTAAAATTGCGTGACAATATTTATATTGTAATATTCTTATAATATATATATATATATATATATATATATATATATATATATATATATATATATATATATATATAATAATAATAAAATTAATATATATATAATTAATTAATATATATATAATTAATTAATATAATTTTATTAATTAATTATATATAAAATACCGGATACATATCAATTCCCAGCTCCCACTCCAGGTGCAAAGCCACGGAAAGCAGGAATTTCCTGCTTTCCGTGGACCATGGGTTGTAACGTGAAAAGAGGTGGATCCCATAAGCAAAAATTGATTTTGCACCGTTAACCAAACAATGATTTGTGTGTTTTTTTTATACCACCAGTAGAAACGCAAAACCAAACGGGCGCTAAGAAAAAAAGTCCATGGTAGATTGCATTTTTTTTATATATTTTTCTTAATTTAATTTATTGTAATCAATATGTAAATTTATAATTTTAAAGGGTTTATCGAGTGCTTAAAAAATAGATTTTATATGTGTATTTTTAAAATTGATTTGAGAACAAAAATAATTTGAATTAATATATATAAGCTAATCTAAAAACATAAAAGATATTGAAATAGATGAGGATATAGATACAATACATATATTAAAATAATGGTATTTTCAAAAATTAGATTTAGAAATTCATATATTAAAATAATGGTATTTTCAAAAATTAGATTTAGAAATTAAATAAATTTTATATTTTTTTAAAAATATTTTTTGTTTGAGAAAAATAATTTAGATATTTTTTTATATATTTATAGTATTAACAAGTTCTTACCAATGAATATAAAACTATCCTTCTTTCTTATCGTTTCTTCTATTTCTTAAACTCTTTGATTAGTGGTTAGTTAGATAAAGGATATAGAATCCTGTTATCACCAATAAAAGACTTCTCTAATCTTCTTATACCTTTTCAACCTTATTTGTAATATAAAACTTATTAGTTTTAGATTTTGATATCGTATTTTAAAAATATTTTAAAAAAAATTTAATTGAGTTTTTTTGTGTGTTTATGTAAAAAATAATTTTATAAATTAAAAATATTATTTTAATATATTTTTGAATAAATTTTTTTTTTAAAATAATATCAACTATATTTATAAACAAATATATAATGTATAGTTATTAAACTCGATTTTATTTGATGGATTGCTTTGATTAACTATCAACTTTTTTCCCAATAAAAATAAATATTAACTCAAATAAACTCACGTGGTCTCACATATCGAGATCTAGTTCATTTATATAAAGTTGGGGGAGATGATAGCTTCAATTTCTTTTATATAAAATAATGTTATTTAAGATTGATTTAAGTATCGTGATTTGAGCCTATGCTAACTTTGCTTTATTAGTAAGCATTGCACTCTTGCAACCTTAAAATAGTACACATTTTGATTATATAACTATTACTGTAGGGTTAAGTAAAAAACCCTAAAAATTAATTAAACTAAAAAGAATTAATCAAGAAAAATAAATTATTAAAAAAATCAATTAGAATACTTTTAAAAATTTATAATCCAGTTCAATTTAATATTTTAAAGGTTAAAACTGGAAATTATGTGTTCCAATTTGTGAATTATTGGGGGTCGAGGATTTTCCGTAGCTTGGACCGGAGCCGAAGTATAGTCCGTGAAAATTCAGGTGGGTTCAGTCTATCATCTTTGGACTTATAGCCCTTTCTTGTCATAGAGGCTTGATCTGTTCACCTACTTCCCTGTAGCTGGGCACCATGACAGGTACAGTGTTTGTCCTTCGATCGAAGTCACTTATGATGTCATGGAACATAGACTTGCTGTCTGTAAGTTACAGAAACAGCCTTTTGTTTTTTCTCATGAATCTTTTCACTCGTAATGCCAAAACTGAGAGGTCCATGCATAGCTTCCATTGATGCCGTTTTCTTCGATTAGATGCATTTTCGGCAGGAACTGCCTGGGTGTTTGTCCGGAAGGTTCTCAGGGGATATCATGTAATTACAAAATATTTATTATGTTTAAAGAATTCATAACAAAGATGGAGACCATCCCATGTTTTTTAAATAATATGATAGTTATGCTCATTAAATTTAAAATGTTTACTTCAAAATAAATAATTATAATTTAGTGTGTATTTAATATTATGGTATAGTACATTTTTCAAAATTACTTTTCACTAATCAAAATACTTTTAAAATTTTTAATATTAGCATATCGACTTAGAAAAATATCAATCCAATGAAAAATTATCTTGTTTCAAGTAACTTATTCTATAAATGATAGTATTTGAATTTGTTTTCAAGAGATCATGGCAGTGGAATACATGCTCCACTCAATTAACATTGTGGTTGATTTATAAATAAAAAATAAAAAATAATAAGCGTGTAATACATAAAATTATCAAGAAATAATTTCACTTAAAAATCTAAATTGTTAATTGAAATTTTAAAATATTATTTATATTATTTTATCATATCAAGAAATTATCTCATTTAAAAATTTAGATAGTTAATTAAGACTCCATACTATAATTTATATTATTTTTTAATTAAAATAATAATAATAATAAAAAATAAAAATCAGAAAACAAAAGGTGAGAAAGCAAGCTAATTGTAGCTCCTTGAATATGTGTCGGTCTTATCCATAGATTCACGTGGCTATATGCCTTCTGCTCCAATGACCAGGGAAGTAACATGCTTCCTATCTTTTCATTCTCAGCAACAATCTTAACGCACAGATTTCTAACTAAAAAGATAGAGGAAGACAAGTCCAGTGCAGCAGTGCTATCTGAGAGGTGGCCCATTTGGATAACAAGTGTGCAATTTTTTATATTTTTTTAACTGTGACATGCATAGATTTTACTATTTATTTTTAATTGGGTTATTCCACTCGTATTTTAATTAACTATGCTATTTTTAAAAATTAAATAAAAGAAGTGGGTTTTTGATTTATCCAGTCAATTTGTAAATTATTGGATTAGTTCAAGTTTATTATTTTATTAAAATAACAGCATTTATCTGTTTATATTAAATTGATTGGAATTTATTGTGCTAGTTTAGTTTTATCGAGTTAATATTTTATCTTATTTAACTAGAATTTTAAATCAAATATCAATGAGATGAATATTTTTGGACTCCAATTATAGTAAGAAAATAATAATAATAATAATAAAATATGACAGTGTGAAAAATAATTAAAAAAAAAAACAATATGGTTTAAAAAAGTCCCATCTACCTTTTGTGATCCGCAAGTGTTATATAAGACTCTTTGAAATTGAAAAACGATGGACATGCTATTTGATAAAGGGGGGGGGGGAGAGAGAGAGAGAGAGAGAGAGAGAGAGAGAGTGTCGATGATACACTGAAGCTCTAGGAAGATATTAGTAGTATTTTTTAAAATATAATTATGAGATAAATTTAATAATATCAAGAAAAGTAATTAATAGTGACGATAATAGAACACACAACTAACTTAAATATAAATGAGTTTCAATATCTTTAGATAACTCATGGGACCTACTTTATTTATTATTTGTGACCTTTTTCGATGATTTTGGATTTATATTGTAAAGATTTTTTAAATAATATTGATTGTATTATCAACAAAGTTTTGATATACTTATGAGATATTTTTTTTTCTCACTTTTTTTTTATATTCACAAATTAAAAAAAGAAAAAAATAAATAAAAATAACCACGAATACATATCTAAGTTTCGACGATGACTTCGTTGATACTGTTAAAAAGATCTAGACATGGAGATAGGATCTTGGCTTAGCGGTGAAAGGAATTTGTTTCCTTTCTTTATATCAAGATTCAAGTCCCAATCTACACAACTGTCACCCTCGCAATATCTTACTTGCTTATTAATCTTGCATGATGTTCAATAAATTAAAAGATTAGTTATAATACATGTAAACTGGTTAAATTCCTCGATTATAAAAAATAATCTAAACGCAATTAATTAATAAATATAAATAAAGTGTACACAAAAATCATATAATGATGTAAAAGCTCACTTTTTAAAAGACCTCTCATGTGGCTCACTCTATGCACACTTTATAATATATATTGGTATCATTGAATTGATCTTCTTGAAATTTTTTTTAGCAATATTGGTGATGTGTTTTTAAATATAAAATAAAATTATGTTTTTTTATTGAATATTGTGTACATCTATTTTATAATTTGAAAGATTCACAGGTAACTTTTGCTACTCGCAAATTATATATGGTAAAAAAAAAAAAAAAGGGAACTGTAACAGGTCAAGGAAGATCTTGAGTTGGATAGAGCGACAGATTTATGTGCAGTCATGTCTCTATACCTATAAGCTAGCTAGCTACAAACATATAATATGTATGGGCATATTTGTTTTTTATTCTAAGAGCCTATTTGAAAAGATTTTATTTTTATTTTATTTATTTAGTATTTTTATATCGGTTTAATATATTAATATTAAAAATAAATTTTAAAAAAATTAAAAATATTATTTCAAAATATTTATAAATAAATAAAATTAAAAAAATACAAATCAGCTCAGCATCTTCGGGAGAAATTGAGGGTTGTGATGGGGTTAGAATCTTTCAGTATAAAATGAAATGGTGGAGGCTGAGACACGTCAAGGTAAAACTTCACGTGGCTGTGGTGGATGTTTCATAAAATTACAGTCAATAGAAACACATGATCCTAGTCTATGGCCACTGGAGATATGCAGGTAGGTATTATTGGTGGCAACTCTACGCGTCAATGTGATTCAGGTTTTTTTTAAAAAAAATATTTAAAAAATATTTTTTATTTTTTAAAATTATTTTTAATATAAAAATAATCTAAAAATTTTAATTTAAAATAAAAATCTTATTTTTTCATAAACACTGATCAACAAACTTCAAAAAGAAGGTTTCGGACAAGACATAGTTGATGTGATAGAATCTCTTAACTTGGTCTGTGAAAACAGTGTATTCTGTACGATCGTGGTTCGTACTCGTGGTAAGTACTTAATATTAGATAAAAAAAAAAATTTATTAAAATATTTTTATATTTCAAAATTAACTTAAATATAAAAAAAATTATATTTTCTAAAAGTTTTTGTGCCACGTAAACAAAAGGTGGCATATATATCTCTGAGTTTAAACTAGATTGTTATTACAAGAAACTCTAAATCGATGGTGTTTTTATTGTAGTTGGACATTTCTCACGTTCTTATGAATTTATTGTTTATTTTTTAATAATTTATTTTGAATTTTTATTTTAATTATTTGATACTAGTTAAAAATATGTTTATGATTTATTAGACAATGATAAAATTAAAAAAAGGGTCTCAAATAAACATTATACTTTGGGTGGGTGCCAGATATTTCAAAAAAAAAATATTTAGGTTCTTGATCTTTTAAAATAATATAGTTCATACAATATAAACCCCTTATTTTTTAAAACAAAATCACTTTTTATACTAGATTTTATTTGTATTATTTTTCATCATGATTAGAGAAAAGAGATAAAGAAGTGTCGATGGATTCTAATGATGAGAAATAAAATCATTATTCACTCTATTTTTGACCACCAAGAAATGTTTTATTGTGTCCAAGGATTCATAGAGATGAAAGCGGCTTAATCATGATTGTTTAGAGTTTTCATATTGCATGAAAAAAAAAAAAACTGCAAAAACCAAAACTAACTTGGTTTTATTTTATGTTTTTGAGTTATTTTTTGATTTTTGGAGTTGATGTAATGATTTATAAATGTTACAAGGGTGTTAGCAATGTGTTTTGGGGTTGAAATTAATTGAAAATTAAAAAAATTTGCTTACAAAATATTTATTTTTATATAATATTTGTACCTGTGCAACCTTGCATAATATTTTTTTTTATTTAATTAGTTTAATATGTATATCTAATTTTATTATCATTTGATAGAATAAAAATTATATATATTTTTTAAAATTTCAACAAGCATAGATAAATATCTTTATAGCGAGATTAAATATCTTGATTTATATATTTTTTTTTATTATTTTATTTTTTTAGTCATTATTGATATTTTGTTATGAACACAAAATACTTGGCTATGATGAAGTTCTAGTCAAATATTTATTTACCTTTATTTCTTGTGCAAAAAAATATCAAAAAATTATTTTTATTCTATTAAAACCAATATATTTAACGCGTTAACCACAATTAATATAATTTATTCAAAATAATAAAAATAATATTTTTTATTAAATGATTTAAAACAACATTATTTTAAGATATTTAATTAAATTCTGATTTTGTCATATCAGGCCATTCGTGAATCACTGGGTTAACTGCATGACCAAACAGACCATGTATAATAACAATGGAAAAAGCAACGTACGGGACCTCCAGATTGAAATGTGTTCTCTCATTAGATGTAGCATTAAACACACTCCATCAAGAATCATGATGAAATGCGAGATAGATTAAAATCTACAAAAATTGGGAGGGGAGAGATTTAGCCAGGTGGAACCACAGGATCTTTTCAGTGAATTAATATTTGAATCATGGTCAGTGGCTAGCTGCTTTCTATATTAGCTTTTTCAAAGAAGGAATCACCAGAACTATATATTTTATTTTATTTCTACAAAACAACTCTGTTTCCTCTATATATTGAGCTCTAGTCTCCAGGTTTCCCACTAAAGTCAGTAACTAGATAAGCTACTTGTGATTCTTTACTCCAGCTTTTCTCTACTCTCATGGTGTAGACTTCACATCTCTCTTCCTCTTCACTCACCTCTAACATTCCTGAAACAAATACTATTTTCTAAGTTATGAGCTTGAGGTCCATCGGGAAGGAATTCTTTCAGTCAGGTTCCCAAAGGATGCAAAGTGTTAAAGATACAGCTCCTGAAAATGATTCAAGTGTCAAGTCACTTAAGAAGGCTGCTTGTACCTCTGCTTCATCCAAGCAGAAGACAAACTTTTCAGGTAATTTCAGCTCCGATGATTTCAATAATCCTGCTAAAAATAGTGAAGATAACAAGCTTAAAAAGGCAGAGGAGTCGCTGCGGACTGTGATGTACTTGAGTTGCTGGGGTCCTAATTAGCTGCAATGCAATCCAAATTGTGAGAGCAGGCTGAGATATTGCATAGAGGTTAATGTACAGAGTCTGTAATGGAGGTGGAGTATGCATGTAATATGTACTGTATAATACATGTATGCCTATCTTTTCGTGTTCATCACCATGGGAACTTTAAAGTGAGAATGACTAGTAATGATCAGATCCTTGAGCACAGAAAATCGCCTGAAACTTTAATAACTGATGATGCGAAATGATAGGAATTAAGGCCTTAGAATTTGTAGATAAATTTGCTTAGTAATACAACATGATTCATTCAAAACATCAATCGAAACCAACAATTTGAAGTTATATAACATTGGACATGTTTTCTCTTGTAAGGAAAGGCATCAAACTATCATGGATCACACAAATAGCCTTTTCATCCAATGAAAACACTAAATATATGGAACAGCTAGCATGTTAAGAACCTGTGTGGAAGGTTAAGAAATTGATACAGAAGAAGCCTGTACCTCTGAAGATTTGACAGCATGTATGAATACATTAACCAGCACACAACATACTGATTATCTTAACGAGGTCCCCAACAAATGAGATGCATGGCATTCTCAGCCTTTTCGGCTTCCCTTACCCTGATCTTCTCACTAACACCACCCATTTTCATGGGCTCGATGGCACCAGAAACCCATCTAAACCGAGTGAAATTCTCGGATTCTGGTCTTGCTCTTGCCTAGTGATGCTTCACCATCCCTTTAGAGTTCAGGTCTTCGAGCCCTTGAACAGCTCCAAGACAGTTCCTGCATACGTGCCTTGGAGACATGGTTGTTTGGATCTAAACGTCAGGTTTAACTCCCGTGGTTGATGATGATGATCTTAACGTTTGGCCTGATAGTATAATCAGACGATTTGGTTCTGCTGCTAGCCAAAACACGGTGCTTTTTCAATAGATTTTCGAATACATTATGAAGACCACAAATCCTGAACCCACAACTGTATTCATAGTTGATTCATTCTCTAATAACATGGTTAAACATTATTAGAGCCTTCTTAATTACATTTAATTCAAATGTTCTAATGAAATCTTATATTTAGAGTTCTTTGAATATTAAAAATTGAATTTTAAATGGAATTAAATTTCTAAAAATATTACAAAAATAAATAAGAAGTAAACCTCTTTGATTTATAATTTTTAAAAGAAAACGATTAATATTAAAGCTATTTTTAAAAAAAATACTTATATATCAGTTTTTTGCTTACAAATATTTGAAAAAATAAGAGTAATGTAATAAGTGTAATCTAGAAAGCAAAACGAATTTAATTTTATCTCAATAATTTAACAGTTAAATTCAAATCAGACATTTTAACTATAGTAAGAGACTAATTACAATCTCAAACTATTTTTTTTTAACAATTTTACCCTTAAATTTTCTAACTTTTCACCCATTGTCTCCACGACATGTCAGCATGTACCCGGAGTCATAAACCACACATGACCAGAGACTGCCTGCCTTACCAGGGGCCAAAACTAGTGGCAATTAGCTTATAGCTAATGGTTTCTAGCTTTCTACTATTTACTTTCAGCCACCACCATCCCCTCTATAAATAAAGGCCCCTTGCAATCAATTAGCTTTATCAAAATCCACACTGTTTCTGTACACTGTTGCCATCAACTTGCAGAAAATAAAGGAAACTTTAAAGGGTTAAAGGAAAAAAAATGAGTGCAGCAGGAACGGCTTGGATTGTGGGAGCTAGCATTGGAGCTGTAGAAGCATTGAAGGACCAGGGTTTTTGCAGATGGACCTACACCATAAGATCATTACACCAACGTGCCAAGAATAATATGAGGTCAATCTCTCAGGCCAAGAAGCTTCCGTCTTCATCTTCTGCTATGGTTTCGAGTAAATTGAGGGAATCAAACCAATCCGAGGAGTCTCTGAGAAAAGTCATGTACTTAAGATGTTGGGGTCTAAATTAAATGAGTTGAGAAGCTTGCCATGAGAATCTGATGCCTTATGCAGGCTCAAGCTGGTCCACTGAGAAGAACATAGCCAAAACCATGATTATGGTTCGTGAGAGAAAATTAGAGGAACTTGACGAGTGATTGATGCAAGCCACTAAAAAAAGAGGGCCAACATCCGTAGCTTTATAAAGAACTTATTAGCAAAGAAATTTATATAGGAAATTATCCGATGCAAATCTGTGATTGCAAATTTATCTGCAGCAGATTATCTGTTGTCACTGTAGGTAGCAGACTGCCCTCCCATGATCAGCTTGTAATCAATTTCAAAAACCTTGCTTGTTCTTTGATCATTTCGTCGTGAAATGTTGTTGCCACATAAATTTCATGGCTTCTGTGACATGGTCTAAAAGACATTCAAACATCTTGCTTAATTTTGAACATGGATTGAGCCGTTCCTTGATAGGTCATGGTTTGATGCTTTAACGTCAAGCAACAAGATAAGATACGGGAGCATTTTCAATTTAGAATTCAAACTGGAATTTTAACATTTTTTTTGGAGATCTGTCATCCATATCCCCATCTGACTCTCAGTTTGACCACTTCTCACTTTAAGTAAAGCGATCAATCATTTCTGTGCATGGATGAAAGGGCTTCGGTACGATTTTTAGAGGCTTACTCTGAAAGGTGGGTAGACTCTTAAGAGCAAAGGATATGGCGACCACCAGCGTTCATTTGATAATTCATAATTGTATCCATAAATAGAAAAGTAAAAAGAAGATTTCTGAGTCTCCGGATACATTTGGATGTAGATGGCGCTGGAGACGATGGTAATGGACTCAGAAACTTGTGTCTGTCCCCTATTATTTGAATATATTTTTCATGCAACCACTTCAATTTTGTATTGTTTGAAGGATAGGAAAATTTATGGAGCTAAAGAATTACTAGTATTTCTGATTTATTCTGAAGAAAAAGATGGATACAGAGAGAATATTGAAAATAAAACTCAAGATACGTTAAAAAGAATTAAAAATATATATTTTTAATTAGATTTATCTTTTTACAAAAAAATCTGTAAAATAACTAATAAAATACTACTCCATTATGTAAATAATATGTATAGTTTTAAATATCAAATATAAATAGAGAATTTATGAGCACATACCACTCATTAGTAAAGTATAGACTTAAATCTTGGAGGGATAACTTCCTCGTCTTCCTTACCATCATCTCCTTCAACCTTACTGTCATTCGACCCACACATATACATAGTTATTCGAGGATCTTACTCTCTGATTTCCTTCAAAGGACTTTGTTTTGAAGGTTATTATCCATCCCGATAACCTTCTCAAGCAGGTTTGGGAGCTCAACTCAACCAAAAAAGAAGCTAATTCTTTTGCAGGGTTTCTGCAACATCGTCACTGTTAGCTTAAAACTGTACTCACCTAATTAACCCTCGTTTAAAAACTTGTGCATGATCTTATGATTCAAAAGCTAGCATTTTGAGTATTTTTTTGAATGTATCGTGTTTTTATAGGATATGGTTTCTAAAACCACGTAGAGTAAGATCGATACACAAATAAGCATGAAAAAATCTATGCAATATCAAATATAAAAAGAAAATTTCGTGCCCTTCCATGGTGGTAAACAGATTATAATTCATGAAGTTGAGTACCCATTTTACTTAAAGTAATAATTTGTCATAAATTCTAATTGGATAATATTTATAGATAGAGGATTCCAACTATGAAAAAGATGAATTTTAAGAAACCGAGAGAGAGAGAGAGAGAGGCTATCGACTTGTTTTATATAAAGAAAAAGAATAGGAGAAACATGCAATCTGACATTTGTCTATCTTCAATCCCACACTTTCTTTCATTTCTTACAAGTGGCAATTGCATGACTCCACCTTCAGCTATGTTCATGATACATTGGCTTGGATTTATTTATTTTATTAAGCAAAACCGTGTGCTCATTTCGAGGAAGGCAGAGAAACTCTTGGTTTGTCGTCGAGCAAAAGAAGAAGAAATAATCCTGGCCACCCCAAGAACCCGATTTTGTCCCCGCTTTCTTATTGTCACCTTGTGGTAGTTCAATGACAATACAGTCATCTCACTATCAAAGATTACCACTGGCCTTTGCTGGTTTCCTCACACAAAACCACCAGCAAGAAGCCTTCATCCTGAGTTTCCCCACCTTACTTTTGGCACTCTCACCTATATAACCAAACCCCATCCTCTCTTTCGATTCATCAAATCATATCTCCTGTTAACTTACGCTCTACAAGTCCCACTCCAAAGAGTTTCCAACTTGTTAGTTCTACATTACATTAACAGAGAAAATGAGTTCAGCAAGTAAAGCTTGGTTGGTTGCAGCAGCTATCGGAGGTGTTGAGGCCTTGAAAGACCAAGGCTTCTGTAGGTGGAACTACACCCTGAGATCCCTACACCAACATGCGAAGAACCATGTCAGATCCGTCTCTCAGGCCAGGAAGCTTTCCTCTTCATCTTCAGCCATGTTCTCAAATATATTCAACGAAGAGAAGGCTAAACAGTCAGAGGAGTCTCTAAGAAAAGTCATGTACTTGAGTTGTTGGGGTCCAAATTAACTGAAGCCATGAATCTAGTGGATGAAATCGAGGAACTTAGTTTATAGGAGTAAAAATGTTTGCAAGCAATTGCAAATTGTAAATTTTGGTGCTCATTTGCTGAAATCGAACATATCATATGCTTTATCAGTTCTTTTTGGTAGCGGCGCATTTCCTTGGTAAATTGAACACAGCTCTTTTCTAGCTTTTTAGTGGAATAAACAGGCAATCTCATTTAATTTCTATTTGAGATATGGCATTCAACCGGAAGCTATAAAATCTCTCTCTTCCCACATCCACAAGTGATCGAGGATGATTTATAAAAAAGCTACAGCTAAAATGAAAATCTTGATATGAGTTTGACCCAAAAGAAAATCCATTTCGGAGTAAATTTTTCAGTCATGACTGATCACAACAGGAGTGATCACTGTGTGAAAAAAGGAACAGGCCCTTCTACTATCACATTAATTAATTTATATGTATGATTGGATTGAAATCTTTCGACATAATTTGAACATACAGAATCATCTCTTTCCATGTCAAAGTGTGCAGTTGCAAGGAACTAGGAACGATGCTGATTCAAAATTAATGTTCACTTGTGAATCACTCTTCGAAGCTCACTAGAATCTCTCTCTGTTAAACCCAAATGAAAGGAAAAAACCAAAAATATGAGTGTTCATTTTCAGAAATTCAAATGGTCGTGACCATTACAGTGAGTTGTTGCCTAAATTTCTATTCAAGTCTCTGATAGTTAAAATTAGCAGAAAGCTACCTGCATGTAACCTTCTTGTATAAATAAAACAACTGAACTTTTTAGCTTTAAACGCTTCGGGCCTGATTGATTCTTATTTTTTCTTTGCGCTGGATGTAAAGAAATAGAAAGGCATAAGATACATGAACCTAAAGTTATTGTTTTAAACCTGACCTTGCTTGAGATAGAACAATAATCTCAGTTGTTGGTTTACAATTTTAATTATATATTTTTTTAACTTAACTTTTAATTTACCATTTAATGAATTATATTAGTTGGGAAAGTTTTGATTATAAATTATTTTTTATAACAAGTTTTAGAGCTAATATAAATTGAAATGTACAATTTATTTTTATAAAAATAAAGATTATTATTTAGATTTAATAAAAATATTGTTGTAATATTAATATGAAAAAACGTAAATAAAAACAGATAAGTTTGAGGCGTATATAAACATTGTTTTTAAAGATATATTCCAAACAACAGGTTTCTTTTAGAATCCAATAAACTCATTCTCAACGAAAGAGGACAACATAATTAAACAACATGAACAAGAGTAAAATAAAAACACTAGACCAGCAAGTGCACATGATAATTTAGTTCGGGTTCTCTCTTTGATTGTATAAATACATATTATTTATAGACAATCTCATATAACAAAGAATTTGAAATTATTATATAATTAAAGTATTGTTATAACAATTAATAAGATATAATCGTTGAAAAATTAAATAATTATAATTGTTTAAGGTTTAAGCGCATGAGCCTACTATTTTTTTTTTTGTTGGTTATTATCTTATTTCAAAATTTATTATATAAACACTTGATATATATTATATTCTTTTAACATGAGATAGAGAGTGTTATATATATTTTTTGTACATTTTTTTAAATAATTTTTACAACAAATATCAAATAATGTTTTCTAAATCTTTCTACAATTTCAACTATAATTTAGAATTTCTAATTTTATCTTCACTATAAACGGTATATCATGACTTAACCCGTCTTGTCTGAACTGCATCAAATATGAATTTAGTAAATTCGAATCGGATTGGCTTTCAAGTTTGTGTAATGATCGATTAACCAAGAAAGAAAAAAGAGCATGCAGTTTCCGAGACGGTTCTACTAGTTTAATCAACAGGAAATGGCACAGGTTTCACGCGTGTGAGCCTCCGAGAATATGGCATGTGGCAATCCACACCTCTAATTTGGGATTAGTAGGATTATTATTATTTTTTTAAGAGCAAAACGGTGTGCTCGTGAGAAGATGGAGACGAGGTTGATTCGTAAATTGTCATGAACAGATTAAAAAAATCTACTCCCATCTGCCAACCCCATTTTATCCCAACTTAGTTAGTGCAGCCAGTCCTCTAATAAGAAAATACCATTGGCTTTTGCTGGTTTCCTCCCTCAAAACCACCACCAAAAAGCCTTGGCCTCAGGTTTTTTCCTGGACTTTTGGTACACTCACCTATATATTCAAACTCTTCCCTGACATTTGCTTCATCAAACACAGCAAGTCATATCTTACTCTCTACAAAAATCCCACATCAAAGAATTTCCAAGTAGTTGTTCTGTATCACGTAACAGGAAAAATGAGTTCTGCAAGTAAGGCTTGGTTGGTAGCTGCTGCTATTGGAGGTGTTGAGGCCTTGAAAGATCAAGGATTCTGTAGGTGGAACTACGCCCTGAGATCCCTGCACCAGCATGCCAAGAACCATGTCAGATCAGCCTCTCAGGCCAAGATGCTTTCTTCTTCATCATCTGCCATGATTTCGAATAAAGTCAAGGAACTGAAAGCCAAACAGTCTGAGGAATCTCTAAGAAAAGTCATGTATTTGAGTTGTTGGGGTCCTTACTAAGCAAAGCCGCAGGAGCAAATTGAGGAAACTATTGTGATAGGATTATTCTGATCGTTGCAAGCTGATGCTAATTGATCTGTAAATATTTTTGCAAACTGAATGAAATCAAACCATATTAATTTTGGATTAATTTTTACTGGCATCATTTATTTTATAATTTTTGTTTTTCCATGTGGTTGTTAGAGAATAATATAAATCATATTCTGGGATCTCACCTATAAGCTTAAGCTTTTGTGCAAGTTTCAAGCCCAAAGAGCTTTCACTTGATGGGGTGTGTTAGAGAATAATATAAATCATATTTTGAGACCTCACCTATAAACTTAAACTTTTAGGTGAGATAGTTCTTCAACGGTGGTAGCACCCCATGTTCCAAGTGAATAATGTTTCGTAACATAAGAAAAATCTATCTGCTCACTAATCAAGAGAGTTGAGAACTTCGTATTTTTTGTGACACATGCAATGGATCAACAATTCTCGTCTGTCCTTTCTTATAGTTTTGAGTAGAAGCTTACTTCCAGCCCCACTCCTGACGGAAAACAAGGGGATTTACATAGGGATTTTTAAAAATAATAATTAGAACAGTAAAAATAAAGATTTTAAAAAATAAAGCTGTTTTATAATTTTTTTTATTATAAATAACTCAATTTAATTACATTTTGCATTAAAAATGCGATATTTATTAACCATTGCTATTTCTATACAATTAGATAGTTGTGGCGCGTTAAAATAAAGATTTTTAATAAATATCTTGCTTTCAAAGTGTGACAAGATGAAATTTTATTTATTTTTGTGACTAGTTAGATCTAATTATATTAATTAGTTAATCATTTCACATAAAACAATAATGTTTTACATAAAGTTTTTTTCCAAATATGTTTTACGAATAAATTTTGTAATAAGAAATAGATTCCAATTAAAATATTAAAAATTATATCTTTAAAATATAATAAATGATTATGACCAGTTAGGTGTGAGTTTGTGAACAGTTGATCCAACAGATGTATTTAGAAACTAGTAAAATATATATAGATCTAAGAGAAAATCTTATCGCACTAAACCAAAATAAAAACTCAGAAACACCATAATTGTTTATATGAACTTTAGATTAAGTTTTTACATGATTTTCCGGATACTGATTTGTTTATATTAACTGTTGCGTCACTGTACAGACATACATGTTGTTTACATGTCGACATACATGATCTGTTTCTGTCACTCCAATATGTCTCGTCGTTGATGTGCATAAAACCACCTCAAATTCTGCCCCTACCAAGGTAGTCGGCCAAACCGTGTGCTCATTTCGAGGAAGGCAGAGAAACTCTTGGTTTGTCGTCGAGCAAAAGAAGAAGAAATAATCCTGGCCACCCCAAGAACCCGATTTTGTCCCCGCTTTCTTATTGTCACCTGGTGGTAGTTCAGTGACAATACAGTCATCTCACTATCAAAGATTACCACTGGCCTTTGCTGGTTTCCTCACACAAAACCACCAGCAGGAAGCCTTTAGCTTGAGTTTTTTCCCCTTACTTTTGGTACTCTCACCTATATATACCAAACCCCATCCTCTCTTTCGATTCATCAAATCATATCTCCTGTTATCTTACTCTCTACAAATCCCACTCCAAAGAGTTTACGTCTTGTTAGTTCTACATTACATTAACAGAAAAAAATGAGTTTAGCAAGTAAATCTTGGTTGGTTGCAGCAGCTATCGGAGGTGTTGAGGCCTTGAAAGACCAAGGCTTCTGTAGGTGGAACTACGCCCTGAGATCCCTACACCAACATGCGAAGAACCATGTCAGATCAGTGTCTCAGGCCAAGAAGCTTTCTTCTTCATCTTCGGCCATGATCTCAAATATATTCAACGAAGAGAAGGCTAAACAGTCAGAGGAGTCTCTAAGAAAAGTCATGTACTTGAGTTGTTGGGGTCCAAATTAACTGAAGCCATGAATCTAGTAGATGAAATCGAGGAACTTAGTTTATAGGATTTAAAATCTTTGCAAGCAATTGCAAATTGTAAATTTTGGTGCTCATTTGCTGAAATCGAACGTATCATATGCTTTATCAGTTCTTTTTGGTTGCAGCGCATTTCCTTGGTAAATTTACTTGCACCATTTACTCTCTAATTTTTGTTTACCCGTTTCTTTTGGTAGAGCACCTCATGTCACCAGTGAATAATGTTTAGTAACTATCTGGTGGCGTTTAAGAATAACAATATTTAGTAATAATGTTTCTGCAACTCGCTATTTTTTCTTAAGTGAATAATGTTTCGTAACATAAGAAAATCCATTTGCTCACTGCTCAAGTCGCTTATGCATCAAAATTTTGCTGGATTACATGTCTGTATCGTGCCAGTTAGGATAGCTCAAGTTGAGAACTTGGTATTTTGTGACACATACAGCGGATCTACATTTTTTGTCCTGGTTTTGAGTGCAAGCCTAATTAGAGCCCCATTCCTGAAGAAAAACAAGTGGATTTGCCTCCAATACTTGAGGCTCACTTTGGATTTTTATAAAGCAAACTGTGTGCCTTTCACGAAAACAAGGCCCCCGCTTTAGCTTTGTCGTAAATGAATATGAATATGATAAGAGACGTGAAAAAGAAATCCCCCATTTTTTCACCATTTGTGTTTAATGCCCACCAAGTGGTCCTCGGAAGACATAACGATTCAGTCCCATCAAAGCATAATCACCCTAAAATAATACCATCGGCTCCCTTAAGCCAAAACCACCAGCTACAGCAAGGCCGTACCTAGCTACCGGTTTCCTCCGAATATGCCACGCGCACCATCAAACACGAATTCTGAATTACATCCCATCCTTTCCAGCTAAAAAATCCCACACCAAAGAGTTTCCGACTGGTGTTATATCTCATATTACAGAGATAATGAGCTCAGTAAGTAAAGCCTGGTTAGTAGCTGCTTCTGTAGGACGTGTGGAGGCCTTGAACGACCAAGGCTTTTGTAGGTGGAACTGTTGAAATTCTCGAACAATTATAATTTTCGTGAAAAACAAGTACTGTTTAAATCAGTACTCAAAACCTGAAAAAAAAACATGAGAACCGCTATTGTAGCGATCAAGAACTGGGAATCGAAAATTTTTCAGAATTGAAGAACTTTAATACTCTGTAATTCGAGCAGAAAGAAACGTAAACATGGGCAGAATTTTTCGTATGGTTACTGCCATTCCATTATCTTTATTTATAGTAATTAAACACATTACAACGATTGAAATTCAAATTCGGTTACAATTGTACCTTATCCACTAATATGACTTTTAACAGAATTTAACTAAAAATGTTGACTTATTGACTAATGGATGTTAATCATCCTGATTACAATGTGAATTTAACACAAGAAACAATAAACTTGATTCTTCAATCTTCAATTCTTCAGCTTCTTTATCCTGTCAGCTTGGCAGGCCTGGAATCAATTCCAGAATTCAACACTCCTCCTTGATTCCTGGGCTACGCATTCCTACCATTCTTCTTAGTTCTTCAAACCTTTCCTTTGCTAGAAACTTTGTGAATAAATCAGCCAATTGTTCCTTAGAACAGCAGTACTTCATCTCCAATTCACCTTCTTGCTGGAATTGCTGAATTGCATGAAACTTGATTTTCATGTGTTTCGTTTTATCATGAAACACAAAATTTTTGGAAATGACAATTGCAGACATGTTGTCACAAAATAACTCAGTAGGTTCCACTTGATCACAGTTCAAATCCTTCAAAATTTTTCTCAACCAAACTAGTTGATTTGCAGCCACAAATGCTGCAATGTATTCAGCTTCAGCAGTTGAATGTGCAACTACTGATTGCTTCTTTGAATTTCAACAGAAGTGCATTCCCCCATTGAAAAACAATACCTTGAAGTGCTCATCATCTCTTCATCACTCCCACCCCAATCACTGTCACAAAATCCTTTCAATTTGACAGTGTTCATCTTGCCAAAAAACATGCCAAATTCCAGTGTTCCTATAAGGTATCTCAGCATTTTTTTGGCTGCCATGTAATGTATTTGACTGGGATTTTGCATGAATCTCGAGAGGTAGTTGACAGTGAACACAATGTCAGGTCGAGTGGAAGATAAATACAATAAACTTCCAATTAAACTTCTATAAATTCTTCCATCTGTAGAGGGGGCACCATCTGTTTTTGTGAGTTTCATTCCCAGCACCATTGGTGTGCTAACTGGTTTGCAATTTTCCATTGCAAACTTGTTTAGCATCTTTGTTGTAAATTGCTTTTGACATACAAAGCATCCTTCCTTTGATTGAGTTATTTCCATCCCAAGAAAGTATGCTAATAATCCAAGTTCATTCATCTCAAACTTGTTCTTCATGTTCACGTTGAATTCATCAACAAATTTCTCATTGTTACCTGTAATTAACAAATCATCCACATACACTGAGATTATCAAAATGTGATCATCAACCTTCTTCACATATAGAGTGGCTTCATTTAAGCTTTTCTTAAACCCCAAGCTTGTCAAATAATCATCCAATTTGCTATACCAAGCTCTAGGAGCTTGTTTCAAACCATACAAGGCTTTCTTTAGAAGATAAACTTTGTTCAATTTGGATTCATTCTCAAATCCCTCAGGTTGTTCTACATATATTTCTTCACTCAAAGTTTCATTCAAAAATGCAGATTTGACATCCATTTGCCAAACCAACCATTCCTTTTGGGCAGCCAACATGAGCAGCAGCTTGATTGTGTCCATTCTTGAAACAGGGGCAAAGGTATCATAGTAATCAATCCCTTGCTCTTGTGAGTACCCTTTAACCACAAGTCTTGCTTTGTTCTTATTGATACTACCATCAGCATTTAGTTTTGTTTTATAGATCCACTTAACCCCAATGACTTTTCTATGTCTAGGTCTGTCAACAAGATGCCATGTATCATTCTTTTCTATCATCATTAACTCCTCCTTCATTGCTGCCACCCAAGCTTGAGAATCCATGGCTTCTTCAACATTATTTGATTCAATTTCAGCCAAGTTACATCTGTTATAGATGTCACTCAACAGTCTAGTTTCCCTCACAGGTAAGTCTTCATCCTCAGATTCTAGTTCATCTTTAATCTCGCCTGCAATTTCATTACTTGTATCTTCTAACTTATCATCATCCCAATTCCACATTTGATTCTCAGCTACCTTAGCATTCCTTGCAATTATTGCTTGGTTTGTTTTTACATCAAAAATCTTATAGCCCTTTGATTTTGAACTGTAACCAATTAAAATTCCAACCTCAGATTTTTGGTCCAGTTTTCTTCTCTTAATCTCAGGCTGCAACACATAGCATAGACTACCAAATACCTTCAAGTTTTCTCAGCTTGGTTTGTAGCCATACCACTCCTCATAAGGTGTTTTATCTCCTAATGATCTTGTCATCATTCTATTCAAGAGATAAGAGGCTGTGTTCACAGCCTCTGCCCAGAATTTCAAGAGCAATTTCTTCTCATAGAGAAGGCATCTTGCCATCTCCATTAAGGTCCTATTCTTTCTCTCACTCACACCATTTTGTTATTGGGTGTAAGGGATTGTCAATTGATGCTTAATACTCTCTTTAACTAGGTATTCTTCAAATTTATAGGAGGTAAATTCCCCCCCATTATCAGACCTCAAAACCTTTAAGCTACAGCTGGATTCCTTCTTAGCCGCAGCTTTAAACCTCAAAAATACCTCAAAAACTTCCCCCTTGGTTTTAAGGAAATACACCCAACAAAATCTACTAAAATCATCTATAAACAACACAAAATATCTTGCACCATTCAATGATTCATTGTGCATAAGACTACACACATCCGTGTGCACAATTTGCAACTTAGAAGTTGATCTAAGTGCATGTTTATTGAACTTAACTCTTGATTGTTTTCCTAATTGGCATGCTTCACATACTTCATTTTGCTCATGTATCAAAGGTAAGCCTTCTACCACTTTTAATTCTTCCATTTTCTTCAAAGTAGCATAATTAAAATGCCCTAATCTTTTATGCCATAATACTGAATTTTCAGTTGCATTGATATTCATGCTTATGTGTGCCAGTTTTTCTTCAATACTAAAGCACCTCTTAATCATCTTAGCAGTGAATAAAGGTGTTCCTTGATCATCTTTAATTATGCAAATACCATTTTTAAAGAGCAATGAGTATCCTTCTTCAAGTAATTGACCAACACTGATCAAATTTTGATCAATTTCTGGCACATATAACACATGCTCAAAATTTCGTGTGCCAGACAGGGTTTCAATTTCAACTTCCCCTCTGCCCTCTACACTAACATACTGTCCATTAGCTACCTTAACCTTTGATTTGTAATTTAAATCAAAGTTCTTAAACATGCTCAGTTCTGCAGACATATGATTTGAACATCCACTATCAATTAACCAATTTTGCTTACTAACCTCTGAGTTGTTGCAGCTGTGGTTCACAATAATAGTGAACAATTGTTCATCTTTGGGCTCCACAACCTCAACTACAAGTGCTTGCTTTCCATTTGAGGTGTTGTTCTTGCAAAATTTATGAATATAACCAAATTGCTTGCATTTTCGACATTGAGCATTCTTGAGCCAACAAAATGACTCAAGATGGTTTGTCTTTTGACAGTACTTGCAGGTGGGAAATTGTTCTCTTCTTTCCTTCCCTCTTGCATTGAAGTTGTTGGCATGAGTTTGATTATTTTGCCAATTTTTGCTTTGCCATTGTTTTCCAAAAATTGTTCTTGATTCTGGGTTTTTGAAGAACATCTGCTGCGGTTTTGTTCTTCCTTTAAATCCTGTTGCAAAGGCCTCTTCACTTGAATTTTCTTGCCTCAATGCTTGCCTTTGTTCCACAGCTTACAATGCATTTATCAGCTCTTGAAGTCTCAATTCAGTGAAGTCCTTTGAATCTTCCAAAGAACATATCTTGTTCTCAAATTTTTCATGTAGGCTAACAAGAACCTTTTCAACTACCCTTGATTCTTGAACTTCTTCACCAAGTAATGTTATTTGGTTTACAATCTTGGATATATTTGAAGAGAATTCCTTGATTGTGTCTGAATCTTTCATCCTTAATCCATCGAATTGTCTCTTCAAGGTTAAAATCTGCATCCTCTTGGATTTTTCATCTCCTTGAAACTCAGCTTTCAATTTGTCCCATGCTTCTTTTGTAGTTTGACAGGCCATTATCCTTGTAAAAATCTCCTCACTCACTGCATTGTGAGTGCATGTAAGTGCTTTGAATTTCTTAGCCTTCTCTTCATTAAAGAGCTTAATTTGAGCCATTGTGGGATTATTATTCAAGGGAGTTGGTTCCCTGTTATTCTCCACAACTTCCCACAAGTCGAAAGCTCTGAGATAGGTAGCCATTTTCACAGCCCAAATACCATAGTTCAATCCTGTGAAAATTGGGGATTTTGACGAAAATGATGAATCCATTTCTTTCAGCATGAAATTTTTTTTTCAATTCCCTTTCAAGATTTCACATAATAGAGAACAAGGATATCAAATGATGATTTCTGTCAATTGTTTATCCTTTTAAAGAACAATTCAAGACTAATTTCTTGATTTAAAAAATCTGCCAATTTTTTCGAAAAATTTCTTCTTTCCTTTTCAAGATTAATTAACCTTGAATCATCTCACTTTTTCGAATCACTGGTGTTTCACTAATAATCCCTTTTCAAAGACCTAATTCTGCTCTGATACCAAGTTAAAATTCTCGAACAATTGTAATTTTCATGAAAAACAAGTACTGTTCAAATCAGTACTCAAAACCTGAAAAAAAACCTGAGAACCGCTACTGTAGCGATCAAGAACTGGGAATCGAAAATTTTCCAGAATTGAAGAACTTTAATACTCTGTAATTCGAGCAGAAAGAAACGTAAACATGGGCAGAATTTTTCGTATGGTTACTGCCATTCCATTATCTTTATTTATAGTAATTAAACACATTACAACGATTGAAATTCAAATTCGATTACAATTGTACCTTATCCACTAATATGACTTTTAACAGAATTTAACTAAAAATGTTGACTTATTGACTAATGGATGTTAATCATCCTGATTACAATGTGAATTTAACACAAGAAACAATAAACTTGATTCTTCAATCTTCAATTCTTCAGCTTCTTTATCCTATCAGCTTGGCAGGAATGGAATCAATTCCAGAATTCAACAAGAACTACGCATTGAGATCGCTGCACCAACATGCCAAGAACCATGTCAGGTCATTTTTTGGTAAGTGGCCCCAGTAAAAATAACCTGAGCAAAGGATGTGGCCCCAGTAAAAAAAAATGAAAATAAATCAGCAACTGCATTTGAGGTGGGTTTGAATTACAAAAGCTAAATATCTAGATAAGTGGACAAATTAGTGCAAATTTATCTTAAACTGGAAACTCAATTTTAAGCGTTCACGGCAGGGTGGTGATCACTGCACGTAAAATGAAACAGACCTCTAATTTACAACAGAATTCTATAAATAATTAACTGAAGAACTTGTGATAAAAATTAACACAGAAATTTGGCTTTTAAAGACTACGATTATAGATGAAGGTGTGGTGGGTCACATTACGAGATTAGCCTTAAAGTCCAACATGGAACTAAGACTTTTAATGTTTATGTTAGAATATAAGGCCCCGTTTGTTTGCTGGAAAGTGGTTTCCTTTTGGAAAGTGAATTCCGGGGAAAGTGAATTCCTGAAAAGTGAATTTCGATGTTTGACAGTGTTGTGAAAAATGAACTGGAAAATACTTTCCAATGTTTGTTTGTGTTATGGAAAATGAACTGGAAAATAATTTATTAATAAATTAATTTTTTTCAAGTTTATTAAAATAATGAGGAACAAATCTTACAAATTAAAAAGTTGAATGAGAATGAAATTGAAAAAAAATATAATTTCATAAATTATCTCAAATAAAATAAATAATAATCAAAATAATAGAGATCAAATCTAAAAATTTAAAAAAAAATGAAAGGTGAATAAATTAAAATAATAATAATTAACATTTCATAAATTATTTCAAATAAAATAAGTAACAATAAAAAAAATAAGGACCAAATTTGATAGATAAAAAATTTCAATAAAAAAATGATAAGAAAAAAGCAAATAGCAATTATAAAAATAAGGACCAAAATTAATATAAAAATTAAATTTTAAGAGATGGAATTGAAAAATAAATATTCAAAATAAATTTTATATAGCAATCAAAAGTTTGAGGATCAAATTTGATATAATCAGCAAATAATGATATTTCTAAATTTTTCACAACTTTCGGAAAGTGTTTTCCGCCCAAATTCTCCGGAAAACACTTTCTTGAAAACCAAGCCAATTTTTTTTTTTACTGGAAAGTGTTTTCCGTTGATCAACTTTCCAGAAGGCAAACACACACAGGAAAATTTGGAAAGTAGTTTTCCAAAAAATGAATTCCAGGAAACAAACACAACCTAAGAAAAAGTGTAACAATGTAAGATGAATGTATTGTAGAAGAGAGAAATGTTCACACTGGCTTATCTTGAAATGTGAAGAAATTTTATAATAATTAAATTGGTGGAACGTTAATGTCACCATTGATTGTAGTGTAGTGCTTTATAAAGTTAGGTTGCTGAATGTCAGATTATAAGAGGCTATTTTTAGCTTAACATCAACAAATAAGTCTTTTATTTTTAGAGAAAAATATTAAATTTAATAAGAAGAATAAAAAACAACAGCAAAAGGTAATTAGGGTGACTGTGAAAATTAGAAAGAACAATTCTTTCAAGAGTTTATGAACTATATTGACAAAATCAAATATAAAAAAAATAGATGATTGTAAGCATATGATTTTCGCTAATACGTGTGTGTGTGTGTGTGTGTATAGCGCCCCTGCTACGACGTTCACCAAGAGCGACAATGTAGAATAATTATTTCAAGAGTTTATTTGGCTAAGAAATTTGTAAGCATATATATGATAAGAAGTCTAGAGTTATTGTTTTATGATTTTAATTATTTTTCTAGATAATTTTGAATTTTTTTTCTATTTAACTTAGAACTTTAAATTCAAAAATACTAATACTAGATGAATTATATTTGATTGGAAAGTTGTAGTCATGAATTATTTTCTATAACAAATTCTAAGACTAATATAGGTAGGAAAGTCTATTTCATTTTTATAGAGATAAAAAACCTATTATTTAGATGAAATAAAAATACCATAATTTGTTATTTAATTTTTTTAATTAGAATTCAATCCATAATTATAAAGATTAAAAAATTAGTTTAGTTTTGTTGCATCGTGACTTAACCCGTCTAGTTTCTTGCATGTGAGCCTCCAAGAATATGGCAAGTGGCATTCCTCACCTCTAATCTGGGCTTAGTTGCATTATTATTAATTCTTCTTAGAGGAAAACGGTGTGCTCGTGAGAAGATGGAGACAAGGTTGATTTGTACATTGTCATTAACAAATTACAAAAATCAACTCCCATCTGCCAACCCCATTTTATCCCAACTTAGTGCAGCCAGTCCTCTACTAAGACAAAATATGCCTCACGTCATTAGAAAATACCATTGGCTTTTGCTGGTTTCCTCCCTCAAAACCACCACCAAAAAGCCTTGGCCTCAGGTTTTTTCCTGGACTTTTGGTACACTCAGCTATATATTCAAACTCTTCCCTGACATTTGCTTCATCAAACACAGCAAGTCATATCTTTCTCTCTACAAAACTCCCACATCAAAGAATTTCCAGGTAGTTGCTCTGTATTACATAACAGGAAAAATGAGTTCTACAAGTAAGGCGTGGATGGTAGCTGCTGCTATTGGCGGTGTTGAGGCCTTGAAAGATCAAGGATTCTGTAGGTGGAACTACGCCCTGAGATCCCTGCACCAGCATGCCAAGAACCATGTCAGATCAGCCTCTCAGGCCAAGATGCTTTCTTCTTCGTCATCTGCCATGATTTCGAATAAAGTCAAGGAAGTGAAAGCAAAACAGTCGGAGGAATCTCTAAGAAAAGTCATGTATTTGAGTTGTTGGGGTCCTTATTAAGCCCAGAGGCAGGAGCAAAGTGAGGAAATTATTTTGATAGGATTATTCTGATTGTAGCAAGCTGATGTAAATATTTTTGCTAACTCAATGAAATCAAACCATATTAATTTTGGATTAATTTTTACTCGCACCATTTATTTTTATACATACATACATACATTGATAAATGGAAATCAATAGGGACTGTTTTCATCAATGTCAAAAGTTTCGAACTTTCAAGAAACTTGCTAAATGGTTGAACTTGACACAAAAATAGTATTTTCTTTAATATCTGAAAATTGAATTAGTAGATCATAAGAAATAATTTTATTTGAATTGAATAATGTTTCGTAACACAAGAGAGTTCATTTGCTCACTGCTCAAGTCGTTTTGTGACACATACAACGGATCTACAGACTCCTTTTTCTGGTTTTGAGTACAAGCCTAATTTGATCCCCATTCCTGGAGAAAAACAAGTGGTTTTGCCTCCAATACTTGAGGCTCAATTTGGATTTTTATAAAGCAAACCGTGTGCCCTTTACGAAAACAAAGGCCCCACTCTAGCTTTATCGTCAATATGATAAGATGCGTGAACACGAAATCCCCCACTTTTTCTCCATTTGTGTTCAATGCCACCAACTGGTAGACATAAAGATTCAGTCCCATCCTTGCATAACCACTCTTAAATAATACCATTGGCTCACTTAAGCCAAAACCACCAGCCACATCTTGTACCTACCATCCGGGTTCCACTAAGTTTTTGGCACCTAATCCCCGACTATCTTTATAAGCAAATCCCACTTCACCATTCACACCATCAAACACTAATTCTCGATTTCATCTCATCCTTTCCAACTAAAAACCCCACGTCAAAGAGTTTCGAACTACTGTTCTATCTTATATTACAGAGAAAATGAGTTCAACAAGTAAAGCTTGGTTAGTAGCTGCTGCTATTGGAGGTGTTGAGGCCTTGAAAGATCAAGGCTTTTGTAGGTGGAACTACACCTTGAGATCCCTACACCAACATGCGAAGAACCATGTCAGATCCGTCTCTCAGGCCAAGAAGCTTTCCTCTTCATCTTCAGCCATGTTCTCAAATATATTCAACGAAGAGAAGGCTAAACAGTCGGAGGAGTCTCTGAGAAAAGTGATGTATTTGAGTTGTTGGGGTCCAAACTAATACTCTGTAGAAAACAGAACTGAGGAAATCAGTTCATAGGATTAGAGTAAATTTTTAAAGTAGATTTAAACTGTAAATGTTTGTGCTGATTGCCTATCAAATATTTCTCATTTTATTGGCAAAATTTTGGGAAAATGGCCTTAGAATAACTTGAGCAAAGGATGTGGCCCCGGTAAGAGAAAATTAAAATAAATCAGCAACTCAATTGGAGGAGTGGATGAATTACAGCAGCTAAAGATCTAGTTAAGTTGACAAATTAGTGCAAATGTTAAACTGGAATTCTCAATTTCAATTTGGCCGATAAGAAAAATAGTTTAGGTGTATATTCCTTTACTCATAAGTGTTAACGGCAGGGTGATGATCACTGTAAGTTAAATGAAACAGACTTCAAATTAAGAATTGTATAAATAATTAACCAAATAATTTGTGAATAATTGACTAATATATCTGTGATAAAATTTCACACAGAACTTGGGCTGTTAAAGACTAGGATTATAGACGAAGATGTGTGGGTTCTAAATATGGGATTAGCCTTAAAAAATAAGTTTAACATGGAACCTTAAAATTAAGTTCTACTTTGAACTTCGAGACTTAATTTTTAAGTTTACAAGTATATAAGAAAAAAACGAGAACATTGTATGCGAAATGAATTGTGGATGAGTGAAAATGAGAAGAAAAATGGATTTAAAATATATATATATATATATATATATATATATATATATATATATATATATAAAATTATTTTTTATTTTAATTAAATTAATTTTGATATGATAATGTCAAATATATAATATATTATCTTCTTTGTCCTCATTAATCTGATGTTTTTTAGTGTAGGGATGGACCGGCCCAACTCATTGGTTTCGGCTGATACGGGTCCAACCCAAACTATTTAGTAACGGGCCCAACTAAGTGACTAAGTTGCATTTAATATGCAGAAAAATAAGGAAGAAAGACCAAAGGAAAAGAGAAAGGAGAGGAAGCTCACTTGGCATGGGGTTGCAACTGGTGGTTGTCTGGTGGCACATGGTGGTGTTAGCGGAGGACATGGCGGCCAACAATAACTATGAAAATAATAAAATTGTGAAAGAAAGAAGTTGCAACCGAAAGGGGGAGGGGAAATTATGGCTTCTGAGATTGGTTTTAGTGGTGTTGAGGGTGGAGTATGGTCATAATTAAGTCAAATTAACCTTTAAAAAATATAATTATGTTATTGAGTTTGTTTTTTATGAAAATTTATCTAATAATAATTTATTATGATATTAAATTTGTATTGTTTTTTTTATTCTTGAGCATAACACAGTATAATCAGACTTTTAAATTCATCTAAAATTTCCAATTTAATTTCTCCACAAAATCTTTATTTGTTTATATATTATCTTTTTTTAAAATAAATTTAAAACATAACCCAAAAATAAACTATTACTAATGGTTTTCATACAGTCCCACCATGACTTCAGATGTATTCCAATGATTACAGGGGAAATAGAGTCCCACTTGTTTTATAAAAATACCGTTGGCCTTTGCTGGTTTCCTCACTCAAAAACCACCACGGAGAAGGCTTTAGCCTCAGGTTTTTTCCTGGACTTTTGGTACACTCACCTATATAACCAAACCCCTTTCCTCCCATTTACTTCATCAAATCACAGCTCCTGGTATCTTAATCTCTACAAATCCCACTTCGAAAAAATTCCAACTAGTTGGTTCTACAATACACAGTGACTGAAAAAATGAGTTCGGCGAGTAAAGCTTGGTTGGTTGCAGCAGCTATTGGAGGTGTTGAGGCCTTGAAAGACCAAGGGTTCTGTAGGTGGAACTACACATTGAGATCCCTGCACCAGCATGCCAAGAACCATGTCAGATCAGCCTCTCAGGCCAAGATGCTTTCTTCTTCATCTTCTGCCATGATTTCGAATAAAGTCAAGGAACTGAAAGCAAAACAGTCTGAGGAATCTCTAAGAAAAGTCATGTATTTGAGTTGTTGGGGTCCTTACTAAGCTTAAGAAGCAGGAACAAATTGAGGATAGTACTGTGATAGGACTCTTCTGATTTTTGCAAGCTGATGTAAATTAATCTGTAAATTTTGTTGCCAACTTAGTGAATCAAACCATATTATTTTTGGATTATTTTTTGCTTCCACCACTTATTTTATAATTTCTGCAAAGCTAGATCGAAATTCTCATATGGTAAAAATAAAAATCCATTTCAAGAAAAGCTAGATTTACAACTTCAGCCGGTGTTTAAAGGACATAACTGGATTAAGAAATAATTATAGGATTTAAACCTTATCCCTTTAACGAGCCTGTGGGAAGTTCTTTATGTCATTTTGTTTTTTCGCATAAATGAAGATGAATAGGGAATTCTCTGATGTCAAAACTACTGAAATTTCAAGAAAATTGGGGAATGTTGCCTGATGGTTGAACCTGACAAAAAGATGGGATTTTCTTGAATCTCTATAAATGAATTAGATCGCAGGAAATAAAATTTATCAAGTGGGTAATGTTTCCTAACATAAGAGAATCATTTGTGTTCCACTCATATAAAAATAAATTATTTGGATGGATAATCATTTTTATCTATCCATTACATAACAATTATTTTTTTGCCACGTTCGTAATTCTGAAAAAAAGAATTCGTATCTTGTGAGTCATGCAATGGATCTACAATTATTATTGTCATCAGGAAGTAATCCTTCCTGCGCTTTCCCTGTTTTTGAGTAGATGCCAAGAGGAATGCTGTCCTTCTAGCCCCACTCTTGAAGAAAAACAAGTGGATTGCTGTGCCTCCAATACTTCAGGCTCAATTTGGATTTTTTTACACAGCAAACCGTGTGCCTTTTACCAAAACAAGTCCCCACTCCAGCTCCGTCGTCATTGAATATGACAAGAGGCATGAATACGACACCCCCCATTTCTTCTCCATTTGTTTTTTATGCCACCGAGTGGTCCTTGATCGACATAAAGATTCAGTCCCATCCGAAGTCCCATCCCCAGTCCCATAACTGCACTAAAATAATACCAGTGGCTTTCGCCTGTGCAAAAACCACCAGCCACAGCTCATACCTGGCTTCCGGTATCCTCGAAATTTCCGCCCCCCTATTCTCTATATAAGCAATCCCCAGCTTGCCATCTACACCATCGAGCACAATTTCCCTTCTCAATTACGTACAAAATAATCTCCAGTCTTTAGTTGTTTTCGTACAAACAGAAGAAAACGAGAAAATGAGTTCAACAAGCAAAGCTTGGGCCGTTGCCACTAGTATTGCAGCTGTGGAGGCCTTGAAAGATCAAGGATTTTGCAGATGGAACTACACAATAAGATCATTACACCAGCATGCCAAGAACCAGCTCAGGTCAACCTCTCAAGCCAGGAAGCTATCTTCTCCAATTTCCACAGTGGATGCGAGCAAAGTAAGAGAAAATCAGAAAGCAAGGCAATCCGAGGAGTCCCTGAGGAAGGTCATGTACTTGAGTTGTAGTGGTCCTTACTAGCCAGGCAGTAAACTACCAGCAAGGAACTGTGTTCATGCATGGACTGGTGGAAGCATGGAGACACCCAAAAGTCTTTCCAAGAGAAGACTGAACATAACAAGGCTGGCTTCTTATGGAGATGGATTTTGGAACCCATCGACGATTATTGAGCTCTAACAATGTATGTTTCAACCAGTTGTGGTCCAATGAATTGCTGAATGATGAGGGCAAATTCTTTCCATTGTTGCAGCAACTTGCAAGTGATATAAATTGTAATTTTTTAGAATTAAACAGCATTTAAAACCATGACTGAACTGAATCAACAAGCTAATTACAAGCCAATAGGGATTAATTACTACATCGTCAAAAACTTGGAATGGGGCAGAGCGGATGAACCTGACTTCACGTTTTCTACTATAAGTTTATGTATTGGGATTAGGCTGCAGTTAAGTCTGGGTAACATGATGTAATTAATTAACAAAAATTAGTCTGCGGTTTTCGATGTTGAAGATTCCCTTTACTCTCTCATAATCAAGTTTTTAAAATTGTGTTTTTTTTTTAATGCAAAATTAGGTTTTTTTGAGTCCAAAATAGCATTTGATTACTTTTTAAAAAAAATAAAGGACTGTAATGAAGTAAAACGAAAGGGTTAGATTAAAAAATATAAGAGCACGCTAAAAATGTAGTGTAAAATAGATGGTACAATGGTGACTTTGGATTTTATATAATTTTTTTTATCTCTCGTATTTTTTAGTTTATTAATAATTGGTTTTTTTAGTTATCATAAATTTAATATTGATATTAAAATTTATTTATCTTATTTATCGGTTTTTTTTTTAAAAAAAGAACTATTGGATTTATTTGTAGGTGTGTGTACAAAGAAATTAGCAGTTGATGATTACAAGTAATTGAAATTTATGCTAATAGGTTTTATTAGGGTAGTTTCACCTAAATATATTTTTTTCTTCTCCTTACCTAATAAGACATATCTAAATACAACTTTCTTTTTTAATTTTAGATTGATTTTGGTTTTCTAAGTTATTTTTTTAAAGCCATTGATAAATTTATTAAAATATTTATGAAGTTTTCTAAATGTTTTGGATTAAAAAAAAAAATTGAGACCTCGTTTCCCCAACAATCTTGTGTCACCATAAGCATCTCCAATGATAAAAATCATTTTAGAGAGTTAAATCTCTAAAATAGTATTTTAAATAGTATAAATATAGTTATTTTTTTTTTTGTATATATCCATTCAATGGTAAAAGTCATTTAAAATAAACTAGTTTTATATATCATTTTAATCATAGTACAATTATTTTATGTATAGTTTAATTAGGCAATTAATTATACAATTAATAGGAGTAAGTTATATAGTTAAATAATTACTTTTAAAAAACTCTCCAACAATATAATTATTAATAAAACCTACCAATAAAAATCACTAACCATAATAAAAATAAAAATATATCACGAATTAATAAAATCTAAGATTATCCTAATACAAAACAATACAAAACACACAAAATTAACTAAAACTCAATTTTTCTTGGTATACAGCACAAACCACGCATTCAAATACACATGATCAACAAATTCACAAATCATCACTTACCCACATTTTGAATACATATCCACAAATCCACGAGATCAAGTTTGTAGTTCATGTTTTATTTTACAAAAACCTCAATGGTTTATTTTAAAAAAACACACCATATTTATACCAGGGACACCATATCCATTAGAGACTTCTCTCGGGACTTGAGAGCCACCGGGAGCCAAAATCATTTAAAACGCAAAACAACATTTTTCAGATTCAAATTAGCAAAGAGAACCCATATCTTTCTCTCTTTCCTCCTCCTTTTCTTCTGTACAAACTCTACTCAAAAGCGGGTTCTCTCCTACTCTCAAATCCATCATCCAATTTCTCCACTCTCTCAAAACCCTACAAATACGAATTGATTTCTCACTTTTTCTCTCAAATTAATCGATACAAGATCAAATGCAACCCCTAAACTCATTTAATTTTTATCATGAGGTGAAGGACATGGAGGCGCATCCAATAACATGCTAGAAGATCATTTATAACTGTTGTTAGTGCCTGCATACACCGCTCGAAGAAGGTGTGAAGCCGGAAATTATCGACATGTTTAGGGGATGCACCTACAATACTCAGCAGAAAATATTTTTTTAAAATTAATCACTTATCGAAACACCCCTACAACTAATTATTGATTTTTGTCTTTTACAAGAGTATGTCAGTATCTACACATTAATATTACTGTTCAAATCGGAATATATTAATATTTGAAAAATAGTTAATTACACAAACAACCCTATAGTTAATTCATGGTTTTTATCTTTTATGGGGTGAATCGGTATTTGCTCATTTCAGTGATTGTTCTTGGTTGTTTTTGAATTATTAGGGGGTATGATATTTTATTGTGTAAAAAAATAAAAATAACCCCGGATTTAAAACTAAACTTACCTTGGATGGAGAGGTAAAATAGTTATTTAACAATTACAGTCGACATTGAATCCCTCTCTAATGCTAAAGAACATCCCGGAGCTGAATTTAGTTTGTGTTTTTTTTCTTCTGAAGTCGCATTCTTGATGATCCCCCATTTCTTTATCCTTGACAAGAACACGGTACAACCACTCTTAAATTAATTTAAAATTTTCATTTTGATTTCTCTACAAAATCTTTATTTATTTTTTTACTATCTTTTTAACAAATAGCCCAAAAATAGATCATTACGTAAATCTTAATGGTTTTCATACAGCCCCAGTATGACTTCAATTGTCTTATAAAACTGTCTTGCCCAGGAAAAAAAAATTGATTGGGAAGTGACAAACCTCATTTGCGAGACTGAAAGCAGAGAGAAGGTTGATTTATTGTATAAAAATAATAATAAATAAATAACTCATTTTATCTCCATTTTTTTAATGACCAAGTTGTATTCCAATGATTACAGGGGAAATAGAGTCCCACTTGCTTTATAAAAATACCGTTGGCCTTTGCTGGTTTCCTCACTCAAAAACCACCACGGAGAAGGCTTTAGCCTCAGGTTTTTTCCTGGACTTTTGGTGCACTCACCTATATAACCAAACCCCTTTCCTCTCATTTACTTCATCAAATCACAGCTCCTGGCATCTTAATCTCTACAAATCACACTTCGAAGAAATTCCAACTTGTTGGTTCTATAATACACAGTGACTGAAAAAATGAGTTCGGCGAGTAAAGCTTGGTTGGTTGCAGCAGCTATTGGAGGTGTTGAGGCCTTGAAAGACCAAGGGTTCTGCAGGTGGAACTACACCCTGAGATCCCTGCACCAGCATGCCAAGAACCACGTCAGATCAGCCTCTCAGGCCAAGATGCTTTCTTCTTCATCTTCTGCCATGATTTCGAATAAAGTCAAGGAACTGAAAGCAAAACAGTCGGAGGAATCTCTAAGAAAAGTCATGTATTTGAGTTGTTGGGGTCCTTACTAAGCTTAAGAAGCAGGAACAAATTGAGAATAGTATTGTGATCGGACTATTCTGATTTCTGCAAGCTGATGTAAATTAATTTGTAAATTTTGTTGCCAACTTAATGAAATCAAACCATATTATTTTTGGATTATTTTTTGCTTCCACCACTTATTTTATAATTTCTTAAGAGCTAGATCCAAGTTCTAATATGGTAAAAATAAAAATCCATTTCCAGAAAAGCTAGATTTACAACTTCGATCAGCCGGTTTTTAAAGGACATAAATGGATTAAGAAATAATTATAGGATTTAATCCTTATCCCATAATGGAAGTTCTTTTTATGTCTTTTTGGTTTTTTGCATAAATGAAGGTGAATAGGGATTTTCTTTGACGTCAAAACTACTGAAATTTCAAGAAAATTGTGGAATGTTGCATGATGGTTGAACCTGATTGATGACAAAAAGATGAGATTTTCTTGAATCTCTACAAATTGAATTAGATCGCAAGAAATAAAATTTATTAAGTGGATAATGACAAGTGTGATACATCACAACTAATTTTTTGCCACGTTCGTGATTTTGAAAAAAGAATTCGTATCTTGTGACACATGCAATGGATCTGCAATTATTATTGTCATCAGAAAGTAATCCTTCCTGCGCTTTTCCTGTTTTTGAGTATAGATGCCAAGACGAATGCTGTCCTACCAGCCCCACTCTTGAAGAAAAACAAGTGGATTGCTGATGCCTCCAATACCTGAGGCTCATTTTGGATTTTTTATACAGCAAACCGTGTGCCTTTTACCAAAAACAAGTCCCCACTCCAGCTTCGTCGTCATTGAATATGATAAGAGGCATGAAAACGACTCCATTTGTTTTTTATGCCACTGAGTGGTCCTTGATCGACATAAAGATTCAGTCCCATCCTCAGTCCCATAACTGCACTAAAATAATACCAGTGGCTTTCGCCTGTGCAAAAACCACCAGCCACAGCTGATACCTGGCTTCCGGTTTCCTCGAAATTTCCGCCCCCCTATTCTCTATATAGGCAATCCCCAGCTTGCCATTTACACCACCGAACACAATTTCTCTTCTCAATTACATACAAAATAATCTCCAGTTCTTAGTTGTTTTAGCACAAACAGAAGAAAACGAAAAAATGAGTTCAACAAGCAAAGCTTGGGCCGTTGCCACTAGTATTGCAGCTGTGGAGGCTTTGAAAGATCAAGGATTCTGCAGATGGAACTACACCATAAGATCACTACACCAGCATGCCAAGAACCAGGTCAGGCCAACCTCTCAAGCCAAGAAGCTCTCTTCTCCAATTTCTACGGTGGATGCGAGCAAAGTAAGAGGAAATCAGAAATCAAGGCAATCCGAGGAGTCACTGAGGAAGGTCATGTACTTGAGTTGTAGTGGTCCTTACTAGCCAGGCAGTAAACTACCAGCAAGGAACTGTGTTCATGCATGGACTCATGGTGGAAGTATGGAGAAACTCAAAAGTCTTTCCAAGAGAAGACTTGACATGACAAGGCTAGTTTCTTATGGAGATGGATGTTGGAACTCATCGACGATTATTGAGCTCTAACAATATATGTTTCAACCAATTGTAGTCCAATGAATGGCTGAATGATGAGAGCAAATTCTTTCCATTGTTGCAGCAACTTGCAAGTGACATAAATCGTAATTTTTTAGAATGAAACAGCATTTAAAATCATTACTGAATTGAATTGAAGTCTTGCTCTCTTCTTTTAGCCAATAGGGATTAAATACTACAACGTCAAAAACTTGGACTGTGACAGAGTGGATGAACCTGACTTCACATTTTCTACTATAAGTTTATATATTGGGATTAGGCTGCAGTTAAGTGTGGGTAACATGTTGTAATTTATTGACAAAAATTAGTTTGGGGTTTTCGATGTTGAATAAGTTTTTTAAATTGTGTTTTTTAATGCAAAATTAAGTTTTTTTAGTCCAAAATAGCATTTAATTATAATTTGCACATTAAAATTTATTTATCCTTTTTTAAAAAAAAAAAAGAACTATTGAATTTATGTGAAGAGAGTGTGTACAAAGAAAGTAGTAGTTGACGATTACAAGTAATTAAAACTTATGCTAATAGGTTTTATTCTATTAGGGTATTTTCACCTAAAAATTGTTTTTTCTTCTCCGTACCTAATAAGAGATATCTAAATACAATTATTATTATTTTAATTTTAGATTGGTTTTGGTTTTCTAACTTGTTTTTTTAAAGCCATTGATAAATTTATTAAAATATTTATGATGTTTTCTAAATGTTTTGGATTAAAACAAATTTTAAAATAAAAAAAATTGAGATTTCGTTTTCCCAAAAATCTTGGGTCAGCATATTATGCAAAAGATAAATGATGAATCTGTTCTTAAAAAAAAAATAAAAAATAAGTCCAAGCCTGCTTGCTGGGCTGGAAAACTCATGCATTTGAGCTCTTTAGTGCACTATCATGAGTTTACTATACTAACTCGAATTTTTTTAATTAAATACTATTTTTTTCTGATTTTGTTTTTAATATTGAATTAATTTAAAATTTTAATTTATTTATGTTTTCAAAAATTATCCCATTATATATATATATATATATATTTAAAATTTGCTTCAACTGACGGCACAATGTGGGAGTTTAAAACCGTGCATGAAACTGCGTTTTAAAAATAGTTTTAAAAAAATTTAATTATTTTTATTTTAAATTAAAATTTTGATAGTTTTATTTTGTTTTTATATGCTAATATCAAAAATAATTTATAATAAATAAATAAATAATATTATTTTTATATATTTTTATATCAAAAATATTTTTAAAAATAACTTCAAACACGCACTAAATAAAACGAATTCTCAAGTTAGAATAAAAATTTGGAGTAATTATACATAATGTTTCGTAAAATAAGAAAACCAAATTATTTTCCAATCACAGTCATGTCGTTTCCATATGAACATCATGCATCGTGAGTCAATTATTTTTTTGGACCCTTGAAACTAAAGTTATTGAATCTGGCATTCTCTTAAGTTATTTTAAGATTTAACAAGTTAATACATATCAATTAAAATAATATCATTTCATTTCATTTATAAATTAAATTAGATTTTTAATGAATTCGTCTTGCAGTAAATTGACCAATTAGGTTTAACCAAGTTAATTATCATCTATTTATTTTATTTAAAAAAAAAACATTTAACGTGGTTAAGGTTAAATTCAACTTGTGAATCCAATCTAGGGCTGTTTGGTACTATGATTGGAAAGTATTTATGAAAAAGTTTGAAATTTTTTTATTTTTATTTTTTATTTTGAATTAAAAAAATTTAATATTTTTAGATCATTTTAATATATTGATATTAAAAATTATTTTTAAAAAATAAAAAAAAAATTATTTTAATATATTTATAAATAAAAAATATTTTAAAAAACTATTGAATCTTATTCCTAAACAGTCACCTAATAATAATGGTGACTCGCGTTTTTATTTATTTATTTATCTTTTCGGTCGCGTACGGATGAATTTATAATTATCATGTTCATGATGTGATCCTATACTTTTCCTGGATCCTTATCCTTCCATCCCCTCTCCTGAAGAACAAACACAAGCGGATTTGCATCGTCTGCTTCAGGCTCAATCTGGAATTTTGTATAAAGCCAAACCGAGGGCCGGGCCCTTCTTCCATCTCTGTATTTTACGCAACCAGTTTGTCCTTCCTCGTTCCAAAAATAGTGGTCCTTCCTAGGTATCAGATTCATCCCATCCTATCATGAGTCCCCACCAAAGAATACCAGTGGCTTTCACTTCAGCCAAAACCACCATCGACAACTTGTGCTAGTAACCCTTGGGCCTCTACTCTCTTCTATATAAGCAAGCAAGACCTAAGCTTGGTTTCACCGTCAAACAGAACACAATATTACATCTTATCTTTCTCAACCACAAATTGTCTTGTTCTAGCACAACGAAAGGGTAAACAAAAATGATTTCTGCGAGATCGTTGCATCAGAATGCCAAGAACCAGGTCAAGTCAATCTCTCAGGCCAAGAAGCTCTCTTCTCCGACTTCTACGGTGGTTTCAGGTAGAGTAAGAGAAAACCAGAAAGCAACGCAGTCAGAGGAGTCCCTGAGGAAAGTCATGTACTTGAGTTGTTGGGGTCCGTACAGTTAATTGATTAGCTGCTAGCAGAGGAACTATAATAATCGAATGCTGACAGCAAAGATAAGGCAACCGAAGAGTTTCCAAGAAACACTCGTTCGACAAAAATAAGGCAAAGCCAACTGCTTATCAACCATCGGATTCTGCTCTAGCGATTGTTTTTAAATGGAATATATTAGCTGAACGAATTGCTAGATGATGGGAGAAAATTTTCTTCATTTCTGCATGTTGATATTGTATATTTTTGCTCAATTTTGTACGTAATCAACCTGTGATGTAAGAGCCTTCATGAGATCAAAGTAAATGTTATAGAGTGCAAATATAATTATCTAGCCAACTATTTCTGGTGCATATATATATATATATATATATATATATATATATATATATATATATATATGTATATGTATATGTATATGTATATGTATATATATATATATGTATATGTATATGTATATGTATATGTATATGTATATGTATATGTATGTATATCGAAATTTAATGAGCAATCCGAACTTTACAGAATACAGTTTCATGAGAAAACTCGATTAAATTAGTAGACTAAGCAATTTAGATACATATATATCTAGCAACTTATCATGTAATAAAGTTTTTATTTATTTAAGAAAAAGCAGAGGAGACTGGCTTTTCAATTCTTCAATTGGAGGAGGGGGCATTTCAGACTGTGTTTATGTTCTGTTTGTTTATATAACAAATATATTGATTTTTGGAAAATTATTTGCCTAAAAAACTTGATAAAGATATCACCAAAACTTAATATAGCTGCCATTAATTTGCGTATTCGATCGTGCCCGCAATATCCCAAACATGATTTTATCTCCAGTCAATCATCATTCAAGTCGAAGTATAACAAATTAGAGATTATTTTAAAGCTTCGAGTTTTTTAATCTTGAAATTAAAATCAATACCTTTTGAAAGATACATTGTGTAGGACATAAACGGGTGGTCCGTGTTCAATTTTTTTTTTTTTTACATAAACAATGTTAATATAATACAAGTGTTTCCCAATATAAAAAAGAAAATTGAGATTCAATTTATTGTTTTTATTATATTTAATAAATTTATCTAATTTAAATAATACATAATGATAAAAATATTATAATAATAATACTAATAGATAATAGATAACTAGAAAAAAAATTGAATACAAAAAAAAAATTAATTCAGGTGACCCCGATGTTTTTATAAAAATAATAAAAATACGAGACCCAAATCATTAATTTGAATGGGTTAAAAAAACTCGGTTAACTTAATAGTATAATTAAAAAAAAAACATATCAACAATACATAATATAAAAAGTAGAAACAAATTAGATATAAAAAATGAACTATCAATATAATATTTAAGATGAAAATAATAATAATAATAAAATGTTTCTCTCGCCATTGCTCTTGCATGAACATCTCCTTGCCATCAAAAAGAGTTTGTCAAGACAATTTTTACATAAAAGGTTGGATGATGACTTCAAAAGAGGTAGCACTTGCCATAAAAGCAATGACCTATAAAGAAAATAAAATATCATTAAGGAAAGAAGTATTTTATGCTTATATTTAATCAATTCATTTAATTTTATAAAAAATAAAATCTCTCTAAAAAATGAAGAAGAAACTAAATCTAACAAAAAATAACAAATAAAAAGACTTTAGATGACCCAATTCATTTTTAAAACCAATGAGAATTCATATAAAAAGCAAATAAAAAAAATAATGGAGCTCAATTTTCAATTAAATAAATATTAAATGATAAAAAAATAATATAAAAAAAGGCTTAATCTAAGCAAACTTGGAATGATAAATTTGTCATTATACTGTTTAAATATACAATGCTTAATCTAAATTCCATTAATTTACGCATGAAACATAACCAAAAGGCTAATTTCAAAACTCTCAAAAGTTGGGGATAGAAAATGATAAATATTTAATACTCAAAGATAAATATATGGCCCGATCCATTCACACCATTAAAACACATGCATAAAACGACATCGTCTTAAAACAAATAAGTCCTTCGTTATAATTTTAAAAGAAAAACTTTATGGCAAGACTTGATAATATCTTATAGATAAAGCACTCAAATGTTTTTTTTTTTATTATTATTCTTACAATGCACTACGATTATATTTTATCTGCAGGATGACACGTGTCCTTTTTCTGGTTTCGAGTGGACAGCTAGAAAAAGGTTTAAATTCTATCCTTCCAGCATCACTCTTGAACATGGATTTGCCACCTACGGCTCGATTTGGATTTTTCATAAAGCAAAACCAAGTAACCTCGTACTGAATTTCCTGGGGGCGGTTTGGAAGGTATATTGAAATAATATTTTTGATTTTTTTTAAATTTATTTTTAATATTAATATATTAAAATGATTTAAAAATAAAAAATATTTAAAACATATATAAAATTATGGTTGAACTGAGTACGAGTCACACGCATGCTTTTTCATAATAGAACATGCTAGAAAGTATTAAAAACTCCTAGTTTTTATTTTTATTTTTTTCATTTTCTTAGTGATTTATGTCATCAAGTGGGTGATCCTTCAAATAATACCACTGGCTTTCTCAAGCGAAAACCACCAGCTGCAACCTGTACCTAGTTTCTGGCTTCCTCCAACCTTAATGGCCCCTTGTACTCTATATAAGCAAAACCCAGTTTACCATTTGAATCATCAAAAACAAATTCTCACTTACATCTCATCTTTTTCACTAAAACTTTTTCCATTTTCTTGTTGTTCTTCAAGTACTAGCAAAGGAACAAAGCAGAAAAATGAGTTCAGCGTGCAGAGCTTGGGCTGTAGCCGCTAGTATTGCGGCCGTGGAGGCCTTGAAAGATCAAGGATTCTGTAGATGGAACTACACGATAAGATCACTACACCAGCATGCCAAGAACCAGGTCAAGTCAGTTTCTCAGACCAAGAAGTTCTCTTCTCCAACTTCTACTGTGATTTCTCGTAAAGTAAGAGAAAATCAGAAAGCGAAGCAATCAGAGGAGTCACTGAGGAAAGTCATGTACTTAAGTTGTTGGGGTCCTTACTAGTTGATTACTGAACTGCTAGCTGAGGAACTATATTCATGGATTGGTGGCCACAAAGAAGCAACCAAAGAGCTCCAAGGGACACTAGTCTGAAAAGACATCACAAGGCCAACTGCTTCTGGAGCTGGAACCCATCAACAATTATGATTATCTCGATCAGTTTAATTGATCAGAAGCAATTGTATTTCAATCGATTGTTGTTGAATCAATTGATAGTGATGGGGAGGAATGTTTTTAATGGTGCCAGATCATATAAAAATTGTAAATTTTGGTGCTAATTTCTGATATTCTGAACCTATAATGGAAGAGCTTTGAATCTATAAGTTGTCAACACTGCAGCATATATTCTCAATCGATCTCAAACAAAAACAGTCAGAAATCAAACTCCATTTGAAGCATGGTACAAGAGAAAGCCTGATGTCAACCATCTGAAAGTTTTTGAGAGCAGGGACAAGTTGGATGAGAAAGGGGAGAAACTTATCTTCATTGCCTATAGTAATGAATCAAAAGGTTTTCGACTTTTCAATCCAAAAAAGAATCAATTACTGATGTCCATAGATGTTATCTTCGAAATGGGAAGATTCTGTCAATCCTAGAATGACAATTATGGAGTTATCTCAAGCTCCAAAGCAGCATGATGTTTCCAATTCTCAAATCTTCAATTTGAGAATGGAGGAGGCTCATGAAGCTCAATTGATGAGTCAGACTCAAACTCCTCCCAGGAGATTTCATTCATTAATTGACATATACAGCTGATGTTGCTTTTCTTTTTAGATGAACCTCAGAATTTTGAAGAATCAATAAGCAAAGAAGAATGGAGGAAAACTATAAATGAAGATATGAAAAGTAAAAAACGGAATCAAACGTGGAAGTTGGTTGATCTGCAAAGGAGAAGAAAACAGTGGGATTAAATGGTGGTTCAAGATTACATACAATGAAGATGACAGCATTCAGAAGCAAAAAGGTAGAATTGTTGCTAAAGGCTATTCGCAACAGCCTAGAGTTGAATTTAGCAACCTTTGCACCTGTTGTAAGAATGAAAACTATCAGAATTGTCCACTCCAATACAGCCATGTAAAAATAATGACATCAAACTCCTTGAAAAAACAATAATGTAATTAATTTCTTAACTCCAATACTATTGGCTTTTTAAATGGTTTTTTTTTATCATTGGAGTATATATAGTAAAAACAAAACTATATTTATAGCTTTTAAAATATTATTTTATCAATTTGGCTGTTTAAAATAGTATCTCCTTTAAGTGCTCTTAGCTTTTTCTTCTTCTTTTTTTTGTGCTTTTTAAAGGTATCTATATAATTCAGCTATAAAAAAATATAAAGTAATAAATTATTTTAATCTAATAATATTTGGGTCCCATGAAAATATCTTTCTAGCTACGCAAGCAAAGCAAAAACAATGTGTAGAGAAAGAACAAAATAGTAATTATATTGTATAAGTCCACAGTAAATTAACTTATATTATAAAGTGAAGCATTAATAAATTTAAGAGTTTTTTTTTTATAATATATATTATATAAAAAGATGATTTCAATTAAAAAGTTTTAATTTATAATTAAACTCTTAAAAATAATTTAATATGAACTTTTAACACTCACCAAATTCTACAGAATGAATTCAAAATCATTATGAACAAAGTTTGGAGTAATTTAGATAGAAAAAAAGGGTCAATTCCTATCTTCTCACCGAAATAATTTGGAAAGCAATTTCGTGTCTATTTGGGACTAAGTTTCAAAAATATTTATTTTTTTATTTTAAATTAAATTTTTTGATATTTTTAAATATTCTGATATATTAATATCAAAAATAATTCTTATATAATAAAAAAATATCATTCTAATAATTTTTTGATAAAAATCATTTTGACAATTTTCCTCAACAAGACTTTCAGACTTTCAAACATAATATCTTGGTTATATCGCCTCTGTATTCAAAGAAACTAATTGGATTTTTATATAGGAAAACCGTGTGTTGTCCATCAGCAACAAGTCACACAGTACGTAGCCATTTCATGATTTATTGTGTGTTTGAGATACCATTTTCTCCGACCTGTAGTTTTTGACATTAATGAAAATCTCATGCTAACACGACCCAGCTGGTAAAAAAACAGAAGAAAACATCTCTTTGGCTTCCACTTTGCCTAAACCAGCAGCTAAAATCCTGATCTTATAGGCTCTAGTTTTCTCTTAAAGCTTCTGACCCTTATGCACTCTTTCTCTATATAAGCAAACCCTTTTCACCTCGTCTTCCTGAACTAAAAGAATCCCTTTTTTTTTTGTTCCAATACAGAGAAGAACATAGAAAAAGATGAGATCAACAGGCGAAACCTGGATGGTGGCTTTTAGCATCGCAGCTGTGGAGGCAATGAAAGATCAAGGATTCTGCAGATGGAACTACACAATAAGATCATTACACCAGCATGCGAAGAACAAAGTTAGGTCAATGACAAAGAACAAGAAGCTGTCTTCTCCAACTTCTAACGTGGTTTCAAGTAAAGTCCGGGAAAATCAGAAGGCAAAGCAAGCAGAGGAGTCGCTGAGGACAGTCATGTACTTAAGTTGCTGGGGTCCTTACTAAGGGAGTTGTTGGTTATAGATGACAAATTAAGATTGTAAATTTTTTATTTTCTGTTTATTCAATTATATAAATTTTGGATTCTATAGAATTTGGTAAGTGTTAAAAGTTAATATTGAATTATTTTTAAAAGTTAATCTTGTTTTCTAACAAGCTTTTGTAAATCTATATTAATCAAGTCTTTTAATTCGATTAAAAACTGTTATTAATGTAAAGATAAAATAAGATTTATATTTTCACACCCTATATTTGAAATTGAAAATAAATTATATATTTATATGATAATTATAACTTGTATTATTTTATTAACATTTAGTAATATTGTAATTTCCAACAATATCCTTTTGTGTTTTCTCCAAGAAGAAGAAAATGATATCCTTTTATGCTGAAAGTCATGAGCTATTTTAAATAGGATATCTGAAAATAAAATATAAGATAATTTTTTTTAAAAAAATTATTTTATTTAGGAAAGGTATTATTAAATTTTCTTCAAGATGATCCACTTAGGTGTAAGAACATAAAAATCAAAGAAAATGAAATGATTTTCTCTTCCTTTGAATTTAAAATTACATTGTTACCCTACAAATTAAACTTCACAAAAAATATAAAGTATTGTACATTAAATTGAGTGTTTATTTTTTAAAATTATTTATAATTTTTGAATTCATAATGTAATTTTTAACATTAATTTTGAATTTAAATCTCATTCAAACATTACCACGAGTCACGGGAGGATGCTTTGGCTAATCTCCTAAAAGTGCTCCTGAATAATTTTAAAAATTCTTGTTTCAACAGCTATTATTAAACTCCAACTTGCCTAATAGGCTAATCAACGATCCGGCTAGCATATTTATTGGACCGAACCGAGTTAAAAAAAGTTAACTCAAAGTTGATCTAAGTTTTACTTTTAAAATTGATGGGTTAATTCGTGTTCAAATAAATCCGATCAAAATCAGTTTGATAAAAAAAATCAAAATAACTTTTTTTTTTTAAAACAAAATTTATTGTTTAACCCATCCAAGTCATGACATGATCCATGATCCATAGGCCAAGTCAACCACAATTTGATGGTTTTAATAAGTAATGGTTTCAATGACAAAAAAGTAGCAACGCAATCTTGATACAATTAAAATATGAACAACCTTGATTTTTTTTTTTTGTTATTTAATTTTTATATTCTATCCTCTTATATTATGTTGATTTAGTGTTGAGCTTGGTGATTTGTTTTGAGGATTTCTTTTTGTTTTTTTAGTGCCTGTTTATGAGTGTGGTCGTAGTTATTTTTTAAAGTGTTTTTTTATTCAAAAATACATTAAAATGATATTTTTTTTAAAAAATTATTTTTGATATCAACATATAAAAAAAATGTAAAACCACATTTTTTTTTTAATCTAAAGTAAAAATAAAAAATAAAAAAATTATTTTTTTTCAAATCACTTTTAAAATACAATGACATACACTCAATTAATCAATTGATGCATGAATATTTTTTTCAACGAGTGACCAGGAACCTCTTGGTGTTGAAAAACAGATCAACGAGTGACCAGGAACCTCTTGGTGTTGAAAACAGATCTTATGCTCAAATTGGCAAATTTAAAGTCAATTTTGCTGATTTTTTTTATTGAATACTTCAAGGTTAATTTATTTTATTTTTTTAGTGACTTTATTCTCTCTCTTTTTTTCTCAATTTGATCCTTTTACAGTAGGGTGATATAGGGTTTGACTTAATGAATTGTTGTTGCTGGCTTGGCATGTGGTCATATGGTGATGGAAAACAGATTCAATGCTTGGTTGATGCTCAATTCGAAACATTCAAATTTAGTTTTGTTGATTTTTTTCTACTCAAATCCTTTTGTGACCAATTTAATGAGTAATTGGTGAAATTAATTTTTAACATAGAACATAATCAAATATAGAGGGCTAAAATAGAAATATCAAGAAAATCACATGAAAAAAAGGTCATTTTAGTTTTCAATTCATTTTGCTGATTTTGTAACTAATTTGTAGCTGCTCACACTTGTAGCAGTTCTTTTCTTATAGTACAATGAGTTGGGAGAAAGGTTTGGAGTGCTGTAGGCAGCGTAGCAGCTTTGTAGGAGTTGAAAGACAGAAAATTCTGTAGGCTAGATCCTGCCATGAAGAAACCCTTGCACCATGAACAACATGGGCTCCTTCTGTGGGAAGGGTAGCAGCAGCAGCAGCATCACCACCTCCACAAGCAAGCACTACAGCTTCAAAAATAGAAAATGCCAATAAAAAAGGCTAAATCAATCTGAATAATCCCTAAGAACAGTTCTGTACTTGAGCTGCTGGGGTCCTAAGTAAACTCATATCAAAATGACCCTTATCCTTATCTTCAATTTCCTTCTGGTAAGATCCAAGGGAATCCGTCCTTCATTGACCATGTCAAAAGATTTGTAAGAGTAAAGTCACTTTCTACAAAGGTTATGTGAGTACAGCCCAGCAGGTTATCCAGTGCCATATGCGTATGGCCGTTAAATCATTGATATTTTGAAGGCACCACCGAAAAGAGCTCATGGAGGAGAAGCTTTTCTTGCGAGAGGGAGGGCCGCATGGGAGCATCAGTGCGTGTGCTCCCGTGCTGTTATTTTAACGTTTCCTCAAGATCATGTTTCCCTCATCATAGCAAATCATGATGTTTCCTCAAGATCAAGTCTTTTTATCCGTTCTTTTTGAGTTAAAGCAGATTCATTCTTGAAGCGATAAAATTAAAGAGGGTACGTTTGGAAGCAAGAGTTTTCTTCTTCTTCTTCTTCTTCATTAAAATTAAAAATATATCCCCAAGCCCAATATAAATTTCCTGGAAAATATACTGTAAAATAGGATATATGGATTGGCTAGATTCTAAAAATAAAAATAAAAATGGAAGCATATGAATAAATAAATAAAAATATTAAAGAATATATATATATAATATTAAATCATTAAAAATATTATTTTATTATTTTTTCAAATAAAATGTATTTAAAATAAAAAACTAATGTATTTTCAAACAGTCACTAGATCGACATGACAGACAAGTTTAATGATTGTGACAACAAGAACCCGTCGTCGTGTATAGTAAAAATAGAAAATATAACTAAAGTGCAAAAATCCCCCCAAAAGATATCTATTCAAATTTTCCATCTTTTAAGCAGAGAGTGAAATGAAAGTTTAGTCTTTGCAAAATGCCTTTTTGGCAAACAGACAATGGCACTGGCACTGGCAATGGCAATGGCAATGCCACTTCTTCTTCAACTACCACCGCCACTTCTTCTTCAACTACCACCACCACTTCTTCTTCAACATCTTCAAGTTCCATGAGCAGTAATAACAGTAATGGCAACAATGGTTCTCAGCAGAACCAAAGTAACCAGCTTGGAGAGACAAGATCAAGTCTTTATTATTCAACAAATGCAATGTCTTTTGTTACCAAGTCTTTGTTGCCTGCTAGAAGAAGACTCAGGCTTGATCCTCCTAACAAGCTCTTCTTTCCTAGTAAGTACTAAGGTTATGGGTTCTTTTTGTTGTCTATTTTCTTTTGGTTTTGGTTCTGTTTGCACAATTTAGACTCTTTTTCTCTTCTTTTCATTCTTTGCTGTTTTCTCTAGTTTGTGTGATCTGGGTCTATTTGTTTTTATTTCAATAAAATATATTATGACTTGTTGATGTTATAGATTACAAAGATTAGGTTGTCCTCTGCTTGTTTTACTTGGTATGAACTGTGATTAATAGATTCATTTGTCCTTGGTGATGATCTGGGGAGGGGGATAATTTACTGAAGGGAAATAAGCTTTTTGAGGATGATAATATCTAGTCCTTATGAAATAGATTGATTGTTCTTTAGTGATCAAAATCAAACAAGTTTATGAAGCCTGACTGGGTTTGCTCATTGTATATCAAACAGCCAATCATCCAACTTTTCTTGATTAATGTACTTGGAGCTGAGAAATCTTTTTTATTATTATTGGTTTTCACATTTGAAGCAATCGTTACGCAGATGAACTAGTTTTTCTTGATTAATTATGCTATTTCTGGGTACACTTTATGTGTTTCCATTGCTGTAAATTTTGCGACGAACTGGATTTGTGTTTACTTGGTACTTAATTTGTTTCAATATTATTGTATTGAAGATGAACCAGGAAAACAGGTTAGGAGTGCCATTGGCATAAAAAACACTAGCAAGTCTCATGTAGCTTTCAAGGTATGGAGAGTCTGTCAACCCTTTTTTTTTTATCTAATCTTTTTATGTTTATCAATTTTTTGGAATTATTGGTGATATGATGGCTGCTGTAGTTCCAAACAACTGCACCAAAGAGCTGTTACATGCGTCCTCCCGGGGCAATTCTTGCACCTGGTGAAAGTCTTATTGCAACTGGTAATCAATTTCTCCTCCACCACCTATCTTGTTCATTGTGCCCACTAAAGTGATCGAGGACCATGTGCGCTGTATACATTTTGATTTTAGGGAATTATCATTCTTAATCATTACTTGCCAACAGTATTCAAGTTTGTGGAGCCTCCAGAGAACAATGAGAGGCTACTGGATCAGAAGAGCAGGGTAAAGTTCAAGATCATGAGCTTGAAAGTGAAAGGAGAAATGGAATATGTTCCTGAGATGGTATATTGTCTGCATTCTTCATCTGATTTTTTGTTATTGATTCTACATTAAGTTCCTGTGAACATGATTTGATGAGCATCTTCCTTTTTTTTGTTGATAAAACTATTTGATGAAGCATCATTACTAAAGGTGATAGATTAGTTGTAAGAATTCCTTAAAAGAGAACTCTGGCAAAAAACCAGCATTGTAATTAGAAAATAAGAAGTGGATGCATCAGTCAGCACTAGTTTAGGCTGGCCTTCTTTGTTCCGACTGCCATCTCTATGATTTGTGAATCTTCAACGCTAGTTTAAATGCTTGTCAATAAATGAATCTCAGGATTTTCTAGACTCTATTTTCAAATCATCTTTCAGAATTGCGAGTTCTCTATGATTGGCATATGCTTGTTTTATGAAACATGTAGGATTGAAGATCTAATTCTGATGTATTCTATTACAAAACAATGGCATTGATTGTTACAAACGCTGAACAAGTTATGTTTACACATTTTTATTCAGTTTGATGAGCAGAAGGATCAAGTAGCAGTTGAACAGATTTTACGAGTTGTTTTTCTTGATCCAGAATGCCCTAGCCCTGTAAGTAAAACAGACACATCTCTAATACGTTCTCTGCCTGCATTGAAAAGGGAAATGCATAGACCAAAAACAGGCCTTCTGAATCTTCGAGAAAATCCTGTTTTCTTTCTTTCCAAGGCACTGGAAAAGCTTAAAAGACAACTGGATGAGGCTGAAGCTGAGCTCGAAGCACGCAAGAATCCTCCAGAAGATGCAGCCCCCCGAGTTGTTGTCGAAGGACTTGTTATAGATGAGTGGGTGAGGCCTTGAACATTTGGTGTGCCATTTCTTCTTTATAACATCTTGGCCTATAAATTTTCCTGACTCTGCTTCTCTGATATGCATCTCAGAAAGAGCGTAGGGAAAGATACCTGGCACGCCAGCAGGTTGAAGTTGATTCTGTGTGAAAATTCTGTTTCCTTGTACGCTTTGTTTTTTCTTGAGCTGACGTTTCCTTCATGCAATGTTGAATGCTTTGCCTCTCGGTCCGTTGGTGGTGGTGGATTTGTGATAGGTCCGATTAGGGGTGGAGACATGAGATTTGTAAAGCAGGATTTATCAGCAAAGCCTGCTAGAAAGGTAAAATCAAGACATTTTGTTATGTCATATTAAGCTGTAAGGCACTGAATTACGTACTTGTGCCCTATTTACTGTAGATATGGGATTTTGATGAACGATGAATTAGTTAATCTCTTTTGGCAAACAATTTTATTATTTTTAATCAATGTTGCACGGTTTCTGTTTTTCTTGCTCAAAATAATAGATTCTTAGTAGTGTTTCGTTGTTATCTCAGCTCGGTTTCTGTTTTTCTTGCTCACGAGAAAAGATTTTGTGTTTGGTTACTGTGTCAGCTCGGTTTTTTTTTTTTTGCTCACAAGAATAATTAGTAGTGTTTGGTTACTTTCTGTTTTTCTTACTCACAAAAATATGTTTTTACTAGTGTTTGGTTATTGTTTCACGTAGAAGAAATAAAGATTATAGTAGATGAAGTATTTAGTAGATGGCCTGCTGGTAAAAATTTGGAAATAAAGAGTTTGTTCTCCTTATAATCTCATGTTTGAGTTCTATAATTGCTAATATGATTGTCACTAGATGCTTACATAGTTGTTAACTTTAAAATTCACGAGATTAGTTAAGGTACACCCTATGATTTTTAATATGATTGCCATTAGATGCTTACTTAGTTGTTAACTTTAGAACTCATGAGATTAGTTGAGGTACGTACAAATTGATTTGGTCATTTTTATTAATAAAAAGAAAATATAGTGGATGTTTTTGTTCTTATATCTTTCATGTCTTGGAATGATAAAAATATATTTTGGAATGATAAAAATATATTATAAATTTATCTTAAAACATATTTAATATATACCTTTTCTTTTGTTGATGAGGTGATGAACTAGTGGGGTTTAGATTGAGATCTGGATTTGGTCCTACTTTTTTTTTTTTGTCCACTGCAATGAAGTTATCCAGCTAACGACAGTGAGAAAGGAAAAAAGAAGTCTTTTTTTATTGTGTTAGTCCTCCTCATGCCTTTCATCTTTGTATTATTGATTGCCTTAAAATACTTTAATAATTAGTAGTGTTTAGTTACTTTCTGTTTTTCTTACTCACAAAAATATGTTTTTACTAGTGTTTGGTTATTGTTTCGCGTAGAAAAAATAAAGATTATAGTAGATTAAATATTTAGTATATGGTTTACTATTAAAAATTTAGGAATAAGGAGTTCACTTTTTGTATAATCTCAGGTTTGAGGTCTTGCTAATATGATTGCCACTAGATGTTTACATAGTTGTTAACTTTAGAATCCATGAGATTAGTTAAGGTATGCACTATGATTGTTAGTGCCTGTTTGGCATGTGGCCAAACCGGTGTTTTGACAAAATTTCAATTTTTTTTATTTTAAATGAAATTTTTTTGGTGTTTTTAGATCATTTTAATGTGTTGATGTCAAAAATAATTTTTCAAAAATAAAAAAAATATCATTTTAATGTATTTCTAAACGAAAAACACTTTAAAAAGCAAGCGCAACTACACTCCTAAACACCCTCTTAATATGATTGCCACTAGATGCTTACTTAGTTGTTAACTTTAAAACCCATGAGATTAGTTGAGGTATATACAAACTGATCTGGTTATCTATATTAATAAAAAAAAAATATAGTGGATGTATGTGTTCTTATATCTTTCATGTTTTGGAATGATAAAAAAAATATTATAAATTTATCTCAAAACATATTTATTTTATACCTTTTTTTTGTTACTGATGAGGTGATGAACTAGTGGGATTTAGATTGAGATCTGGGTTTGGTCCTTACTTTTATATGTTTTGTCCACTCCAATGAGGTTATCCTGCTAACGACAGTGAGAAAGGAAAAAAGAAGTCTTTTTTATTGTGTTAGTCCTCCTCATGCCTTCCATCTTTGTATTATTGATTGCCTTAAAATACTTTAATAACATCCAAGATGTCCTCATCTTGCACAAATTAATAAATTAAAGAAGAAATTCCATCATACACAATTTTATTAGCAAATATATAAAATAATCGTGCTGAGAATAAAGTGCTTGAAATGGGGTTGATATAAGTACCCCACCCAAACGTAGATGTCAATATAAAATATAAAAGATAAACTGCTTTTCAAGAATGTTTTAATTTTTATTTTATTTTTGATTTTGAATTAAAAAATTAATGTTTTTGAATGATTTTGGTGCAGTAATGTTAAAAATAAATTTAAAAAATAAAAAAATATATTTTAATACTCTTCTTAACAAAAAAAAAAATACTTTAAAAAATAACCTAATCAAACTCAAAGAAGCCCTAAAGCTTTAGCACATGGTGTCAAGGAATTATTTTATCTAAAAATTTAAATTATTAGTTTAGATTCTAAATATAATTTATATTATTGTCTAATATATCTTCTCAAGTGAAAACTCTTTGAGTTTGAAACTTATACATATTCATATTGTTTTGTGCTTGATTTTTATCAAATAAAATGATAATGGTGAGATTTAAACTCATAATCATTAGGTCAACAAAACTATAATATTATATTAAAGAATTATTTTATTTAAAAACTTAAACTATTAAATAAAATTTTAAAATATAATTTATATTATTTTTTAATATAGATATTTAATGAAATTGGGATAGCGTTTATCTCCTGGGTGGGTTGCAAAGTCAAGTGGGACTTTAATCTAAAAAGTTTGAAATCAATTCTCATTGTCCCCGTATAAGGGGCAGTCGTGATCTTTAATCCTTGTATTTAAATAAACCCGTGATTAAAGTGTTTAGGTGGACCTCACTTTGATAATTGAAATATCACAGTATGGGTTGAAAAAATATGCTTTTATTTTATTTTTTTTGAATTTAAACCTTTAAATTATTAACAAAAATTAATGAAGTATGAAATATCATTGTCTATCATTTTATAAACTATGGTTCATTGAAAATTTCTTTATCTAACAATAATGTTATCTTGATTTATTTTAGATATCATTTTGATTTTTTTTATCTAACTATATATTTTTTAGATTTTTAAGGTTGTTTTTAGATTTGTCAAGTCGATGGAGTCATTGTTAAATAATATTTATATAGTTTTATTTATTAAAAATAGAATAATACTTTCAATTTAATTTATATATATTTTATTTGTTTTTAGGTTAACACTAAACACTCATAATCACCAAAAATTATAACTTTCGTTTTCTGTGAGCTTAATTATTTTAATAATCATATCGCATCAATCCTTAAATATTTTTTTCTTCTTAAGAACATCTTAGCAATATCTGAGTGTTTTTGAAACCATTAAAAAAATTTCTTATAGGAATTGCAGTGTAGTATCTAGATTAATTTGTTAAATTTATTTGAACGCACAGATATAGTATGCTAAGGTTTTCCAGGAAAAAAAAAGATTGATGAACAAGCTGATTCCATATCTCCTATAATAATAATAAAATAAATAAATAAATAAAAATAACACAAAGGAAATCCATGAATACCGATTGGTTTCAAAGGATGAATCCTTACTAAAATATTCTAAAAATATATTTATATATAAAGAGTGACATTTTAGATTGATCAGGTCTCAGGAAAGCATTGTAATATATATATCATTACAGACTATGAATCTTGTTATTTATTTCCTTTTGATTTGTGGGTTCGTATTTGACAAGGATCCTTTTTCTAACAAGGATGTGACAATTTGTTTTGAAGATTTTTTATTGATCAAGTTTAGGATTTAATTTTTTATGGTGAGCATTCAATTAAATTTTTGTTATTGATTATTGATATCGATATGATTTAACCTTGAATTTTTCATGATGATTTTTTTATCTAAAGATACATTCAGTCGTATTAAAGTTTTTATGGATAATGAGTTCAATCTAATTTGGCCAAATCATGTCAATTTTATGCATGAGTTGTTTTAGGGCTACAAAAAATCTGATACTAATATATCTAGGATATTAATTTTAAATTTTTATTATTTTCTTATTAATTTTGGGTTAATATTACTTATTTAGATTAATTTTGTAAATGAGTTCTAATCAGTCCACATATAGAGTTTCATTAAGGTTATTTGAAGCATTATATAAATGTTTTGTATGTTGCAAAGCTAGACAACCATGTATTTATGAAATAAACTTGCGTGTTTACGTGATGTAACTTGTTTTCTTTATCTAAACAAATATTAAAATTGACTTATCAAGTTATAATTGATCTTGCGACACTATTTTTATAAAATTCCAATAGTATTGGTGTGTTAGAATAAGTTTTCATTGTGTCACAGTTTTCAAACTTGATTTTCAATTTTCTTGAAAAAATATCATCCTTGTTGAGTGTTATTTGTTCACGTGATTATAAGACTCGCATAGATACCATTTTATGATTGGCTTAAAACTTGTATTTCAAAATAATCCTTATAATCATAGTGCATAATAACAGTAAATGAATGGCACATAACAAAGATTAAACCGATCGATTTCTTCATGGAACAAAAAAACTCAACTCCTTCCCAATTTAACAGCCAATTTTCAATTGGACACTTGAACTATTTTTTTAATGGGTTTCAAAATATTAACCATTCTTAAGTTGAATCATTCCATCTTGCCTATAACTATTTTTGAAGAAATATTTCTAAAAAATAAAACTTCCAAAGTTGAAAAATCATCCGATAAGAAATCTATTCACGTGATGTCCCTTTATAAACACCACCATCTTCAATCAAACGGCATAGCTTCGGAACCTTCCCTGCCATCCTCCATGCCAACCCTATCCTTTAACATTACCACAGCAACTACAATAATTGATCATCCCCACCAGCACGTGACTTCCTCACCAACCCGTACAGACAAAGAGCCATTGCGGATTGTCATCATAGCACGTGTCCCCTCATCACGTGGACTAGCAAGTCAAGAAAAAGACAAAATTGTCTTAAATTCATGTGGGACCCCACTTGATAAGAGTGTTGGGTGGCTATTGGTCAGATAAAGATGAGCCGAGTGTTTTAGATAAGGTCGACACCTGTTGTTCTCTTTAACTGTTACAGAATTCCAATTTATCGTCATCTATTGTCGTGATAATTACACGCTTCAGTGAATCATTTTTTTATCATTTTATCGAACCGTTCAACCTTTTTAAAGAACAAAAAAAAGATATATTAATTCTCAAATATAATACATTAATTTCCTTTCCTTATCATAAGTCAAACAATATAAGAATTAAAATTAAATTTACAATTATAAACACATTTATCAAACATATGATCAACATGCTTGTCAATCGGGAGTTTTTCTTAGATCTTATAGGTATTTTGCGAGAAAATAAAAATAAAATAATATTTGACCTTCTCTTTCAACTAAAATTATAATATCAAATATTCTATTAAGAAAGTATATAATGGCATAGCTGCAATCATAAACAATGATTATACTTTATTTTCAAAAGATTTAAATTTTGAATTATTATAGATAAAGTTACAAAATAATTTAGAGGATGTTTATTTTTGTGATGCAAACCGAGATTGCAAAAACGCTAAGTGACTGAGCATTTTGTTAAATTTAAGAAGCATAAATTTGACATGGATCCACACAATTATATAAGTGAAACGCAGATCTAAGAAACACAACTATTAACTATTTTTTTCAATTTTTAATGTTCTCTGCTTTTTTTTATAGTACAAAGATTTTTCATTATTCAAATACAAAAATTATAGTTGAAAATAAAAACCCTAAAACATCCTCACTATATATTATTTATTATATTTTTAATATTAAAATAATATAAAAATCTAAAAATTTAGTTAAAATATAAATAAATATATTACAAGGATATCACAATATAGCTTTTACTTTTGTCACGCAATTCTAGGTTTGTTTCAAATGATATTTTACTAGATGTTGTTCCTCGATCAAATAGTCAGGGATCGTAAAAATCTTCACATATTGATTTAGTTCGTGATGGAATTATAAATAGTTTGATAAGAGAATAAAAAGAAGTGTTCAATTTACTTAAATTATGATTATTAATACAATACACATACACACAAATATATATATATATATATATATATATATATATATATATATATATATATATATATATATATTTGTGCGTGTGTATAAATTTATGTTTTTTAATACAATTTTACAAGTTGAAAACAATATGAAAATCTTGATAATCAAATACTTAAAACTATTTTTTATTAACTTCAATCTCAATTATAATTTTAACCAAATATTTTAAAAATTATTTTGAATCACAGCTAAAAATACTTTTAATAAAACTATTTTTTTATATCTCAGTTACAAAAACAAAAACAATACCAGACATATTCTATAGTCATTTAAAATTCAAGCACATCAATACACAATTTCTCGCGATAAAAACTTCACTTCTGTACAAAACATCAAACCTCGATCCTCAGGCCCACCACAATCCTAAAACCACTCCCGGTTTTACAAAAACCACAGGTACTTTTCCTCTATAAAACTACATGCCCAACCCCCTTCTCCTAGCAATCAAACAAGCTTAAAATTCATACCACCGTAATTCTTACCGCCGATACATCGAGAAGCCCCGGAAAATGAGTTATTTGAACCGAGTTTGGGTTGCAGCTACCGTGGCCGCAGTTAGGCACCCTGATCAAGGGTGGAAATCGAACTTAAAATCACTACAAGGCAAGATGAGGGTGTTATCCAGAGGAGATGCCACAGAGATCCGGCCACTCGCTGGTTCAGTTGAGTTGGATTGTGGTGGAGTTTTTGGGACTTGTGGATTAGAAGGAGGAATGAGGCAAAAGGATGATTCTCTTCGACAAGTTATGTACTTAAATTGTTGGGGTCAGGGGTGAGTGGATAGCAATGAGACTCATGTTTCAGAGAGAGGTTTATTGACTCGGTGGTGAGCGAGTTCTGACTCGGTGAGTCGTGAAGTATAAAGAGGAGATTGATTTGACTGGGCGAGTTGGAGAGTTGGAATGTACTTTATTGAGGGATGATAGAGATAGATAATGTGAATTTGTAAAGAAAAAAATGTACAGAGCAAGATTTTGTGTTTTTAATGAATATATAATTTATTTACTCAATTTATTTTTATTTTAATTAATATAATAAATAAATATATTATTATAAAAATTGTAAAAGTTTAATTCTGAAAATCTATCTTGAAAATATTCTTATAAACCACCCAGTCATCACTTCATTATAACAAATTAAATGTAAATTTAGAAAAAAATAAATTTAAATTTAGCCACTTAAATCAAAGTAAATTTATAAAATTTAGTGCAATGGTATATTTTGATTACGTGTCGCTTCTTAACCGTGGTAGTTATCAAATATTTCCAGGTAGTTTTCGTGTTTCATAACAGTAATATTTAATAAATATTCTGTTTCTGAATCGTAATATTGTTAAAGTTTAATATTTTATTTCAGCTGGTAGATTAATTAGATTTAATTGTATTAATCGGTCTATTTTTTATTTTTATAAGTTAAATATTCATCTTTGTCTAATTTGATTAAAAAATAAATTTCTGTTATTTTCAGTATCAGTAGACCGGTTATGAACTGATCGACCAGTTAATGTAAAATGTTGGAGTTTTACCATGTTCTGTTTTGGAACGCGACAACTATATTAACAAAGTGATTAACGAGATTATTAGTCATATGGGTAATTGTATTTTTCTTACTTTTTCTTCACCTAACTTCCAAAGTAGCCTTGGCTATGGGTGGGCCCAACTTTATAGAAATAATCACCGGCCATTTCCTATTCAAATCAAGTTATTAAATCTTGTTTAACATGATTATGACATGATTACTTAAATTAATTCGAGTTAATTATTTTTTGATAAAAAATTGAAGTTAGGTTATTTGTTTTTATTTTATTTTAAATAAACTAGATTTTAACAGAATTATGGGCTACCCTCCCAAATTATTTGAACTTAATCAAATCAACACTCATCTTTTTTTTTTTTTCTCTTAAAAAGCTTATTATAGACTAAGCGTGTGTTTTGCAGTGTGATGCTAGTGACGTTTCAAAAAAAGATGAGAGGAGTGTTTCGGAGTGTGGTTATGATTGTTTTTTAAAGTGTTTTTTTGTTTAGAAATACATCAAAATGATATTTTTTTTATTTTTTTAAATTATTTTTGACATCAACACATTAAAATGATGTAAAAATACTAAAAAAATTAAATTTAAAATAAAAAAAAATTTAATTTTAACTGAACCACGTTTCTGCCACTTAGCCAAACAGGCACGAGATTTTATGTATTTGGTCCGTGGGTCCCACGGAATAAAAATTACAAATTGCCGGTGGAGAAAAAATAGCTCCTAGCTGCTTTTCGTATATCACAGCAAAACCAGCTCTTTCTCCCCTGTGGTTGCCAGCTCTTCTTGTAGAAAAACGAGTGGAGGTGAAAGTTCTTATTGGGGGAGGGGGGGATCGCTACTGGAAGAGAAGGGCTAGAAAGGACAGGGGCGGGGCTGGTTTTGAGAGAGGGGAGGGGCGGGGCTGGAAAGGGGAGAGGGGAGGGGCGGGGCTGCAAAGTGGAAAGGTTTATTATCTATTTTTTTATATATTTTTAATATTAAAATAATATAAAAATCTAAAAAATTAATTAAAATTAAAATATAAATAAATATATTAAAAGATATCACAATATAATTTTTGTTTAATAATCTTAATTTTATTTCAGATGCTATTTTACCTAATATTATTCCTTGATCAAATAGTGAGGGATCGCAGAGATCTTCATCATAGATTTAGTTCGCGATGGAATTACAAATAGTTTCATGGGAGAATAAAAAGAAGTGTTCAATTTATTTAAATAATTCATTACATTAGAAAATTATTATTAAACACTTGAAACTGTTTTTTATTAACTTTAAACTCAACTATAGTTTTAACCAAACACTTTAAAATTTATTTTGAATCACAACTAAATTACTTTTTATAAAACTCTAAAAATAGCATTACTCAAATATCCTATTTTTTACTCATCAAACAAACACTTTTTGACACAAATGTTTTTTTTTTCTCACAAAATAATCCTTTAAATCAAATGGGAGCGTCTAAATATAAGCCGTTTATAATCCACCTGTCAGTATTCCACCGTGAGGCTCCAACGTACACTTTGTCCAACGGTCAAAAAATCTTAAGGCAACACAAACCCCTCCAAAACCCCCCTCATTAAACTCAAATAATTCTCACATTCTCTCTCTCTCTCTCTCAAGAATTTCCAGATTCCTTTGAAAAAGGTCAAATTTTGATTTGAAAAAAGAACAAAGATAACCCCTCATTTTGATAGTGCAACAAGAAAGATGAGCGGTCTTCTTCAATACCCAGATGGGGTTAATGCCCCAGAAGTTCAAATATGGAACAATGCAGCGTTTGATAATGGAGAATCAGAGGATTCTTTGAATCTTAAGTCTTCTTGGTGGACTCAGAGTCTTGAGTCCAATGGAAGTAAAGAGAATCTCAGCCCAGTTTGTGAAGAATCATCTCCTGTTTTTGTCAATTCTTCAAATCCCACCAAGCCGCTTCAATCAAATACCAACCTTGTTAACTCACTAGGGAGCAATTCTTTGAAGATTGGGGTTTCAAAGACAGTGGCAAAGAATGGAGAGATCAAGAATCGGAATGAGAAAAAGATTGATATGGAGATTGAAGAGATTGAGAGAGAGATTAAGCGTTTATCTTCAAGATTAGAGGCTCTTAGGCTTGAAAAGGTAGAGAGGAATATATCGAAGACTATTGAGAAGAGAGGGAGGATCGTGGCTGCCAAGTTTATGGATCAGAAACAGAGTGTCAAGATTGAGGAACCATTGACCTCAAGTGCTAAATCGAAGATTAATAGAAGAGGAGTCAGTTTAGGGCCAAGTGAGATTTTATCCGGATCCAAATCAAGGTTATTCTGTGGGAAACAAGAAATGAACACTCCTGTTTCGATTCAGAATCGGCGTAAATCATGTTTTTGGAAGCTTGAAGAGATTGATGAATTAAAGGCAACTAAACAGAGAGGAAAAAGCTTGAGTGTTAGTCCAAGATCGCGAAAAAATGTGCCCAAGATTCAAGTTCCTAAACAGGCTGTTACTACTGTGGGGTCTAGAAGATCAGTGAAGAAAGAAGATGGGGTCATTGCTTCAATTCAGCCGAAGAATCTATTCAAAGATGGAGAAAACTCTGTTCCTAATAAGAAACCCTTGAAGCCCGGACGGGTGGTGGCTAGTAGGTATAGTCAGATTGGAACGAATCAGTCTAATGGGAATCTAACTGCTAGCGAGGCTAGAAAGAGGTCCTTGCCGGATAACGAGAAGGACGATGTTAATAAGAGGAGGGCTTCGCGAGGAAATGGGGCGTGTCAGAGAATGGACAGTGGGAGAGTGAAGAAGAAGGGGGAGATTCCAAGTGAAGTAGTGGTATACAAGGGTGGCGCTGAAGGCGAATCTCCGCCGACAGTTTCTATAGTTGCTGATGTGTTGCCAAAGATTAGGATAGTCAGGTGTGTTGCTGAGACTCCAAGGGATTCAGGGGAAGCGAAAAGAGTGGCTGATTTGGCTGGGAAGAAGCCATACTTTTGCATCGAGGAGGCAGAGGCAGGGGACTCTGTTTGTAAGGCTCTGAGATTTGCAGGAGAGGATGGCGAGGAAGAGTAACTAGGAAGAAAGGGAAGTTTTTCTTTTTTTGGTCACATTTGAATTGCTCTATCAGTGAATTTTTTTTCAGGTCTGCTGTTGATACGCCATGCCATAACTCTTGTTATGATGGAGGTTGTTTTGGTCTGGTCTAAATGGGGTTGGAGCTTTGTAAGTTTGTAGTGTAATTTCATCTCCATTTCTGATAATATGCAATAATATATGATAAGCTTGTCTCTTGCTTTCTGTACTGGTTCAATCTTCATGACAATGTGCAATAATGGTTAATTTGGACATTCTTTTAATCATATCATGCCCTTCATCCCATTGATCTACACCCATATTTTTGCAAGGAAAACCAGAGCTTTTCTGCTAATTCAGTCCTTTGACAATTGTTCTGTCAATTAATATAGAGTCTGTTAGTTGATGCAGGATTCCATCAACTAGTAAATAAATCAGTTTTGTTTTTCCTTAAATTATTACAGCAATCTACTTAGTAGACTATATTCTGTGATATATATTGAGCCACAACTCTTTCCTAACCATATCTCAGGTACCTTTCCAGGGCCAAGAAAGAAGGTAGAGTGTTTTATATGAGGTGTACATATGGTCTTCGATGAGATAAAAAGTAGTTGACATGGACTCCTCTCTTGGAAGATACGGTTGTGTTATGTTTGTTTTTATCCCATTCATAGCTTGATTCTGGATCAGTCCCAAATAAGTGTTCATTACAAAAAATTAACCTTACCCGCGGTATAGCGGTGAGCATTTTTAATTAAAAAGGGATGGAGTTGGGAAGATTCAAAACTATGACGTATATTGATACAATTTTAACTAGAAGAGTATGGACCAATTGGTAAATATTGAAAAGCAATTCTAATCTACAATTTTAAGCGTAAGTTTTCCATTAGATTTTATAATTTTTTTTATATTAATCCACTAATATACAAATAATCAAGTGTATGAGATGTTTTCACCAATAAATATCGTGGCTTTTAGTTAAAAGATGTTTTCAGTGTGTGAGACGATCAATAAATGTCACCCTCCATCTCAAGTCGCAGATGCTTGAATTAGAAACTGGGCCTAGGAAACGGGAGCTTCCAGAGATATTCACATGTTGTGGAGTTCACCGGAGCTTGAGACACTGACAGTTGAAGTGCCACATCTTCCTTTCATAGTTTGTCCTTTTGATCCATCTTTCTTTCTCCTGCCACTTACCTTCATCACTCGTCTAAATATTACCATAGTTTGAACCACTTGACTTGTGATGCGCATCAATTACAGAAACATAAAGATAAAAATAATATAATTGACAGCTGATGTTGCAACCAACCAAGAGATTTAAAAAAAAATACATTTAAGTTTTATTTGATAGAAAATTTAGAATTGGTTGTTTCACTAGTAAATCTAATGTCATCGATACTTTATCATGATCCAAAACACTAAATACACAAGGAAGAAGAAGCTCAAACCAATGAGACAAATGCTGATGGCAAGCCCCAAGACAGGTTGCAGAACTGCAAATGTGCCGGTGATGAATGCGATAATCATTGTACCCATGCCAATCATGGTAAACAACGTGGCCAAGGCAAATAACATCTCAATGGTTTCATTGGCTATAAAGATTCGATTGAAGAAGCCTTGAAGGAACGCCAACAAAAAGTGGATAAAGACGGACGAAGTTGAGAACACCATTGATATTGCATCTGATATAACAAATACTATGAAAGCAGCTTTTTTAGCTAGAATTGCAGTGCCTTGGTCGCTCTTGTAACCGCCAGGTAGGGTGAATGCTGCTGCAAATGTTACTGTTGCTATCAGCGCCGCAACTACTAGATGAGACTCTCTCGCTTTATTCAAAGCTTCCTCTCCATTTCTCTCCTCGTTATTCTCTTTCTCCTCGTTTTTATCTCCTTTATAAGGAGAAAGAAAGGGGTCGCAGCCAGACAGTCCACTGCCTACATCTTCAAGAGATTCTATGATCTCTTTCTGCAAAATATAATGGATGATATCATAGTTCACAAATCAAGGGATAGCCCAATAATATATTATTGTTTATTGTCTATTTGATTTTTCAAATTTAACTTTCTCTCTCTTCAAAAAGAATTGGGGTCTAAACTCTAAAGTATTGATTTTTGTGTTTTTGTTGTAGAATTATTTATTTTTGTGTTTAAAAAGTGTTATTAAAAAAAAATAATTTTTATTTATATTTTTTTGCTTCAAATTATTTTTAATATTTTTATATTATTTTGATGGGGTGATGTCAAAAATAATTGTTTTTTTTAAATATTATTTTGATGTATTTTCAAATATTTTTTTTAATAGTAGCTGTTATACCCTTTAATAAACTGTTTAATGATTTCAATTGATTTTATTTAATTTTTATTCTTTTCCATTTTTATATATATGGTTTTAATGGATGTATTAATTATCACAATAGTTAATTCATAGAGGATTGATTACCTGTATGTCACCAAAATCTCCACTATGTATGTTCGCGATGCTTTGCTCTTGCTTATTAAGACCATATATTCCACTCTCTCCATAAGGATAAACATTATTCCATTCCTCCTGCTTGTGTGTTAAAGCAGCAATTAGATGGAAATGCGTGTTTCCTTTGTCATCCTTCTCTGTTTTAAGTCTCTCAAGTTCTGGAATCCCCAGACATTTCTCAAATGCGTTGCTGCTTTGATTGGCCACAACATAGTGAAGGGCATTCCAACCTCTGTTATCAACTAGATCACAACAAGCTGGACAACTAGAAACAATCTCTTCCATTATGTGTACATGTCCTTGAATGGCAGCAATGTGAAGAGTTGTTCTCTTCTTCTCTTTTTCAGCAATGTAGGCTGCGGACACATTACATTCTAGTAATGCTTTCACTGCTGAAATATCAGGCCAATGAGAGAAATAGGCAGCGTAGTGAAGTGGTGTCCATCCATTCTCATCGGTTGTTTTTGTCAATTTCTTTTCCCTTTTTAATATCTTTCTCATTGTCCCTAAAACCAACAAATAAAGTAAGTAAAAGTTTCCCTTCATGAACAACAGAGATTTCACATTGTCTATATGAATTACTATATATATAAATATCCATTACTTAAACTCACAAAGAATTTTAGTGGTTTCTGTTTTTTTTTTTTTTAAAAAAACGAAGCTAATTGTCAAGCAAACACAGAGATATATAAAATCAAATATATGTGGCTTTTAAATTATAGTTTACGCGATTATATATAAATTAATTTATTCTCCACACTTCAGCACAAATTAATCCTTCCATGATCTCTCGCGGTGATTGCCGCGTGTAGAGCAGTTCTACCATTAGGGCCGCCATAGTCCACTGAAATGCAATTTCCTAGGATTTCATCGATCACCTTATCTTGTTCTGGTCTCCGACCAACGGAAGCAGCAATATAAAGTGGAGTTTCTCCGTGAACATTGGCGGAATATGAAAAGGCAGGGTCCTCTTTAATCAATATTTCCACCACATGGCTCCGCGCATGTCGAGCTGCCTCGTGCAAAGCTGTCTCTCCCTCTCCATTGGTCATCCTCAACATCATCTTAGCTGCTGTTACTCCGCTCTCTGGATCTGCAGGTAGAGCTTTTGCTCGGGCAATGAGGACTTTGACCACATTGGAATGGCCATATTTTGCTGCCAAATGGAGGGGGGATTCTCCTTTTTTATTGGCTTGCAGTAACAGTGGTGGACACCTTTCAAGAATTTTATCAACAAAATCAGTGGATTCCGGTTCCCTCCGTTGGTTTCTCAAGTAGACATGAAGGATGGTGCTCTCGTCTGGAGTCAATAACCGATCAAGGCAGGTTTGATAATCCTGGAAGGGATCCATATCGCCTGCTGCTGCAGCTTCGTACAAGACAGGATCCATACAGATGATGCTATTCATTTCCTCACAAGAAAGGGGAGGAGAAACCACAGTGGCACGAAGGTAAGAGGTTCCTCTCACTCAACTTATCACAAGCTGCTGATTTCTTTGGTTTTTATAGAAAGAAAAAAGCATTATCCCTAACAGCTGTATATAATCGCTCCTGTCTAGATAATAGAAATCGTTAACATTATTACATTTCTGCTGAATTAATATCAAAATTATTCCTAACAGCTGTATGTAGTTGCGTGGATTTTTATCCTTTTTTTTTTTCCCCTGATGCAAGTCAATTCTTAATCATATAACATTCATGGCTTGATTCTGGATCAGTCCCAAATAAATTAACCTCACCCGCGGTATAGCGGTGAGCATTTTTAATTCAAAACGGATGGAGTTGGGAAGATTCAAAACTATGACCTATATTGAAGGAACCATTTAATTAGCTGGCGCGGGCTCTGTCTACAGTCGTTTTTAATTCTCATAGATCGAATAGGGTTCGAGGTGGAATTATATTCAAACAAGTTAAGAACTCTTTAACAAAAGGGACCTGCATTGGATATTTGGAGTCATTGTCGAGTCATTTTTAATTTCTTTTTTATAATGATCAAGTGTATTATTATTAATAATAAATATGTAGATGATGATCCTGAAAAGTCTCATTTATAGAAAAATAAAATGAATACATTACATCGTTAGTTTAGTCATTTTTAATCTCTTCAATTGTAGTCAAAGTTTCATAATTAGCTGGCGAGGAATCTATCTGGATTCGTTATTTATGCAAAATAGCATGCAATTTAGTTTTTTTTCCAATCAAGCTGCAAATTGGCTTTCACAATTGCAATTCGTTAGTTCTATTAATTTTTTCTTTATTATGCTTACTATCTAAAATCTCTTACAAGATTTTAGTTGTAAGCATTGTAAAGAGGAAACAATTGTCATAATCCATTTTCGAGTTATTATCCAAAATTTGCCCAAAAAAATAAATTAAAAGGAGTTGGTGTTGGTGTAAAAATCAATTTAAAATTTTTGGATAGATTCAAGAGGCTGGTCGTGTCTCTATTGTACCTAAAAATTAAAGAAAATACAGATTCAATGCTAAAATAATTTACTATTAGATAAATATGTGTAATAACTAAGTTGAATGACATAATTATATTTTTTATAAGCCAATTTAATTTAATCATGGTCTAATTTAAAGTATAATTATTTTTGTGAATTAATTTAAGGTTCAATTGAAGAATTTAATTAAGTGTCAAGATATAATTATATTTTAAATGAATCAAATTAATTTTATTAATAGCTTAATTTGTTGAAAATTAAGTTTAGAAGCTTAATTTAGGTTAAATTGAAAAGATTATAAATTTTGGAGATGAAATTTACTTTTTTAACCAAGTTAATTGATTGAAATTAAAAAGGGGTGCAATAAAATCAAAATCATCATAAGATAAAGGATCAAATTAAAATTTAATAGAAAAAAAGAGGGTCAAACAGTGCCTCGTATGGTCATTATAAATTTCCTTCCTTAATTTTTCGCTAAAAAATCTTGTTTTGGTAATAATTTTGCAGACATGTTTAATACCTTTATTTTTCATCAAATTTGACAAACTTTTCACGAAAATCATCCGCTAATTAATTCAGCCCAAAAATGATAACTCAAGCAGCTTGCCGTACATGTTAAATTGAGAAATTCATGACACCTAACATTCTACTTTATGTATATAATAAATCCGATTGTTTTTTATAAACAAGGCTACTGTTATTTTACACAATTAAGTGTCCCGGCCTTCCCACCTTCCCCTGAGCCAGCCGCTCCAGTAGTGGAAACACAGCAATTTCCTATAGATACCGCACTGTGACACGCATGCATTCTTCCACGCAAAAGAGACTTTTCTATTGAAAAAGCTTGCTTAATCTATATATTATTCATTCAATTTTGTAGAAAAACCAAGGTCCTTTAACTTTAAAAATAAATAAAACAAATCAATCAAACATAAATTCACTTGGTTTGTCCCTCTCTCTGTGATTTGCTTTTTAACAATGAAATAGAATCATTTTGGCAGTAAAACAAAATAATGCCTTCAACTTCAACAATTATTTTTCATTTATATTGTCCAAAAATTAACCAACTTCACACAGAAATTATACAGTCAAATCCATCATTTACAGCGTATCAAACACTACATTAATTAAAATCAAATCACCTCAGTTAAATCCATTAATATCATCGTAGTGTAGCTTCCACCAAGTAGGTTCTCCCTGATAAACAGGGACATGGCTCCACTACACCTAAAACAAATTGGATTATATCATCATAGGCAATCTGACAACACAATTTTGCCTGTTCTATAAAATCTTAAAGCTCCTACATATTTCTTAACATTAAAAATAGATAAGCAAATTTCACGACTGAATGCAATGTAATAAGCTATTCAAACTATTTTGTATCTATAAATTAAATTGCTCAGAGTAATAACAGCTCTATCATTCATGGATATTCAGAAGCAGAACTGGCATTAAAGCTGTGTATTAATCATCACTGCCAGGAATTTCTGGGAAAAAAAGCACAGCTTCAATCACAGAACAAACAGAACCGAAGATCAATCAATAAAAAAGAAAACTTGATGAATCCGATCAAAACTTGATTTATCTCTTTGCTTCATTGATTTGTATCAGAAGAGCGATAATTAAATCCAATCTAATAATCGCCAACAAATTCAATATCATAAAACAATCAAAACTTGATGAACTTGGAGGGATTTTTTGGAGGCAAAACCATTGACACAAAGGGCATAAGCCCCCACGTGAACACCACCAAAAAAGATCCAGTCTTTGCCTCACTGACTAGCTTAATTTCCACCATAGTTCTCAGAAAACAAGCTAGAGGTATAGAGACGGAACAAAGAAACACATACCCAGATGAAAAAAAAGAGAGAAATTTAAAAAAATAAGAGATGTAGTCGTTGATTTGACACAGATACGCCGTGGAAAAAGGTACAAGAGGCAAAGCTGCAAGCCTGAACGGCAGGTGTTTTAGCACTAACATGTGAAGCCTATGAGGCATTTAAAAGATATGTTTTTGAAAGGATATGTGTGATGAAAACAGGGTTTTTGGAGGTGTGGAGCCTGATTCTGGAGTAGAAAAGGAGGTGTTATGAAGTTATATAGAGGCGATAAAGAGCTATAAAACCCTAGTTTTGTTATTTGAGGTAGTGTTTTGTGTTTATTGGGTAGTCTAGACTGGTCTAGGAATTTGGGTTATTGATATTTGGGGTTTATTTTTTTATTTTTCCATCTTTAATCACTGGATATTTTTCAAGAGCATAAATTTCATTTTTTTAAGCTAAGATAATCAACAACAAAATAATCCATCCTTTTTATTCTTCCTAAAACAGGTTTATTAATCTTATAATTAAAAGTATAGGGTTTTATGGCTGGATTTGGGTAGTCCATTTCGAAACCCAAAATATCATGAAAAATAAAATAAAATATTATATTTTTTTCTATGCTAAAAAAAATATATTTGTGGGTACAATACTATAAAATAAAAAAGAAATACGTCATAAAGTACTCAAAAACCATGGTTCATACAATAATTTTTCATATATCAGGAGCACGAAAGAATGCCGCAATAATTCTGGGCTTTGGATCATCCATTATGGCCGAACCTGAACTTGATAAACTGCCTACTTCGCTAAACTTCAGCACAAGCATTGCCTTCCCTCGAAGTTGCTTCCAACCTTAATGCGTTTTGTGCTAAGAACTTCTCCAGAATCATATTTTCACAATCCTCAAAGTTCTCCATCGTAACTTTTCTTATAGAATGTCGCCAACACTTTATAGGTCTCAACTTGCAACAATCGAGATCATCTTCTATGGCTTGTGTTTTATTGTATTCAAACTACAAAATACAAGAAACGTATTAGGGTGTGTGCGCTCATAACTATCCTGCAAAGATAACAGATCTCATACCAGACATAAATATATTTAACAAGCTCATTCATAACTTTTAGAGCTAGGACAACTTCATACCTTAAGAGATTTTTCTTGGCAATTCGAAATAAAAGATAGTTTTGATAGACGAGGAGCAAGCCACATCAAACCATCCACCAAGTCATTGATGTTCTCCGGTTTCTGTTTTGTTACTAGCTTCAGATAATTGAGGTCATATAATGGAGGAAGTAAGTTCTTCCTAACAATTATAGGAACAATCAAAGCCTAGAAAATGAAAAGAGAGACAAATTAATAAAAAAGATTGTATAAATTAATAAAAAAGATTGTATTTTCTTGTAAATCAACAAAGTGAAATTGTCTATGTATAGAGACAAAAGATGGCTTCTCAAGAATATATTCGCACCACGTCCATATCGCAATCGATTTCTAACTCTTTGCAATGGTCAAAGCATGCCAGAAATTCTCGCAAAGTTGTGTACCAATGATCGGAGAGTCCACGATCTGCACTTAATGAGAGCTTAGCATGGACACATGGAGAATAAATAATCACTTGTGAGGGCTTTAAACCACCACTGTAAGCAAATGTGTTCAAGCTTCGAGCATAAATCTCAATCTTCTGTAATTTAAAACAATATCTGAGCTCCACTGTCTTAAGATTAGAATTGGTAACATCAAAGTTCTCCAATAATCGACAATAAACAACTTTCAAAACCTCGAGTCGAAGAAATTGAGCAAGTTCATGCTTAATCCATTCATCTGTTACCTGAGCATTCCTTAAACACAAGTATTTGAGGGATTTGCAAGTAATGAGATTGATTCTACATGATGAATGTGCTCCTCCACCGAATGAGAAGGATTCAAGATTTGAAGCATCAATTTCGACCTTATCCAGTCCTTGGCATAATTCTATCACCACAATCTTGAGTTTTTCACCTGAAATCTTGAGTGTTTGCATCCCCTTACACTTTTCTAGATTCAATTCTTTAATGGAAGGGCAATTCAATGTCAAATTCTGGGGTGGCTCCAACATGAACCCTTTCAAACTCAAAACTGTAATACTATTCGCAGAGAATACTTTTATTGGCAAACTATAATGCGCCTGAAATATGATTTTTTGTTTTCCAACAATATCAAGCTTCAACTCTTTCACCTTATTCTCTATTGCGTATCTAATTGCATTATCAATACCATTAATTGGTTGCTCATAACTGTCCTCTAAATTAAAAGAAAAGCAAAATTTCCTTAAAGCAATTCTTTGGGGACGACGAGAAAGAAAACCACTCACGTACCTCAAAAACTTATCTAATCTGGGCTTACCTTTGAGCCCAGCGCATGATCCCATGTTTAGGGTTTCATCGAAAGAGATGGAAGGAAAGCAATTCCATGCAGATGCAAAATGCTTGGACAGAACACTCATCTTTGCAGCATCTTTATAGGTTAAAAAAGACATGATACGTTGAATGATGGGCTCTGGCAACTCGGAGATCAAGTCAAGCTCTTGAATTGAGTAATTGATCATCGAACTTCTCGTTGCTTTACTTTTCTTTGTTGCGCTCATCTTGATTAACCTAAACAAAGAAACGGTTTGAAATAAAAGCAAGTGTCAGTAGTAGATATAGCCAAGGATTGGAGTTGAAATCGGAGTTGGAATCGGAGTTGGAGTTGGAGTTGGAATAGAACAGGTCTTAATTTTTTTTTGTTCTTTATTGTGTGTTTCAGTTGCTAACAAGGTAAACTAATTTGGTTTTTGAAAGGATTAATAAAAAGCATTAAAAAAAAAACCAAGTTTTAAAAGACTGAAATTAAAAATAAAATAAAATCTAAAAAAGAAAGAAAAAAAACACGTGAATGCTCCAGTGAATAATGATTTGAGAGTAGAAGGACCAAACCATATATTAGTTATTTTGTTGATTAGTTCGTTAATTAACTAAACCACATCTTTATTTTTCACAACGTTAAAACCAAAAACAAGAACAACAATGGGAGCCTGCACCAAGAACACAGACCACCCAATGACCTTCATACCATAGCCACTCCCTCAAACACCAATTGTTATTGCCCCTTTGATGAAGCAGGTGCCTAGAACAAACACAATCTTCAGTTTCCTTCCAAAGGAAAAAAAAAAACAAACACCACCATAATCCATAATCCCATTTATTTGCAAGATATTTTATTTACATTATATATAAAGATGAGTAGAGTTTTTTTCTTTCAATATCAAGTTATTGAGTAAATCAATTTTCACATCGTGTAAATAAAATTATAATATTATCCCATCATCTATAACTTATTTATATTACGACCATGACGAGAAGAAACTTTTTTCTCTCTTTAATGTTTTTCCATACAAATCAATTATTATATTATTCAAGAATATTACAAGTAATGAGATGATTGATTGATTTATTTACGATATAAATCAAAACACATATTTATTTTAATGCAAAACAAATTTAGTTTACATAATACAATTAGGCGTTTTCAAAAGAAACTATTTCAGATACATCATTCATACTTAATTTATATTCATATATTTTTTGGGTACAAAATTATATTACATAGAAAAACATGTATTGTTTATATAAAATTTTAAATAAAAGATCCATTACTCGACACCACAACGCTATGAGATACCTGAAATTTATATAATACCTAGTATAATTAACTTATTCACATAACATTTATTACTACTACTACTTATTACTTCTACTTCTATATGTATCCTATTTCATTAAATAGGGTAAAAATTTATTCTTTTATATTTTCTTATTGTTTTATGTGTGTATTTTTTTTATTAGATGTGGACTTATGTTCATACACACTGCATAAACATTTTTTATTTTGTATATACATTGCTTAACACTAGGACAAGGAAATTAGCAATATTATGATAATTATTGACTCCTACAACACTCGTGAAACCACTAAATTCTTATGGATATCAAGATTATTAAGACGATAAGGCTTCACCTCAATCCATTATGGACTGTTAATCGAGCAATAAAGGTATAATTGTTGTAACACATAATGTGTGTGCAAAATAATAAACAATATATAAAATACAAATTCTCTTCTTCCTTTCTTTCCTGTATTCTCTCTCTTCCCTTCTCTGGTGTCTCAATTCATTTACATTCTTCACAATACTAACAAAACATACTCACTCATGTAATGATTAGAACCTTTCCATAAATATTTGCCATGTAATATCACAATGACGAGCCTTACAAAGATAAAATCTTACATCAAGTCATGAGAGGAAATAGATAGTAAGATGGTGAAAATTCACAAATAATCATGCCTTCCTTTTACGTACGCATGATGCAATCAATACAGGAATTCGGAAAACATTTTGATGTCTCCATGCTAACCGAAAAGGCAACACAGTTCTCTTGGGGGGGGGGGGGGGGGGATGCAACGAGAAGGACCGCTGGGACAGATCTTTCGTCTGCTTCGAAAGCTTCAACAGCCGAAACGAAGGTAGGGCCTATCCTCCATTTTATTTTCTTATTTTTCTTTCAATTACAAGCTTAGTTTTCCATTTTAAAACTGTAAAAATATTTTGAACTAATTAAAAAAAATATTTTTTTTTTCAATTTAAATCCTAGTTTATTTCGGATTTTTTATCAAATACAGACCGAAATGTACCGGTTTTGTTTCAGATATTCTGTTTCGGTCAAATATTATTTTTAATATAACTTGTCTTGTAAATATAACTTATAGACTCTTTCCATATTTGGAGAAGTTGAGTAATTAAGAACAACATACTTTTAGTGAGAGATATAAGAACTTGATTGCTATGTTAAATATGACCTTGCAAAAAATAACTATATAGGTGCTCGTATATTTAGGTTCCTCCTTTATATATATATAACAATTGGCATGATGAGATTGCACGATAACTCGTAAAAGCTTATAAATACTAGAGACATGACAAGCAAAGCGAGAGAGAAAGCATGTGTTAAGGGCTGACCTAAAAAACCTAGGAAAATATGCGTAGCTAGAAAATAAAAGACCCAAATAGTAGTTTAGATAGAATCAAGATTATGGCTCTAGTATCTTTGGGCTGATATTTATTTTACGTGGTCTGATTAGATTAGAGCAAGGTTGTCAATACTGTTTTGATGAATATTTTTTTTTTTTATTGGTATGGAACGTTTCAGTTTTCAGAGTTGTACTGTTTATATATAATTAATTGATTATATATACGAAAAAAATTAAAAAGTAAAAAATTTAAATATAATTTTTATTTTTTATAAAATCAACATAATAATTTTATTTTTTTATAATATATATACAACTTGTCCGACATTGGACAAATAACCTTACACACATAGTTGCCTCATGTTAAATACTCTTCATTGTTCTCACCTTGTGTCACTTAGCTCAGGCATAGTTTTAACTTTGCGTTACTCAATTTATCCCACATCTGATACATAATTGATAAGACAAAGGATTTTGTTTATAAATATAAACATCTATAGAGGGTGTATGGCTTAGATTGATGACATCCATTGTACTTGGGATGTGAGTTGGTTTAAGGGTTGAAAAGTAAAATAATTTTATTTATGTAACTGAAACGGCACAAACAAAGCAATATTGGTATATTTCAGCCGGTATTTAGTAGAAAAACAGACCGAAAATTACACTGAGATAAAAACCATGTTATTTTGTTTTGTTTTTTTTACTTATATGAATTATTTTGGCCATTTTAACTGAAATAAAATGAAATTGACAAACTGATTTAGAGATGAAAAACGTGCTTCTAGAAATGAGGTCAACGTAAAAGTCACGGTGAAGAGAGGATAGAGGTTATATGAGATATTGTGTCCACTAGCTATACATATTTTCTTGCAAATGAGGTCAAGTAAGCCATCTGATACTGGGCGAAAATATTTTTTTCAAGCTTATTGGGTTGATTGAAAGCTATTAAAAGAGATCGTGACGAAAGAATAATAACCTACAATGAGGAAATATGGGCCGAGTTGTTTTATAAGTAACATACCGCTAAATTTGGTTGAGTAATTTTGATGGGAACTAAACCTTATTTTGTATTTTATGGTCAATGTCCATGGATCCTCTAATAGGATATATTAGTTATGTAATGGGTTGGGTAAAATCTAGGGATTGTAGCATATATTGGTCCAGTTTTAAGTCTTGGGTAATCAATCCATTGTTGCTCCTACTGGCTATGAAGATTGTGTGCTCTATGAATTCTCCACTTTCTATGGTTAAGTGTAAGAGTCAGGCTTAAAGCCACGACTTTAGGTATACTTGTACGGTAACACAATAAATTTTTTTTATTCGAGAAAATCATATTCTTTGGTAAGCGTATTTTGTAGGTTTAGATGAGTGAAAAAAACCAGGCTATTCCAGGCTCTTACAAAAAATACACGTTCTAACTCAAACTCAAGACCTACTATACAAATTTCAAATTTTTTGCCACCATGCCACACCACGTTAATTTTTTTTTATTAAGTATTGAGAATCCAGAAAAGAAAATTTATATTATTCTTTAACTAATAACTTATATAACAATCAAACATTAATTATAATTAAAAAAAAATCGGTGACATTACTTCTTCATGAGAGAATGAAAAGAACAGGATCCGATGGAATCGCTCCATAGCATGTGAAGTTTACAATTTCCATCACCGGTTCCAACGATCAAGTGACATGAGTTAATCATACTCTTTCATGCATATAGTGTGAACTTGCGTTACACTTCTATATTATGTCATTATTTATTTTTGTCAATATTTATTAATACCAGGCTGCAAAGTCCATGGTAAAAGATAATTATATGAAAAGAAAGTCGGTCCAATATTAAATTATATAATAAGTTACAAGTCCAATGATTCCAATTATTGTATCAAATTACATGTACTATATATAGACAGCATATAGCAGCTTGTTAGACAAATTCATACAATCATACACTTCAACTCAATCGTTCTTCTCTACAATCAAATTCAGGCTTCAGCAATGGCGGTAAGCGTGTATACATATAGTGGATATGGAATTAACCGTAGGTTAATTAATAAGAATTTTCTATTAATTAATATTCAATTTCTCGTATCATACTACAAATGAAAAGAAAGAATGACACAGTTGTATTGAAATCTTTCGTTGTATTTTACTCAGAGCATAGAAATGAGAGTGCATATGGATTGTGCTGGATGCGAGAGCAAGGTGAAAAATGCTCTGGAAAAGGTCAAAGGTAAGACATCACCTCCACTAAAAACTTTATGCATCCAACAATTCTCATCTTAATTTTCCCGTCTTTTTCATGAATCATTTTCCCTGTTCCTCTCTTTTTAAGGTTTTCTTTGGCCGTATTGTCTTGGACTATATATATCTTAAATTTCTGTATTTAAACACACACACACACACAGGTGTAGATGGCATAGATATAGATATGGGGTTGCAAAAGGTGACAGTCACAGGATGGGCTGACCAGAAGAAGGTTCTAAAGACAGTTCGTAAGACAGGGAGAAGGGCTGAGCTCTGGCAATTACCTTACAATCCACAGCATCATAGCTTTTCTGACCATTACTACAATCAAAACCAAGTCAACGGTCCCCTTACTTACTACGCTCCTCAGCCTTCATCTTCTTACAATTACTACAAGCATGGATATGATAGCAACGATCATGGTTATTATCGTCATCCAGTGCATTCCTCCATCTTTAACCACCAGTCAGGAGCAGTTTTCAGTGATGAAAACCCTCATGGTTGCTCTGTAATGTGAGCAACGTACGTAGTATATATTATTCGTACTATATATGTACTTATGCTACCTTGTTTTTCATGTACTAATTTTCTTTTTCACATGATGTTTTGTTAAACCTTGTTCTCATGAAGCTATAAACAGATAAGAAATGCCTTTTTTTTTCCTTGTCATTTTGCACCTTATAAATTGTTTCACTCTGAATTGTGCCATAGGCATGGTTTTTGATCTTCCATTAATATCATTCGAATAGGATTAGGATGTACTCGTCCACAAACCCTAATAAATCTTTTCCAAAGAAGAGATGCCTTGGAATGTTTTAGAAAGAGGATAATGTTCTGATATCCGCCCCCAACTTATTAGTTATTAGAGCAACTCCAACACAGAAATCATCCGTGTTAGCAAAACTAAATAATCATCCGTGTTAGCTATTATTAGTTATTATGTTTACTTTTCACGTCTACAATGGAGTAGTTATATTGATATCTAAAATGATTTTTTTTACTGAACAATTGTTCCTACACATTTTTAAGCAAAGCCAAAGTTGAAAAAGTACATATATCAATTGGAATAATAAACTGTATTTTGTTGAAAATGTAGTCTGTACCTATAATTATATTTTTGGTTATTTTAAATTTGATTGTAGGATCCACTAGTTTTAAAGTTGCAACCGTGGTTTGCCGGCAACCGTTGTTTGTGGGATACACCAAATCGGGAGGGGATGCACTATATATATATATATTCACGGGAGTGTGTGTGTATAATATAATTTTAATATTAAAATAATTTAAAATTTAATTACAATAAATAAATATATTAGAAGAATACCACAATACAATTTTTGTCTCTCAATTCTAATTTTATTTTAAATGATATTTTAAGATTGTTTCGGGATCGGAGAGTCCTTCATGTATAGATTTAGTTTGGATGAAATTACAAGTAGTTTGATGGGAGAATAAAAACAAGTGTCTAATTTAGTTGAATTATTAATTATTTTTTTTTATTATAATTATTAAATATTTAAAAAACAATATATATGTGCGCGCGCGCGCGCGCGCGTGCGTGTTCTGTAATTTCACAAGTTCAAAGTAAAATAAAAAACTTGGTAACCAAACACACAAAACTGTTTTTTTTTCAACCTCAAACTCAACTACGGTTTTAACTAAACACTTCACTACTTATTTTGAACTGCAGTAAAAATATTTTTTTTTAATTATTTTTTTTTCAACCTCAACCACAAAAATAAAAACAATATCAAACAGACCCTAATAGTTCTTGGACCGATTGGTTAAAAGTTACAGGATGGGGACCGAATTTATAAAACAATGAAAAAATATTGTCTTCGCTTCTTCTTTGAGACCAGTTGTGGTCCATTTATTTCCAAAACAATTGTCATAAAACATGACGACATCCTGAATACCCAACCAATAGATCTAAGCCACAGAATCACCAAGACAGATAAAATCATTATAGAAAGAGCATATAGGTTTCGAAGCAGCACTAAAGCTTCTCTATCAGCAAAGCTATAAATACACAAACCACAGAATATTCATAACAATTAGACAAACATTTACTGGTTTTGAGTACCTCAAAAGGTTCTTAGGAATCCAAGAACACATAATCACTGCACTGGTTGATGCTCTTGGAACACTGAGAAGCTTTAAGGAGAGTTCTAGCAACTCATATGAGGTCAAACAGCTTTTCTGGAAAGAACCTCTGCTCCTTCGAAAGGTGTTCTCCTTCTTTTCCAAAATCTTTACATTCTTAAAGAGAAGCGCACCACCTGAACATGTTATAAATCATCACTTATTAACTATAATATTGTTATTTTTTAATAAAATTTAATATTATTAAAAATTCATTCTAGCAGAATGTTTTTTTGTATGTTTGAGGTTATTCTATAAACATAACAATATTGTATTGTATTTTTAAATTACTTAAACTATGAATGAATGTTTAATTGAATTATGTATTTCAAGGTGTCTGGGGATTTTTTTATTATTTATTTCACTTTTTTAATTATATTATACCATTATTTACTACTTATATAACATTCTCAATATAATCAATTAATAATTTTAGAATTTTACATTATATTTTTATTATCATCTGAAAAAATATTTTTAAAAACCTATGTTGACGTATCATGAGTGCCGAGACTCGATCTAACGCAAACAAAAAGTGGATAAAGACAGCCGAAATTGAAAGCACCGTTGAAATTGCACCTGATATAACAAATATAATAAAAGCAGTGTTTTTAGCTAGAATGGCAGTGCATCGGGCGCTCTTGGAACCGCCAGGTAAAGCTGTTGCAAATGATACCATTGCTATCAGCGCTGCAACTACTAGATGAGACTCTTTGGGCGTATTTCCAAGTCCGATTCAGCTCCGGATTCTTCTTGGGTTTTTTAATGCTGAGTTCTGGGTTGGTCAAAGAAAAAGAAAGCATTTTTTTATATTCATAACTGAAAACCATCATAAGATATATTGCCCTTGATTTTTGTGCGTATTTCCAAGTCTGATTCAGCTCTGATTCTCGAAGTTATTTCTCTTTCGCACCAAAACTAAATAATCTACATAAAAAAGAGTTAACTCAATACACAAAGACTTCTACTAATATTCCTGCCAGAGATAAAGTTAGGTCAACCCTTAAAGAATTTCCTGGTCTGCTGTGTGGATTCATATTTGGTAGAAAAGAAATGGCAGTTGGCTTTTCGCAAAAGAAATTATACTCTTAAGTAATAGTTTTCTTCCCAAATCAGATTTTGATGCAAAACCTAACACTATCATGATCATCATCGTAATGATTTCAGTCTGCCTACCTTTTGTTTACTAAAAAGGTTCAATAATTCGTAATGAAGTCTTTTAGTTCATATTTGATCAAGAATTATATCTACTTTTATTTTTTTATAGAAAAAATGTTGTTTTTTTTTTTTTGTAGAAAAATTAACATTTTTCTTAAAGTAATTCTAGCAAAATATCCAAATTGAGAATTCAAAGTTATTTGACCCGTAAGATATTTTTTTCCCAATAAAAAAAATTATATATACATGCTTTTTTAACACGTTTTTTTAGTTAAAAAAATTCTAAGTGAAAATAATACATGGAAGTATATATATAATTAAACAAATTGAGAACTATATGTGTTAATAAATAAATAAAAAAGTCAAAAACTATAATTAAAAATAAATCTGAAAAATCAAGAAAAAAATATAAATCAAGATATTTAATCTTGCAAGATAAGACATTTATCATTTTTATTTAATCAAATGACAATAGAAATATACATACATTAACTTGACTGGATGCATATATTTATTTCTGTAAAACAAAATCATCCATAAAAAAATAATCATATTATAGAAAAAAAAATATATTAAAAAATTAAATACATAAAATTAAAAGATACTTTATAAAAAAAATAATTTTGAAAAATATAAAAGGCGTTAATTTTTTAAAAAATAGAAAAAAAATAATTTTAAAAAAAGAAGGTTAAAGGTTGTTGGGTCTAGATAGCCTAGTTAGTCCGCTTCACTCATTTTGTCAGGGCCAGTCAAGGTAGGCTCGTGCGCTTGAGTTTTTTTTTTTTTTCCGTTGCATCCAATTTTATTTTTGTCGATTTTTAGGCTCTCGGATGCGAGCTTATTTGTTTTAGGGCTTGACTAATTAGAGCCCACTTGTTAGTAAGGGATTGAAGTGACCCATTGACATTCTAGCCCACAGTGTAGCCCAGTTTCCTTCTGTAAACGGACACTGTGGGCTCATGTGAGACAGTAAGTTCACTGTTTTCATTTCAGCAAGATCCTGTACTTAAATCAGTTTCGCTTGTGTTTTGTTTTGTAAATTGAAATGAAATGTCTTGGTTTTAAAGTGATTTGGTATGATATTTTGAATATTTATTGTTTATATATAATTAATTAATTATATATAAAAAATTAAAAAACAAAAAAATTAAATATAATTTTTATTTTTTATAAAATCAAGTTTACGCAACAATTTATTTTTTTATAATATATATATTTTTTAATTTTTATCGTTTTGATTTTGGTTCTCTCATGTAATTTTTATTTTGGGTTGAAACGGTTCAGACGAAGTAATATCGGCATGTTTTAGTCGGTATTTGGCCGAAAAATCTAGAACGGACCAAAATTTAAACCAGGATAAAAATGATGTCATTTTATCTTTTTTTTTAATTAGTACAAAATATTTTGTCTATTTCGACCGTTTTGATGAAAATGAAACGAAACTGACAACTATACTTAAAAATAGTTTTAACAACGCAAGATAGCTAATACAACTCCTAAAAATTGGGTAGATTGGAGTGCCCTTAGCTAAATCGGGTGTGATTATATTGCAAAAATGGAAAAGAGAACAAGGTGTAGCTAATATAACTTGATGACACAAAATTAACACCCCATCATTCATGTGATCATGCTGCTGCTAAGTACATCTCTACTTGTTTTTTTGAGTCTCCATCCGCTAAGAATCATTACAGTGCTAACATAAAGAACTAGACAGCAATGAAAAACCTCTCTCCCACATAAATTTTTTGATTATCCAACCGTTTCATTCCTTTAATCTCTTAATACTGCAGCAAACCTACTCGTTATAAGGAGGAAGGCGGGACAATGGGAAATGGACTCCACTAATTAACTGAGCACTAAAGAGTGATTAGATTGTCTTAATACTTGACTTGTGATGCGCATCAAATACAGAAAAATAAAGATAAAAAAAATATAATTGACAACTGATTTTGCAACCAACAAAAAGATTTTAAAAAAAATACATCTGAGTTTTATTTGATAGAAAATTTAGAAGTGGTTGTTTCAATAGTAAATGTAATGTCGAAAATCCTTGTAAATGATCCCACACGCAAGGAAGAAGAAGCTCGAACCAATGAGACAAATGCTGATGGCAAGCCCCAATACAGGTTCTAGAACTACATATGTCCCTGTGATGAATGCGATAATCATTGTACCCATGCCAATCACGGTAAACAACGTGGCCAGGGCAAATAACTTCCACGTGGTTTCATCGGCTTCAGTGGTTCGCTTAAGGGAACCTTGATAAAACGCCAACAAAAAGTGGATAAAGACGGCCGAAATTGAGAGCACCATTGATATTGTATCTGATATAAGAAATACTATAAAAGCAGCTTTTTTAGCTAGAACTGCAGTGCCTTGGTCGTTCTTGTAACCGCCAGGTAGGGTAAATGTTGCTGCAAATGTTACCGTTGCTATCAGCGCCGCAACTACTAGATGAGACTCTCTTGCTTTATTCAAAGCCTCCTCTCTGTTTTTCTTCCTCTTCTCGAATTCCTCGGATCTCTCCTTTCTGTTTTTCTTCCTCTTCTCGAATTCCTCCTCTGCTCTTTGAGAAAAAAGAAAAGGATCGTAGCCAAACGGTCCACTGCCAATATCTTCAAGGGATTCTACGATCTCCTTCTTCAAAATATAATAGGAGATATCATTTTTAGCTAATTATCAAATATCAACTCCTGAGTCTTTGTTTTTGTTTGCAACCAAATCTTTTTTGTTGCTGTAAATATTATAGATAATTAGCAGGTTACAAAATACTAATTTCCTAGGAGGGCAAAACCAAATAATATATTATTGTTTATCGTCTATTTGATTTTTCAAGTTTAACTCTCTCTCTCTCTTCAAAACGAATTGGAGTCTGAAGTATTGATTTTCTGTTTTTATTGTAAACTTGTTTATTTGTATGTTTTAAAAGTATTATTAAAAAAATTTATTTTTATTTTTATTTTTTTGCTTTAAATATTTTTTTAATATTTTATATTATTTTGACGTGGTGTTGTAAAAAATAATTGTATTTTATAAAAATATTATTGTAATGCATTTTACAATAAAAAAACATTTTAAAAAGTAAATATTATACCCCTTAAATAAAATGTTTAATTATTTCAATTGATTTTATTCTTTTCCATATATATGTATATATATGGTTTTAATGAACATATATATGGTTTTAATGAATGCAGTAATTTATCACAACAGTTAATTCATAGAGAATTGATTACCTGTATCTCACCAGAATCTCCATTATATATGTTTGCTATGCTTAGCTTTTGCTTATTAAGACCATATATTCCACTCTCTCTGAAAGGATAAACTTGTCTCCATTCCTCGTGCTTGTGTGTTAAAGCAGCAATTACATGGAAAGGCGTGTTTCCTTGGTCATCCTTCTCCGTTTTAAGTCTCTCAAGTTCTGGAATCCTCCATAAACAATCCTCGAATACTTCGCTGCATTGAGTGGCCACAACGTAGTGAAGGGCATTCCAACCTCTGTTATCAACTAGCTCACAACAAGCTGGACAACAAGAAACAATCTCTTTCATTACGTCTACTTCTCCTTGAATAGCAGCAATGTGAAGAGCTGTTCTCTTCTTCTCTTTTTCAGCAATGTAGGCTGCGGACGCATCGCGTTCTAGTAATGCTTTCACTACAAGCGAATGAGAGAAATAGGCAGCGTAGTGAAGTGGTGACCAGCCGTTCTCATCGGTTGTTTTTGTCAATTTCTTTTCTTTTTCTAATATCTTTCTTGTTGTCCCTGAAACCAGCAAAAGAATGAGTAAAAGTTTCCCTTCATGAACAAAAGAGATTTCACACAGACTATATTAATTACTATATATATATCCATTGCATAAACTCACAAAGAATTTTAGTGGTTTCTGTTTTTGTTTTTTTTTTTTTTTTTTAAAAAAAGCTAATTGTGAAGTAAACAACAGAGATATATAAAACCAAATATATGTGGCTTTTCAATTATGGTTTACGCGATTATATATTAGTTAATTTATTCTCCATACTTCAGCACAAATCAATCCTACCTTCATCTCTCGTGGTGATTGCCGCGTGTAGAGCAGTTCTACCATTAGGGCCGCCATAGTCCACTGAAATGCAATTTCCTAGGATTGCATCGATCACCTTATCGTGTTTTGATCCCCGACCAGTGGAAGCAGCAATATAAAGTGGAGTTTCTCCGTGAACATTGGCGGAATACGGAAAGTCAGAGTCCTCTTTAGTCAATATTTCCACCACATGGCCCCGCGCATTTCGAGCTGCCTCGTGCAACGCTGTATCTCCCTCTCCATTGGTCATCCTCAACATCATTTTAGCTCTTGTTACTCCGCTCTCCGGATCTGCAGGTAGAGCTTTTGCTCGGTCAATGAGGACTTTGACCACATTGGAATCGCCATATTTTGCCGCTAAATGGAGGGGGGTTTCTCTTTTTTTATTGGCTTGCAATAACAGTGGTGGACACCTTTCAAGAATTTTATCAACAAAATCAGTGGATTCCGGTTCCCTCCGTTGGTTTCTCAAGTAGACATGAAGGATGGTGCTCTCGTCTGGAGTCAATAACCGATCAAGGCAGGTTTGATAATTCTTGAAGGGATCGATATTGCCTGCTCCTGCAGCTTTGTAGAGGACAGGATCCATATAGATGATGCTACTCATTTCCTCACAAGAACCCATTTTGCCGTGTAGAGAAACTCACTAAATGAAATGTAAGCAAAACAAGGGAGGAGAAACCACAGTGGCACAAAGTTAAGAGGTTCCACTCACTCAACTAATCACAAGCTGCTGATTTCTTTGTTTTTTTATAGAAAGAAAAAGGTAGAAAAAGGTATCTTTTCTTTTGCCCTGCTGGAAAGTTCTGCTCTAAAAAAAATAAGAAGGGAAAATATTATCAAAATAACTAGTAAATTTCAATAAAAAGAGAAAATTAATATAACCACTAAATTCCACTCGTCGTTGTAGCTACTAAGTTCGGTTTAAAGCAAACAATTTGATCAATTTAATACTTTGTTTTCAAAAATAATTTGAGTAAAGGGAACATTATAAATTTTATGAAGAAATTTATGTTGAAGGTGTTTTTTTTAGTTGTGGTGAACCAGTTTTTAAATATATATATATATATATATATATATATATATATATATATATATATATATATATATATATATATATATATTAGTGTTTATATATATATATATTAGTGTTTTTAGATAGTTTAATATAATAATATTAAAAATAAATTTTAAAGCTTCCTCTTCGTTTTTAAATATAAGATGCATTTATTCAAAGCTGCCTCTCTGTTTTTCGCTCTCTCTTCTCTAAAAAGAAAAGGACTGTAGCCAAACGGTCCACTGCCGACATCTTCAAGGGATTCTCCGGTCTCTTTCTGCAAAATATAATGCATGATATCATTTTACTTTATTCAAGGCTTCCTCTCAGTTTTTCACTCTCTCTACTAAAAAGAATGGGACCGTAGCCAAACGGTCCACTGCCAACATGTTCAAGGGATGAGTGGCCGAGAGAGGCAAGAAGACACACGTACAGCAGAAATATTTCCAGAATGGAAGAGAGCGGCAAGTATTATTTCCTCCACTCATGATCACCTGTCATTGCAGCCGATGAGTTAGAACCAGTTCATATTTACACTACAGATGTGCACTTCTTTTGTGAGATGCCAAGGAACAATGCATATTCCCTTTCTGCTTATAATTAAATAGTCAAAGTTTGATGCCTGCCTAGAAAATTTAAATAGTCAAAGTTTATAAATACATCAATATAATATTTTTTTTATTTTTTAAAAATAATTTGTAATATCAAAATAAAAAAATAAAAAAATAATCTAATATCAATATTGAATATATGACAATTAGCTCTTTTGTTTATTGAAGGCAACAGGCCCTTATCCTTTATTGAAGCATCATTACTTTGTTGAAGATTATAAAGAATACATTCTTTATTGTAGACTAGTGGGATAGAGATCGAACTCTGTAAAAATCCTTATTACTTGACTTATCCGATAGTCTTTGGGAAATAGAGTTATAATAGGAGACATCTTGTAAAACGGCTATTAAAGCCACATCACATAATGAAAGAATTACGTTTTGTGAAAACATTAAATTCATCATGGTATCAGAGCTGGTCTGCTCTACCTGAACCCTTGAAACACAAAACCCTATTACTCTTAAACCTGTGATACAATGGATACCGAATCAACCACCAAATCCCCTTCTCCAGTCATACATGTACAAATTGAGAATTCTGACTTTAATGCTGGCATAACCCTCACTGAAACCAATTATGATATTTGGTCCCAAATTATTGAAATGCACATAGCAGGTCGTGAAAAACTGGATTACATTATGGGTGATTCTCCTCAACCCGAACCTAAAGATCTCTCATATTCCAAGTGGTATGCCGAGAACCAAAAGGTTAAAGGTTGGTTACTCACATCAATGAATCCTGGAATTATGAAGCGATATATTCGCATTCGTACTGCTCGAGAAATCTGGAGTGCCCTGGCCAAAGCATTCTATGATGGAACTGACGAAACACAAATATTTGCCCTCAATCAACGAGCATTTTCTCTCTGCCAAACTGGTCGTTCACTGGCTACATACTATGGTGAACTTGTTGAGATCTTCTAAGAACTTGACTATCGTGACAAAGTGATCATGAAAGACCCCGATGATATCACTGCATATAAGAAATCCATTCAGAAATTACGAATTCACATTTTTCTGAATGGACTTGATGCTGAATTTGAACAAGTAAGAGGAGAAATCCTTCGCATGGATCCAGGTTTGGATCTTGAACATACATATGCATATATACACCGTGAAGCAAATCGTCGAATAGTCTCAAATGATGATACTAGGACCTTTGATTCTGTTGCCATGTTATCACGTCGACCTAATCCAGCTACACGTCGACACAGACCAGCAGCTGTTATCTCTTCCACACCGACATCCCAAAGCTTTGATATTGGCAATAAGAATCGTGGAACATCTAGACCACCTAGATCATGTACTCATTGTGGGGGCACATGACATACAAAATCTCGATGTTATGATTTAATAGGCTACCCTGAATGGTGGGATCCTACCAAAGCTCCAAGTAAACATAATGGTATTGCATCTACTGCATATGCTGCCACTAGAACTCCTACAGAAGCAATATCAGACTCTGCTACGTTACACACTTCATCAGACCCTCCAGGTATGTCTTTCAAAACCACTGCTGCACCTATTGGTTCTTGTCCATGGATTATTGATTCAAGATCAACTGATCATATGTCAACTGATACTTCTATTTCTGATCTAAAAACCTCTGAAACCCATGCTGTTTCTACATCCAATGGAACCCCAGCCCCAGTCATTGGTAAATGTTCTCTTTCCCTAAATAATCTGAACTTAGATATTGTACTTGTGGTGCCTTCACTCAATTTTAACCTATTATCAGTATCCCAAATCACTACTTGCTTAAATTGTGCTGTGATATTTTGGCCTAACTATTGTGTCTTTAAGGACATCAAGACACGGAAGACAATTGGGTGTGGTATTAAAAGAGGAAAGCTATATTATCTTGATCTTACACCAACCTCATCAAGTGCACTTTCTCAAACAGTGGTATTAAAGAAGACAGTGGTGCCTCCTAGTTCTACTGTATTGAAGAAGACAGTAGTACCTCCATGTTCAGACTCTACTTCAGCCTCAGCTATATGGTTATTACACAAACAATTTGGACATGCTTCATTTGGATACCTAAAACACTTGTTTCTAAAATTATTTGTTACGCATTCTCCATTACTGTTTAAATGTGAAGTTTGCGCATTAGCAAAAAGTCACCGCAGTTCTTACCCGACAAGTTTGAATAAAAGTGTTTTTCCTTTTATGATCATACACTCAGATGTTTGGGGACCAGCAAAAATTACTACACTTAATGGTGCACGATGGTTTGTTTTGTTTATTGATGATCATAGTCACATGACTTGGGTGTATTTGATGAAAACAAAGCAGGAAGTTTGCTCACTATTCAAACAATTTCATATAATGGTTGCTACCCAATATAAAACTCCCATTCAAATTTTCCCTACTGATAATGGTGGAGAGTTTGTAAACCATGAGCTGAAACATTTCTTACATACTCATGGAATTATCCACCAAACAACATGTCCCTCTTCCCCTCAACAAAATGGGGTGGCAGAAAGAAAAAATCATCAATTTCTGGAAATGGTCTGAGCCAAACTATTTGATGCTCGTATGCCTCTCTATTATTGGGGTGAAGCACTTACTACAGCAGCCTACTTGATCAACCGAATCCCATCCCATAGCCTGGCCTTCCATACACCCATCGAAACCTTAAATCAAAGTCTGTCCATACCATCTGTGTCAAACCTACCACCAAAAGTTTTTGGGTGTTCTGTGTTTGTACACATTCCAAGTGCATCTTGTCATAAATTGCAACCATGTGCACTACAATGTGTCTTTATTGGCTATGGGCTTCATCAAAAGGGGTACAAATGTTTCCATCCACCAACTCGCAGGGTCCATGTCACCATGGACGTTCAATTTCATGAACACCAAATGTACTATCCTGCTACAACAACTGCAAGTCAGGGGGAGCAAAGTATTGGTACTGAAGACTTGCAGTGGCTAAGTCATCTAGGTAACAACATAATTGATGACAAACTTGAAATGAGTGCAGCTAAAAACAGAGAAAACAAAGAATCTGAAAATGAATCTGCAGCCGCAAGTGAAGAATTTGAATATGCAAATGAATCTGCAGAAGAACCTACAGCCGCAAGTGAAGAATCTACAAATACTAAAATTACAAGAACTGGTGCTAGATATGAAGCTGAAACTAGTGCAGACGATGGAAACCAACAAGTAGACAGTTCCCTCAGTTCCCTGGTTATATAAATGAATTACAACACTCGAGTGACCAAACTAAGCAACAACCGTATGATCATGATAATATAGCTGATACTCACGGACCACACCAGCAATTCTCACTAGATAGTTCTACTTCTCGTCATGAATCAACACCAATCACAGAATCCATAGTAAGTCATGAACTCCCTCCTCGAAAACTCCCTAATTGTACCACAAGAGGAGTTCCCAAAGTTAGTTATCAACCGATTCTTGAATCCACTTCTAAGTACCCTTTGAATAATTATGTTTCTTATCATAGAATATCAAAGACATATGAATCATTTGCAATTCAATTATCTACTGTACATATACCTAATAGTATGCAGGAGGCCTTGAAAGACTCTAGGTGGAAAGAGGCAATGAATGAAGAGATGAAGTCCTTACAAAAGAATGCAACATGGGAGGTGGTTGATTTACCAATCGGAAAGAAACCAGTAGGATGTCGGTGGATCTTCAAGATTAAATACAAAGAGGACGGTGACATTGAGAGATATAAAGCTCGACTTGTAGCTGTCATCACCCAATTTTTGGGTGACTCCCCAAAATATACCAAAAAATAACAAAAATAAAATAAAAGGGGCTGGTGTCGGTAGAAAAATTAATGTGGAAATTTTGAATGTTTTCGAAAGCCCGGTCGTACCTCTTTTTTACCCAAAAATGAAGGAAAATGCAGATTCAAGGCAAAGATAATTTATTATTAGATAAATCTGCGTAAAAATTAAGTAGGAAGACATAATTATATTTTTATGGGTCAATTTGATTTAATCGTTGACCGATGTAAAGTATAATTATGCTTCAGAATTAATTAAGAGCCCAATTGAAGGATTTAATTTAACGCAAGAGCTTAATTATAATTTAAATGGGTCAAATTAATTTTATTAAGGTCTTAATTAGTGAGAAATTAAGTTTCGAAGCCGAATCTGGGTTCAATTGAGAAAATTAGAATTTTCGGTGACGAAACTCTTCGAAATTAAGCCCAATTGAAGGATTTAATTTAGCGCAAGAGATTAATTATACTTTAAATGGGTCAAATTAATTTTATTAAGGTCTTAATTAGTGAGAAATTAAGTTTGGAAGCCGAATTTGGGTTCAATTGAGAAAATCGGAATTTTCGGTGATGAAAATCTTCAAAATTAATTGAGAGCCCAATTGAAGGATTTAATTTAGCGCAAGAGCTTAATTATACTTTAAATGGGTCAAATTAATTTTATTAAGGGCCTAATTAGTGAGAAATTAAGTTTCGAAGCCGAATCTGGGTTCAATTGAGAAAATCAGGATTTTCGGTGACGAAACTCTTCCGAATTAATTGAGAGCCCAGTTGAAGGATTTAATTAAGTGCAAGGGTTAAATTATACTTAAATGGGTCGATTTAACCTAATTAAGGGCTTGATTGATGAAAAATTAAGTTTGAAAGCTTAATTTGGGTTAAAATTGAGACGATTGGAATTTTCGGCGACGAAACTTTTTGGGTGAATTCGGAAGCCAAAATTAAAGATAAAAATATCTTTTTTTCCTGGTTTTTCCCATCAAAAAAATCTTTTTTTTTATCACAATCTATTTATTTCAAAATTCAAAAAAAATAAATCTGCCAACAGCCATGGCCGGCCATTCCAGCAGCCATGCTGCAACCATGCCACCAGCCCATGCTCCCTCTGCAACACCATTCCTCAAGCCATGCCCTGGACATCATCTCCATACCGTTCCCCATGCCTTCTTTGCCTATAAATTAGAGGCTGTGAAAACTGATGAAAAGTGGGGGGGGGATTCGAAATGGGTTGATGAAACCAAGTTGAAAACAGAGGGGGAAAACACGATCACAAAAAACTGAGAGGAGAGAAACTCACAGAGAGGGGAAGAGGAGAAAATTTTTGGGACAGTGGGAGTTCATCGTAAAATTGGGAAAGAAGAGGAATAAAAAAAAAAGGAAAATAGGGGTAAAATTTACGCAGACGCAGAGACAGAGCTTCATCCCCCTAGTCTCCGGCAACAGACCACCCTTTCGTCTTCTTCCTTGGCTGGGGCGAAAGCAACACCAGCCATCTTCCTCATCTCCGGCTGAACCAACACAGCCAACAACCATCTCTTTCTCTCTTCGACAACCATCTCTTCCCCGCTGCAACTCCTCTCTCTCTCCCTCCTGGTAGCGACGTTCTCTTTCTAAAAATCCAGTTGCAGCTCCAGTCACAGCTCCCGTCGACCACCACTCCATAAGCTTCCCCCTTCACGCCAGTAGCTCCCCAGCCATCATCCTTCTTCTCCGGTGACACAGCACCAGTAGCAGCAGAGGAAGGCAGCAACAGGTCAGCCACTTCAGGAGCTCCTTCTGGCCACCACAGACCTCCATTTTCGACGCCACCTTGACAGAGAGAACCACCTCGATCTCCTCTACCCAGCGGCATTAGCGGGTGAGCCTCTCGTCGTGGTTGGTCAAACACCAAATCACTGTTCACGTAATAGGTAACAGTGCTGTGATTCACTGTTCACGTGAATCAGTTTTACCACCTTCTTTTTTTATTTGGTTTTTGGGCTGGGCTGTGCTGCTCTCGGCCCAGCCCAGCCCAGCATTGGTGGGCCTTTGGCCCACCTTGGCTGGCCCATTTAGTTGGGCCAGCCCCTGCCCAAATTTTTTTTTTTGTTTTTTAAAGAAAAATTAAAAAAAAACAAAAACAAAAAATGCATTTAAAAAATATTGTTTTCATGCATACGGCCGAATTCCAAGTTTTTTTTTCATACATATTTGTCATAAAAAATATATGTTGTATCTTTCTCATATTTCAAACGAAAATTGGATATCATAACCAGTTTAAGATTATCTATTGGCATTCGGCCAAAATGTCAAAAATAATTTAACAATTATTTTGTTTTAGCTTTCGCGGTGTAAATTTACATTGTAAAGTACACTTGCAGATAAAAAGAATTTTTAACTACGATGTAAAATTACAATGTAAGGTACATTCGTAGGTAAAAAAAAAGGGTTTTTAACTGCGGTGTAAAATTACATCATAAAGTACACCCGCGGATAAAAAAAAAATTTTTCCTTTTTAAATGCAGTGTAAAAAAAAATAAACTTAAGAAAAACAATCAAACAACAATGCAGCTTACCTTAGGTAGGGTGCACTAGGGGTGACGCGTCTTCCCCTTGCACAACAAGTCCCCTTACCCAAGACTCTCGCAGACCACTAGGTTCCTAGTAACCTTAATACTAGGTGGCGACTCTTTATAATTATAGTCATAATTTTTACGGCTAATAAACAACCCTCCATTTTTCACCGCGCACCGTTGTCTCCCAAACCAGTGGGGGACGGCGGGGCGCAAAGCGCGAAAAATCGCCATCGCGACAGTAGCAAAGGTATATAGTCAAACATATGGGATTAACTATGCAGAAACATTCGTACCAGTGGTCAAAATTAATACAGTTCGTATACTCTTATCGTTAGCTATAAATTTTGATTGGCCACTACATCAATTTGACGTAAAAAATGCCTTCCTGCATGGGAATCTCCAAGAGGAAGTCTACATGGAGTTACCTCCAGGATGCAATTTACAAAATAAAGGAAGCAAACAAGTGTGTAGATTGAAGAAAACATTGTATGAGTTAAAACAATCACCACGAGCTTGGTTTGGCAGATTTACAAGTTCAATGAAGACCTTTGGATATCGACAAAGCAATGCTGATCACACTCTCTTCATGAAACATAATAAAAGGAAGCTTATAACGCTAATTATATATGTTGACGATATGATCGTAACAGGTGATGATTATGATGAACAATGAGCCTTGCAAATCCACCTCTCCCGTGAGTTTGAAATGAAGGATCTCGGACCATTGAAATATTTTCTAGGAATCAAAGTCTTAAGATCCAAACAAGGTATGTTCTTATCACAACAGAAATATAGTCTAGATTTACTACATGAAGTTGGCATGTTAGGTTGCAAACCAAGTGATACACTTGCTGCGGAAAATATTAAATTGGGTACAAGTTCAAACCAAATCCCTGCAAATAAAGAGTGATATCAAAGACTTGTAGGGAAATTGATGTATCTTGCGCATACCCGACCTGATCTAGCCTACTCTCTGAGTGTTGTAAGTTGATTTATGCACTCACCTAGTGAAGAGCATATGGATGTTGTGATACGAATCTTGCGGTATTTGAAGGCTTCTCCAGGAAAAGGAATTATGTTCACTAAAGGGTCATCATTATTAGTTGAAGGGTATACTGATGCAGATTGGACAGGGTCAATTAATGATAGACGTTCAACTGCGGGGTACTTAACCTTTGTGGGAGGAAATTTGGTTACATGGTGGAGCAAGAAACAGGAAGTGGTAGCAAGGTCTAGTGCAAAAGCTGAATATAGAGGTATGGCTAAAGGTGTGTGTGAGCTACTATGGATTAAAAATCTGTTACAGGAACTAAACATTCCAATAGCATCTCCAATGAAACTCTATTGCGACAATAAGGCAACATGTGATATAGCTCATAATCTTGTTCAATATGATTGAACTAAACATGTAGAAATTGATAGGCACTTTATTAAAGAAAAATTGGAAGCAAAGTTGATTGAAGTTCCTCATGTTCGATCTCAAGATCAACTGGTGGATATACTCACCAAAGCCTTATCAAGTCAAGCCTTCCATGGAATTCTGGACAAGTTGAACATGAAAAACATCTATGCACCAACTTGAGGGGGAGGGTTGAAGATTATAAAGAATACATTCTTTATTGTAGACTAGTGGGATAGAGATTGAACTCTGTAAAAATCCTTATTACTTGACTTATCCAATAGTCTTTGGGAAATAGAGTTATAATAGGAGACATCTTGTAAAACGGCTATTAAAGCCACATCACATAATGAAAGAATTACGTTTTGTGAAAACATTAAATTCATCATAATTTGCATATGATTTCTTGTGCTTTTGTCATTTGTGAGTTCCGGTCGGCATTACACTTGATAGCAAAATATTACAGCGACCTATTCTGGATGACATCGGTTGATTTGTGGCACATAATAGTTTTATTTTATTTATTTATTCATAATGAAATGATATTTTAATTGTTTATTTCATTGAGTAAAAAGTAATAGAAAATTTTTATAATAATTAATAAGATGATTCATTACCATATTTGAAAGGATTTCCATATGAGACTCACATAATAAATGATTGTTAATATCATCATAAAAAAGTTATGATTGTAATTGAAATTATGACAAAACCAAATGATATATTAACTGCATGATATTTAAATATAATTTGCATTATTATGTTAATAGTGTATGTTTTTTTCTAATTATAAAGGAAAAAAACATATTAAAAAAAACTACAAGACAATTACTAAGGATAAAATATTATTTGCTTTATTTTTCCAAAAAAAAAAAATCGATGATGCTTCATCAATAAAGTAAAAATATCATTCACTAAACGTGGTTAACTAGTAATGGTCTCAGTTTTTAGAAATCAAGAGAAAAAAACATTTTAACCATTTTCTTTTTACCATGAAACACACAAAAAAGCTTCCTTTCCACTTCTCTTCCTCTTTCTAATTTTTGGGGTGTTTGTGAGTGCTTATTAAAAATATTTATGAAATAAATTGAAATTTTTTTTATTTTTATTTTTTATTTTAAATAAAATTTTTTTTGGTATTTTTAGATCATTTTGATGTGTTGATATCAAAAATAATTTTAAAAAAATAAAAAAAAATATTATTTTATTATATTTCTAAATAAAAAACACTTTAAAAACACAATCGAAATCGCACTCACAAACAGTTATTGTTTCTTCTATAAAGAGAAAGAAAAGGACTGTAGCCAAACAGTCCACTGCCAACATCTTCAAAGGATTTTACAGTCTCTTTCTGCAAAATATAATAGATGATATCATTTTTAGCTAATTATCAAGTGTTTTTTGTTGCTGTAAATATTAGGAGGTAACAAAATACTAATTTCCTAGGAGGGGTAACCCAATAATATACTATTGTTTATTATCTATTTGATTTTTCAACTTTAACTTTCTCTCCCTTCAAAAAGAATTGGGGTCTGAAGTATTGATTTTTTCTGTTTTAATATAATAATATTAAATATAAATTTTAAACAATAAAAAATATATTAATTTAATATATTTTTAAAGAGCCTCAACCACTCAATTACTATTATATTGACCAGTTCTCCATGTGTTTGTCCTTGTTAGTGAGATGCAAGCTTTCACGTGTAAAGAAGCTATTTAGTAAATCATCAATAATATTCAAATTACCAAGCTAATTAAACTATAGTGTTTCGATTTAGAATGGGGTTACGGTTATAGATATTGTATGAATATCCAAAACTTGACTAGATTAGAATTTGGGTATCAAAAAGCTAGATATGACCGGTGGGGTATGAATAATTATTTTGAATTTAATAATAGCAGTACACAACTATATATTCAATGTCATACCTAACAGTAATTAAATGTGCATTTGTTATTGTGATATATGTGTGTACATATATATATTTAAAATATATTTTATTATTATTGATATTATTAACACGTAAAAAGCATAAAAGACATTAGAATAAATTAATGTTTAAAATACAATTCTAAACATAAAAAAAAGAGTGTCCAACTCAACAACGCAAACTTGTTTTAAAGGTGGTCTCCGAGTCGAGTTGATATGATTGGGAGGTAAAAAGAACATAGAAAGAGACAATAATTTCGACCAAATTTAGGTTTTTTCAGGGGGATTTTAATAATGATAGGGCATGATTCCGCTATCGTTAATCAAGTAGAGCTGTAGTGTTAGTGCGGTTTTTGCTTATTTCAGGATTTTTAATAATACTGTATTTCCATAATATTTTTAAATTATTTTTATATATTAATTTTAAAATATTATTTTAATATATTTTTAAACAAAAACAATTTTAAAAATAACATAACGTACACTGTACAGCCATCAATTAATATTTGTCTGAAACATCATTATTGCCATCTTTCTAGTGGGGCAAATGGATTGATTGCTTCCTAGTTATTGCTTGTCCTAATCGATACGTGCGGGGCAACAATGACTTTAGATCACGTTTTTTGGAATGAAAGCTCAAATTGCCTTTTCCAGCCGGGGACAAAATGCAAGGGACAAGATGATATCTGTGTGATGTAAGATTTTTACCTTCAAGAGAGATAGAGGTTCATGGATCGGAAACCAGGAGAGAGTAGGATATTAGAGAAGAAAAAACCCGGGAAGGGTATGATCTATATATATATATATCATACCCTTCCCGTATATATATATATATATATATATATATATAGGGTAAAGGTCTAAATCATGAATCTCTTGGATTAAATGATTGAGTCATATTAAATTAATACCTTTGTCATCAATGGATAAAATAAATATAAAATATATGAGTAAACTTTTACGTCATGTCACCCTTGCCATGAATTTATTATTCTATAAAAGAACTCAACCTTCTTTTTTTTTTTCGTTCCTGTTCTTTTCATTTTTTTCTTTAAAATACATTGAAATAATTTTTTTATTTTTCAAAATTTATTTTTGATACCAGCACATTAAAACAATTAATTCAAAAAAAATTTTCAAGATTATTTTTAAACTAAAAATTTCAACAAGAAATATATAATTAAAGCTAGTAAATTACATTTCGTACCTTTGAATGGTAAATTATAAATTACCTTAGGTCAGTTCGCGAGGAAACCCCTCTCTCTCTCTGTCTTATGACAAATGGCTACCCCCACCTTCTGACAAAGCTTAAATTCTCAGGGTCAGATGGCTACCCCAACCTTCTGACAAAGCTTAGGTAAGGGAATTTAATATAATTTCTGTCATATAATAAAAAATATTGATTGCAAGATCACTGTAGCCCAACGGTCCACTGCCAACATTTTAAAGGGATTCTACGATCACTGCCAACATATTAAAAGGATTCTACATTTTCATTTTGCAAAATATAATAGATGATATCATATTTCGAGTAACCCAATAATATATTATTGTTTATTGTCTATTTGATTTTTCAACTTTAGCTTTCACTCTCTACATAAAGAATTGGGGTCTAAAGTATATATTTTTGTGTTTTTCTTGTAAACTTGTTTATTTATGTGCTTTAAAAGTGTTATTAAAAAATTTAAATTTAAATTTGAAATTTTTTTGCTTCAAATATTTTTATATTATTTTGATGTGGTAATATGAATAAAAAAATTTTATTTTAATTATTTCAATTGATTTTATTTTATTTATATTTTTTTCCGTAACAAGGGACCTGAAACTCTTAACATGGAACATAAATGATTGAAAGAAACAACACAGTAGTTAGGGACAGGAAGTCCTAGAGGGTCGACATTGATATATTGATTGCTATAAAAAAAAACTCCTGAGATTTGGTAGCACAGTAAAGACTGAAAATCATGGTGAAATGGGTTTTTTTTGGCATAATGTTTTTTTTTTTTGGTTCAAGGACATGAACGAGAGTGATGGGATTGTCTTGTAACATATAGAGGCCAGTGTTATTTACATCATGTTTTAAAAATATTTTTTTAAAAAAAATATTTTAAATTAATTTTTTTTTATTTACATCATGTTTTAAAAATATTTTTAAAAAAATCACTTTTTTTATATTTTCCACTGGTAACTTTGTCTACAATCTTCATTGCCGATGGAATATTCCATCTCAAATTCTACAAGAAATGTATCTTAATTGTCAACAAAACATTTTATCGCCTATTCCTTTACGCTGTGAGAGATCATTTCTGATGGAAACGCCGATAAAATCTTCTGACAAAACATTTCATCATGTTTCATCAATTACAAAACCCTTAATAATATTTTCAAAGAAAGCACCGACAGAATTGATATTTTCATCGATGATTTGGTCAAATTTCTTCAGTTGTTTTTGTTTTTTGTTGTTTGGTTGTTATAATCCCAAAATGCATTTGGGATTATATTCCTAAAAACTCACAACAATAAAAATCTTGTTCTACCATAATTATATTAAAATGAGTTCCATAAACAAGAATCATATTACAACGAATTCCATACAATCCTAAACTAGAAGTTTTGGGAAGGGGAGGATAATATAAAGCCAAATATGCAGAAACTTATGCAAAATAAATTTAATGTTTCAACCAGTTGTTCTCGAAACTTACCTCGAACCATCTTGCGGATAGCTTAGACAGAAATGTTGTGTGCCTACCACTGAAACAGTACGATCCACCCTCATATCTCGAGTCGATGTCATATGTATACCATAAACTTCATTTCTATTTGATTAAAATTGACTAAATTTTCTGAAAATATTTTTTTTTATTTGTAACATATAAGAAGTGTCAAAATTTGGTTCTTAAGAAGACTATTAATATAACTTATCTTAAGTATGATATTATAAAGTGATAATATTTTTTATTTAGCGTAATCAGTCTCTTATCATGAATTTTTATTGACTAATTAGGATTTTAAATTATTATAATAAATTGTGACTCTTTTTTATAAACATTAGACCTATACCTTCAAAATATTAAAAAGACTTCTTTTTTTTCTCATATTCGAGAAAAGAGGATGGGTCATCATATGTCAGGTGCCAATAGTATATGATGGATTAATTAATTTGTTATTGATTGATTTGTCAATGAAATTCATTTATATTATATAATTATAACTGTTGATTAATTTAAATATGTTCATCTCTATAATATTTAAGTAATTTTTTTTTATTATCATAAAATATTTTGCAGAAGTAACGTTTTTGTCATAATAGAATTTTATCTTCTTGCTTTTTTATGTTCTATGATCTTGAACTTGAGAAATATTCAAAATAAATAACCTCACCGTTCTTCCTAATATTTTTTAAAGCATAACTTCTTTGCTAGGCGAGGATTTTGCAACACTAAAGTGAAAAGGAAAAGAAATGTAATTATGGTAGCATTTTTTTTTTATCTTTTATAAGTAGGAGATTAATAACATAATTATTATTTATGAAATTAATTATTTTTTAAAATTGGTGATACAAACTATGATATTATTTATTAATAACTATCTAATTATGTGACCAATAAATGTATGTTTATACAGACACACACAGACACTCTCCAATAAGTTCATTAATCTAGAATAATGTCATGCTAATATTATATAAATTATATAAGTTCAGTCGTTGATTAATATATAATGTTTAAGTAGTTTTTTCTTGCTTATCATAAAAGACACTAGAGACTAAATGTTTCTATCATAATAGTATATTATCTACTACTTTTTTTTCTTTTTTTTTATGTTGTCTATGCTTTTGAACTTGAGAAACGCTCAAATATGAATTAATCACTTGTCTACCTATTTTTTTTAGGACAATAATTTTTTTGCAGATTTTTTTTTGTTAATTCCCTAGTATAAAGCATAATTTTCTAGCAAGGTAAGGGATTTTGGAATATAAAAGTGAAAAGAAAAGAATCTAGCATTTGTTTTCTATACTTAGACAATCATAATATGCGTTAAAGTATGTTGCTACATCAAATATTTATTGGACTTAAAAAGTGAATCAAACATTATTATTATTATTATTATTGGGATTGGGATTGTTATTATATGAAAAGAAATCTCAAAATCATGATGATTACTATGATATTAATTATTGATAACTATCCAATTAGAAGAATTGATTATTCCTTACTAGATAAAAAAATGTATCTTTTTTTCCCAATATGTGACCTCTATTATGTTATTAAATGTTTCCAAAAAGATTCAAATTTGTGAGAATAGATCTTAATATTTTTAATAATAAAACATTTGTGATAATCATTTGAGACCGATTTGATACCATATATATATATATATATATATATATATATATATATATATATATATATATATATATATATATATATATATATATATATCCGATTAATTATATTATCTATTAATAAAATTTTTTGATTGATTTAATAACCAAATTTGTTAATATAGAATATTATCATATTAGTATTATATAAATAAAATTGTTGATTAATTTAGATACGTTTAGCTCTATATAAATAAATATTCTATCATAAAAGGATGTTGCATGTTATGATACACGCTCTTGAACAAGAGAAATTCATAACGTATCTCTCTCATTGTATTTTAAGGATAATGGAAAATACGTGATATTAATTATTAATAACTAGGTATTTTTAATATTGGGTTGATAACTTATAGTGTAAGTCCATAATTCAATATTATAAGAGATTATTGGTAAAATATGCGAGAAAATCATAATTTATTTTGAAATACATTTTTTTTCTGTTTTTTTTTAATATTATTTTATTATTATATAATATCATAGTATAATATAATAAAAATATATGGGCTGGTCCCGAACCTGTTGTGTTGGGCCGGATCGTCCCACATACTTCTGTCACCTTTTTCAGGTTGGGCTGGACCCGACCTATTTAATTAGGCTGAGCTGATGCAAGTTCTAGCAACACATACAAGGAATTGAGGTCAAAGAGCTTTTCTGAAAAGAATTTCTGCTCCTTCGGAAGGTGTTCTCCATCTTTTCCAAAATCTTTACATTCTTAAGGAAAAGTGCACCACCTGAACATTGTTATTTTTTTAATTAAATTTTAATTATGATTTTACGATATAATTTTACATTATATTTTTATTATCATCTAAAAATATATTTTCAAAAAGCTATGTTGCCGTTTCATGAGTGCTAATAAATCCAGCTGTAGGCCACTCAGCTATAATCTTGGACTCCAATCATTCTCGGCCATTGATCGCCAAATTAAAATCCCCTTTTTTAGACATCCTCAAGATCCTGCTCGTTAAGTAAATTGAACTCATTAATTAATTAATTAATTAATTAATTACTCATTAATAGTCAGTAAACGCAGAATCTTCAAACAATCATATGAATGCTAATAAATAACAAAGATCCTGCTCCACACGCAACCGAAGACTGCCTCTTTTATTCTCCTCAGGTCTCTTTCTAGTTTATTCTCCTCTCTTAGCAAAACCAATACCTTCGATAGCAAGCAGTCAATCAAGTTTTTGTTATTTATTAAAAATATTCGAATTAAGGAAAAATTAAGGAAAGAAATCAAACGATTCCTCGTAAATCCACAAGAGCACCCACTGCTTTTATTAACCTTAAAGTCACATACATTAAACAATAATGTTCTTAATAAAATTATGGATACCGTAAATTTTTCTTCCATCTCACGGGCAAAGGCTGTTCAAATTCGCACCCAGCTTGCCACTGCTCGCAAGGGTGCTATGTCTGCTAAGGATTTCTTCCTTTCAATTAAACGCATGGCTGATGACCTTGCTCTTGCAGGACAACCACTGAAGACTGAAGAAATTTTAACATATGTTCTAGCTGGTCTCAGTCAAGAATATGATTCATTTGTATCCATGATCACCTCACGTTCTGATGAGGTTCCCCTGGAAGAACTCTATTCCATGCTTCTTCTTACTGAAGCACGAATCAATCAGCATCATGACCAAATCCAAGTAGTTGCTTCTGTTAATATGGCTACCAGATCAGCACCTCAGTACCACTCTCGTCCTGGCAATTCTTACAGATATCGCACAAATCAATTTCATCCCCACAGTAAGGGTGGACAATACACACATCATGCCCTAGCCACAAACTCATCTCTTGTCTGTCAGGTATGCCAAAAGCCTGGCCATCATGCACTGAAATGTTACCATAGATTTGATCTAACATTTCAGGACCAAACCCAACAAAGAACACCTTCAACCTACCTTGCTGCCCGTCAAAACTATCCCTCCCCTGAATGGCATCCTGACACAGGGGCTACTCACCACCTCACAAATGAAATGAGCAACATTCAACTCACACACGAGGATTATACTGGTCACGATCAAATCCAAGTGGCAAATGGTGCAGGTTTGAAAATCACCCGTAGTGGAAATTCCACCTTGTCTTCCCCGTCCAAGTCCTTCATTTTAAATCAAATTTTATTAGTTCCTAATATTATCAAAAATCTGCTTTCAGTCCATCGTTTCTGTCGCGATAATAATGTGTTCTTTGAATTTCATGATCTTTTCTTTCTTGTGAAGGACTACTTGGGGAACGTCCTGCATCGGGGTCCACTACTTAACGGTCTCTACAGTTTTTCCATGTCACTTGCTAATCTCCGTCCGCAAGTATTTTCCAGTATTCGGGTTTCTGCCAAATTATGGCATCAACGTCTAGGCCATGCCTCCCTTCCAGTCATGAATAAGGCAATTTCGTTTCCATTTTCAAGTAATAAAATGCCTGTTTGTTCTCATTGTCAAATGGCCAAGAGCCACACTTTACCATTGACTCATAAACATGTTTCTGCGTCAAAACCATTAGAGTTATTATACTCCGATGTTTGGGGGCCAGCACCCACAATTTCCACTACAGGTGCATGATATTATATAAGTTTTTTAGATGATTCAACAAAATTCTTATGGCTATTTCCCTTAAAATTAAAATCTAACACTTTTCCAACTTTTCAAAAATTTCAAGCTGCGGTTGAACGTCAATTTGACGCCAAAATAAAATCCATCCAAACTGATTGGGGAGGAGAATACTGCAGCTTCACTACATTTTTACAAAATCAGGGAATTACTCATCGAGTAACATGCCCTTATACACATCAACAAGCAGGTGCCATTGAACGACGGCATCGCCAAATTGTTGAAGTTGGTCTTGCGTTACTTGCTCAATCAAAATTACCTCAATGTTTTTGGGAAGATGCATTTTTAACAGCTGTTTTCATCATCAATCGTTTGCCTACCCCCATTTTACAACAAAAATCACCATACGAAATGATCAATCATAGCAAACCTGATTTTCAGCTTTTACGCGCTTTCGGTTGTGCTTGCTGGCCTTACTTGCGTCCGTATAATAAACACAAAATGGATTTTCGTTCAAAATCATGCATTTTCTTGGGTTATAGTATTGGTCATCGAGGTTACAAATGCTTAGATGCTTCAACTGGAAAAATCTATGTTTCCTGTCATGTCGTATTTGATGAAAATCTTTTTCCCTTTGAGTCTCCTTCAGTCGTTACTGTCTCACCCGTTACTGTCCCTCATACTAGCGAGTCTGTCACTTTTCCTTCGAATCTTGTTATTTCAAATGCCATAACTCCTTTCCCTGCAGATTTATTGCCCATCGAGTCAGCACCACTGTCACGTGCCTCATGTGAAAATCCACAAATTGCTCATTCTCCAATCACCATTGATCCCGGTTCTTCATCACAGATACCTTCCCCAATTTTACCAGAAATTGACAGACCCCCTCTCACCTCAAAAACCAATTCCCAAATTCAGCCTACAAACAATCACCCCATGACTACCCGCAGCAAAAACAACATTCACAAACCCAAAATTTCCCCAAATTCCCACATCAGGTACCCCCTTCCTAAGGCTCTAATGGCTACTATCAAGCAAATTGAAATTGAACCCACGTGCTTCACCGAAGCCAACAAGCATGCTGAGTGGCGAGCTGCTATGAACACTGAGATGGATGCACTATTAAGCAATGAAACTTGGACATTGATTCCTTCACCCCCTGCTGCAAATATTCTTGGCTCTAAATGGGTGTACCGAATTAAGCGAAAAGCTGATGGGAGTGTTGAGCGTCTTAAGGCTCGGTTAGTTGCAAAGGGTTTCAATCAACAAGAGGGTGTTGATTTCTCAGAGACATTTTGTCCAGTGGTAAAACCCACGACAATGCGAATGGTTTTGTCGATTGCAATTTCTCGTGGGTGGCATCTGCGACAAATTGATGTCCAGAATGCCTTCTTACATGGATTCATAGACGAAGATGTCTTCATGGCTCAGCCACCAGGATTTCAACATCCCCAATACCCACAACATGTGTGTAAACTTCAGAAATCAATTTATGGTCTTCGCCAGGCACCCAGAGCATGGTTTTCTCGGTTGACAGACAAATTGACTAAAATTGGTTTTGTCGGAAGTGAGGCTGATCATTCACTGTATGTTTATCACAGTGACTCTGTTCTTACTTACTTTCTTATATACGTTGATGACATTATTTTAGCAGGTGCTGATCTGCCATTTATTCATCACGTCATAAGCTTGCTAAAGGTTGATTTTCCAGTGAAAGATTTGGGCAAATTAAGTTTTTTTTCTGGGCGTGGAAGCCATAAGAGAACCTGAAGGGCTATACTTAACACAGCGGAGGTATATCCTTGATCTTTTTCTGCGCAGTAAGATGGACAAATCCAAGCCTTCAACCACACCCATGTCCACATCTCAACAGCTAAACAAATCAGATGGTAATCACTTTGATGACCCGCAACTATACAGAAGCATTGTTGGGGGACTCCAGTACCTCTCATTTATAAGGCCAGAAATTGCATTTGCAATTCACAAAGTCAGTAAATATATGCATGATACGAGAGAACCTCACTGGGTGGCTGTCAAAAGAATCCTAAGATATTTGAAATCTACGATTTCTCATGCTTTATTTATCCAACCTGATCCCAATTTACAATTGCAATCATACAGTGATGCCGATTGGGCAACAGATCAGGATGACAGAAGATCTATTGGAGCTTATTGTGTTTATCTTGGAAAAAATTTGGTGTCTTGGAGCTGCAAACAGCAACCCACTGTTGCGCGAAGTAGCACAGAAGCAGAGTACAAGGCTTTTGCAATTGCAGCGGCTGAAGTTATGTAGCTTAAAACATTGCTATCTGATTTGCGTATATCACAACCTCAAGCTCCGATCCTTTGGTGTGACAATATTGGTGCCACATATCTCACCAGTAATCCGTTGTTTCATGCGCGAACAAAGCACATCGAAATCGATTTTCATTTTGTGCGTGATCAAGTGCTTAATGGACAACTACTGGTTCGGTTAATTTCGACAAAGGATCAATATGCAGATGCACTTACAAAACCATTACCTTCTATGCGGTTTCAACTACTTCGTTCCAATCTAAGAGTCAATTCTTTACCCATTAGATTGAGGGGGCATGTGGAAGATCAAGTAAACCAGCAGATCACTGAAGATAATTCAGCATGAAATCTGCAGATAATCATGCAATGATATTATCTGCAGATTGAGGAGCCGAAGATCTCTCCTTTCTTTTAATTGCAGATTCTGTTTAAATTCAAATTCAAATAGTATTGTATAGAGAAGATTATTATCTATTTAAACCCTTGTAATTCATGTATATAAAATTAATAAGAATTACAAATTCTCATACTGCCATTCATAAAAACAACTTACTTTCATCCCATCAGATCTCTTAAACGATAAATCCCAGCATGCAAACTCAAACAAAGATTCCTTCCTCATTCTCCCCATCATTCATGTTCACTCAACATGATTGCATGGCGCCAGTGGACAACACAGTGGTGGAGGGACAGGAAGGCCTAGAGTCCGGTTTCACATGAGAATCACATTGATATACTGGTAGCTATAAAAAAAATAAATCATGAGATTTGGTAGCACAGTAAAAACTGAAAATCATGTTGAAATGGTTTTTTTTTTTTTGGTAATTGTGGAATTTTTGTAATTTGTATTTATATGAGCATGAAATTTTAAATATTTTATGTAGAAAATCTACTATGCGCAATTAAAATCTCAAACTACAGATGCCGTGTCTATTTTTCAATTAAGACCCGTTTAGTAGTATAGTGAAGTGGAGTTAAGATAACATTTTGTTATGATTATAATTTTAAAATTATTTAGTTGATTAATATACGTTATAAATTACGCATGTATTTTCCTAAAATCTTTATTAAATGTTTCCTGCGAAATTATTTTATATAACACCGTTGTCACCATGATATTTTTTTTTTCTCAAATTATATATAAAAATTATTTAGTTGGTCAACTAACTTTTATCATTTACACCGATTCTATTTTAAATCTTGCTTTAATAAAAGCTAAAATAAAATATTTTTATTTTATAAAAACATGTCGTTCATTTATTTTACATGTGAAATTTATTTCTTGGTAACTTTGAGTCCCTTAAGAGGATCTTAGGAATCACACAGGATTACTGCACTGGTTGACGCTCTTGGAATACTGAGAAACTTTAGGAGAGTTCTAGCAACTCATATGAACCATCACTTATTAATTATAATGTTGTTATTTTTTAAATAAATTTTAATATAATTAAAAATTCATTGAAGCACAATGTTTGTTTGTATGTTTGAGGTTATTCTATAAACATTATTCCACTGTTTAATTATATTATACTATTATTTACTAATATAAAATTGTCAATATAATCAGGTAAAAAAAAAGTAATCATAATTTAAAATAATAATTTGAATTACCTTAACCTGCAAGAGGTTCCACTCACTCAACTGATCACAAGCTGCTGATAACAGACAGCGTGGACAAAATGCAATGGACAAGATGATTGAACATAGAACATAAATTATTGAACGCGACATGATTGCATAGCGCCAGAGTACAACCACAGTAGTTGAGGGTCCGGTCTCACGTGGGAATCTCAGGGATCGTACGTGTAAAGAGGACATGAACGAGTGTAGGGCAAGTTCAATGGTAGGAGCTATTTTGAAGAGCCAAATATATAAAATGGCTCTTTGAATAGTGTATATATGGATTTTTTGTTAATGTGTACTCAAATGGTAAAAGCCATTTTGGAGAGCCATTTATTTTTATATTATTTTACATATAATGCAATTATTTTATATGTAGTTTAATTATGCAATTAATTATACAATTAATAAGAGTAAGTTATATAATTAAATAATTACTTTTAATAAATCCTCTAACAATATAATTATTAAGAATAACCATCTTTATTTTATTTCATTAAAATTTATCATGTATCATTTTAATTTTTATGATGTTTTTAATCAATGTTACTTATTACCGTTGAGTGTTAGAAGAACTTTAAAAAATAAATTGAATTGAAATTAATTTTTTAATATTATAAAATATATTTAAAGCTAATTATTTTTTTTACAATTAATATAAGTAATTTATATAATTAAATAATTACTTTTAAAAAATTCACATTATAATTATTAATTTTTTTAATTATATGTAAATAAAAAATTAAATTTAAAATAAAAATAAAAAAACTAATATTAATAGCATACAGCCCTTGCTCCCGTCTCTTTCTCTCAAATGAAATAAAAAATTATTTATAATTTATAGCTTTTGAAACAGTGAAAGTTAGAAATAGATAGTGAAACACGGAGCAGCCATTTTAAAAGTTAAAATGGCTGCTCCGTTGGAGTTGATTTTTTTTTGATAAAAATAGCTAATGGACATAATTTTAGCTTTTACCTCCTTAAAATACTCACGGTTGGACTTGCCCTAACAGTCCGGCCAAACAAGAGGAAGAGAGAAGGGGAGCTAAACGGAGAAGAAGGCGCGAGACTGAGACTGAAGAGAGTGAGAGCAGCTGAAGGAAAAAGACTGAAGACTGCACAAGAAATGAGGGAAGAGACGTGCACTGAGCTGAGAGGTAGATTGAAGAGACGGGCACGTGAAAGGAGGGACGTGCGCTGACAGTTTGCCTGCAAAAGCAAAGAAAAAGTAAGTGTTGGTGGAGTGTCAGGATTATGAACTACAAAAATTATTATATTTTTATTTTAAATGGAATTGTTTTTTAATATTTTGAGATATTTATATATGTTGATATTAAAAATTATTTTTTAATAATATAAAATTATTATTATTTATTTTAAATTAAAATTTTTTAATATTTTTAAATTATTTTTATATACTGATATAAAAAATTATTTATTAATAATATAAAATTATTATTTTAATATATTTTTAAATCAATATATTTTCAAAATCAACCGCAATTACACTCCAAACAAACATTTAATTTGATCATTTGCAACTTTGAATTAAATGTGACATTTGGAGGGTTGGATAAATTCTTGTTCTTTTCCGTTTAATCCCTTGAATACGTAGCTGCTCTGACTGGCCACAGCATAATCCCTTGAATACGTTTTCTTTAAATTAAGATGGTATTTAAAAGTGTAGAAATAATTATTTTTAAAATATTTTTAGGTTTGAAAATACATGTAAATATTTTTTAACTTATCATAAAAGATATTGCAGAAGTAACGTTTTTGTCATAATAGAATTTTATCTTCTTGCTTTTTTATATTCTATGATCTTGAACTTGAGAAATATTCAAAATAAATAACCTCGTTGTTCTTCCTGATATTTTTTAAAGCATAACTTTTTTGCAAGGCGAGGATTTTGCAACACTAAAGTGAAAAGGAAAAGAAATGTAATTATGGTAGCATTTTTTTTTTATCTTTTATAAGTATGAGATTAATAACATAATTATTGTTATTATTATTTATGAAAAATAATTATTTTTTAAAATTGGTGATACAAACTATGATATTATTTATTAATAACTATCTAGTTATGTGACCAATAAATGTAGGTTTATAAAGACACACACAGACACTCTCCAATAAGTTCATTAATCTAGAATAATGTCATGCTAATATTATATAAATTATATAAGTTCAGTGCTCAAATATGAATTAATCACTTGTCTACCTATTTTTTTTAGGACAATAATTTTTTTGCAGATTTTTTTTTATTGTTAATTCCCTAGTATAAAGCATACTTTTCTAGCAAGGTAAGGGATTTTGGAATATAAAAGTGAAAAGAAAAGAATCTAGCATTTGTTTTCTATACTTAGACAATCATAATATGCATTAAAGTATCTTGCTACATCATATATTTATTGGACTTAAAAAGTGAATCAAACATTATTATTATTATTATTATTATTATTATTATTATTATTGGGATTGGGATTGTTATTATATGAAAAAGAAATCTCAAAATCATGATGATTACTATGATATTAATTATTGATAACTATCCAATTAGAAGAATTGATTATTCCTTACTAGATAAAAAAAATGTATCTTTTTTTTACCAATATGTGACCTCTATTATGTTATTAAGGCCCCGTTTGTTTGCTGGAAAGTGGTTTCCTTTTGGAAAGTGAATTCCTGGGAAAATGAATTCCTGGAAAGTGAATTCCTAGAAAGTGAATTCCGATGTTTGGCAGTGTTATGGAAAATGAACTGGAAAACACTTTCTAGTGTTTGTTTATGTTATGGAAAATGATCTGGAAAATAATTTATTAATAAATTAATTTTTTTTCAAGTTTATTAAAATAATGAGGAACAAATCTTACAAATTAAAAAGTTGAATGAAAATGAAATTGAAAAAAAATATAATTTCATAAATTATCTCAAATAAAATAAATAATAATAAAAATAATAGAGATCAAATCTAATTTTTTTTAAAAAAAAATAAAAGGTGAATAAATTAAAATAATAATAATTAACATTTCATACAAATAAAATAAGTAACAATAAAAAAAATGAGGACCAAATTTGATAGATAAAAAATTTCAATAAAAAAATGATAAGAAAAAAGCAAATAGCAATTATAAAAATAATAACCAAAATTAATATAAAAATTAAATTTTAAGAGATGGAATTGAAAAATAAATATTCAAAACAAATTATATATAGCAATCAAAAGTTTGAGGATCAAATTTGATATAATCAGCAAATAATGACATTTCTAAATTTTTCACAACTTCCGGAAAGTGTTTTCCCCCCAAATTTTCCGGAAAACACTTTCCTGAAAACCAAGCCAAATTCTTTTTTGACTGGAAAGTGTTTTTCGTTGACCGGAAAGTGTTTTCCATTAACCAACTTTCCAGAAGACAAACAAACACAGGAAAGTTTAGAAAGTGGTTTCCCGGAAAGTGAATTCCGGGAAACAAACGGGGCCTAAATGTTTCCAAAAAGATTCAAATTTGCATTTGAGAATAGATCTTAATATTTTTAATAATAAAACATTTGTGATAATCATTTGAGACCAATTTGATACCATATATATATATATATATATATATATATATATATGATTATATATTATCTATTAATAAAAAAGTTTGATTCATTTAATAACCAACTTTGTTAATATAGAATATTATCGTATTAGTATTATATAAATAAAATTGTTGATTAATTTATATATGTTTAGCTCTATATAAATAACTCTTCTATCATAAGAGGATGTTACATGTTATGATATAAGCTCTTGAACAAGAGAAATTCATAACTTATCTCTCTCATTGTATTTTAAGGATAATGGAAAATACAATGATATTAATTATTAATAACTACATATTTTTAATATTGGGTTCATCACTTATAGTGTAAGTCCATAACCAAATATTATAAGAAATTATTGGTAAAATATGTGAGAAAATCATAATTGTTTTTGAAATATCCTTTTTTTTTTTGTATTTTTTTCTGTTTTTTTAAATATTATTTTATTATTATATAATATCATAGTATAATATAATAAAAATATATGGGTCGGGCCCGACCCTGTTGTGTTGGGCCGGATCGGCCCACATGCTTCTCTCACTTTTTTTTAGGTTGGACTGGACCGGACCTATTCAATTGGGCTGAGCTGATGCAAGTTCTAGCAACTCATTTGAGATCAAAGAGCTTTTCTAAAAAGAACATCTGCTCCTTCGGAAGGTGTTCTCCATCTTTTCCAAAATCTTTACATTCTTAAGGAAAAGTGCACCACCTGAATATTGTTATTTTTTTTATTAAATTTTAATTATGATTTTACGATATGATTTTACATTATATTTTTATTATCATCTAAAAATATATTTTCAAAAAGCTATGTTGCCGTTTCATGAGTGCTAATAAATCCAGCTGTAGGCCACTCAGCTATAATTTTGGACTCCAATCATTCTCGGTCATTGATCACCAAATTAAAATCCCCTTTTTTAGACATCCTCAAGATCCTGCTCGTTAAGTAAATTGAACTCATTAATTAATTAATTAATTAATTAATTACTCATTAATAGTCAGTAAACGCAGAATCTTCAAACAATCATATGAATGCTAATAAATAACAAAGATCCTGCTCCACACGCAACCGAAGACTGCCTCTTTTATTCTCCTCAGGTCTCTTTCTAGTTTATTCTCCTCTCTTAGCAAAACCAATACCTTCGATAGCAAGCAGTCAATCAAGTTTTTGTTATTTATTAAAAATATTCGAATTAAGGAAAAATTAAGGAAAGAAATCAAACGATTCCTCGTAAATCCACAAGAGCACCCACTGCTTTTATTAACCTTAAAGTCACATACATTAAACAATAATGTTCTTAATAAAATTATGGGAGACTGTAATATTGAAAATTTAATGTACCATCGATTCGAAATGACTGCTTTAGTTCATGTATAATGTTTTTTTAGCTTACAAAATAAATGATTATTTGTGTCATCATAAAAACTTCAGGATGATTCACGCACATGTCTTTATACAAATTTCTATACAAAAATGTTATAGTTCAAAATCAAAATAAGTTATTAATGATATTATTGTTATGATAAAAGGTTATGTGATAATTTATGTCTTTCTTTTGAGTATAAACAATGAATTTCTCTTTCATCACCATCTTATAACAAGTCTCTCTGTAGCTCTAATTAGTGAATAAAAAATAATAAAGATGAACTTGTCTATCAAAAGTTATTTTTTGAAATTTCAAGGGACCTAAATTATATGAATGATGTTATTTTTACTTAAGTACTATGTTTTGTATGAAATCTCTAGTATATCATCCATGTTTGATGTCTTTTTCATTTCAGCATGCATTATTTTAATTTTAACACTGATCACGACTTAAATCGCACAAAATAAGACTTTAGAGATTAAAAAAATAAAATTATTTATTAAAAAATAAACAGTAATTCCACAATATTTTATGAGGGTGTGAAAAATGACAAGCTATAGTAAATAAATAAATAAATAATCGAGTGTGAAATCCATCTTTAATTTATAATTAAAATCTCACAAAATAGGTCAAATTCATCACGGGATTTGTGTCTCACCTGTCATAGAATAACTAATATGACCTCTTATATTGTGTAGTCAAGTTTCATCTAGTTTCTACTCACTAAATTCATGCGCAGAAAAAAGGAAATTCAACGGTTATTGACGAGCTTTGAAATGAGGCATGCATATACGAGTAATGAGATGTTGTGAATATTTGACAGCATTCAGGATGTAGCTAGATGATATATGTTGATCAGTTCGTGAAAAAAATCCACATAGAAACTGATTAGGGTTTTTTTTGTTGTTAAATAAAAGATTTTTCAATAATCAAGTTAGTGTTCGAGAAGAAGAAAAGGATAAAAAATAAAAATAAAGCTGTATGTATCTGGATTTAGTCTCTGACTAGCTATGTAAAAATTCAACAGGCCCTTCTCTACTTACTGCGTCTGGCTGTATTTATATACTTTCTATCTCTCTCATTAAAAACACTAATGGCTTGATAAAGTAACGTTGATTCTAATTTTGGAATTCAGATCATAAATTGTTAACTCCTTACAATTAAAAACTAAAAATCTTAAGCCACAAATTACAATGCAGCAAACCAAAAATAAAAAACAAAAAAGCAATATGACAATGAGCTCTTTTGTTTATTGAAGGCAATAGGCCTTATCCTTTATTGAAGCATCATTAATTTGTGCTTTTGTTAGTTGCGAGTTCCGCTCGCCATTACACTCTAAGCTGTTAAGCAAAATTACTGCAACTCTTGCGCCTTTTTGGCTTGCATCAAACCTTTCTGTCGCAGGCTAATTTCTACTTCTTGGCACTTTTTAATTATCTCTTCTGGAATATTTTTTGAAGAAGACGAGGCTTTCGATATTGGAGATTAAGCTGTTCTCTTCATTAACAAGCATATACAGAGGAGAAAGGACAATCGAAGAGGAGAAGGAGAAGTGGAAGTCAACTGCTGTTACTTAAGCATGTATAACGTACTGTTGTAATTCTGTTACATGTAACAAACTCTAGAACTAAGAAGAGAAAATGTAATTGAATTTTCTAGATTAGTAGTTATGGTGGTTACAATCAGTTAGAACATGCATTCCATGTATTTCAGCCTCAACAGTATAAAAAGGGGCATTTCATCAAACAATTGTAAGACAATTAATTTGAAAGAAGAAATTACTTACCTCTTCTGTGAGAAATCCCCTCATCTCTCTCTCTCTCTCTCTCTCCATTGTTCTTCTTTCCTTATCATTGATTCAAAACCTGCAATTGATATGAACACAAAAAGTTAACATTCAAGGAATTAACAATATAAGCAATTTCTACAACAACATTACTTTCTGCTTCCATTTCCGACAATTTCTTTAAACGTTCAAGTTTGGCCTCAAAACCCGGTTTTGCTTCAGTGATCATGCTTTGGCGCTGAATCTTTGTAGAGGCAGCAACCATGTGTTCTTCATCAGCTGCTTGTTTAATTATGATTTAGCCAAAAAACAATATTGCATTTATATTTTCGTATAAATATACGAAAAAAAGTAGAGACAGATTTAAAAATAAAAACAAGAACAACATGTGTTCCATTCCCCTCCTTCCATTCAAAAGATTTGATCAAGAGTACTAGGTAAGTGCAGACATGTTGATACAGCAATGAAATTTTGGGCGGCATGTATTGAGGAACTGCTAGAAACTCACCATGTAAGACGTCCCTTGCTGGCTTTGAAGAGACTAGAGATGATGACGTTGTATGCAAAACTCTGTCACCAGGTTTGTTAAATGTGGAAACGTTGGAAGTGGACTCGCCGTGTTCAAGGACGTCTCAAAGTCATTACTGGGATGTCTAGAGCCGGGATGAGTACTAGGTCTTGAGGTAGTAGTAGAAGAAGAAACACAAAACTTTTTAAAAGAATTTGGATGGGAATAAGAGGATGTTGTCCTGGGTAGTTCCATGGTTTCGGGGGGATTCGGTGGGATCTCTGAGAGTTTTCCCATTTTTAGTGTAAGTTTAGGAGTATAGTTAAGCTTATTTTTGAAAGTTTTTTTTATTTAAAAATTTATTAAAATGATATCTTGTTATTTTTTTAAAATTATTTTGACATTAATACATGAAAATATCTAAAAACACTACAATAATTTAATTTTTTTTTTTCAAAAACACTTTTAAAATGTATTGCCAAACATATTTTTATCCTTTTCACAATTTGTCCTTTTTATCCATATTTCTTTCTCCTAGCACTTACTTTCATTACATCTCTAAATATTACTAGAGTTTGTGACCGTTGACTTGTGATGCGCATCAATTACAGAAAAATAAAAATAATTTAATTGATAATTGATTTTGCAACCAACCAAAAGATTTTAAAAAAAATACATATGTGTTTTATTTGATAGAAAATTTGGAAATGGTTGTTTCACTAGTAAATCTAATGTCATTCATCCTTGCAAATGATCCTAAACACTAAATATACAAGGAAGAAGAAGCTTAAACCAATGAGACAAATGCTAACAGCAAGCCCCGAGACATGTTCTAGAACTGCATATGTGCCTGTGATGAATGCGATAATCATTGTACCCATGCCAGTCATGGTAAACAACGTGGCCAGGGCAAATAACTTCAGAGGGGTTTCATCTGTTCGAATGGCTCGATTATACAAGCCTTGAAGGAAAGCCAACAAAAAGTGGATAAAGACGGCCGAAATTGAGAGCACCATTGAAATTGCATCTGATATAAGAAATACTTTGAAAGAAGCTTTTTTAGCTAGAATTGCAGTGCCTTGGTCGCTCTTGTAACCACCCGGTAAGGTGAATGCTGCTGCAAATGTTACTGTTGCTATCAGCGCCGCAACTATTAGATGAGACTCTCTTGCTTTATCCAAAGCTTCCCTCCTGTTTCTCCATTCGATTTCCTCTTTGATTATGTCTCTTCTATGAGGAAAAAGAAAAGGACCGTAGCCAAACGGTCCACTGCCAACATCTTCAAAGGATTTTACTATCTCTTTCTGCAAAATATAATAGAGGATATCACTAATTATTAAAACTCTTGAGCCTTTGTTTTTGTTTGCAATCAAGTCTTTTTTGTTGCTGTAAATATTAGCATGTAACAAAATACTAATTTCCTAGGAGGGGTAACCCAATAATATACTTTCAACTTTAACTTTCTCTCTCTTCTAAAAGAATTGGGTCTGAAGTATTTATTTTTCTGTTTTTTGTTGTAAACTTGTTTATTTTTGTGTTTTAAACGTGTTATTAAATAGCTTTAATTTTTATTTATATTTTTTTGCTTCAAATTATCTTTTAAAATATTTTTATATTTTTCGATACGTCAAAAATAATTATTTTTACATAAATACTATTTTGATGTATTTTTAAATAAAAAATATTTTTAAAAATAACTATTATACTCCTGGTTAATTATTTCAATTGATTTTATTTTATTTTTATTCTTTTCCATTTATATATATATATATATATATATATATATATATATATATATATATATATATATATATATATATATACTAGCTATATTGCCCGCGCGTTGCCGCGGGCATTTTTATGTATATAATTTAATATAATTAAATCCACAATAATAAATTTATGTGATATAATTAAATAAAATTTATAGATTAGAAGATAAAATGTATAAATTTTTAAGTAGAGTTTGTTGTGTAAGAATAGATTATATTTTTTATAATGTGGGTACATCGTCATAAAAAATAACAAAAGAATGCAAACTATATAATTTGCGGGTTATTGCAAAAAAGAGGCATGTTGACATGAAGAACGAAGTTAAAACCTTTCTTCAAAATGAGACATTTATTCCCATGTTATTTTAATTATCATTGCTATAACAATTAAAATTATTATCAATATTATTATCAAAATAATCAAAATAAATAAATTCCCTGGAAAAACATAAAAAAATAAAAAAAATATTTAAAAAAAATAACAATTAAAAAAATCATAAAAAATATCATTATCATTGCGCAAATAGTAAAAAAACAATCATATAATTCAAATAACAAATAAAAATAAGAGAAAAAAAATGAATAAAGGGAAGCAAGGAGTAATATTAATTTTAAAATAATTACTAACATAAATAAGAATTTTAGGGCTGAATCAATTAAAAATAAAACCCCAACAAAAAAATAAAAACTAAAAGCATAGATATATATAGACAAATAAAGAATAAACATTATCTAAAAATTAAAAAATAAATAAATTAATACCAGATAAAAATTTGAAATAATCAAATAACAAATATAAATAGTTAATTTTCAACCAATAAAAAAACGAAAACAAAAATTGAAAATTCATTCTTACGTTATTGTCGTTATAATTTTTATAGCAATTAAAATTATTATTAACATTATCGTTAAAACAATCAAAATAATTCAATTTACCTGAACAATAATTTAAAAAAAGCAAAATAATTTAATAAGAAAAAATATAAAAATTAATAATTAAAATCATTGTTATTATTGTGCAGATAGTAAAATCATAAAAATCATTTAATCCAAAGAGCAAATAAAAATAAAAATAAAAATAAAACATTGAAATCTTAACATCTAAAATTATTATCATTATAACATTTTAAAAAATAAATTAATAAATTACCCCGAGAAAAAAATATAAAAAAAAACATAAAAAACACTAACAAAAGAGCAAGCAAGAAAAAAAATTAAATTATTATTGTTGTTGTTGTTATTATTATTATTATTATTATTATTATTATTATTATGTTTGCGCTAATAATGAAAGAAGAGAAATGAAAGATTAAAAAAATACTAAAAATTTTAACAAAAGATCAAACAAAAAAATAAAATAAAAATAAAAATTATTATTATTATTACTGTTACAACAATAAAAATTATCAAATTATTCTGAGAGGTAAAAAACCTAAAAAACAGTAACAAAAGAGCAAGCAAGAAAAACAATTAAATTATTATTATTATTATTATTATTATTATTATTATTATTATTATTATTATTATATTTGTGCTAATAATGAAAGGAAAAAAATGAAAGATTAAAAAATTCCTAAATTTTTTAACAAAAGATAAAAAAAAAATGAAAATAAAAATTATCATTATTATTACTGTAACAACAATAAAAATTATTAAATTATTTTGAAAAAAAAAACTTAAAAAACAGTAATAAAAGAGTAAGCAAGAAAAACAATTAAATTATTATTGTTATTATTATTATTATTAGTAGTAGTATGTTAATAATGAAAAAAAGAAAATAAATGAAAGATTAAAAATATCTTAAAAACTTTAACAAAAGATCAAATAAAAATTATTTTGTAAAAAAAAAAAAAAAAGATGAAAAATCAATAAAAAAAGCATAAGATTTTTCTTTAAAAAACCACTAAAATTATCATTATCATTGCATAAATAGTAAAATTATAAAAATAATCTAATCAAAAAGAAAAAAAAAGAATAAAGGGAAAAAGAGAACAATATTAATAGTAAAATGATTACTATAACAATAAAAATTATTATTAATATTACTATCATAACAATTAAAATAATTAAATTGCACTGGAAAATCATAAAACAAAAAAATTGAATAAAAAAAAGTTAAAAAAAATAACTAAAATTGTCATTATCATTGCGTAAATAGTAAAATCATAAAAATCATTTTATCTAAATAACAAACAAAAATAACCGGAAAAAAAGAATAAAAGGGAAAAATATGCAATATTAATTTTAAAATAATTATCAACATAAATTAAAATTTTAGGATTGAAATTATTAAAAATAAAACTTAAAAAAAGACAAAAACTAAAAGCATAGATGCATAAATATCAATAAAAAAAAAATTATAAAAAAAACAAATGAATTAATATAAAATAAAAAATTAAAAGAATAAGGACTGAAATGAAAAATATCCTATAGAAATTTAATTTCAATTGAAGGATAAATCTGAAAAAAATAATAATTGGAGGACCAAAAATAATTAATCATAATTGTTGTCATTTAATCAAAACAATTAGAAGAAGAGGGACTGAAATCAAACTTTGGATATATGAACAATTTGAATTGGAGGGCCTAATCAAGGAAATCAAAAGATCTGTACCATAAAAATTCAAGGAACCGAAAATAAATCAAAAATTAAAAGTATAGGGACTGGAATAAAACTTCTTTATATAATCAGTTTTAATTGAAGGGCACAATTGAAAACAATGAAACTTTCAATTAAAAAAATCAGTAATCAAATTGAAATAAAAACCTCAGGGACCAAACAAAACTTATTATAAACGTAAGGGACTGAATCCGACTTTGGTTCGGCTGGAGAGAGAAAACGGACATCGGACAAACAACCGTCCGTTGCCGTTTACCGGCACATATCGGACCGGCACGCGCCGCGACGGAAGATAGAGGACCTATCGGCGCACCTCCTGACATGGCGGAAGTTAAATTTTAACAGAGGGAAGAAGTCTCACGCGCCGCCTATAAGGCGCGTAAGCGGTGAACGCTGCTGGCGCGTCCGTACGACGCGCCAGCAGTTAATCGGGAAAAATAATAGTCATGACGTACATGCCCTGTCAGCCAGCGATATTTACGAAAAAACCTGAGGGGAAAGGACGTAGATACCCCCGTTTACTGTGTTCTATTTTGTCGTTATAGAGGGCTTTTTTTGTCGATTCACTGTGCAAATAAAGTTGAAAATCCGGTTCAGCCCCTGATACTGTGAACTAATTTGTCGTTTATGGGGGCTATTTGCGTCGTTTCACTGTGCAAAAAATTTGAAAATACCGCCCGTGTCCCGTGGAAAAGCCTAAAATGGCCCTGGCACCGGTGGCTGAAGATTTTCGGTCCTGGGGGTAAAACCGTCATTTTACTGTCGCAATGAATAATGATCTGTGCCTGGGTGAACAGTGAAGAAATGCACAGTAAAAAGGGCACGGCCATTATCTTTTAGTTAATATATATATATGGTTTTAATGGATGCAATAATTATCACAGCAGTTAATTCATAGAGGATTGATTACCTGTATCTCCTCGAAATCTCCTCCATGTATGTTCGCGATGCTCAGCTTTTGCTTATTAAGACCATATATTCCACTCTCTCCATGAGGATAAACTTGTCTCCATTGGTGCTGCTTGTGCATTAAAACAGCAATTAGATGGAAAGGCGTGTTTCCTTTGTCATCCTTCTCTGTTTTAAGTATTTCAAGTTCTGGAATCATCCTCAGACATTCCTTGAATGCATCGCTGTCTTTACTGGCCACAACATAGTGAAGGGCATTCCAACCTCTATTATCCACCAGATCACAACAGGCTGGACAACGAGAAACAATCTCTTTCATTACGTCTACTTCTCCTTGAATGGCAGCAATGTGAAGAGCTGTTCTCTTCTTCTCTTTTTCAGCAATGTAGGCTGCGGACGCATCACATTCTAGTAATACATCAACAGCAAACCCACATAAGAAATAGGCAGCGTAGTGAAGTGGTGTCCAGCCATTCTCATCGGTTGTTCTTGTCAATTTCTTCTCTTTTTCTAATATCTTTCTTATTGTCTCTGAAACCAACAAAACAATGAGTAAAAGTTTCCCTTCATGAACAACAGAGATTTCACAGTCTATATGAATTACTATATATATATCCATTGCATAAACTCACAAAGATTTTTATTGGTTTCTGTTTTTTTAAAACAAAAATGCTAATTGTGAAGTAAACAACAGAGATATATAAAATCAAATATATGTGGCTTTTTAATTATAGCTTACACGATTATATATCAATTAATTTATTATCCAGACTTCAGCACAAATTAATCCTACCATCATCTTCCGTGGCGATGGCCGCGTGTAGAGCAGTTCTACCATTAGGGCCGCCATAGTCCACTGAAATGCAATTTCTTAGGATTTCATCGATCACCTTACCTTGCTCTGGTCTCTGACGACAGCCAACGGAAGCAGCAATATAAAGTGGAGTTTCTCCGTGAACATTGGCGGAATATGAAAACTCAGGGTCCTCTTTAGTCAATATTTCCACCACATAGCTCCGCGCATTTCGAGCTGCCTCGTGCAACGCTGTGTCTCCCTCTCCATTGGTCACCCTCAACATCATTTTAGCTGCTGTTACTCCACTCTCCGGGTCTGCATGTGGAGCTTTAGCTCGGCCAATGAGGACTTTCACCACAGTGGAATGGCCATATTTTGCTGCCAAATGGAGGGGGGTTTCTCCTTTTTTATTGGCTTGCAATAACAGTGGTGGACACATTTCAAGAATTTTATCAACAAAATAAGCGGATCTCGGCTCCCTCCGTTGGTTTCTCAAGTAGACATGAAGAATGGTGTTCTCGTCTGGAGTCAATAACCGATCAAGGCGGGTTTGATTATACTTTAAGGGATCGATGTAGCCTGCTGCTGCAGCTTCGTACAAGACAGGATCCATTTCCTCACCAGAATCCATTTTGAAGTGTAGAGAAACTCACAAAATGAAATGTAATCAAAACAAGGGGAGGAGAAACCACTGTGGTACAAAGGTAAAGAGGTTCCATTAGTGTTTTTGATGGTTTAATATAACAATATTAAAAATTAATTTTAAACAATAAAAAATATATTAATTTGATATAATTTTAAATAACCTCAAGAATTTTATAATAGTGAAGTGGTGACCAGCTGTTATCAACTTATCATTGGTTGTTTTTGTCAATTTCTTTTCTTTTTTTAATATTTTTCTTGTTGTCACTGAAACCAACCAAACAATGAGTAAAAGGTTTCCCTTCATGAATAACAGAGATTTCACTTTGTCTATATGAATTACTTAAACTCACAAAGAATTAATCAAACACATAGATATATAAAATCAAATATATATGACTTCAGCACAAATTAATCCTACCATCGTCTCTCATCATTTTACTAATGAAATGTTGCTTTTAATAGGAGAGAGAGTCCCTGTCGCTCCGCTTTTCAACGTTCCACTCAAACACGGCTCTGAGCTTTCTGTCGGTGGCTTCTACATTAGAGTATGTTTATATTTGTTTTATCTGTAAATAAAGTATCCATTCCAGATAATTACAGAAGGAGGAGACGATACACTTCTCTCATAATCATAATATTTGGCTTTTCTGAGATAATATATTGGAGAGTTCAGCTTATACACACTAGCCAATGCCTACACGCCGGCTTGTTATTAGTAGCACTATATTTTTTTAAAATAATTTTTTTATTATTATAATATAAATTTCATCAAAATAATAAATTTATGTAAAATTTATGTGAAATACAAGTTTTTTATAAAATATATGAGCTTTAAATCGATATAAATTTATCTATTTAATAGGTTTAAACGAAATAGTCATCATAAAATTATCATCATCATAAAAAAAAAAAAACAATAAGATTCAGATATTTGAATTATTGAATTCATTGTATTAAGATTAGTTTTTTATAATTAAATTTAAATCACATTTAAAAACAAAATATAAATTATAAAAAGACCTGCAATGATTAAATAACAAAAATAAGTAGTTAATTTTCTATCCACAAAAAAATAAAACACATAAATTGAAAATTCATCTCTACGTTACCGCTATTTTCAGTATTATAACAGTTAAAATTATTATCAACATTACTTTTTAAACAATTAAAATTATTAAATTGGCCCGAAAAATAAAAAAATCAAAATATTTTAACAAAAAACAATAAAAAAAAATCACTAAAATTATCACAATTATTGGCAAACAATAAAATTATAGAATTATCTGATCTGAAAAACAAATAAAATAACATAAAACACACACAAAAAAAACAATATATATTAAAGCAATTATCATTTTAATAACTACTAAATTTCAATAAAAAGTGAAAATTAATATAACCACTAAATTCCACTCACATGTATACGAGTCTCGACATTGATATTACTCTCGCAAGGCAAAGGATTTTGAAACACAAAACTGAAAGGAAAATGATTATTATGCCATTAACAGAACAAATTCGTTTTCTTTAAATTAAGAAGGTATTTAAAAATGTAGAAATAATTGTTTTTTAAAATATTTTTTATTTAAAAATATATTTAAATACTTTTTAAATATGTTCATCCCCCCTCTCTCTGTCTCTCTCTTGTTCTTTTGATTTGCTTTATTAACTTTAACTTTAACTTTAAAAGGCATCTTTAACTTTAACTTTCTCTCTTTGAAAAAGAATGGGTCTAAAGCATTGATTTTTATGTTTTTATTGTACACTTGTTTATTTTTGTGTTTTAAAAGTATCATTAAAAAAAATATTTTTTATTTTTATTTTTTTTATTTTTAATTATTTTTATATTTATTTTAATGTGGTGATGTGAAAAATATATTTTTTTTTTAAAAATAAAATATTATTTTTATTATTTCAATTAATTTGATATAATTTTCACTCTTTCCCGTAACAAGGGACAAGTAACAGAGAACATAATATTTTAAAATATTATTAAATATTTTAAAATATTATTAAATATTTTAAAATACTATTCCATATGGCCTAGAGGGTCCGGTTTCACATGGGAATCACATCGATACGAGTCTCGACATTGATATTTTGATAGCTATCAAAACAAATCTTGAGATTTGGTAATGGGATTTTTTTTAATTTGTATTTACATGAGCATGAAATTTTAAATATTTTTTTGTAGAAAATCTACAAACTACAGATGCCGTGTCTATTTTTTAATTAAGATCCGTTTAGTATTATAGTGAAGTGGAGTTAAGATAACATTTTGTTTTGATTATAATTTTAATAGTAATTAGTTGATTAATAAACTTTATAAATTACGCTTGTATTTTCCTAAAATCTTTTCTAAATGTTTCCTGCGAAATTATTTTATATATCACCGTTGTTACCATGATGTATTTTTTTTTCAAATTATATCTAAAAATTATTTAGTTGGTCAAATAACTTTTATCATTTTCACCGATTCTATACACAATTATATTTTAAATCTTGCCTTTATGAAAGCTAAAATAAAATATTTTTATTTTATAGAACATGTCGTTCATTTATTTTACATGTGAATTTTATTTCATGCTAGTTTTGAGTCCCTCAAGAGGAGATTAGGAATCCAAGAACACAGAATCAATGCACTGGCTGCGCTCTTGGAATACTGAGAAGCTTTAGGAGAGTTCTAGCAACTCATATGAATCATCATTTATTAATTAATTTTTTTTTTATCGCATACTTACACTGTCTGCTTTAAGAAACTCAACAATTATTTATTGTTTGTTCGTTCGTTCACATTTTGTATCTTCATCTCAGTACACTACTGCCCAGCACTACACTTTTTTTTGTTGCTGTTGACTTGCTTCATAATGCAGATGTTTGGTGAGTTATTGGTTGGTATGTAAACCATTCAAGTTAGTTTTTTTCGTCGAAGTTCATATAACTGGACCACTCTAAAACCTAAAAAGATCTTATTTCTGATAATTCTTCTATGCTTAGTTCATGTTTTCTTTTTCTTTGTTACCACAGTAGACTATTTAAAACTCGATGATTCCACTTGCACCAAGATTAAATGAAAAATTACAGGAAAGTAGAAAGTAAGAAGAAAAAAACCCATAGTTATGTGGGGTATATGCTCAGCTTGACATAATACAGTGGCAGATACTGAGAACCTCATTTGCCTACCAAGCAAGTTGCTCATCAGCTTGACATAATACAGTGGCAGATACTGAGAAGCTCATTTGCCTACCAAGCAGGTTGCTCAGCTTGACATAACACAGTGGCAGATACTGAGAACCTCATTTGCCTACCAAGCAAGTTGCCTCCCAAAGACTAACCTTCTGCAAGTGGGGCTGTCCTTTCTTGTTTCACAGCTATAATCCAGAAGCAAAGAAATATGGAACCAAAGATTGAGGAGATTAGATTTCTAGCTACTTCCCCATGCTTTGTTTTATTAGGCTGATTCGTTTTAGTTGATAGCCATGTTTTATATTTTCTGAAGACCACAGCGCTACAAGTTATTATTCAGGATGGATAAATTCTTCCATATCTCTTACAAGGCATTGAAAAGGAAAGCAAATGGCATTGAACATGATGTTTAAACTCCATGCCTTTTACGAGTGTTGAAGGGCATTTCAAATGTCCAGCAGGTTTATTATATATATATATATCGTTACATGCTTGCCATGAGTTTCTACAATGACTTCAGTTATGATTAGATTGGGGAGACTGAAAAAAGAAAAGGAAAGAAAACTTATAATTAACGTAAGGTGCTTGTTGAATGACTTGTTCAGTTTCTGGACTGAAAAAAATAAAATAGTGAGGGAGGGTGGGTGGGTAGATCCCACGGAATCTGATCTTTCAAGCCTGTTTGGAGTGTAGTTGTGATTTTGAAACGAAATGCTAAATACCCTTTCCAAGTCCTGTGGAGTACGTTTTATTTCCAGATTTGAGCCTCTCATTTCGAAAGCTGTTAATAAGGTGGCGATAAGGATTTTGTGAATGAAAGACGTCAACATGGTCAGACGGAACCTTCAGAGAATATGTCATTGCCTGGGGCTCTTGCTTATGGGTAGTAAATCAAGAGAATTTCAACCCATCAGGATTGCGAAATTCGTTGCTTTACCTGGTCCTAATTGCGTCTCGTAGCTAGCATAAGCATGCGAAGTGCAAACAACTTTTCTCTAGAATCTTTGAAAGAGATCAATTAGTATATAAAAAAAATTATATTTTTCTTCCACTGCTTCTTCATCCTCTGCGCTGCTCTCAACTCGGGCAAACTGATCTTTCTCTCCACCATAAAAAAAGCTACATTTCTCTCATCCCCATGATAGACCTCACACCTCTCTTGTTAAGGAACCATTTCACCTAAAAACTTAAGCTTTCAAGTGAGGTCCCAGAATATGATTTATATTATTCTCTAACACACCACCTCAAGTGAAAGCCCTTTGGGCTTGAAACTTGCACAGGCCCATATTACCTTGTGCTTGATTTTTATCAAATAGAAAGGGGATGATGGGATTTGAACTCGTGACCGCTGGGTCAATAAGGCTCTGATACCATGTTAAGGAACCATCTCACCTAAAAGCTTAACTGATCTTTCTCTCATCTCGGGCAAACTGATCTTTCTCTCCACCATAAAAAAAGCTACATTTCTCTCATCCCCATGATAGACCTCACACCTCTCTTGTTAAGGAACCATTTCACCTAAAAGCTTAAGCTTTTAAGTGAGGCCCCAGAATATGATTTATATTATTCTCTAACACACCACCTCAAGTGAAAGCCCTTTGGGCTTGAAACTTGCACAGGCCCATATTACCTTGTGCTTGATTTTTATCAAATAGAAAGGGGATGGTGAGATTTGAACTCGTGACCGCTGGGTCAATAAGGCTCTGATACCATGTTAAGGAACCATCTCACCTAAAAGCTTAAACTTGTAAGTGAGGCCCCAGAATATGATTTATATTATTCTCTAACATCTCTTACCAATATCTCTCTAGCCATCCAACCACAGAAACCAACAATTTCTCCCACTATCATTATCATCGCCACTAACACCACCCATAAGTGTCCATTTAACCAATTTAAGCTATATTCATTTTCTTCTCTATTATTTTTCTTATTTTACTTTGGTAATGTGTGATTTTTTTTATGATAAAGAATTTTATGGTTTTTGGTTAGGGTTTTTGTTGATTTTGCCTAATTGAAGATTAATCAGATATAAAACTAGTTAAGTAAGTGTGTACATTGTCTTATTTAGTAAGAGAAAAGCAATGAATTATGTTGTGTTAATTATGTTAGTATTAGGGTTTAGTTTATGATTTTTGTTAATTTTGAATTTATTTAATGCAACTTAAATAATTTTCTATATTGACAATTCAGCATAGAACTTGTCTTGTATTGTGGGGATTTTATATTATTATAGTGGTAAGATCAATGATAGTGATAATAGTGGTATGGAAGTACCAACTTATATGGCTTGAGATTAGACGATTCATTTGATGAATTCAAAAATTTAGTGTCAAGGAATTGGGTGGATGTTGGGTGAGGCCATCTGAATAGTTATATTGTTGTACCTATTATTAGTGATATGAGTTTTAATACAATGGTTGTGTTAATCACCTGATTGCAAATATTAGAGCTCTATTTTTAATACAATAGTTGTGTTAATCACCATAAATATTGATTGAGGCATGCGATAATTTTTTTTTATCATAATTAAGGAATGTTAAGTAATTAACTTACCTAAAAACTTAAACTATTAAATAAAATCCCAAAATATAATTTATATTATTTTCTAACGAATCCTCTCAACTGAAAACCTTTTGGGTTTGAAAGTTGCAAAGACTTGTATTACCTTGTGCTTGATTTTTATCAAATAGAATAAAGATGATGAAATTCAAACCCGTTACCGCTAGGTTAACAAGTCTATGATATTATGTCAAAAAATCATTTCACCTAAAACTATAATCTATTAAATAAAACCCCAAAATATAATTTAAATTATTCTATAACAAGATTAGATACCGTACATCGTAGACTTTTGATTATGTGAAATAGCTCGTAAGCCATAAGCTACAAGAGATAAAAGATGTGAAGCTTGAATTATCCGGATAAGATACGATGCAGATACTCGTGCTCTTAACCATGGCTTCTGCTCTGAATGTTTGGTCTTGCACTCTAGTCTTGTAGCCTTCGGTGAAAGATCATATGGGGCAGGGAATTTTCCCAGTTACATCAACTGTCTATCTGCATACTAGTAGCATACCCCTATTCTTATAACCTGTATATTCTCTAGTTGAAAAAAGAATTATAGGGAAAGGTAAACTCGTCACCCCCTGTGACGATAGAGTTATATTATTATTCACTTCAATGGTAAAATGATTCCTTCCTCATTTGCTCATCATTCTGCCGGTAGATTAGATTAAGGTGGTTTTTTTTATTATGATAGTGTCAAAAATGGTGGGTTATAGTGGCCGGGAGGAGCTCCTAAAGCTGCCGGTCTGTGTTGTGTTTGTGGTTTGCAGGACATGATTGCTGGTGTGGCCAAGCATTGCTATTGATTTATCAATAAGCCAATTTTTGTTTTGAAAAATTTTAAATAAATAAGTTATGCCAAAAAGGAGTTTTTCGATGGGAAAAACCAGGAAGAGTGATGTTTTTATCTTCAATTTTAGCTTCTAATTTCACCTAAAAATTTTCGTCACCAAAAATTCTGATCTTTTCAATTTAACCCAGATTAGGCTTCCAAAACTTAATTTCTCACCAGTTAAGCCCTTAATAAAATTAATTTGACCCATTTAAGATGTAATTAAGCCCTTGCGCTTAATTAAGTCCTTCAATTGGGCTCTCAATTAATAATTACACTTTAAATTGGCTGACAATTAAATCAAATTGACCCATAAAAATATAATTATGTCTTTCGACTTAACTTTTATACAAATTTATTCAATAATAAATTATTTTAGCCTTGACTATTCATTTTCCTTCATTTCTAAGCAAAAAAAAGAGGTACGACCGGGCTTTCGAAAACGTCCAAATTTTTTACCTTGATTTTCCTGCTGACACCAACCTCTTTTATTTTTTGGTATATTTTGGGGAATAACCTAGAAATTGGGTTATGGCAATGATAATAATAATAATGAGAATAATAATCAAAATAATTCATCAATCGATGTTATTTTTGTTAAAAAAATGATTTTTATGACTTTTTTATATATGTATCTGTAATTCCACAATATTTTTTGAGTGTGTGAATAATGACAAGCTATAGTAAATAAATAAATAAATAAATAATCAAGTGTGAAATCCATCTTTAATTTATAATTAAAATCTCACAAAATAGGTCAAATTCATCACGGGATTTCTGTCTCACCTCTCTCGTAGAACAACCAATATGACCTCTTATATTGTCTAGTCAAGTTTCATCTAGTTTCTACTCACTGAAGGCATGCGCACCAAAAAGGAAATTCAACGGTTATTGACAAGCTCTGTAATGAGGCATGCATATACGAATAATGAGATGCTGCGAAATTTTGACAGCATTCAGGATGTAGCTAGATGATATATGTTGATGAGTTCGTGAAAAAAATCCACATAGAAACTGTTAGGTTTTTTTATGGCATGCTATGAAACTGGGCTCTGTGTGTTTGAGATTTTCTGAAACATTTTTTTGTTGTTAAATAAAATATTTTTCAATAATTAAGTTAGTGTTCTAGAAGAAGAAAAAAATAAAAAATAAAGCTGTATGTGTCTGGATTTAGTCTCTGACTAGCTATGTAAAATTCAATCCCTTCTCTACTTACTGCGTCTAGCTGTATTTATATACTTTCTATCTCTCTCATTAAGAAAGTTAATGGCTTGATAAAGTAATGTTGATTGTAATTTTGGAATTCTGATCATAAAGTGTTAAGTCCTTATAATTTAAAACATAAAATCTTAAGCCACAAATTACGATGCACCAAACCAAAAATAAAATACAAAAATTCAATATGACAATTAGCTCTTTAGTTTATTGAAGCATCATTAATTTGTATATGATTTCTTGTGCTTTTGTCAGTTGTGAGTTCCGGTCGCCAGTAAACATTTCCTTGATATTTCAAATTAGCCTTTAATATAACTGCCACTATAGCTGCCTGTCCACCGGGAATTCTTAATAACCTAGTTTTTTATTTAAAAATGCAATAATAAAAATAGTTATTTGTATATAAGATATTGAATAAATATATTCTCTCATCAAAATTATTTATTTTATTTATTTATTCATAATGAAATGATTTTTTAACTGTTTATTTCATTGAGTAAAAAGTAATAGAAAATTTCTATAATAATTAACAATATGATTCGTATATAATAAATCTTTTTAACTACTTATTCATTACCATATTTGAAAGGATTTCCATATGAGACTCCTTACATAATAAATGATTAATAATATCATCAGAAAAAAGTTATGATTTTAATTCAAAATTATGACAAAACCAAATGATATATTTACTGAATGATATTTTAAATATAATTTGGATTATTATGTTTATAGTCAATGTTTTTTCTAATTATAAAGGAAAAACATATTAAAAAACCTACAAGGGCAATATAGAAAGAGGTTCGTAAATATACATGGAAGAATGGACTAAGAATGGACTATCACCCATGGTTTTATTCCTTTTTTTTTAAATAGGTGGACAAGGGTTTAACTTAGGTTTGTGTGCCTAGTTTTCTTCTTCTTCTTCTTTAAATAGGTGAATAAAATATTATTTGCTTTATTTTTTTTTAAGAAAAAAAATATATAGATGATGGTCATTCACTAATGGTGATTAACAAGTGATGGTCTCAGTTTTTAGAACTAAGGAAAAAAAATTTAACCATTTTAACCATAAAAAAATTTATTTTTACTAAAAAAACATTTTAACCTTTTTTTTTTACCATAAAACACACAAAAAAAATACTAAGAACATCATTGAATTTATTTTCAACTTCAAAACACCATTAATTATTAAAAGTAAACTGAATAAAAAACTTATAGAGCCTCATATACTTTATTTTATATAAGATAAAATCCAAAGAAACCTTTGCATCACAAACTTCTTTCTCACTCCACCCCTTTTCAAGCAATTTTTTCTATCTTTTCGCAAGACTGGACAACTAAAGCATATATGCAGACTATTGAAAACGAAGTTTTTAAAATGCATTGCCAAACATATTTTTAATTTATTAACTTCAGTACCAGTACAATTGAAGACAATTTATAAAAAAAACTTCTTACCATCTAACTGAACAAATTACTTAATTTTTCTATAGTTATTGGCAGTTTGATCCCTCGTTTTCTCACTTTATCAATTTAGTTTACAATGTTTCAGGTTTTTTATTAACATGGTTATCTAGACCAGATTGCACATATCTCAATTAATTCCAGGTATTTGAAATCAACAAATATGTAACCTTCATAATATTTCAATTTTTGTTCAACTCTGTCATATTAAATAGCTATTAGATCTAGTCATATGAAGGCGATGTTTGGCACGAAGATTCTTAGATGTCTTTTTGCAATATGCTGCAAATATTTATTTTGTTTTTTTAATGTAAATTTAATATTTATTCATGACAATAAATGTTCACGTGAGTGCTTGTAACTTTTCACAGTTTTGTCCTTTTCATCCATCTTTCTTTTTCCTAGCACTTACCTTCATTACATGTCTAAATATTAACAGGGGTTGTGACCACTTGACTTGTGATGCGCATCAATTACAGAAAAATAAAGATAAAAAAAATATAATTGACAAACCAACCAAAAGATTTAAAAAAAAATACAACTGAATTTTATTTGATAGAAAATTTAGAATCGGTTGTTTCACTTGATAATGAAATGTTGTAAATCCTTGTAAATGATCCTAAACACTAAACACATAAGGAAGAAGAAGGTCAAACAAATGAGACAAATGTCGATGGCAAGCTCCAAGACAGGTTCTAGAACTTCATATGTGCCGGTGATAAATGCGATAATCATTGTACCCATAGCATACATGGTAAACAACGTGGCCAACGCAAATAACTTATTAATGATTTTGTTGTTTTGAATGGTTCGAGTAAACCAGCCTTGATAAAACGCCAACAAAAAGTGGATAAAAACGGCTGAAATTGAGAACACCATTGAGATTGCATCTGATATAAGAAATACTTTGAAAGCAGTTTTTTTAGCTAGAATAGCAGTGCCTTTGTCGCTCTTGTAACCACCAGGTAGGGTGAATGCTGCTGCAAATGTTACCGTTGTTATCAGCGCCGCAACTACTAGATGAGACTCTCTTGCTTTCTTCAAAGCTTCCTCTCTGTTTCTCTTTTCCTCCTCGATTTGGTCTCTTCCATAAAAAAAAAGAAAAGGACCATAGCCAAACGGTCCACTCCCAACATCTTCAAGGGATTCTATGATCTTTTTCTGCAGAATATAATAGATGATATCAAATATCAACTCCTGAGCCTTTGTATTTGTTTGCAATCAAATATTTTTTATTACTGTAAATATTATAGATAATTAGCACGTAACAAATACTAATTTCATAGGAGGGTAACCCAATAATATATTATCTCTTGTAAAAAAATTATTTTGATGAATTTTAAAATAAAAAACATTTTAAAAAGTAATTCTTATACCTCTTAAATAAACTGTTTAATTATTTCAATTGATTTTATTCTTTTCCATTTATATATATCTATATCTATATCTATATCTATATATATATATATATGGTTTTAATGGATGCATTAATTATCACAACAGTTAATTCATGGAGGATTGATTACCTGTATCTCACCAAAATCTCCTCTTAATATGTTTGCGATACTTAGCTCTTGCTTATTAAAACCATATATTCCACTCTCTCCAAAAGGATAAACTTTTCTCCATTCCTCATGCTTGTGCGTTAAAGCAGCAACTAGATGGAAAGGCGTGTTTCCTTTGTCATCCTTCTCCGTTTTAAGTCTCTCACATTCTGGAATACATCTCAGACATTCCTTGAAGACGTCGTATCTTCGACTAGCCACGGCATAGTGAAGGGCATTCCAACCTCTATTATCAACAAGGCTACAACAAGCTGGACAACGAGAAACAATCTCTTTCATTACAGCTACTTCTCCTTGAATGGCAGCAATGTGAAGAGCTGTTCTCTTCTTCTCTGTTGTTTCAGCAATGTAGGCTGTGGACACATCACATTCTAGTAATGCTTTCACTACTGAAATATCAATCCTACGAGAGAAATAGGCAGCGTAGTGAAGTGGTGACCAGCCGTTCTCATCGGTTGATTTTGTCAATTTCTTTTCTTTTTTTAATATCTTTCTTATCGTCACTGAAACCAATAAAACAATGAGTAAAAACAGTGAAGTTTCCCTTCATGAACAAGAGAGATTTCACATGGTCTATATGAATTACTATATATATATATATCCATTACTTAAACTCACAAAGAATTTCAGTGGTTTCTGTTTTTCTTTTTTTTAAAAAGGCTAATCGTGATCAAGCAAACACAGATATATATATAAAATCAAATATATATGGCTTTTGAATTATAGTTTACGCGATTATATATAAATTAATTTATTCTCCAGACTTCAGCACAAATTAATCCTACCATGATCTCTCGTGGTGATTGCCGCGTGTAGAGCAGTTCTACCATGAGGGCCGCCATAGTCCACTGAAATGCAATTTCGTAGGATTTCATCGATCACCTTATCTTGTTCTGGTCGCCGACCAACGGAAGCAGCAATATAAAGTGGAGTTTCTCCGTGAACATTGGCGGAATATGAAAAGTCAGAGTCCTCTTTAGTCAATATTTGCACCACATGGCTCCGCGCATTTCGCGCTGCGTCGTGCAAAGCTGTATCTCCCTCTCCATTGGTCATCCTCAACATCATCTTAGCTGCTGTTACTCCGCTCTCCGGATCTGCATGTGGAGCTTTTGCTCGGGCAATGAGGACTTTGACCACATTGGAATGGCCATATTTTGCTGCCAAATGGAGGGGGGTTTCTCCTTTTTTATTGGCTTTCAATAACAGTGGTGGACACATTTCAAGAATTTTATCAACAAAATGTTAGACCAGTCATTTATGGAAAGAATTCCACAACCAAATCTGCAGCAACAGCTCAAATCCCACAAGATTCAACATCGTCCCCTTGAATCTCTCATTCCCCTGTATTAGTTCCCATATAGCATGCTCTGCCATTCTGTACATTTCCATATTTAACATTATAACCGTTGTAATATTCCCTATTTAATCTAATGAAGAATGAAGAGAAGGCAAGTTGGCCTCTCGGTTTTCTCACTGTCAATTGCTGAGTTTGCTAAGATTTTACATGGTATCAGAGCCCTAAAGCTCACGCTCAAAGCACTTTTTCAATCCTTGCTTCCGCACCAAATGGCCTCTTCACTTCAAACTCCTCAATTTCCGAAATTGGATGGCCCCAATTATCTTACTTGGAGGATCCAATTTCTTGTATTTTTAAAGAGTCATGACATGGTTGGTCTTGTTGACAGCACCAACCCTGCTCCAGCCAAGACTCTATCAGATGGATCATCGAATCCTGCCTTTTCCACCTGGTCCAAGAAGGACAATAGTGTTCTCAGTTGGCTCTATGCCTCCATTACTGAGAAACTTGTCTCTACAGTACTCAATCTAGAGACTTCTAAACAAGTATGGGATGCACTTCAAGCCCGTTTTTCCTCAACCTCAAGGTCTCGTGTGGCATTTCTCAAACGCCAACTACAGACCATATCACAAGGGAACCGAAATTGCCTCTCCTACATTGAAGAGGCCAAGCTTTTCTCTGATCAACTCTCTGCTGCAGGCAAACCAGTGGACGAGCAAGATCTCATCTCTTACCTTTTGAGTGGACTCAAGCCACAATTTATGCCATTTATCACTGCCTTTACCTTTGCAACCCGAGAAAAAGAGTTATCACTTGATGATTTTCAGACCGAAATCCTTAACTTTGAAACGTTAATGGAGGCCTCAAACCTTACCATACCCACTGAAACAAATCTTGCCTTTGCAGCCACTCATTCCAAATCAATGGCTCCAAAAAGAACTAAAGGACCGGGTTTTGCAAACCCATCCCGATCACCCAATTCCTATTCTCGCTCCCCAGCTCATATGGGATCCTTTCCCCACAAACCCAACACAAATCATCCTGGTGACAACAGACCAACATGTCAAATTTGCACAAAGAAGGGACATATGGCTCTTGATTGTTACAATCGGTTCAACTTTTCTTACCAAGGCCGCGTACCACCTTCTGATCTCGCTGCCATGGCTGCTGAAGGCAATTCTTCTCATACCCAACATATGTGGTATGCCGACAGTGGGGCTAATGCCCATATCACCAACAATACGGAAAACCTCACAAACTCACAGCCCTATGAAGGAGAAGAAACCATCACCGTTGGTAATGGCTCAGGTTTGGTAATCCAAAATATGGGTACTACATCTCTCGCCTCAAAGAACTCTAATTTTATATTATCTAATGTCCTACACTGTCCAAATGCTTCCTCAAATTTAATTTCTATCAATCGTTTTTGTTTGGACAATGATTGTTATTTTATACTCACCGGTAATGATTTTTCTGTGAAGTAGAACTACACGGGGCGACTACTACTCCAAGGGCAAGTTGAGAATGGACTCTATCCGATTGCGACTAATAAATATTGCTCAAATAAAATTTCTTGCTTTGCGGCTTCACTTGGTGTGTCAACCACACTCGACACATGGCATGATCATCTTGGCCACCCATCTCAAGTTGTTTTAAATAAATTGGTCACGTCTAAATACTTAGATGTTTCCACATCAAATAAATTAGGTTTTTGTTCGTCATGTCCTTTAGGGAAATCTAAACAATTACCCTTTAATGACTCGACTCGTCAAACAAATCGCCCTTTAACACTTATTCATTCAGATGTATGGACATCTCCTGTTCAATCTATTGGTGGGTCAAAATATTATGTTATTTTTGTTGACGATTTTTCTCGCTTTACTTGGCTATATCCCATCAAATTCAAAAATGAGGTTTTTGATATTTTTAAAAATTTCAAAACTCTTATGGAAAATGTATTTTCTTGTAAAATCCAACAACTACAAACCAACAATGGTGGTGAATTTACATCCACTAATTTTAAAATTTTTTTACAAGAAAATGGCATTTTTCATAGATTGACATGCCCTCATACATCACAGCAAAATGGAATTGCCGAAAGGAAAAATCGCCACATAGTTGAAACTGGCCTAACACTTTTAGCGCGGTCTCATCTACCTAATACATATTGGCCTGATGCTTTCCTAACATCTGTCTATCTCATTAACCGACTCCCAACAAAAGTTTTAAATCATTTGACACCTTTCTACATGCTACATAAAACAATCCCCAAATATTCACATCTTAAAATTTTTGGGTCTGCATGTTTTCCTTTACTAAGGCCTTATGAAAATCATAAACTTTCTTTTCGAAGTAAAAAATGTATTTTTATAGGTTATGCAAACCAACAACGTGGGTATCGGTGTCTTGACTATAACACTGGTCGTATATATATATCACGTAATGTGATTTTTAATGAGCAAGATTTCCCTGCAAAACGTGATAAAGTCAACTCTTCTCCTGCCTCACCGAGTACTGTCTCCCCAGGTAAGACTTCTTCACTCTTTAGATCTCCACAAATTTTAACACCCATGTCACTTATTCCTGCAATTGATCTCCCTATCCTAGAACCAAACATACCAAATATACCAAATCCTCTTCCTAGTGTCCCATCTTCGGACCCCCAACCAGACCAATCCACCGATTCCCCTCCAACCCCTCCATCACAACCTCATCCCATTACAGAAAACCCAACGCCACCAGTACAGAACGAACAAACCTCCACTCGAGTCGTCACTCGTTCCATGACCGGACATTCAAAACCCAAATCCTTCCCAGACTTCACCTCTCTATACTCGACTAGACATCCCTTGCAGGTACTCTCCAGTGTGGTCACCGAAACTGAGCCATCCACCTACACACAAGCTGTCTCTTCTCCTCATTGGCGTGCTGCAATGGGGTCTGAGTTTGACGCATTAATGGTAAATGGCACCTGGTCCCTTTGTCCGTGACCACCAGGTAAACACATTGTTCGCAATAAATGGGTGTTTAAGCTTAAAAGGTTATCAGATGGCAGTATTGAGCGCTATAAAGCGCGATTAGTTGCCAAAGGGTTTGATCAACAATATGGCATTGATTATGCCGAGACCTTCTCCCCTGTGGTAAAACACTCCACAGTTCGGATAATCCTTGCATTGGCAGTGTCATTTAATTGGAATATACGTCAATTAGATATTTCAAATGCTTTTTTACATGGTTTTTTGGATGAAGAAGTTTTTATGGAACAACCTCAAGGGTTTGTAGATGAAAATCACCCTGATTATGTATGCCACATGCACAAGTCCTTGTATGGACTCAAGCAAGCACCCCGTGCTTGGTTTCGTCGTCTGTCACAATCTCTATTAGAATATGGCTTCACTGAATCCACTGCTGATTACTCACTTTTCATTTATGCCACTGATTCTGTAAAATTATATGTGCTTATTTATGTTGACGACATCTTAGTCACTGGCTCTAATCAGCATGATATTGATTCATTTCTGCTATTCCTTAATGACTCTTTTGATGTCAAAGATCTGGGTAAGTTGAGTTTTTTCTTAGGTGTTCAAGCTAGCCGCGACTCAAATGGACTACACCTACGCCAAACTCGTTTCATCACAGACCTCCTACACAGCACCAATATGGTGGGTGCTAAGCCTCTCAATTGCCCAACAGTATCTGGACCGAAACTCTCCTCCACTGCAGGTGATCTCCTGGACGATCCAACTGAATATCGTCGCGTGGTTGGTGCTCTTCAGTACTGCACTATATCACGCCCTGACATTTTCTATGCGGTCAACCAATTGTGTCAATATATGCACAGCCCAAGAGAGCCTCATTGGGTAGCTGTAAAAAGAGTACTTCGTTATCTTAAGGGGAGTATTGACTATGGAATCTATTTTACTCCCGGAGAGATAACATTACAAGCCTACTGTGATTCCGATTGGGCTGGCAACCCGGATGATCGTCGCAGCACAACCGGGTTTGGGCTATTTCTTGGACAAAACCTAATCACATGGACAGCCAAGAAACAACCCATTGTTTCCAAAAGCAGCACAAAAGCAGAATACCACAGCCTTGCAATCGTCACTGCTGAACTTTATTGGATACGAATGCTTATGAAAGAACTTGGTATACTATTGTCTTCCACACCTACAATTTGGTGTGACAACATCGGTGCTATTGCTCTAGCATCAAATCCAGTGTTTCATGCTCGCACCAAACACATCGAGATCGACTATCACTTCATCCGAGAAAAAGTCCTTAACAAAGACATTCAAGTGAAGTATATCTCAACACAAGACCAGATTGGCGATGTTTTCACCAAGGGCCATACTGCTCCTCGGTTTATCTTCCTTCGGTCCAAACTAATGGTGACTTTACTCCCCATTACTTTGCGGGGGGATGTTAGACCAGTCATTTATGGAAAGAATTCCACAACCAAATCTGCAGCAACAGCTCAAATCCCACAAGATTCAACATGATCAACGTCCCCTTGAATCTCTCATTCCCCTGTATTAGTTCCCATATAGCATGCTCTGCCATTCTGTACATTTCCAAATTTAACATTATAACCGTTGTAATATTCCCTATTTAATCTAATGAAGAATGAAGAGAAGGCAAGTTGGCCTCTCGGTTTTCTCACTGTCAATTGCTGAGTTTGCTAAGATTTTACACAAAATCAGTGGATTCCGGTTCCCTCCGTTGGTTTCTCAAGTAGACATGAAGGATGGTGCTATCGTCTTGAGTCAATAACCGATCAAGGCAGGTTTGATAATTCTCCAAGGGATCGATATCGCCTGCTATTGCAGCTTTGTACAGGACATGATCCATATAGATGATGCTATTCATTTCCTCACAAGAATCCATTTTGTAGTGTAGAGAAACTCACTAAATGAAATGTAAGCAAAACAAGGGAGGAGAAACCACAGTGGCACAAAGGTAAGAGGTTCCTCTCACTCAACTAATCACAAGCTGCTGATTTCTTTGTTTTTTATAGAAAGAAAAAGGTCGATAACAGACAGCGTTAATATTATTACATTTCTTTTCCTTTTTTTTTTTTTTATTTCTGTTGCAATATCTTTTCTTTTGCCCTGCTTGAAAGTTTTCTTTAAAAAAAAAATAAGAACGGAAAATATTATCAAAATAACTAGTAAATTTCAATAAAAAGAGAAAATTAATATAACCACTAAATTCCACTCATCGTTGTAGCTACTAAGTTCGGTTTAAAGCAAACAATTTGATCAATTTAATACTTTGTTTTCAAAAATAATTTCTTACTTGCTAATCCAAAGTGGTCGAATAGTTCTATCAAAGCATTTTTTCAAATGGTCGAAATGTGTTCAGATTTTCTAGATTTTGACAATGGATGAGAAGATGATCCACAGATTATGTTTCCAAAGAAGAAACAAGGCAGGAACCTTTCTCAACTTCAATATTACTCTTCTAACCAAGACTCCTCTCGTATTGATTCTACCCAAATGGCAAGCCAACAAATTACTTCCGTCTTGGGAGGGACTAAACCTTTCCATATACCATTGAAGGAAATGAAATTGCTAGATCGACAAGTTGGAGAACGCAGACAGCACATAGACTTGACAGAGTACATCCCATTAGAATTAGGTTTCCTTGGACTGTACAACTTTGGAAAACAGGCCTAACAAGGAGTTGAATACATTGATCTCCCTGAGTCTAAGAGATCCTCTCCCGTTGAAGTTCCATATCCGATTCAAACCATCCCATATTCCCATATTAGGTGGTTAAGAATGATCTGAACGTTAAAAAGTAAAATAAATTACCAAGAATTACTCTGCCAACCTAGAATTACCAAGCCTTGGATCGTTCCAGCAGGTGGGTGGTAATCACATTCATTGCCCACTGCAGCACAAATTTCATTCTTAACAATATTCTCAATGCCCTCCTCCTGGGCACAAGCATCGACAATCTTTAAAGGTATATTAAAAGCTGATTTCTGCTTATAAATACTAGAAACCAAAATTTTCCATAGACCAGTATCTCAGTTGACATATCTCCATAACCATTTAAAGATCAAAGCTTTGTTTTAGGCTAAAATGGACCCAATTCCTAGACCACCCTGTCATTTTTAAAAAAATGTTAATTCCTTGTGCAAAGCATAACTTCTTAGCAAGTCAAAGATTTTGCAACACAAAAGTAAAAAGAAAAAGAAATGTGATTATGTTAGCATATTTTATCTTTTCCCCCTCTTTTATAAGCACAGAATAATGATAATTTGACATTCACATACATCAAAGTATCTCGCTCTATCAATATTTTCTGGATTTAAAAAATAATACTCAAACACAAATACTAAACTAAAACAATATTTCACTAAGATTGTACATACATTCATAAAACACTATTCAGATTATCAAACTAAAAAACTTGATCACAATTTGTTTTAAAATTGTTTATTTTCTACTTGTAACTAACAATTTATTCCAAATAATGAATATTTTAAAAAAATACAACTGAATTTTACTTGAAATCAAATCTAGGACTGATTATTTTAGTAGTAAATCATGCTCATAAATTTTAGCTTAAATTTTCATTTTGTTTTGTTTAATTATTGCAAAGTTGTTGTCATAAGAAAATTCATTATTTTTGTATGACCACTATGATATTAGTTATTAATATCTAATAAGGAAAATGAATTATTCCATACTAAATAGAAAATTATCATTTCTTATACCCATTATGTTGTATATATTAATTTTTTCAAACAAATTTCAAATTTGCACTTTTGTGAAAGAAATCAGATTTTTGTGAGCATTTGTTTGTAGAATGTGCTGGATTAATCGGTATTTTATTGATTAACTTTCTGGAATACTGTAATGCTAAGATTATATAAATGTAATTGTTGATTAATTTATAATGCCTAAGGTTTTTTTCCTTATCATTAAAGATACTAGAGATGAATGCTTCTATAATAATGTTGTCTATGCTCTTGAGCCTGACAAATGCTCAAATGTGAATAAATCAGCTGTCTGCCTAATTGTTTTTTGGGACAATAAAAAGTTTTCAAAAAGAATTTATTATTGATTCTCTTTTATAAAGCATAACTTCCTCACAAGGCAAAGGATTTTACAAAGCATAACGTCTTCGCAAGGCATATTTTTTCTTCTTCTAATACTTAGACACTTGCATGAATCAAAGCATCTCTTGGACTTAAAAAGTGAATAAAACACACACCCAAACTTATATGCAAGCGTACATGCTTGTAAAAGGATATTTAAATTAAGATGGTATTCAAAAGTGTATAGATAATTATTTTTTAAAATATTTTTTGTTTAAAAATAAATATAAATGATTTTTTTTTAATTTTTAAAAAATTATTTTAAAATAAAAAATTAAAAACATCAAAATTATTTGACGTGAACATTTGTTCTAGAATGTGCTGGATTAATCAGTATTTTATTGATTAATTATCAGGAATACTGTCATGCTAAGATTATATAAATGTAATCGTTGATTAATTTATTCATCACTCGCCAATTCCTTTCCCGTGAAACCAGTAGCAGTCTGCTTCATCTATGCTTGGTCTTTATGCCAGTCTGCTTCATCTATGCTTGGTCTTTATGCCACTAACTTCATCCTATAGCCTCGACGATGTATCTAATGTTCATTCCAACCCAATGAGCATTAGATACATCATCGAGAGGGCCTACAATTCACAGAATTTTGTTCAGATTTTCTAGTGATTTTGACAGTTGATGAGAAGATGCTCCACAGATCATGTTTCCAAAGAACCCAAAAGTACAAAAGAAAAAGAAATGTGATTGTGTTAGCATATAATTTTTTTTATCTTTGCCCCCTCTTTTATAAGAAGAGAATATTGATAATTTGACACCCAGATACATCAAAATATCTCGCTCTACCAATATTTTTGTGAAAGAAATCAGATTTTTGTCAACATTTGTTTGTAGAATGTGCTGGATTGATCAGTATTTTATTGATTAACTATCTGGAATACGCTCACGCTAAGATTATATAAATGTAATTGTTGATTAATTTATAATGCCTAAGTTTTTTTTTTTCTTATCATTAAGTTGTCTATGCTCTTGAGCTTGACAAATGCTCAAATGTGAAAAAAATCAGTTGGCTGCCTAATTGTTTTTTAGGACAATAAAAAGTTTTCAATAAAAATTTATTGTTGATTATCTTTTATAAAGCATAACTTCCTCACAAGGCAAAGGATTTTATGAAGCTTAACGTCCTCGCAAGGCACTTGCATGAATCAAAGCATCTCTTGGACTTAAAAAGTGCATAAAAAACACATACCCAAACTTATATGCAAGCGTACATGCTTGTACAAGGATATTTAAATTAAGATGGTATTTAAAAGTGTAGAGATCATTATTTTTTAAAATATTTTTTTTAAATAAATATAAATGATTTTTTTTTTAATTTTAAAAAATTATTTTAAGATAAAAAAATTGAAAACATAAAAAAAATAAAAATTCAAGAAAAACATTAAAAAAATCACGATAAAAAACAGCGCCTACATCAACATTTCACTATAAGTATTGGATATACATTTATAAAACATTGTTTAGCAAAGGACACAAATAAAACTTATCACAATTTCTTAAGAAAATATTTATTTTATATTTTTGACCAGTAAATCATTTCAGAAAAAAATTAAAAAAATATAACTGAATTTTATTTGATAACGAATTTGGGATTGATTGTTTTACAACATGTTTGGCGCAGCTTTTGCACCGCAGGTTTGCTGCGGTGCAAAAATTTTTATTTTTTTTCAATAAAAATTAATTTTTTTTTGTGTTTTAGATTATTTTGATGTACTGATGTCAAAAATAATTTTTAAAAAATAAAAAAATATCATTTTGATATATTTCGGCACGAAAAACTTTTTGAAAACTTTTGAAAAGCAACCGCAACAGCAATCCCAAACACCCCCTTAGCTTGAAACCTTGTTCAAAAATTTTAGCTAAAGATTTAAATTTTTTGTCTTATTATTATTATTATTATTATTATTTCAAAATGATGACGATTACTATGATATTAATTACTAAAAAATGATGATGATTAAGAAGATATTACTTTCTAATAACTATCAATTACAAAAATTGATTATTCCATCGTTTCTTTTTTTGTCTCGGCCAATATGTGACCTATATATATATATATATATATATATATCATTAAATGTTTTCAAAACAATTCCAAATTTTCATTTGAGAAGTGAGCACAATTTTTTTAAATTATAAAATATTTGTGACAATGCAAATGGGTTACAAAGAAATGAATCGGGTGTTCTTTCAACACAAAGCCACAAGCAATGCTCGTCATCTTGGATTTTCTCGACCAACTTACTCTTCCCTCTAGTCCTCCCTTTTCTTTTGCCCATGTTTTGTGTTGAAATCAAACGAAGATTGCTGTTGTATTATGTTTGTCGTACCTTTTATTACAGAACATGAAGGATATATATAATGGAGGCTACTCCTCCTGACAAGAAAAGAATAAACCTCAGAACTGATATCCTTAATGAGGTACAAGACTTCTTATCTCAAATATCTACACACGTTAAAGGGAGGAAGGCTATTGTCGCAGAAATCTACCATACACGGCAATAAGTAACAATGCAGGTGGCTGCAATATACAACACAAAATCCAACACAGAGGCACACCTTAATATGCAGAGGAGAAAAACACTAATTACCAGTTGGATAATGCCTGTGTGGCACTGCAGCCAAACCAGCGTTTGGCTGCTTTTGCCTTTTTTTTTTTTTCATTTTAAATGAATATGTTTTGATATTTTTATATTATTTTGATGTGCTGATATCAAAAATAATTTTTAAAAAATAAAAAAACATCATTTTGATGTATTTCAGCACAAAAAACACTTTAAAAAGCAACAACAAACACACTCCTAAAATCCAACAACTTCCAATATTCCCCGTCAAAGGAAAGTTACTGATGACTTCACCTCCACTAGCCAACCTTACTAAAGGACCAGGAAGCAGCAGACTACCAATAGCAGCCAAGGGAATACCACCACTTAACACCAAGTTAACGGTCCCCTTACCTACCGTGCTCCTCAGCCTTCCTCTTCTTACAAATTACTCAAGCATGGATATTATAGCAACAATCATGGTTCTTACAATTACTTGTAACACAATTTTTAGTGATGAAAACCCTCATGATATTATACTTTTAATATAATAATATGAATAATAAATCTAAAATACATAAAAAATAATTGAATTTCTTTTTATAATGATAATAATGATGACAACGATAGTACTGACAATAATAATTAGAATATTATTTATTTACAATAATAGTTATTGTGAAAGGTGAAAAAATATGTTGCTCTATTCTGTCTTTTCTGTATTACAGTGGGTATATATATATACATGAGGAAGGAATCACGATCCTATACATTAGCTAATGATCTCGAATATCTGCTAATATTTATTTTACTAACAGTACACTATTCTATATAAGGAAGGCAAATATTATGCTAATAACGGTACAATAATTTATATAAGGAAGGCAAATATTCTGCTAATAACGGTACAATAATTTATATAAGGAAGGCAAATATTCTGCTGTCAATACTCCCCCTCAAGTTGGAGCATGGAGATCCGTAATGCCCAACTTGCGTAATAATGTTTGAAAGGATGCTTGCCCTAAGGGTTTTGTGAAGATGTCTGCCAGCTGACTGTCACTAGGAACGTGCTTGGTGGAGATCAGGCCGGCTTTTAATTTTTCACGAACGACATGACAATCAATTTCGATATGTTTGGTTCGTTCGTGAAAAACAGGATTCTGAGAAATATGTAGAGCTGCTTGGTTGTCACAATGTAAAAGCATAGGCTGGGAATGGTGGACACCAAGATCATGTAAGAGTGTTTTAAGCCACGTGAGTTCACAAGTGGTGGAAGCAAGAGCCCGATATTCATCTTCAGCGGATGAACGAGAGACTGTATGTTGCTTTTTAGTGCGCCAGGAAATAGGACTAGTGCCAAGCTGAATGAAGAAACCAGTCGTGGAGCGACGAGTGAGTGGGCAACTGGCCCAATCCGAATCAGAATAGGCTGATACTTGGAGAGTATTGATAGTAGGAAAATATAAACCTTGGCCTGGAGAGGCCTTGATGTAACGAAGAATGCGGACAACAGCATTATAATGGGATTGTCGTGGTTGATGCATAAACTGGCTCAAAAGGTTGATGGAGAACACAATGTCAGGACGAGAGATAGTGAGGTATATCAAACGTCCAACAAGTCGGCGAAAAATGCTGGGGTCAGAAAGCAGATCACCATCAGTATTGTTGAGTTTGAGATGTTGTTCCATTGGAAAAAAGGAGGGCCGAGCACCAAGATGACCACTATCATGAAGAATGTCAAGAGCATATTTGCGTTGATTAAGGAATATGCCATCGGGAGATCGAGCAATTTCAAGGCCAAGGAAATATTTGAGTGGGCCGAGATCCTTAATCTTAAATTGTTGAGCAAGCATGGCTTTGAAAGTGTTGATGTCAGTGAGATCATTTCCTGCCAAGAGAATGTCATCAACATAAATAAGGATAAGAGTAAAAGACTGTCCTCGAAGGCGAGTGAAGAGGGAGTGATCCGCCTGTGATTGATTAAAACCCGCAACAAGTAAAATAGAGGATAACTTAGAGAACCAGTTGCGAGAGGCCTGTTTGAGGCCGTAGAGGGATTTCTGAAGATGACAAACACGAGTATCCATGTTTTTGAAAAAGCCTGGTGGGGGGGTCATATAAACATCTTCATCAAGGTCACCATGGAGGAAAGCATTGTGGACGTCCAGCTGAAAAAGATGCCAATGGCGAGCTGCTGCAACTGCAAGAACACATCTAATAGTAACGAGTTTAGCAACAGGAGAAAAAGTGTCATGGTAATCCAAACCTTCTACCTGAGTATATCCCTTGGCCACTAAGCGAGCTTTATGTCGCTCTATGGATCCATCAGCCCGAAATTTTGTTTTAAACACCCATTTACAACCAATTGGTGTTTTGCTGGATGGAAGAGGTTGAAGGGTCCAACTATTGTTTTCTTCTAAGGCTTGTATTTCAGCTGCCATGGCATCACGCCAGTGAGGGTGACGAGCAGCTTCAAAATAGGAGGTGGGATCAAGGTGATGAGAGAGAGCAGAGAGAAAAGCAAGATGTTTACTAGTAAAACATTGATAAGATAAAAAAGATGAAAGGCAATGAACTGTACCTGAGGAAGGGCGTGAAACGTGTGAAGCCGTGGAGGACTTTTAGAAAGGATGACAGATATAGTCATCCAAGTAAGTGGGACGGGTTACAGCACGTTTTGGTCGTGTAGGAAGCGGTGGAATAGACGATGTGGAAGGGGTTTCATGTGTGGAGGGAAGTGAGGAGGATGGAGTGGGCTGTTCAAGAATATTGTAGTGTGGAATTTCAGGAATAGGAAGGGGAATAACCGACGAAGGTTCAGGAGTAGGATTCATGTGATGATAAGGGAAAATATTTTCTTCAAACGTAACATCACGTGAAATGAAGATTTTTTTATGGTCAAGGTCGTAGACGCGATAAGCCTTATGATTGATGGGGTAGCCTAAGAAAACACATCGTAGGGCACGAGGAGAAAATTTATCACGATTTTGGCGAGTGGTTTGGGCATAGCATAAACATCCAAATACTCGTAAATGTGTATATGAAGGTTGTTTTTGAAAAAGAAGTTCATAAGGTGATTTATGATTAAGGCGGGGTGAAGGAGTGAGATTAATCAAATAAGTGGCTGTGAGAATGCATTCACCCCAAAAAGAAATGGGAAGATGGGCTTGAAAACGTAAACACCGGGCTACATTAAGAAGGTGGCGATGTTTACGTTCGGCAACACCATTTTGTTGAGGTGTATCCACACATGTGCGTTCGTGAAGAATGCCATGGTCATGAAAATAAGTTTGGATTTTATTAGATAGAAATTCTTGTCCATTATCAGTGCGCATATGCTTAATAGTGCAATTGATTGATTTTTAACCATTGCGTAAAAATTTGTAAGGCAAGTAAAAGTTTCTGATTTCATACGCATGAGATAAACCCATGTAGTACGTGTGTAATCGTCCACAATTGTTAAGAAATAGTGGGCACCTGTATGTGAAGCGGTAGGATAACCGCCCCATATATCACAATAAATACGATTAAAGCAAAAAGTGCTCTTATTTGAATTCAAAAGGAAAGGTAGCCGAGTGTGTTTTGCTCTAGCACACACATCACAAGGCAAATGTGATTTCATAATATTTAAAGTTTTTGGAATACTTGAGATAGAAGGGTTGCCAAGTCGTTGATGCCAAAGAGTAGAGTCAGGAATGCGTTGAGAATGTAAAACGGAGGCAGAAAATGGTTTGTAGTGGTAAAGTCCATCCCGTACTTCACCCGTTCCAATCAGCTTCCTCGTGGATAGGTCCTGAAAAACACAAAAGTCAGAAAAAAATATTACAACACAATTGAGAGTACGGGTGATTTTGCTGATGGACAATAGATTGAATTTAAATGATGGTACATATAAAACATTAGGAAGAGGGATTTCTGGAGAAATGCGCAATGTGCCAGTATGTGTGATATAGACTATGTCACCATTTGGAAGTGTAATAGGACATGATTGATTAAGTAGTTGAGTATTATCAAGAGATGAAAGATTCGAAGTCAAATGATCCGAAGCTCCGGAATCAATAATCCATTCACTGTTAGAAACAGAGGCAGAGTGACAAGAGACGAGGTTACCAGCAAAGTTGGCAGAATTGATGTTCATGGGCGATAAAAATTCCAAGAGACGATTGTATTGATCACTTGTGAGGCCAGGGATAGTGATCTCAGAAGAGGTTGAAGAACCAGTCACGGTATTTTCAATTTTTGAGGAACCAATGACGTTATTTGCTGTCTTTGACGGGCCAGATATTGCTCCACGAGATTGAGACCTGTTGTTGGGAAATCCATTTAGTTTGTAACAGTGGGCTCTCCAATGACCATCACGGTCACAATAATCGCATTTTGGGCGACCACGTCCTCGCCCTTTACTATCAAAACATTGAGATAGGTGACGAGGAACCATCATAGTAGCAGAATCAGTTGGAATGTTGGGAATATGAAGAAGACGTTGTTTCTCTTCTTGATGCAAGGTAGAATACACCTTGTTAATAGGAGGTAAAGGATCCATGGCCAAGATTTGGCTTCTAATCGAAGCATAGGAGTCATGTAACCCCATTAAAAACTGAAAAATACGTTCAGTATCTTGCATACGATTTAATTCTGTTAAGATGCCACAAGTGCATTGCCGTGTGGGAGTGAGTACGGCTAGTTCATCCCAATGGCCTTTAAGTGTTGTAAAATACGCAGAGATGGTCATGGAGCCTTGGGTGAGAGTAGCAATGTCACGCTTTAGTTTGAATATCCTTGGATTGTTGCTTTGAGAGAATCGATCCTCAAGGTCGAGCCACACATCTCAGGGACATGCATGGTAAATTAAACTGTTAACTATGGATTTATCAATGGAGTTAAGGATCCATGATAAGACCATGTCACTGCAACGTTCCCATATTTGAGTTTCTGTTGCAGAAGATGTTGGTTTGGAGAGAGTACCATTAACAAAGGCCAATTTGTTTTTGGCATTCAAAGCCAATTTCATGGCTCTCTTCCAGGTGGGATAATTATCACCATTAAGAAGAGTGGAGACTAGAATGGAACCTGGATGGTCTGCAGAATGAAGAAAATATGGTGAGGATATATCTGTAGTAGATGAAGGTGTTAAAGGAGAGGCTGTCTGGCCAGATGTTTGGTTGTCTGTGTTTGACATGATCAGAATGAAAGGGAAAAAAACTTAGAGAAATATGCAGAGAACCTGCTCTGATACCATGTGAAAGGTGAAAAAATATGTTGCTCTATTCTGTCTTTTCTGTATTACAGTGGGTATATATATATACATGAGGAAGGAATCACGAACCTATACATTAGCTAATGATCCCGAATATCTGCTAATATTTATGCTACTAACGGTACACTATTTTATATAAGGAAGGCAAATATTATGCTAATAACGGTACAATAATTTATATAAGGAAGGCAAATATTCTGCTGTCAATAGTTATAATGACAACTATAATAATTAAGATAATATAACAATGATGATCATAATAATAATAATAATGAGAATAAAAATTAAAACAATTCATTATATTTGTTAAAAATTGATTTCTATGACTTTTTTATATATGTAAATAAATAAATAATCGAGTGTGAAATCTATCTTTAATTTATAATTAAAATCTAATAAAATAGGCTAAGTTTGTCATCACTGTCTCACCTCTCTCGTAGAACAACTAATATGACCTCTTATATTGTCTATTAAAGTTTCATTAGTTTCTACTCACTAAAGGATTGCGCACCAAAAAGGAAATTCAACGGTTATTGACAAGCTTTGAAATGAGGCATGCATATACGAATAATGAGATGCTGCGAAAATATGACAGCATTCAGGATGTAACTAGATGATATATGTTGAAGAGTTCGTGAAAAAAATCCACATAGAAACTGATTAGGTTTTTTATGGCATGCTATGAAACTGAGCTATGTGTTTGAGATTTTCTAAAATCATTTTTTTGCTGTTAAATAAAAGATTTTTCAATACTTAGTGTTCGAGAAGAAGAAAAAAATAAAAAAATAAAGCTGTATGTATCAATCCCTTCTCTACATACTGCGTCTAGCTGTATTCATATACTTTCTATCTCTCTCATTAAAAACAGTAATGGCTTGATAAAGCAACGTTGATTCTAATTGTGGAATTCTGATCATAAATTGTTAACTCCTTATAATTAAAAACAAAAAATCTTAAGCCACAAATAACGCTGCACCAAACCAAAAATAAAATACAAAAAATCAATATGACAATTAGCTCCTTTGTTTATTGAAGGCAATAGGCCCTTATTTAATTTGTATATGATTTCTTGTGCTTTTGTCCGGCCGCCATTAGACTCTAAATATGACAATTAGAACTTTGAAAGTGTTTTTTGTTTATAAATATATTAAAATGATATTTTTTTTATTTTTTAAAAATAATTTTTGATATTAGCATATGAAAATAATTTAAAAACATATAAAAAAAGTTAATTTAAAATACAAAATAAAAATATTTTTTTAATATTTTTAAAAAATATTTTTGAAAAGTAGTTTGAAGTTTGAAATTAGAGAAGTGTTCCACTTAATCAACATAAAAACCTAGGTTACTGTTTGGTTCACTTTTTTTTTTTTTTAATGTAAAACTAAACGATAACTTGTTTTCTTTTTAAGAAAACTGAGATACAAAATAAGTAAATAAAAATTATAAAAGTCAAAACCTCGAGAACGACAACATTAACACGAAGAACAATAATTTAAAGAGCCACATTTGCTTACTACGAACAGCGATGGTCACATAATTTTTTTAAAAAAGTGTATACTTTTTGTAGTACTTGATATAAACCCATATGAAATTCCTTCTTTGTTTTCTTAACATACATCAAAACAAGAGTTATTAAAATTCTAGCTTTAAATTGTTTTTTTCTTCAGACTAATGATGTATAAATTGAAGTCGCTGTAAATGAAGAGGGAATCGCTTCAGATGTTTCACCAACTCAGATTATATACATGGGATCGTACCTTTTTCTGTAAAACAAGGCAATTGGGATGGCCGACTGGTAGATGTTGTAGATATTGTTGCTGGTGATGAAGGTTTCGCTGTTGCCGCTGTTAGCGGCCGCGTCAGTAATGATGGCTTTGTTGTTTCAATAAATGAAGGAAACGTGCCAAAACTAATTGAAAGGCCCGCAGTACTACTCGAAGATGCTGAAGGGTCTGAAATATTAGTTGACGTTTCCGTTCCTTTGTTTTCAGAAGGTTGACTTTGTGAAGATGAGAGGTCTGGTTTTTTTGTATGATGATCAGGGTTTAGAGATGGTTGAATTTGTGATGCTGGTGGCAGTGGCGGAAGCTGTTGTGAAGGTTGAGATGGTGGTTGTTTTGAAGGTCGAGATGCATTGTTGTTCTTCGAATCGTTGTTATTACGCTTATCCCGGAGGAGGAAAGGCTTGTGGAGACCCGATAGCATAATTTTTATATGGATGCTCCCTAACGAAGTTAGCATGGCGTTGATTATGGTTGAAAGACACTTTTGATTTCGCAGATTGATTATTGCTATACAAATTTGTTTTATAGCAAAAATGTGATTTTAGAAAACTAAATTGATAAAATAATTTTTTAAATAATATAATTATAGCTTTTTTATTTATATATACATTCCAATAGTAAAAACTATTTAGAAGAGTCAAATATATTTTATATATCATCTTAAAAATAGTTCAATTATTTTATATATAATAAAATTATGTAATTAATTATATAATTAATATGAGTAATTTATATAATAAATTAAATGCTTTTAACTCTCCAATATTTTAATTTTTAATTTATTAATTTTATTTATATAAAAAAATCAGATCTGATATATCACAATCCAAGTCCAGAATCGAAGCCACGTCAATAATCTGCATATATGCTCTCAAATTGTTCACCATAGCTGTCGTGACGGTGATTTTTCGCGCTCCGTGCCCCTCCAAACAACGCGCGGTGAAAATGGGGTGTTTGTTTTATAGCCGTAAAATTTACAACTATAAATATAAGGAGTCGCCACCTAGTATTAAGGTTACTAGGAACCTATTGGTCTGCGAGAGTCTGGATAAGGGGACTTGTTGTGTAAGGGGAAGACGCATCACCCCTAGTGCACCCTACCTAAGGTAAGCTGCATTGTTATTTGATTGTTTTTTTTTTAAGTTTAAAATTTTTTACACTGCATAAAAAAAAATATTTTTTTATTCGCGGGTGTAATTTACGATGTAATTTTACACCGCGGTTAAAAAATCATTTTTTAGTTTTTATCTACGGATGTAATTTACACTTTAAATTTACACCGTAGTTAAAATCTTTTTTTTTTATCCATAGATGTATTTTACAATGTAAATTTACACCCTAATAGATAAAACAAAAATAGTTTTGATTATTTTTGATATTTTGGCCAAATTCCAATGAATAATCATAAACCGGTTACGATATCCGATTTTTATTTTAAAACATGAGAAAGATGCAATATATTTTTTTTACGAAAAATATGCTTGGAAAATATTGGAATTCGGCCGTATGCGCGAAAACAACATACTTTATATTTTTTTAAAATCCTTTTTTTTTGTAATAAAAAAGTAGTAGGGAAAATAAAAATAAAAGTAAAAATAAAAATATTTTTTATTTTTTATTTATTTTATTTTTTGGCTGGGCTGTCAGCACAGTGGGCTGACAGCCCAGCTTGAAGGGACTGGGCTTCCAGTCCTCACGGGCTGGAAGCCCATATGGATGTGGGCTGGGCTTCCAGCCTTCACGGGCTGGAAGCCCATTTTATTGTGGCCTGGTCTGGAGGTCCAACAGGGCCCAGACCATATGACCCAAAATCTAATGGGCCCAGCCCAAAAAAAAACGATAAAAGGGAAGAAGAACGTGAACAGTGCAGAATTACGTACTGTTCACGTTCATGAACCACCTGAGGATGCAGCCGTGTAGAGGGGATCGAGGTGGTCTTTCCTGTTGTGGTGGCGTTGGAAACGGAGGACCGTGGCGGCCGGTAGGAGTGTCGGAAGGGCTGACCTGTGTTGCGTTATGGTTGTCGTTCGTCGCGTATGCTGTCACCGCTGCTGGAGGTCACGGTTGGGTCGGTTTGGTGGAGGAAGAGCTCACGGTGGCGAGGGAAAAAACGGCTGGCTGCTAGCGAGGAGGGAGAGAGAGACGACGGTGCTGGTTTTAGAGAGGGAAAGGATGCTGTCGAGGAGAGAGAAAGAAGGGAGTTGCAGCGGAGAAGAAGAAGAAGGGACTGAAGCTGCTACGGTATGGTGGCTGTAGTGGTTCTTGGTGGTCGACGGTGAAGATGAAGAGGGACGGCCATCGGAGACGAGGAAGATGAACGAATCACCATATTTTCTCAAAAGAATTCAAGGAGATATATGTGGGCCTATTCATCCACCATGTGGACCTTTTAGATATTTTATGGTATTGATTGATGCATCAAGTAAATGGTCACATGTTTGTTTGCTTTCGAGTCGAAATATTGCATTTGCTAGATTCATAGCACAGATTATCAAACTACGAGCACAATTTCCTGATCATCCTATCAAGAAAATTCGACTAGACAATGCTGGTGAGTTTACTTCCCAAGCATTTGATAATTTGTGCACTTCTATTGGTATTGATGTTGAAATCTTGTTGCTCATGTACATACTCAAAATGGTCTAGCAAAATCATTTACAAAGCAACTTCAATTAGTTGAAAGACTGTTACTTATGAAATCAAAATTCCCTATGCATATCTATGAACATGCTATATTATATGATGTATCGCTAGTTAGAATTAGACCAAGTGCTTACCGTAATTATTCTCATTTATAACTTGTTTATGGTATACCACCAAATATATTTCATCTATGAATTTTTGGGTGTGCAGTATATGTGCCTGTAGCACCCCCACAAAGCATTAAAATGGGTCCACAAAGAAGAATATGAATTTATATTGGTTTTGATTTTCCATCTATTATTACATACCTTGAATCTTTAACGGGTGATGTTTTTAAGGCATGTTTTGAAGACTGCCATTTTGATGAGAATATTTTCCCATCATTAGAGAAAACAAATTCAGTGCCTGAAGCATGAGAATAAATTACTTGGAATAACCCGAAGTTATCTCCTTTTTATCCAAGGACAAATCAATGTGAACTTGAAGTTCAAAGGATAATTCATTTACAAAATATTGCATATCAATTACCGGATATTTTTATCAGTAGTGAAAAGGTAGTTAAATCTCATATTCTTGCTGCAAATGCTCCATTTAGAATTGAAATTCCTAAAGAGAAAAAGGTCAACATAGCAGCAAATGAATCTATATCACGCCTGAAGCGAGGAAAACCTATTGGAGCCAAAGACAAAAATCCTAGAAAACAAAAACTCCAACGAATAGATGATGGTACTCTTGAAGAGTCCTCGTCCATAAAACAAACATCAAATCCTATGTCCAAATCATCTCCTAATACTGATCCTCCTGAAGAGGAACCTCCTGAAGAGAACCAGGTACCTGGAAATAATGAGATCTCTATAAACTATGTTCATACAGGAGAGATTTTAGAACAAAATAAAATTATCATAGATGATGTATTTGCATTTAAGGTTGCTTTTGACATCACCAGAAGTGATGATGAATTTGAACCACAAAATGTTGAAGAATGTCAACATAGAAATGATTGGCCAATGTGGAAAGAAGCAATCCAAACAGAGTTGAACTCACTTGCAAAACGTGAAGTATTTGGACCTGTAGTCCATACACCTAAAGGTGTTATACCCGTTGGATATAAATGGGTATTTGTTAGAAAACGCAATGAGAACAATGAAATTGTGCGATATAAGGCACGACTTGTGGCACAAGGTTTCTCGCAGAGACCCGGCATTGATTATGAGGAAACTTATTCTCCAGTGATGGATGCAATCACTTTCAGATTTTTAATTGGTTTAGTGGTCTCAGAAACATTAGATATGCGTTTAATGGATGTAATTGTAGCATATCTATATGGATCATTAGATAAAGACATCCATATGAAAATCCCTAAAGGATTTACAATGCCTGAAGCTTTTTGTAATGAGCGCAGAAGTATTTATTCTATTAAATTACAAAAATCTTTATATAGGTTAAAGCAATCTAGTCGAATGTGGTATAATCGTCTTAATGAATACCTCTTAAAAAGAGGGCTTGAGAATGACAAGATTTGCCCATGTATTTTTATTAAGAAAACAATATATGGATTTGCTATTATTGCAGTATATGTTGATGATTTAAATATTATTGGTACTCTTGAAGAGCTCACAGAAACTGCAATGTATTTGAAAAATGAATTTGAGATGAAAGATCTCGGAAAGACAAAATTTTGTCTTGGTTTACAGATTGAATATTTTTCAAAAGGAATATTTGTAGATCAATCGATGTATACGGAAAAAGTCCTAAAGCGTTTTTATATGGACAATACTCATCATTTGAGTACACCTATGGTTGTTCGATCACTTGATGCGAAAAATGACCCTTTTCGACCTCCAGAAGAGGATGAAGAAATTCTTGGTCCTGAAGTGCCATATTTTAGTGCTATTGGAGCACTTATGTATCTTGTAAATTATACAAGACCAGATATATCTTTTACAGTAAATTTATTGGCAAGATATAGTCCCACTCCCACAAAAAGACATTGGAATGGAGTCAAGCATATATTCCGCTATCTCCGTGGAACAACCAAAATGGGGTTATTTTATTATGGATCAAATTCACAATATTATTTGAAGATAATGCTACATGCATCACTCAACTCAGAGGAGGCTATATTAAAGGAGACAAAACAAAGCATATCTCAGCAAAGTTCTTTTATACTCACGAGCTCCAACAAAAGGCAGAAATTGATATCAAACATATCAGATCAAGTGATAATTTAGCAGACTTATTTATAAAATCTTTACCAGCCTTAACTTTCAAGAAACTTGTCCATAATATTGGAATGTATCATCTTAAAGATTTGTCATAAGACATGTATTTTTGAGTGGAAATCAATGCAAATTATATTATTTTTCCTTCGGTTAGGTTTTTCCCCACCGGGTTTTCCTTTGCAAGGATTTAATGAGATAATTTGATATTGTTCTAATGAATCTTGAAGTATTCATATATGAATCTTGAAGTATCTATATAAAGTCTTCTATAAATTTTAAAGTACATGGTCATTTAAGGGGAAGTATTATAAATTCATCATAAATTATATTTATATGTATTGAATGTCCATTACTCTTAAGTAACTCTTGGATTTCCATAACCCTTGAGTTCATTTCCTTCTCCTATAAATAGACCACTTGTCTTGTATTCCTTACACACATTGAAATAATAGAAGAATTCATATTAAGCAAGGTATTTCTCTCTTATCTCTTTTGATTATGTTTTGATGTCTATGCTCTTCTATGTTAATTATTTATTCTTTTATAACACATTATCAGCACGATACTCTAACCAACTTATATCAATTTTAATATCTTCGCTTTTTATTACTGTAATTTACTTTTGGTAAATTTTCTTTCACTATTATTCAGAGAAATATATTTATAGTTCCCGAAGAACGGATATTACAAATTCCTGAAGAATTAATAAATTAAAAACAAGTTCTTGAAGAACTAATATTATAAGTTCCTGAAGAACGAATATCATAAGTTCTTGAAGAATTAAATAAATTAAAAATAGTTTCTGACGAACTAATGTTATAATTTCTTGAAGAAATACATAAATTAAAAAAATAGTTCCTGAAGAACTAGAATTAAAAGTTCCTGAAGAATTAAGTTAATTAAATATAGTTCCTGACGAACTAATATTTCTAAAGTTCAACAAATAATAGTCTTAAAGGAATGATTTTCCTGAAGAATTAAATAAATATAAACAGTTCCTGAAGAACTAGTATTTTTCCTTACAGATTAAATAAATTGAATATAGTTCTTGAAGAACTAGTATTTTTCCTTAAAGATTAAATAAATTAAATGCAGTTCCTGAAGAACTAGTATTTCTGAAGCTGAACAATTTTGAAGGACAAAGCTTGAATCTATAGCTCTTGATATTTTTAGAAAAATTATTTGTCATGAAACATTGACGTCGAGATTCATCTGGAAGTTATGAATCTTTGAGAGACCATCAAAGAAGAAAATAATATGTGGCAAAATCTAAATAAAAGATATGACCACCAAAGTTTATTATACTTCCTCAAGGTTGTTATGATTGGTTGCACCTGAAGTTGCAAGATTTTAAATTGATTAGTGAATATAATTTTGCTTTTTTTCAAATTATCTCACAGCTGAAATTGTGTGGTAAAGATATCAAAGATGATCAAATGTTAGAGAAAACATTCTCTACTTTTCATGCCTCAAATATTGTCCTGCAGCAACAATATAGAGTGCATAATTTCAAAAGATATTTGAAATTAATTTCATGTCTTCTTGTGGTTGAATGAAATAATGAGTTTTTTTTTTATGAAAAATCATCAATCTCATCCTACGAGTTCTAAACTATTTCCTGAAGTGAATAGAACCTTTGTCCATAAGACAAAGAAAGAACCAAGGATGTAGGTATGAAAAAAATGGAAAAGGAGAAGAGATAATTCTTCTAAAAGTAACCCATCATACCACCAGAAGTGGAGACATAATGAATAGTGGTATGACTTTTTATGATGGAGATTTATGTCCAACAGACAATGCAACAACGCATACAATTCTCAAGGAAAATAAATACTTTGAGTATTTGACATTAACCAAAGCTAATGTCACTACAATATCAGGTCCAGCAGACATGATTAAAGACTCTGGAAAAGCTATTATTGTGTTACCAAATAACACAAGATTGAGCATCAAAGATGCATTATATTCACTTGAGTCCAGAAGAAATTTACTCAGTTTTAAGGATATACGTGCTAATGGTTATCATATTGAAACAACAGATGAAGATAGAAAAGAATATCTTTATATTACTGCACGTATTTCAAGCCAGAAGCTTGTACTTGAGAAATTACCTGCTTTCTCTTCCGGAATTTATTATACGATCATGAAATTTATTGAATCAAATGTTGTGATACACCAGAAGTGTTCCAACCCAAAATAATTTATGCTTTGGCATGATCGACTTGGACATCTTGGATCAACAATGATGAGATGAATTATTGAGAATACATATGGGCATCCTTTAAAGAACCTGAAGATTCTTTTACCAAGTGAAAATCCATGTGTTGCATGTTCTTAAGGTAAATTAATTACCAAACCATCTCCATCAAAGGTTCTTATAGAATCACCATATTTTCTCAAAAGAATTCAAGGAGATATATGTGGGCCTATTCATCCACCATGTGGACCTTTTAGATATTTTATGGTATTGATTGATGCATCAAGTAAATGGTCACATGTTTGTTTGCTTTCGAGTCGAAATATTGCATTTGCTAGATTCATAGCACAGATTATCAAACTACGAGCACAATTTCCTGATCATCCTATCAAGAAAATTCGACTAGACAATGCTGGTGAGTTTACTTCCCAAGCATTTGATAATTTGTGCACTTCTATTGGTATTGATGTTGAAATCTTGTTGCTCATGTACATACTCAAAATGGTCTAGCAAAATCATTTACAAAGCAACTTCAATTAGTTGAAAGACTGTTACTTATGAAATCAAAATTCCCTATGCATATCTATGAACATGCTATATTATATGATGTATCGCTAGTTAGAATTAGACCAAGTGCTTACCATAATTATTCTCCTTTACAACTTGCTTATGGTATACCACCAAATATATTTCATCTATGAATTTTTGGTTGTGCGGTATATGTGCCTGTAGCACCCCCACAAAAGACTAAAATGGGTCCATAAAGAAGAATAGGAATTTATATTGGTTTTAATTCTCCATCTATTATTAGATATCTTGAACCTTTGACTGGTGATGTTTTTAAGACACGTTTTGAAGACTGCCATTTTGATGAAAATACGTTCCCATCATTAGGGAAAGCAAATTCAGTGCCTGAAGCACGAGAAGAAATTACTTGGAATAACCCGAAGTTATCTCATTTTGATTCAAGGACAAATCAATGTGAACTTGAAGTTCAAAGGATAATTCATTTACAATATATTGCAAATCAATTACCGGATGTTTTCACCAGTAGTGAAAAGGTAGTTAAATCTCATATTCCTGCTGCAAATGCTCCATTTAGAATTGAAATTCCTAAAGAGAAAAAGGTCAACATAGCAGCAAATGAATCTATATCACGCCTGAAGCGAGGAAAACCTATTGGAGCCAAAGACAAAAATCCTAGAAAACAAAAACTCCAACGAATAGATGATGGTACTCTTGAAGAGTCTTCATCCATAAAACAAACATCAAATCTTATGTCCAAATCATCTCCTAATATTGATCCTCCTGAAGAGGAACCTCCTGAAGAGAACCAGGTACCTGGAAATAATGAGATCTCTATAACTATGTTCATACAGGAGAGATTTTGGAACGAAATAAAATTATCATAGATGATGTATTTGCATTTAAGGTTGTTTTTGACATCACCAGAAGTGATGATGAATTTGAACCACAAATTGTTGAAGAATGTCGACATAGAAATGATTGGCCAATATGGAAAGAAGCAATCTAAACAGAGTTGAACTCACTTGCAAAACGTGAAGTATTTGGACATGTAGTCCATACACCTAAAGATGTTATACCCGTTGGATATAAATGGGTTTTTGTTAGAAAACGCAATGAGAACAATGAAATTGTACGATATAAAGCACGACTTGTTGCACATGGTTTCTCGCAGAGACTCGACATTGATTATGAGGAAACTTATTCTCCAGTGATGGATGCAATCACTTTCAGATTTTTAACTGGTTTAGTGGTCTCAAAAACATTAGATATGTGTTTAATGGATGTAGTTGCAGCATATCTATACGGATCATTAGATAAAGACATCCATATGAAAATCCCTGAAGGATTTACAATGCCTGAAGCTTTTTGTAATGAGCGCAGAAGTATTTATTCTATTAAATTACAAAAATCTTTATATAGGTTAAAGCAATCTAGTCGAATGTGGTATAATCGTCTTAATGAATACCTCTTAAAAAGAGGGCTTGAGAATGACAAGATTTGCCCATGTATTTTTATTAAGAAAACAATATATGGATTTGCTATTATTGCAGTATATGTTGATGATTTAAATATTATTGGTACTCTTGAAGAGCTCACAGAAACTGCAATGTATTTGAAAAATGAATTTGAGATGAAAGATCTCGGAAAGACAAAATTTTGTCTTGGTTTACAGATTGAATATTTTTCAAAAGGAATATTTGTAGATCAATCGATGTATACGGAAAAAGTCCTAAAGCGTTTTTATATGGACAATACTCATCATTTGAGTACACCTATGGTTGTTCGATCACTTGATGCGAAAAATGACCCTTTTCGACCTCCAGAAGAGGATGAAGAAATTCTTGGTCCTGAAGTGCCATATTTTAGTGCTATTGGAGCACTTATGTATCTTGTAAATTATACAAGACCAGATATATCTTTTACAGTAAATTTATTGGCAAGATATAGTCCCACTCCCACAAAAAGACATTGGAATGGAGTCAAGCATATATTCCGCTATCTCCGTGGAACAACCAAAATGGGGTTATTTTATTATGGATCAAATTCACAATATTATTTGAAGATAATGCTACATGCATCACTCAACTCAGAGGAGGCTATATTAAAGGAGACAAAACAAAGCATATCTCAGCAAAGTTCTTTTATACTCACGAGCTCCAACAAAAGGCAGAAATTGATATCAAACATATCAGATCAAGTGATAATTTAGCAGACTTATTTACAAAGTCTTTACCGGCCTCAACTTTCAAAAAACTTGTCCATAGTATTGGAATGCGTCATTTTAAAGATTTGTCATAAGACATGTACTTTTGAGGGGAAGTCAATGCAAATTGTACTCTTTTTCCTTCGCTTAGGTTTTTTCCCACTGGGTTTTCCTTTGCAAGGTTTTAATGAGGCAATTTGGCATTGTTTTATTGAATCCTGAAGTATTCATATATGGATCTTGAAGTATCTATATAAAGTCCTCTATTGAATTTTAAAGTACATGGTCATTCAAGGGGAAGTGTTATAAATTCATCATAAATTATATTTATATGTATTGAATGTCCATTACTCTTAAGTAACTCTTGGATTTCCATAACCCTTGAGTTCATTTCCTTCTCCTATAAATAGACCACTTGTCTTGTATTCCTTACACACATTGAAATAATAGAAGAATTCATATTAAGCAAGGTATTTCTCTCTTATCTCTTTTGATTATGTTTTGATGTCTATGCTCTTCTAAGTTAATTATTTATTCTTTTATAACAGTGTTAATATAAATGGTAGGTGTGTGTTAAATTGACCAAAACTATAGTGGATGGCTTTCAATGACTATAATTGATGGCCATCGTTGATGGTGTCCGATAATTACCTTTCTTGACATACACCATTGAGTTTACACCACTAAATATCGTGGCTTTTAGTTAAAAGATGTTTTCAGTGTGTGAGACGATTAATATATGTCACCCTCCATCTTAAGTCGCAGATGTTTGACATTAGAAACTAGACCGAGGAAACGGGAGCTTCCAGGGATATTTCACTTGTTGTGGAGCTCACCGGAGCTTGAGACACGGACACTCGAAGTGTCACATCTTCCTCCTATGTTCACGTGTGTGCTTGTAACTTTTCGCAGTTCTTTTCATCTATCTTTCTTTCGCCTGACACTTACCTCCATAACACGTCTAAATATTACCAGAGTTTGTGACCGCTTGAAATGCGCATCAATTACAGAAAAATAAAGATAAAAAAATATAATTGACAAATGATTTTGCAACCGATCCAAAGATTATTTTAAAAAATACATCTGAGCTTTATTTGATAAAAAATTTAGAATTGGTTGTTTGACTGGTAAAATAATATCGTAGATCCTTGTAAATGATCCAACACACAAGGAAGAAGAAGCTCAAACCAATGAGACAAATACTGATGGCAAGCCCCAAGACAGGTTCTAGAACTGTATATGTGCCGGTGATGAATGCGGTAATCATTGTACACATGCCAGTCATGGTAAACAACGTTGCAAGCACAAATAACATCTCAGTGGTTTTGTCGGCTAGAATGGTTCAATCAAGCAAACCTTGATACAACGCCAACAAAAAATGGATAAAGACAGCCGAAGTTGAGAGCACCATTGATATTGCATCTGATATAACAAATACTATAAAAGCAGCTTTTTTAGCTAGAATTGCAGTGCCTTTGTCGCTCTTGTAACCACCAAATAGGGTGAATGCTGCTGCAAATGTTACCGTTGTTATTAGCGCAGTAACTACTAGATGAGACTCTCTTACTTTATTCAAACCTTCCTCGTTTTTCTCCTTGATATTTTCTTTATTTCTTCTATAATAAATAGGACCGTAGCCAAACGGTCCACTGCCAACATCTTCAACTGATTTTAGAATCTCTTTCTGCAAAATATAATAGATGATATCATTTTTAGCTAGTTATCAAATATCAACTCCTAGGCTTTGTTTTTGTTTGCAGTCAAGTCTTTTTGTTGCAGTATATAATTGGTAACAAATACTAATTTGATTGAAAACTTCAAGCTTTACATTAGTTCAATTATCCACCCAAAAAAAGAAAACTGAGATGTAACCCAATAATATATTATTTTTTATTGTCTATTTGATATTTCAACTTTACTTTCTCTCTTTGCAAAAATAATTGGGGTCTAGAGTCTTGATTTTTGTAGAATTGTTTATTTTTGTGTTTTAAAAATGTTATTACAAAATTTAATTTTTATTTTTATTTTTTTGCTTTAAATTATTTTTTAAATATATTTATACTATTTTGAACTGGTGATGTTAAAAATAATTGTTATATAAAAAATATTATTTTGATGTATTTTTAAATAAAAAAAGCATTTTAAAAAATAACTGTTATAGTATTCAAATAAACTATTTAATTATTTCAATTGATTTTATTTTATTTCTATTCTTTTCCATTATATATATAGTTTAAATGGATGCATTCAACCACTCAGTTCTCCATGTGTTTGTCCTTGTTAGTGAGATGCAAGCTTTCACATGTAAAGAAGCTATTTAGTAAATCATCAATAATATTCAAATTACCAAGCTAATTAAACTATACTGTTTTGATTTAGAATGGGGTTACGGTTATAGATATTGTATGAATATCCAAAACTTGACTAGATTATAATTTGGATATCAAAAGGCTAGATATGACCGGTGGGGTATGAATAATTACTTTGAATTTAATAATAGTAGTACAAAACTATATATTCAATGTCATACCTAACAGTAATTAAATGTGCATTTGTTATTTGTGATATATGAGTGTACATATATATATATATATATATATATATATATATATATATATATATATATATATATATATTTAAAATATATTTTATTATTACATGTAAAAAGCATAAAAGACATTAGAATAAATTAATGTTTAAAATACAATTCTAAACATAAAAAAATCAGTTACCAACTCAACAACGCAAACTTGTTTTAAAGGTGGTCTCCGAGTCGAGTTGATATGATTGGGAGGTAAAAAGAACAAAGAAAGAGACAATAATTTCGACCAAATTTAGGTTTTTTCAGGGGGATTTTAATAATGATAGGGCATGATTCCGCTATCGTTAATCAAGTAGAGCTGTAGTGTTAGTGCGGTTTTTGCTTATTTCAGGACGTTTAATAATACTCTATTTCATATTTATAAATTTGTACGTCATGTCACACTATTCATTCATATTTATAAACTTGCCATGAATTTATTATTCTATAAAAGAACTCAACCTTTTTTTTTTCCTTCCTGTTCTTTTCATTTTTTTTCTTTAAAATGCATTGAAACAATTTTTTTATTTTTCAAAATTTATTTTTGATACCAACACATTAAAACAATTAATTCAAAGTTTTTTTTTCAAGATTATTTTTAAACTCAAAATTTCAACAAGAAATATATAATTAAAGCTAGTAAATTTACATTTCGTACCTTTGAATGGTAAATTATAAATTACCTTAGGCCAGTTCGCGAGGAAACCTCTCTCACTCTCCCTATTATTTTTTACCTCTCTCTCTTTAAGAGTCAAATGGCTCCCCCAACCTTCTGACAAAGCTTAGGTAAGGGAATTTAATATAGTTTCTGTCATATAATAAAAAATATTGATTGCAAGATCAATGTGGCCAAACGGTCCACTGCCAACATTTTAAAGGATTCTACGATCTCTGCCACCATATTAAAAGGATTCTACATTTTCATTTTGCAAAATATAATACATGATATCATATTTCGAGTAACCCAATAATGTATTATTGTTTATTGTCTGTTTGATTTTTCAACTTTAGCTTTCACTCTCTACAAAAAGAATTGGGGTCTAAAGTATAGATTTTTGTGTTTTTCTTGTAAACTTGTTTATTTATGTGCTTTAAAAGTGTTATTAAAAAATTTATATTTATATTTATATTTTTTTTGCTTCAAATATTTTTTTTAATATTTTTATATTATTTTGATGTGGTAATATGAATAATATTTTTTAAAAAAATTATTTTGATTATTTCAATTGATTTTATTTAATTTTTACTCTTTTCCGTAACAAGGGACCTGAAACTCTTAACATGGAACATAAATGATTGAAAGTAACAACACAATAGTGAGGGACAGGAAGTCCTAGAGGGTCCGGTTTCACATGGGAATCATATGGATACGAGTCTCGACATTGATATATTGATAGCGATCAAAAAAAACTCTTGAGATTTGGTAGCACAGTAAAGACTGAAATTCATGGTGAAAATGGGTTTTTCTTGGCATATTTTTTTTTTTTTGGTACAAGGACATGAACGAGAGTGATGGGATTGTCTTGTAACATACGGAGAAGTGTCATTATCATCATATTTTAAAAATATTTTTTTTTTTTAAAAAGAATTTATTTAAAATTAAAAATTTTAGTGTTGTTATATTAGTTTTATGTATTGATATTAAAATTTATTTTTTAATAATATAAAATTATTATTTTAAAATATTTTAAAATAAATATTTTAAAATTAAAAATATTTTAAAAAATAATTACAATCACGCTTTCAAATAACCATGAATGCATTTTGATCATATGCAACTTTGAATTAAATGTGCCATTTGGAGGGTTGGATAAATTCTTATTCTTTTCCGTTTAATCCCTTGAATACGTAGCTGCTTTGACTAGCCACAATATAGTCAAGGCATTCTAAACTCTGTTTATCAACTAGTTCACGACAAGCTAACAACAAGAAATAATCTCTTTCATTACGTTTACTTCTCCCTGTTACTCGTACAAGAAATATTAGTAACGGAATTTTTTCATTGCTACAATCCGTTGATAATAGCAGCATTTTTTAGTAGTGCAAGTCTTTTCTGCGACTACAAACACCTAATTACCTCCCCGGTTCCCTCTGATATACTGTGATGTTCAATATTGGATGGTGATGAACAAAGATTTTCCATGTTATGATGGGCACATTTCTACACAGAGTCATGCAAGTGTTGCATATAACTAGCCATTTTTTTCCTTCTCTAAAGTTCAATGGCATGTTGGGGTTGTGTTACTAGGCATGGGATTTGCTTCCATTTTGATCTCGCATGCAGAATGTAGTGTATCTTGTGTTAAATAATAATATAATTCATTTATTAAATTTTATCTAATAATTTAAACTTTAAGATGAGATTATTTATTGATAGTATATTATAATATTGTTGATTAATTGGTTATGAATTCAAATCCCATCATCGTACTTTTATTTAATAAAAATTAAATACAACGTAATATAAATTTGTACAAGTTTCAAATTTAAAAGACTTTCGTATAAGAGAATGTGTTAGAAAATGATTTAAAAAAATGAGGTGAAATGATTCATTGATACCTTGATGTTGTTGGTTATGTTTATCTACTTATATCATTATTGAAGCTATTAATTGTCAAACGTTTTTGAAAAAATACAAATTACATTACAAAAGGTTTTAAAGTTATTTCACATGATCATTTTTTTCACCACAAAAAAAATGGTTAAAGCCAATAGCATATCTTGTTGGCATTAAGAATAAACTTATGTCGACAATTACTATAGTCATATAATCAACGATGGAAACATCTCGTCGAAAATATATTGGTCAAGGATTTGCATCTCCTCATCGATTTCATTGTCAAATTATTTTTCTAATGGCATCGCCGAATGAATATTCAAACCAAAAAAATCGAATTTAACCATCTATTTTCCACTGGTAAATTTGTCTACAATCTTAATTGCCGATGGAATATTCCATCTCAAATTCTACAAGAAATGTATCTTCATTGTCAACAAAACATTTTATCGCCTATTCCTTTACACTATGAGAGATCATTTCTGATGGATACGCCGATAGAATCTTCTGACAAAACATTTCATCATGTTTCATCAATTACAAAACCTTTAATAATATTTTTAAAGAGAGCACAGATTTGGTCAAATTTCTTCTGTTGTTTTTGTTTTTTGTTGTTTGGTTGCTATAATCCCAAAATGCATTTGAGATTATATTCCTAAGAACTCACAGCAATAAAAATCTTGTTCTTCCATAATTATATTAAAATGAGTTCCATAAACAAGAATCACATGAGAACGAATTCCATACAACCCTAAACTGTGAAAGTTTAGGTTGGGCTGGACCCGACCTATTCAATTGGGCTGAGCTGACGCAAGTTCTAGCAACTCATATGAGGTGAAAAGAACCTCTGCTCCTTTGAAAGGTGTTCTCCATCTTTTCCAAAATCTTTACACATTCTTAAGGAAAAGTGCACCACTGAACATGATTATTTTGATAAAAGTGGTCTCCACAGTATAATCTCTTAAACTATTTGTCAGTTCAATCATTCCAGTGGTGTCATTAGAAGCCTTGCATGTGCAATAGATAACAGATGCGATGCAGGCTGGTAGACATAGCTTATAACAATTTATGGCCTGCTTACTTCGAGACTCTGCTATCATAAATTGATATTTTGTTTTAAAAATATTTAAAAATTAATTTTTTTATTTTTTATTTTTAAGTTATTTTTTTGTAGTGATATCAAAATAATTTTTAAAAAATAAAAAATATTATTTTTTAATTAAATTTTAATTTTAATCATGATTTTACGGTACAATTTTACATCATATTTTTATTATCATCTAAAAAAATATTTTAAAAATCTATGTTGCCGTTTCGTGAGTGCTAATAAATCCAACTGTAGGCCCCTCCCCTATCATCTTGGACTCCAATCATTCTCGGCCATTGATCACCAAATTAAAGTCCCCTTTTTTTGATATCCTCAAGATCCTGCTCATTAAGTAAATTGAACTCATTAATAAATTAATTAATTACTCATTAATAGTCAGTAAACGCATAATCTTCAAACAATCATATGAATGCTAATAAATAACAAAGATCCCGCTCCACACGCAACCGACGACTGCCTCTTTTATTCTCCTCAGGTCTCTGTCTAGTTTATTCTCCTCTCTTAGCAAAACCAATACCTTCGATAGCAAGTAGTCAATCAAGTTTTTGTTATTTATTAAAAATATTCGAATTAAGGAAAAATTAAGGGAAGAAATCAAACGATTCCTCGTAAATCCACAAGAGCACCTACTGCTTTTATTAACCTTAAAATCACATACATTAATCAATAATGTTCTTAATAAAATTATGGGAGACTGTAATATTGAAAATTTAATATACCATCATTGAGATTATTGCTTTAGTTCATGTATAATGTTTTTTAAGCTGTATTTGTTTCTCGAAATTCATTTTCCGGGAAATCACTTTCCAAACTTTCCTGTGTTTGTTTGCTTTCCGGAAAGTTGGTTAACAGAAAACACTTTCCAGTCAAAGAAAAATTTGGCTTGGTTTTCAGGAAAGTGTTTTCCGGAAAATTTGGGCAGAAAACACTTTCCGGAAGTTGTGAAAAATTTAGAAATATCATTATTTGTTGATTATATCAAATTTGATCCTCAAATTTTTTATTGCTATATATAATTTGTTTTGAATATTTATTTTTCAATTCCATCTCTTAAAATTTAATTTTTATATTAATTTTGGTCCTTATTTTTATAATTGCTATTTGCTTTTTTCTTATCATTTTTTTATTGAAATTTTTTATCTATCAAATTTGGTCCTCATTTTTTTTATTGTTACTTATTTTATTTGAAATAATTTATGAAATGTTAATTATTATTATTTTAATTTATTCACCTTTCATTTTTTTTTAAATTTTTAGATTTGATCTCTATTATTTTGATTATTATTTATTTTATTTGAGATAATTTATGAAATTATATTTTTTTTCAATTTCATTCTCATTCAACTTTTTAATTTGTAAGATTTGTTCCTCATTATTTTAATAAACTTGAAAAAAAATTAATTTATTCATAAATTATTTTCCAGTTCATTTTCCATAACACAAACAAACACTAGAAAGTGTTTTCCAGTTCATTTTCCATAACACTGTCAAACATCAGAATTCACTTTTCAGGAATTCATTTTCCATAACACAAACAAACACTAGAAAGTATTTTCCAGTTCATTTTCCATAACACTGTCAAACATCGGAATTCACTTTTCAGGAATTCACTTTCCAGTAATTCATTTTCCTTGGAATTCACTTTTCAAAAGAAAACCACTTTCCAGCAAACAAACGGGGCACATGTCTTTATACAAATTTCTATACAAAAATATTAGTTTCACATCCATTTAATATAGTTCCAAATCAAAATAAGTTATTGATGATATTATTATTCTTAATAAATCATTTTTTAGAAACTAGATAAAAAGTTATGTGATAATTTATGTCTTTCTCACGAGTATAAACAATGAATTTCTCTTTCTTTACCATCCTATAACACGTATCAATTTCAAGGGACCTAAATTATATGAATGATGTTATTTTTACCTTAGTACTATGTTTTGTATGAAATCTCTAGTAAGCCATCCATGTTTAAATTGATGTCTTTTTCATTTCAGCTCGCATTATTTTAATTTCAACACTAATCAAGACTTAAATCGCTAATAAGACTTTAGAGATTAAAAGATTAAAATTAATTATTAAAAAATAAACAGTAATTCCACAATATTTTCTGAGTGTGTGAATAATGACAGGCTATAGTAAATATATAAATAAATAATCAAGTGTGAAATCCATCTTTAATTTATAATTAAAATCTCACAAAATAGGTCAAATTCATCACAGGATTTGTGTCTCACCTGTCTCATAGAATAACTAATATGACCTCTTATATTGTCTTAGTGAAGTCTCATCTAGTTTTTACTCCCTAAAGGCATGCCCGCCAAAAGGGAAATCCAACGGTTATTGACGAGCTTTGAAATGAGGCGATAAAAATCGCATACAAGAGTAATGAGATGCTGATAAAATTTGACAACATTCAGGATGTAGCCAGATGATAAATGTTGATGAGTTCAAAAACATCTTGAACATTGACTTAAAATTGATATTATAAGCTGATAAATTTTGACAACTCAAAGTGATGGCTCCACCACATGTATGATGTAACCGACCATACCACATTATGGTATAATATTAGAGGATCATTTTTGTACAATTGTTATCAATTTTTGTTAAGGATAGAAGTATTAAATACACCAATACAGTAGGGCCCTCAATTGTGTTTTCATAGATTGTGTTAAGTTGTTGTTTTGGATTTTATTACCTCAAGCTATATTTTGATGTGTTTATTATTGTTTTAGATTCAAATTTGTTTGTTTATGTTATGATTTTTTGGGATAAAAAAAATGTTTTAGAGATCTAAAATGTCAATTTTGAAGAATTGATTGTGGCTATACTTTCCAAGTTATTGGGCTTTAGATGAGTTTTTATTCTTCATGTTCTTCCAAAAAAATATTGTGTTCGACTTCTTGTTTGAAACCAGTTTTAGTCCATTCATTCCAAAACAACTGTGATAAAACATCACGATATCCTGAATATTTAACCAACAGATCTAAGCCAAATAATCACCATAAAATCATTAGAGAAAGAGCATGTAGGTTGCAAAGTAGCAAAGCTAGAAATACACAAACCACATAATATTCATAACAAGTAGACAAACATTTACTGGTTTTGAGTACCTCAAGAGGCTCTTAAGAATCCAAGAACAGAAAATCACTGCACTGGTTGATGCTCTAGGAATACTGAGAAGCTTTAGGGAGAGTTCTAGCAACTCATATCAAACAACTTTTTTGAAAAAAAACTGCTCCTTCGAATGGTGTTCTCCATCTTTTCCAAAATCTTTATTCTTAAGGAAAAACTAAGAAGAGAAAATGTAATTGAATTCTGCAGTTACAATCAGTTAGAACATGCATTCCATGTATTTCAGCCTCAACAGTATAAAAAGGGGCATTTCATCAAACAACTGTAAGACAATTAATTTGAAAGAAGAAATCACTTAAATCTTCTCTGAGAAATCCCCTCATCTCGAGCTCTCTCTCTCTCTCCATTGTTCTTCCTTCCTTATCATTGATTCTAAACCTGTAATTGACATAAACAAAAAAAGTTAACATTCAAGGAGTTAACAATATAAGCAATTTCTACAGCAACATTACTTTCTGCTTCCATTTCCGACAATTTCTTTAAACGTTCAAGTTTGGCCTCAAAATCCGGTTTTGCTTCATTGATCATGCTTTGCCGCTGAATCTTTGTAGAGGCAGCAACCGTGTGCTCTTCATCAGCTGTTTGTTTACTTATGATTTAGCCAAAAAAACAGTACTGCATTTATATACCGTTAATTTATCAGGAAAAAAAGTAGAGACAGATTTAAAAAATAAAAACAAGAACAAGAAAAACATGTGTTCCATTCCCCTCCTTCCATTCAAAAGATTTGATCAAGAGTACTAGGTAAGTGCAGACATGTTGACACAACAATGAAATTTTGGGCATGTATGGAGGAGCTGCTAGAAACTCACCATGTAAGATGTCCCTTGCAGGCTTTGAAGAGACTAGAGATGATGACGTTGTTTGCAAAACTCCAGGTCTGTTAATTGTGGAAACGCTGGAAGTGGGCTCACCGTCGATGTTCAAGGACGGCTCAAAGTCATTCCTGGGATGTCTAGAGCTGGGATCAGTACCAGGTCTTGAGGTAGTAGAAGAAGAAACGAAACTTTGTAAGAGAATTTGGTAGGTTTCTGGAGGATTTAATTGTCATGTTAGAAAGCTATTAGATCTAGTCACATGAAAGCGATGTTTGGCACGAAGATTCTTAGATGTCTTTTTGCAATATGCTGCAAATATTTATTGTGTTGTTTTTTAATGTAAGTTTAATATTTATTAATGAGAAATAATGTTCACGTGAGTGCTTGTAACTTTTCACACTGTTTTCATCCATCTTTCTTTCTCCTGGCACTTACCTTCATTGTACACGTCTAAATATTAGACGGAGTTTATGACCACTTGACTAGCGATGCGTCAATTACAGAAAAATAAAGATAAAAATAATATAATTGATAACTGATTTTCCAACCAACCAAAAGATTTTAAAAAGTACATCTGATTTTTATTTGATAGAAAATTTAGAATTGGTTGTTTCGCTAGTAAATCTAATGTCGTCATTCATTGCTCATATAACGTAGTCAATCTAATTTAGTAAATCCATGCAAATGATCCTATACACTAAATATACAATGAAGAAGAAGCTCAAACCAATGAGACAAATGATGACGGCAAGGCCCAAGACAGGTTCTAGAACTGCATATGTGCCTGTGATGAATGCGATAATCAGTGTACCCATGCCAATCATGGTAAACATCGAGGCCAGGTCAAATAACTTCATAGTGGTTCGACTACGCCAACCTTCAAACATCACCCAAAAAAAGTGGATAAAGACGGCCGAAATTGAGAGCACCATTGAAATTGCATCTGATATAAGAAATACTATAAAAGCAGCTTTTCTAGCAAGAATCGCAGTGCCTTGATCGCTCTTGTAACCGCCAGGTAGGGTGAATGCTGCTGCAAATGTTACTGTTGCTATCAGCGCCGCAACTACTAGATGAGACTCTCTTGCTCTATTCAAAGCTTCCTCTTTATTTTTTGCTTTCTCTCTTCTTAAATTAAAGGGGCCGTATCCAAACGGTCCATTGCCAACATCTTCAAGGGATTTTATGATCTCTTCCTGCAAAATATAATTTTAGCTAATTATCAAATATCAACTCCCGAGCTTTTGTTTTTGTTTGCAATCAAATATTTTTTGTTGCTCTAAATATAATAGATAATTAGCAGGTAACAAAATACTAATTTCCTAGGAGGGGTAACTCAATAATATTTTATTGTTTATTTGATTTTTCAACTTTAACTTTCTCTCTCTACAAAAAGAATTGGGGTCTAAAGTATTGAATTAAAAGATAGGATGTACAACAATTAATGCATCCATTAAATTCATATATATATATATATATATATATATATATATATATATATATATATAGTTTTTCTTGTTGAATTGTTTATTTTTGTGTTTTAAAGTATTATTAAAAAAATAATTGCTTTTTTATATTATTTTGATGCATTTTAAATAAAAAAAAAGACATTTAAAAAAATAAATGTTATACCCCTTAAATAAAATGTTTAATTATTTCAATTGATTTTATTCTTTTCCATTTATATAAACACACGCATATATATATGAATTTAATGGATGCATTAATTATCACAACAGTTAATTCATAGAGGAATGATTACCTGTATCTCACCAAAATCTCCTCTACTTAAGTTCGCGATGCTTAGCTCTTGCTTATTAAAACCATATATTCCACTCTCTCCATCAGGATAAACTTCGCTCCATTCCTCATGCTTGTGCGTTAAAGCAGCAATTAGATGGAAAGGCGTGTTTCCTTTGTCATCCTTCTCGGTTTTAAGTCTCTTAAGTTCTGGAATTAATATCAGACATGCCTTGAATGTGTAGCTCTTTTGACTTGCCACAAAATAGTGAAGGGCATTCCAACCTTTGTTATCAACTACATAACAACAAGCTGGACAATGTAAAACAATCATTTGCATTACGTTTACACGTCCTTGAATGGCAGCAATGTGAAGAGCTGTTCTCTTCTTCTCTGTTGTTTCAGCAATGCAGGCTGCGGACGCATCACATTCTAGCAATGCTTTCACTGCTGAAAAATCAGGCCAAGAAGAGAAATAGGCAGCGTAGTGAAGTGGTGTCCAGCCATTCTCATCGGTTGCTTTTGTCAAATTCTTTTCTTTTCTTAATAACTTTCTTGTTGTCACTGAAACGAACAAAACAATGAGTAAAAGTTTCCCTTCATGAACAACAGAGATTTCACATATTCTATATATTCATTACTATATGTATAACCATTACTTAAACTCATAGAATTTTAATGGTTTCTGTTTTTTTAATAAAAAAAAAGGTTAATTGTGAAGCAAACACAAAGATATAGAAAATCAAATATATGTGGCTTTTAAATTATAGTTTACACGATTATATATAAATTAATTTATTCTCCAGACTTCAGCACAAATTAATCATACCATCATCTCCCGCCGTGATTGCCGCGTGAAGAGCAGTTCTACCATTAGGGCCGCCATAGTCCACTGAAATGCAATTGCTTAGGATTTCATCGATCACCTTACCTTGCTCTAGTCTCTGACGATAGCCAACGGAAGCTGCAATATAAAGTGGAGTTTCTCCGTGAACATTGGCGGAATATGAAAAGTCAGGGTCCTCTTTTGTCAATATTTCCACCACATGGCCCCGCGCATTTCGAGCTGCCTCGTGTAACGCTGTATCTCCCTCTCCATTGGTCATCTTCAACATCATTTTAGCTGCTGTTACTCCGCTCTCTGGATCTGCATGTGGAGCTTTTGCTCGGTCAATGAGGACTTTCACCGCATTGGAATGGCCATATTTTGCTGCGAAATGGAGGGGGGTTTCTCCTTTTTTATTGGCTTGCAATAACAGTGATGGACACCTTTCAAGAATTTTATCAACAAAAACAGTGGATTTCGGTTCCCTCCGTTGGTTTCTCAAGTAGACATGAAGAATGGTGTTCTCGTCTGGAGTCAATAACCTATCAAGGCAGGTTTGATAATTCTCGAAGCGACCGATATTGCCTGCTACTGCAGCTTTGTACAAGACATGATCCATATAGATGATGCTACTCATTTTGTAGTGTAGAGAAACTCAATAAATGAAATGTAAACAAAACAAGGGGAGGAGAAACCACAGTGGCACAAAGGTAAGAGGTTCCACTCACTCAACTGATCACAAGCTGCTGATTTCTTTGGTTTTTATAGAACAAAAAGGCTAGATAACAGACAGGGTTAATCAACAAGATTACATTTCTTTTCCTTTTTTATTTTTGTTGCAGTATCTTTTCTTTTGCCCCGCTTGAAAGTTTTGCTTTAAAAAAAATAAGAAGGGAAAATATAATCAAAATAACTAGTAAATTTCAATAAAAAGAGAAAATATAACCACTAAATTCCACACATCATTGTAGCTAGTAAGTTTGGTTTAAAGCAAACAATTTGATCAATTTAATACTTTGTTTTCAAAAGTACGGGCTTTATAATTAGACCCAAAGCCAGTACAGTTTGTTTTCAAATTCTTTATTTTCTATTTATAAATAACAATTTATTCCAAATAATGAATAATTTAAAAAAATAGAACTGAATTTTACTTGATATCAAATCTAGGACTGATTATTTTAGCAGTAAATCATGCTCATAAATTTTAGTTTAATTTTTTTTTTTAATTATTGCAAAGAAGTTGTTGGTGCTATATGAAAATTCATTATTTTTTTATGACCACTATAATATTAGTTATTAATAACTATCTAATTAGGAAAATTAATTATTCCACGCTAAATAGAAAATTATCAATTTTTATGACCATTATGTTATATATATATATATATATATATATATATATATATATATATATATATATATATATATATTATTGCTTTCAAACAAATTTCAAATTTGAATTTTTCTAAAATAAATCAGCTTTTTGTGAACATTTGTTTGTCTAATTATTAGTTTATTGATTAACTATTTGGATTACTGTCATGCTAAGATTATAATTGTTGATTAATTTATAATGCTTAAGTTTTTTTTCCTTATCATTAAAGATACTAGAGATGAATGCTTCTATAATAATGTTGCTTCTATACTAATTATTAAATGTGAATAAATCAGCTGTCTGCCTAATTGTTTTTCTGGACAAGAAAAGGTTTTCAAAAGGAATTTATTGCTGATTCTCTTTTATAAAGCACAACTTCCTCGCAATGCAAAGGATTTTGAAACACAAAACTGAAAGGAAAATGATTACTATGCCATTAACCGAACAAATTCGTTTCTTTAAATTAAGATGGTATTTAAAAGTGTAGAAATAATTATTTTTTAAAATATTTTTTGTTTAAAAATACATGTAAATACTTTTTAAATTGTTCATCTCTATAATATTTAAGTAATTGTTTTTAACTTAAAATAGTGTACATACATTCATAATAACGTTATTAGTACTACTACTACTACTACTACTACTACTATTATTATTTTAAAATTGGCAATACAAACTTTGATATTAATTATTAGAAACTATCTAATTATGTGACCAATAAATGTATGTTTATACATACACACCAATAAGTTCATTAATCTAGAATAATATCATGCTAATATTTTATAAATTATATAAGTTCAGTCCTTGATTAATATATAATGTTTAAGTAGTTTTTTCTTGCTTATCATAAAAGACACTAGAGATGAAATGTTTCTCTCATGATAGGATATTATCTACTAGTTTTTTTATGTTGTCTATGTTCTTGAACTTGCGAAATGCTCAAATATGAAATAATCACTTGTCTACCTAGTTTTCTTTACGACAATAAAAAATTTGAATTTTTTTTATTTTTAATTCCCTAATATAAAGCATAATTTTCTAGCAAAGGAAGGGTTTTTGGAATATAAAAGTGAAAAGAAAAGAATCTAGCATTTTTTTCTGATGCCTAGACAGTCACATGCATTAAAGTATCTCACTATATAATTTTTTATTGGATTTAAAAAGTGAATCAAGAACAATGCAAACGCATGCACGCATCCGCACACACGTATAAACTAAAATAACATAGTAAATATTGGATATAGATTCATAAAACATTAATGTAATATATATTTCTTATTTTTCTTAAGAAATAAAAATAAAACAAATTATTTCAAAACAATGAGTTATATATATATATAACTAAATTTTATTTGATAGCAAATTTAGGATTGAATGTTTTAGTTTGAAATCTTGTTCACAAATTTCAGCTAAAGATTTAGGTTCTTTTGTCTCATTATTTAAAAAAAATATTATTATTGTTATTGTTATTGTTATTGTATGAAGAAAAAGATCAGGACCAATTATCCAATGCAAATTTGGATTTTTTATAAATTTTTATTTAGTATGGAATAATCAATTCTTCTAAGATAGTTATCAATAATTAATATCATAGTAATCATAATCAATATTTTTTTTGAAATAGTAAATATTTTCAAACAAATTCCAAATTTGTATTTTTTTTTTTAAATTTGTTGTAGTATATGTTGGATTAATAAATATTTTATTAATTGATTTATTAATCAAATTCATTAAACTAGAATACAATCATGTCAAGATTATATAAGTGTAAATGTTGATTTATTTATAATGTTTAACTTTTTCTTGCTTATTATAAAAGATACTTAGAGATGAAATGTTTCTATCTAATAGTACATACTAGTATTTTAGACTTGTATACAAAAAATTTTCTCATTATATCAATATTTATCGACTTAAAAAGTGAATCAAACACACACATATAAGTGCACTCATGCACCCTCATATATATTAACTTAAACAACCTTTCATCCTAAATACTCTTATATATCAAAGTATCTAGCTACATTAATATTTATTGACATAAAAGGTAAATCAAACACTTATGTCCATGCAAGTATATGTGTTCCCACATACATATAGACTAAATATCTCACTATTGGTATATGATATACATTCATAAAACATTATTTAAAGAATAAAACTAAAACATTTGATCATGTATTTTAGAAACATTTTTTGGTTTTATTTGTGACAAGCAAATCTTTTCAAAACAATGATTATTTTAAAGGCATATAACTGAATTTTATTTGATAGCAAATCATGCTAAACAAAGATTTTATCTTTATTTTCAAGAAATATGTGAACTATATGTATTATTATATGATTTCAAAACAATTCTAAACTAGCATTTGAAAATTCATTGCAATATTTTTTGAATAAAAAAATATTTGTGATAATGCAATTGGGTGACAAAGAATCACATTTTTGTGAATATTGTTTTTTATCTTGAACTTTGTTGGGTATCAATATGAAGCTACATGATCAATAACTTCTATGGTAATATATCATCTATTAATAATTTTTTTATTCATTGATTAATGAATCAAATTCATTAATCTAGAATATTCCCATATGAGTATTATATAAATAAAAATGTTGATTAATTTAGATCATTTTAGCTTTATAATGTCTAAGTAAATCTATTTTTTAGCTTATCGTAAAAGATACAATAGAAGCAATATTTCTATTACAATGGGATTTTACTTGCCTGTTTTTTGATGTTGTATATGTTCTTGAAATTGAGAAGTGATCAATATGAATAACATGAATTTTCTCCCTCATTACTTTTTCAAGATAATAAAAAATTTCAAATTACTTTTAATTCCTTTGTGTATAGCACAACTTCTAAGAAAGGCAAAGTATTTTGCAACACAAAAATGAAAAGAAAACAAAAGTGATTATGTTATCATTCCCCCCGTCTTTTATAAGTAAAGAATAAATATATTTTAATGCTCTTCTAAATCAAAGTATCTCGCTACATCAATATTTATTGACTTAAAAAGTAACTCAAACACCTATATCCATGCAAGCATGTGCAGTCCCAAACACGTATAAATTTAAATATGTCACTGTAAATATTGGATATACATTAATCAAACATTATTTAGAGAATGAAACTAAAATATTTGATCATATATTTTAAACAAATTCTTTGATTTTCTATTTTTTACAAGCAAATGTTTTCAAAACAAAGATTATTTTTTAAAAAATATGACTGAATTTTATTTGATAGCAAATCTAGGATAAAATATTTTAGTTTGAATTTTTTTTCACAAACTTTAGCTAAATATTTGAGATTTTTGTCTCATTATTGATGATGTTGTTGTTGTTGTTATATGAAAAAATAAATATGTTTCAAATAATGATGATTACCATGATATTAATTACTTATAATCATCCAATTGGAAGAATTGGTTATTCCATGCTAAATAAAGATTTTAACTTTATTTTCAAGAAATATATGAACTATATGTATTATGATATGAATTCAAAACAATTCTAAACAAGCATTTGAAAATTCATAAAATATTTGTGATAATGCAATTGGGTGACAAAGAATCACATTTTTGTGAATACTGTTTTTGATCTTGAACTTTGTTGGGTATCAATACGAAGCTACATGATCAATAACTTCTATGGTAATATATCATCTATTAATAATTTTTTTATGCATTGATTAATTAATCAAATTCATTAATCTAGAATATTCCCATATGAGTATTATATAAATAAAAATGTTGATTAATTTAGATCATTTTAGCTTTATAATGTCTAAGTAAATCTATTTTTAGCTTATCGTAAAAGATACAATAGAAGCAATATTTCTAATACAATGGGATTTTACCTGCCTGTTTTTCGATGTTGTATATGTTCTTGAAATTGAAAAGTGATCAATATGAATAACATGAATATTCTCCCTCATTGCTTTTTCAAGATAATAAAAAATTTCAAATTACTTTTAATTCCTTTGTGTATAGCATAACTTCTAAGAAAGGCAAAGTATTTTGCAACACAAAAATGAAAAGAAAACAAAAGTATGCTACAGTTGGGAAACAGATAATAAGAAGTGGGAAGTGAGGGGGGCAGGGCTGGTTAGGCTAGAAAGACAAATTTTGTATTCTATCATATTTTATTGATTACATCAATAATTCTGTATTCATAATGCGTGAGAAGATATTGATGATTGATGTTAGGATGCTACAGTTGATGCATATCATTTGTTGCATTTTAAGGCCTTGGAATCCAATGTTTGATGATCTAAAGTTTGCAGGATTCTTTTTGTTTTTTACTTCAGTAAGTTCATTGGCAACTTATGTATATGTTTCCAGAGTCGACGACTTGCTTTCTAGCCTAAACATTCTGGGGGATGTTACTAATAAATTCCTTTCTGAAATGGTGCTAGAAGCAACTCCTGCACGCTCAGTTAAGGTCCAAATCTAGGTTTGTTACATAATTGATAAATGTCACAAATGTATTTGAAGTGAAAATGGCGTGAAAAATATGCAAGGATTTGTAGTCCTGATGGGGCCCTAAATTCACAACATCTAATGGCTTGGTGACTGTGAAGTACAGAAGCTCGACAATACATGTGAAGATGTCCATTTCTGAGAATAGGGGGTGCAAATGGCTGGAAAAAACCAGAGATTTGGGACCAAATGATGATCATGCACCAAGATTCTCAATATTGCCCCCACAATTCTCCCAAAAAGAAGTAATTATGCCATCAATAATTTCATCAGTGTCATTTTCATCCCCAGTATTCAACAATTAATCTTCTCTGCATTGCAAAAGTTCTTTGGCTGAAGCCACACTTTTCCGAGAACGTGCCTTAACCTTCCACTTTTAAGAGAAAACACCTATAATTGGAAGAGGAAGAAAGCAACACCTATGCAATTTCTTTGGCTGCCTCTTTTCTTATTTCCTACCCTTGAATCTTCCATTCCAAGGCAAGAAAAGAAAGATCTTGTCTGATAATAAATATAGAAAGCCAGTATTCAGTTATGATTCGGCATCAATAGAGTTTTGAACAATCGATGTTACATATCTATAAAAATTAATATTTTCGATGCTCATTTTGTATTCTAACCATGGTTATGAAACTGGATATAGGGCTAACCTATAGAGCATGCATGGGTTAGAGTTGAGAGGGTTAATTTGAGTCAACCCAAAAGAATAAAAATTATCAAAACAATATTATTTTGACAAAAATAAATCAATGGTTCATGACCAAGTTTTAACTCATGTCATTGATTGGATAATAAATTAATTTAATTATGAATGGACCTGAGTTTTTATACGTCAAGTTAACAACTTCTATTTTTTATTAATTTAAATCGATTAGGGTTAACTTTAAATTGATTGAAACCCTAAGTCAACTTGATTTTACATTTATAGCTAGGATATTCACCACAATCACCCAAAACCTCAAGATAAACTATTTTTGGTGTTTCCTAAAGGATTAGCAACCATATTACCACCTAATCTTATGACAATGAAAGGCCAAGATGTCCCTGTTAATGTATCACAACCGCTAATTTAACATACTATAAATCGACTATTTAAATGCCTTAACCCCAAATTAAGTAAATTTAAGAGGATATAAAAATGAATAATTATTTAAGATGATTACCACACGTTACTAGATCAGCTTCTCGTTGTTGTGGGATTCAAATGAAAAGATTTTTTTTATAAGCAAATGCTAAAAAATATAGGGATTAAGTTGCAGTTTTCTATACTAGAGGGACTAACTATTTAATATATTTAATATTAGGGGTTAAATTGTAACTTACTAAATTAATTAATTAATAGTACCCACACAAAATCACAATAAACCAAAACAATTTCCCTCTCTAAAGTCCATGTTCCATAACATCATAACTGTATATTGCGGCCTGTATCTCTCCAAAGAAGTGAGCTTCAACACACAAAACCCCCAAAAATTAAGAATCAGAAACCAAAATTTTGAAACACAAATCAAATCATATTTCAGATCCCAATTTCAAGTTCTCAACTTTCCATGATCTGGGTCGTTAAGACTTGACCTTGAGATCCATAATTGGGATCTTTTTTTTTTTTTTTTCATTTTTTTCGAGGAAAATTACTTTCTTTGAACCAAACAGAGCTTAAAAGTTTGAGATGAGGAGGAGACCAGTGGAGTTTAGGAGGCCAGTAAGGAGGAGGATATCAAGTGTGGTGTGGTGGACTTTGTGTGGTATATCTGTGTTGCTGTTTATAGTTATTTTAAGTAAAGAGAGTCATATCGAATCAAGACCCACCGGCCTTAATAAGGTAAAGATCTGTGCTTTACTGATTATTTTATTATTTTGGGTAGATGTTAATGTGTTTGGTTGCTGAAAATATGGGAATTTTGAAGGGAATCAGTGTTTTGAGTTCTGAGATTTTTTTGATTTGGGATTTGAAGATATAATAGTTTTAACTGGGTTTTGGTTGGTACTGTTAATGGGCTTGATGAAGATTGAGATATACAATTCTGGGATTGTAGCTGTATTATAACATGATTGTTATCTCAAATTGCAGTTTTTGCTTGTATGTGCTTTTGTGCTGTTGGGTTTGTCTTTATGTGTAGAATGGAATTTTTGTTTGATCCGTGACTTTGCTTGAGCTAGATGGAGTTATACCCTACATGATAGAAGAACTGCATTAACTAGTGGGTGTGAATAAAATGTTTTAAAACCTTTATCTTGCAATTCATGGTTGTATTCTTAGGATATGCCATATGCTTCCAATAGCTTAATAGGTAATGTTCCCTAGTGGAGGCAATGGCTTTCATCCCAGCCTCGTAATTTCATTCAGGCTGTTGAGTTAAATGACCTTCTTAAGTATTGATTCGAGGAAGTTGTGTTTAAGGAACTGTGTGTGCGTGCCATACATTGCTTCAATACTGTGCATGTGAATCACAAACAAAATTAGCAGGGCATTGAGATTGAAGGAAGAAGAAGCTCAAACCAATGAGACTAATACCCCAAGACAGGTTCTAGAACTGCGCCGGTGATGAATGCGATAATCATTGTACACATGCCAGTCATGGTAAACAACGTTGCAAGCACAAATAACATCTCAGTGGTTTTGTCGGCTAGAATGGTTCGATCAAGCAAACCTTGATACAACGCCAACAAAAAATGGATAAAATCAGCCGAAGTTGAGAGTACCATTGATATTGCATCTGATATAACAAATACTATAAAAGCAGCTTTTTTAGCTAGAATTGCAGTGCCTTTGTCGCTCTTGTAACCACCAGGTAGGGTGAATGCTGCTGCAAATGTTACCGTTGCTATTAGTGCTGTAATTACTAGATGAGACTCTCTTACTTTATTCAAACCTTCCTCGTTTTTCTCCTTGATATTTTCTTTATTTCTTCTATAATAAACAGGACCGTAGCCAAACGGTCCACTGCCAACATTTTCAACTGATTTTAGAATCTCTTTCTGCAAAATATAATAGATGATATCATTTTTAGCTAGTTATCAAATATCAACTCCTGGGCTTTGTTTTTGTTTGCAGTCAAGTCTTTTTGTTGCAGTATATAATTGGTAACAAATACTAATTTGATTGAAAACTTCAAGCTTTACATTAGTTCAATTATCCACCCAAAAAAAGAAAACTGAGATGTAACCCAATAATATATTATTTTTTATTGTCTATTTGATATTTCAACTTTACTTTCTCTCTTTGCAAAAATAATTGGGGTCTAGAGTCTTGATTTTTGTAGAATTGTTTATTTTGTGTTTTAAAAATGTTATTACAAAATTTAGTTTTTATTTATATTTTTTTGCTTTAAATTATTTTTTAAATATATTTATACTATTTTGAATTGGTGATGTTAAAAATAATTGTTATTTAAAAAGTATTACTTTGATGTATTTTTAAATAAAAAAAGCATTTTAAAAAATAACTGTTATACCATTCAAATAAACTGTTTAATTATTTCAATTGATTTTATTTAATTTTTATTCTTTTCCATCATATATATATATATATATATATATATATATATATATATATATATATAGTTTAAATGGATGCATTAATTAACAGTTAATTTATAGAGGATTGATTACCTGTAGCTCACCAAAATATATGTTCGCGAAGCTTAGCTTTTGTTTATTAAGACCATATATTCCACTCTCTCCATAAGGATAAACATGTCTCCATTCCTCCTGCCTGTGCGTTAAAGCAGCAATTAGATGGAAAGGCGTGTTTCCTTTGTCATCCTTCTCGGTTTTAAGTCTCTCAAGTTCTGGAATCCTTCTCAGACAATCCTCGAATACTTTGCTATCTTTAGTTGCCACAACATAGTGAAGGGCATTCCAACCTCTGTTATCAACTAGATCACAACAAGCTGGACAACGAGAAACAATCTCTTTCATTACGTCTACTTCTCCTTGAATGGCAGCAATGTGAAGTGTTGTTCTCTTCTTCTCTGTTGTTTCTGCAATGTAGGCTGCGAACGCATCACATTCTAGTAATACTTTCACTACTGAAATATCAGACCTACTACAAAAATAGGCAGCGTAGTGAAGTGGTGACCAGCCATTCTCATCGGTTGTTCTTGTCAATTTCTTTTCTTTTTCTAATATCTTTCTTGCTGTCACTAAACCAACAAAACAATTAGTAAAAGTTTCCCTTCATGAACAACAGAGATTTCACATGGTCTATATATATATATATATCCAGTACTTAAACTCACAAAGAATATTACTGGTTTCTGTTTTTTTTCAAAAAAAGCTAATTGTGGATCAAACAAAAAGATAAATAAAATCAAATATATGTGGCTTTTAAATTATAGTTTACACGATTATATATAAATTAATTTATTCTCCACACTTCAGCACAAATTAATCCTACCATAATCTCCCTTGGTGATTGCCGCGTGTAGAGCAGTTCTACCATTAGGGCCGCCATAGTCCACTGAAATGCAATTTGTTAGGATTTCATCGATCACCTTAGCATGATCTGGTCCCCAACCAACGGAAGCAGCAATATAAAGTGGAGTTTCTCTGTGAACATTGATGGAATATGAAAAGTCAGGGTCCTGTTTAGTCAATATTTCCACCACATGGCTCCGAGCATTTCGAGCCGCCTCGTGCAACGCAGTATCTCCCTCTCCATTGGTCATTCTCAACATCATCTTAGCTGCTGTTACTCCGCTCTCCGGATCTGTAGGTAGATCTTTTGTTCTGTCAATAAGGACTTTGACCACATTGGAATGGCCATATTTTGCTGCCAAATGGAGGGGGGTTTCTCCTTTATTATTGGCTTGCAATAACAGTGGTGGACATCTTTCAAGAATTTTATCAACAAAATCAGCGGGTCCCGGTTCCCTCCGTTGGTTTCTCAAGTAGACATGAAGAATGGTGCTATCGTCTGGAGTCAATAACCGATCAAGGCTGGTTTGATAATTCTCGAAGCAACCGATATCGCCTGCTACTGCAGCTTTGTACAAGACATGATCCATATAGATGATGCTATTCATTTCCTCACAAGAATCCATTTTGCAGTGTAGAGAAACGCACTAAATGAAATGTAAACAAAACAACGGGAGAAGAAACCAAAGTGGCAGGGTTCCACTCACTCAACTGATCACAAGCTGCTGATATCTTCGGTTTTTATAGAAAGAAAACGCTAGATAAGAGACAGAGTTAACATTATTACATTTCTTTTCCTTTTTTATTTTTTGTTGCAATATCTTTTATTTTGCCCTACTTGAAAGTTTTGTATTAAAAAAAATAATTTAAAATAAAAAAAAAATTATTTTTAAAAACATTTTTGAAATGTTTTTTACGTTCCACTCAACACGGCTCTGAGCTTTCTGTCGGTGGCATGTACATTAGAATATGTTTATTTTTGTTTTATTATAAATAATGTATCCATTCCAGCAAATTACAGAAGGAGGAGACGATACGCTTCTCTCATAATCATAGTCTTTGGCTTTTTTGAGATAATATATTCAAGCTTGAGATTTTAAATTGAATTATTGGAGAGCTAAGCGAGGGCGAGCATCTATATATATATACTAGACAATGACCCCGTGCTTTGCCGTGGACGGCACAATTTTTTTTTCAATGTAAAAAATATTAATTGTGTATTTTTTTTATTATAATATAAATTTAGCTAAAATAATAAATTTGTGCAGAATTCATGTCAAGTGCAAGTTTTCTATAAAATATATAAATTTAAAATCGATATAAATTTATCTGTTTTGTAGTTTCAAATGAAATAACCAGCATAAATTTATCATCATCATTAAAAAAGCAAGAAAACTCGGATATCTGAATTATTAAGTTCACTGTATTAAGATTAGTTCATTTTATAATTCAATTTAAATCAAACAAAAATAAAATATAAATTATGAAAATACCTACAATAATCAAATAAAAAAAAATTGTTAATTTTCTATCAACAAAAAGACGAAAACATAGATTGAAAATTCATCCTAACGTTATTGCCATTATCATTGCTATAAAAGCTAAAATTATTACTAACATTACAGCCAAAACAATTAAAATAATTAAATTTCCATGAAAAATAAAAAATAAAAAAAGCAAAAGATTTTTATAAAACAACAATAAAAAAATAATAACTAAAATTATCATTATTATTGCATAAATAATAAAATAATAAAAATCATATAATCTAAAGAACAGATAAAGAAACAAAAAACAAAAAAAAACGAATAAGGGGAAAATAGAGTAATATTACTTTTAAAATGATCACCAATATAAATTAAAAATTCAGGAAAATCTTTAAAAAAAATCAAAAGATTTTATAAAAAAATAATCACTAAAATTATCATTATTATTGCACAAATAATAAAATTATAAAAATCATCTAATCCAAAGAACAAATAAAAATAAAAGAAAACATCTAGCCATGGCACCCGCGTCTCGTCGCGGGCGGAATCATATTTTTTTCAACGTAAAAACATATTTATTATGTATGATTTTTTTTATCATAGCATAAATTTAGACAAAATAATCAATTTGTATATAATTTTTATGAAGTGCAAGGTTTGTATAAAATATATAAATTTTAAATGAATATAAATTTATTTGTTTAGTAGGTTTCAATGAAATAACTAGTATAAAATAAGTTGTAATTTTCTATCAACAATAAGTTGCACTATGGATTGCAATAGTCTTTTTTTTCGTCATATGAATAGTGGAATAACGTTTTCGTCTTATTTGAGGATCTAATGATTATTGTACTATGCACATAAATGAAAGAAATTGAAAATATCTCTAATACCATGATATTATTTAAAACACACTTTACATAATAAAATGAATATATAAAAAACTAATATACATTTTTAGAAGTTCTACGCCGCACGCGCCATTCAAAATGTGGTTAAGAGAAAGCACTGTAGCAATCCATATATGTTTGTAAAAAAATTCAGCCTAAGAATTAGTCGTGGTGTGCTTAAGCTGGTCGGAGATCCCGGTTATAAAAAAATATATAAGTGAATAAAACAAAAGTATAAAAAAAAGAAAAAAAATGTACCAGCAGGAAAGCACTTTAGAAAAAAATGTGGGTCCGGGGATTGTCGTGGTATGTATAAGTTGGCCTGGACACCATGGTTATCAAAAAAATTTGGATATGGAGATTAATCGTGGTGTATTTAAGCGAGCTCGGACACCTCGATTATTAAAAAACAAAAAACCAAAAAAATATATAAGTAGAAAAAGAGAAAAAAATATCATAAGAAAAAAAATTATAATAAGAAAAAAAAAAGGCAAAAAAAGAAGAAGAAAAAAACGGAGGAAAAAAAGAAGAAAAAGAATAATTAGGAAAAAAAAAGCAAAAAAAAAAAAAGTAGAGAAAAAAATCGCAACAAGAAAAAAAAAATTGTTGCAATCCACAGTGCACTGAGTCTGTGTGCACAGTGCGTGGGTGTACAGTAAAACACCCACGCCTTTTATTTTATATATATATATATATATATATATATATATATATATATATGTAATGCATTGACAATCTCTCTCTCTCTAAATATATACTAGCCAATGTCCCACAACTCGTTATGGGCAGCATGTGAAATTATTTTTAATTATAATATAAATTTAGATAAAATAATAAATCTGTGTAGAATTCCTATGAAGTTCAAGTTTCCTATAAAATATATAAATTTTAAATCGATATAAATTTATCTGTTTAGTAGGTTTCGATGAAACAACCAGTATAAAATTTTCATCATCATTACAAAAACAAGAAAATTCGGATATCTGAATTATTAAATTTAATATATTAAGAGTCATTCATTTTATAATTCAATTTAAATTAAACATAAAAAAAATATAAATTGTTGAAACACCTTCAATAATCAATTAACAAAAATAAATAGTTAATTTTCTATCTACAAAAAGAAGAAGAAAAAAATTGAAAATTCATTCATACATTATCGTCATTATCATTACTATAATAGTTAAAATTATCATCAACATTAATGCCCAAACAATTAAAATCATTAAATTGCAGAGAAAAATAAAAAATAAGAAAAGCAAAATATTTTTATAAAATAACACTAAAACATAATCATTAAAATTATCATTATTATTATGCAAAAAAAAATCATAAAATTATTTATCTGAAGAGCAAAAAAGAGAGCAATATTAATATTAAAATGATCACCAACATAAATTAAAATTTTAGGATTGAACTGAATAAAAATAAAATGACAAAAATTAAAAATAAAAACTAAAACTATAAATGCATAAATACGGATAAAAAATAAATATTGTCCAAAAATGATAGAAAAAAACAAAGCAATTAATATCGAATAAAAAATTCAAAAAACAAGGACCGAAATTAAAAATAAAATATATATAATTAATTTCAATGGAAGGATAAAATTGAAATAAATAAAAATCTTGGGACCGAAACAAATAAAGGTATTTTTAAAAAACAATTGCATGTAATTTAAAAAAAAAAAAAAACTAAGAGAATAATGATCAAAATGAAAAGTAACATACATGATTAATTTCAATTAGAGAACATAATTAATACAAATTAAAAATATATATATATATATATATATATATATATATATATATATATATATATATATAATTAATTTCAATTGAAGGATAACAGTGAAAAAAAATAAAAATCTTGGGATTAAAATAAATAAAGACATTTAAGAAAAAAATTGTGTAATATTTTTAAGAAATTAAAAGAATAATGACCAAAATGAAAGATAGAATATATGATACATTTCAATTGAAGGACGCAATTAGATACAATTAAAACCTGCATATTGAAATAACTAAAGGGACCAAAAGCAAACCAAAAATAAAAAGAATTATCTATAAAGATAAAAGAGATTGACATTTCAAACAGTAATGCACAGTGTTTTTCGCTGTTCATCTAAACTCAGAGGCGTTGTATATTAGAATAGTTAAATCATTATTTTGCCCCTATATTTACTGTGTTTTTAGCCTTAGGAATGAGCGTATTTTTGAATTTTTGTATTTCCGTGCATAGTAAAATAATCATAATACTCATATATAAGACAAAACAGGACAGGAACCACCGGGAGCATTTCGCTTATTGCACATATTTATTTAATATTAGCTCTTTAATATATATATATATATATATATATATATATATATATATATATATATATATGACCTAGGTTTTTTGAAAAAAATTAATATCAGTGTTCTGAAATACTTTTAATATAATAATAAGAGTAATAAATCTTATAAAATAAAATAATTTAATTTCTTTTTCTATAAGTAATTATGGTGTCATTAATAATATGAGTAATACTAATTAGAATATGACTTATATATAATAATATTTATAATAACAACTACAATAATTGTGATAATTTAACAATCATAATCATAATAATGACAATAATAATCGAAATAATTCATCAGTTGATGTTATATTTCTTAAAGATTGACTTTAGTGATTTTTTATGTATGATATTTCATATCTAATATCACATAAACAAAAAATATATGAAGTCACAAGTACACAAAATAGGTGAAAAATTTAGGGGAATTTATCTACAATTAAAAAATAAACTCAATTGCCCTTCACTTTGCTGTGGCCATAAATAAAGTTTTTAACATGCAAAAAAATATTAATGGTCTTAAATTTTTTTATTGTCATATATCTAAGCAAAATAATCAATCTACAAAACTTTCGGTTCTTAAAAAATAATATGCATGTACCTGAAATAAATAGGCATAATAATTATTGTATATTAGGTTTATATATATTCATTTTATTATGGAAAATACATTTAAAATAATGATGACATTTTTTTGAAGAATTTTTCTCTTAGAAATAGTTATATATTTTGATATTTTTTTAATATTAACACCTTAAAATATATATTTGAAAATGAGAAATGAATCTTGCAAAATAAATAAAAAATTCTTTTATAACGATAATGATACTAACAACGATAATATTGTTAGTAATACTTAGAAAATTAATTATTTATAATAATTGTTACTATAATAGCTGTACTAATTATGACAATTTAACAATCATGATAATAATAATAAGAATAATAATCAAAATAATTCATTAATCAATGTTGTTTTTATGAAAAATTGGCTTCTGCATCGTTTTTATGATATTTCAAATCTACCACACATCGTTTTTATTTTTTTAGATACACTTCTAAATAATCTCAGTTTTTGTTCATGTTTATATATATACGCTTTTAATTTTGGTTTTTAATTCTAATTATTTTCTCTTTTGTTTAGGTTGTATTTCTTAGAAATATTTAGGTTCTTTTAGATAAAAAAAAATTACTTTTGTAATATTTTTATGTATAATATTTCAAATATAATATTATATAAAAAAACAGGGCAACACAAACAAAATGGGTAGACAAATTTGCCCAAGGTATCAACAATGAAAAATATAAGAGTCACTTCCCTTGCTTTTCGATTATAATGTTCCTTGTAGGCTGAAAAAAACTCATTTCTAACAGATTTTATCTTTTATAATTTTACTAATTAAATATTAAAATAAACAATTACAACACGTACAAAATCAATCAGTTTTCTACATAGAAAAAAGCACAACACCGCGCGGGCAAGTAACCTCGTTAGGACTAAATTGAAACCCAACATATATATTCAATTTCAATTCAAGGGCACAGTTGTAACAAATCAAAATTTACTTTGAAGAAATTAGTAATAAAAATGAAATCAAAAGACTAGAGACTAAAATCAAACCTTTTTCAAACTCTAAGGACCGAAGTGTACTTTCGAGCAGCAAGAGAGATAAAAGTTAAAACCATGCACTAGCAATTGATCGGCCAACATAACTCGACATGCACTGCACTGGGAGGCAGAGGACATGTCAGCACTCCATGGGACATGAAGGACAGTCTTCTTTCACCCTCGGAAGATGTCGCATGCGTTGCCCGAATAGCATGTGCATATGGAACACTACAGGAGCGTCGTACGACGCATCTGTAATTTTTTCGAAAAGAAATAATAAGATAATGGTAAATTACCGATACACCCCTGGACTCAACGATAATTATTAAAAAACCTTGGTGGAAAGTACCTCAATACCCCCGGATCATAGGCTTAGTTTTTTTCGTTTTGGGGGGCAATTTTGGAAGTTTTATTATGTAGAAATGTGGGAAAAACTGATAATACCCCAGTGTTCCGCTTCCTTTTATCAGCATCCAGGGGTAAAATAGTAGTTTTACTGTGCAAAGAATTCAGAAATGTCATTCATGTCTCCTGGAAATGTCGAAAATGACCTTGGTCCCGAAGATTAAATTTTTTGGCCCTAGGGTAAAATAATAATTTTACTGTCACAATCCACAGTGAACTGTGTCTAGGTGGAGTGAAGGTCATAGTGAAGTGTGTCACAATCCATAGTGAACCATGATGACTGTGATTATTCGACTTTTTTTCAATCCAAAGGCATGCGCGCGCGCACATATACATATTGTATTAATAATCATAAATTCATAATATAATGAATAATTTAAGTAAATTGAAGGTTTCTTTTTATTCTTCCATCAAATTATTTGTAATCCCATCACGAACTAAATTCATACGTGAAGGTCTTTGCAATCTTTGATTATTTGATTGAGAAATAATATCTGGTAAAATATCATCTGAAATAAAATTAGGATTGCGAGACAAAAATTATATTGTGATATCTTTTAATATATTTATTTATATTTTAATTAAGTTTTTAAATTTTTATATTATTTTGATATTAAAAAATATAATAAATAAATAATAAACCTTTCCACTCCCCCATAATAAATCATATTAGGAAATATACGTAAGGATAGCTGCATCGGAACTAGGTATGAAATCCTCTCACCTCAGATGCTGAATTTTGTCCATCAACACTACTCAGCCACAAATTAATGGCTTGATAAAGCAACGTTGATTCTAAATGTGGAATTCTGATCATAAATTGTTAACTCCTTATAATTAAAAACAAAAAATCTCAAGCCACAAATTACGCTGCACCAAACCAAAAATAAAATACAAAAAATCAATATGACAATATTTTAACTCTATTTATTTTAGAAAATTAAAATATTATTTTGTTTTTAGATTAATAAAATTTCAATTTATGCAGTCTTTTTTTAACCTGCTATTTTGTGTTGACGCGTGGGATTGTTTCAGCAAGGCATACAAACTGTAAAGATATCATTCACTAATGGTGACGGTCTCAGTTTTTAGAACTCAAGAAAAAAAATTTAACCATTTTCTTTTTACCATAAAACACACAAAAAATACTAATAACACCATTAAATTTATTTTCAACTTCAAAACACCATTAATATTTAAAAATAAACTGAATAAAAAATTAATGAGAATAAATGTTCACGTGGGGTGCCTGTAACTTTTTCACAGTGTGTCCTTTTCATCCATCTTTCTTTTTCCTGGCACTACCTTCAATACACGTCTAAATATTACATCGACTGTTATTATTTTTGTTTATATGGTTTAAATTTCAAAAAAAAAAAATTATGAAATGTATTTTAGTTATGATTTAAAATAATTTTTAAAATATTTCGTTAAAACCAGTTACCAATCTTTTCATATTGCTTCAACTTGTGAAATTATTTTAAAAAACATAGACATATAGACACATTTATATATATATATATATATATATATATATATATATATATATATTGTATTAATAATCATAATTTCATAATTTAACGAATAATTTAAGTAAATTTGACGTTTCTTTTTATTTTCCCATCAAACTACTTGTAATTCCATCACGAACTAAATTAATACATGAAAACCTCTGCAATCCTTACTATTTGACTGAGAAACGACATCTAGTAAAATATTATCTGAAATAAAATTAGGATTATGAGATAAAATTTATATTATGATATTCTTTTAATATATTTATTTGTATCTTAATTAAGTTTTTAGATTATATATATATATATATATATATATATATATATATATATATATATATATAATCATAATTTCATAATTTAACGAATAATTTAAGTAAATTTGACGTTTCTTTTTATTCTCCCATCAAACTACTTGTAATTCCATCACGAACTAAATTAATACATGAAAGCCTCTGCAATCCTTGACTATTTGACTGAGAAACGACATCTAGTAAAATATTATCTGAAATAAAATTAGGATTATGAGATAAAATTTATATTATGATATTCTTTTAATATATTTATTTATATCTTAATTAAGTTTTTAGATTTTTATATTATTTTAATATTAAAAAATATAATAAAGTTATATATTCCACCCCCACCCCCCCTCTCAACTTAAATTGAAAAGCGGGTATTACCTGTTTATTGTAGAACGTGATTTTCATTATATAATTGTGTGTGTTTCATATCAAATTTTTGCTTCTCAAAGTTAACGAAACACTCAATCCCTCATTTTTTTTTTAACTTCCGGTTGCACCACAAAAACAAACTCCATCTAAATATTACCTAAGTTTATGACCACTTGACTTGTAATGCGCATCAATTACAAATAAATAGAGATAAAAAATAATTGACAACTGATTTTGCAACCAACCAAAAGATTTAAAAAAAAAGTACATCTGATTTACACACTAAATACCAAAGGAAGAAGAAGCTCGAACCAATTAGACAAATGCTGATAGCAAGTCCCAAGACTGGTTGTAGAACTGCAAATGTGCCGGTGATGAATGCGATAATCAATGTACCCATGCCAATCATGGTAAACAACATGGCCAAGGGAGGAAGGATTCGATTATGCAAACCTTGATAAAACGCTAACAAAAAGTGGATAAAGACAGCTGAAATTGAGAGCACAATTGATATTATATCTTATATAAGAAATCTTATAAAGCAGCTCTTTTAGCTAGAACTGCAGTGCCTTGGTCGCTCTTATAACCTCCAGGTAGGGTGAATGTTGCTGCAAATGTTACCGTTGCTATCAGCGTCGCAACTACTAGATGAGACTCTCTTACTTTATTCAAAGCTTCCTCCTCGATTTTGTTTTTCTTTCTTCTATAAAGAAAAGGATCGAAGCCAAACGGTCCACTGCCAACATCTTCCAGGGATTTCATGATCTTTATCTGCAAAATATAATGGATGATGTCATTATTAACTAATTAACAAATATCAACTCCTGAGCTTTTGTTTTTGTTTGTAGCCAAACCTTTTTTGTTGCTGTAAATATTATAGATAATTAGGAGGTTACAAAATACTAATTTTCTAGGAGGGGTAACCAAGGTTATTAATACCGTTTTGTTTCGGCCGAAATGACTGAAATATTTCATACTACTAAAAACATCGAGATAAAACAAAGTCAATTTCATCTTGGTTTAAATTTTGGCCCATTTCGGTAATTTCAACCCAATATCAACGGAAACATTCCAGATTTATTTCATTTATACCGTTTCGGCTTTATTAAAATATTATTTTACTTTCATCTCTTAAACCAGCACACATCCTAAATACATTGGATGTCACAGGCCTAAGATTTGTCCATCTTGTCGCACGTCGCCGCGCGGCGTCCCCGTCGAGGGGGTTCTTTTTGGTGTCTCACAATGGAGTTATTGAGGAGTCTCCACTTGGCTGTTGAGGGTCGCTAGGAACACCCGGTTGTACTGGTTTGATCAGAGATTCAAGGGTACGAGACTTGTTGCTTAAAGGGAAGGTATTAGCACCCCTAATACGCCTTACCTAAGGTAAGCTGCATTGTCTACCTTGATGTGATTTTGAATGCTTCGATAGGTCGTATTTATTAAAAAAAAAATGTTCCGATTTTCAAAAGAAATCGGTTGCCGCTCAAATAATCCAATGCATTTTATTGATTATTTCCAGATATGCAAATGCTAGCCTACTTGTAATTTCTTCATTTACCACATGAAATTAACCATTAATCCCCATGCATTAATTTCACGATTGATCGATTCATAAAAAAATTGACCACTGCTCAGAATAATACTAACAATTTTGGTGGTTATTCCCGAATATGTAAATGTTGGACTACGTGTAAATCCGGCAATTACTACCTAAAATTAATCGTTAATTCTCGAGAATTAATTTTTGCGATTTATTTTAATATTAGCCAAATTTTCAAGATTTAATAAACTTGTTATTAAATCTAAGATAAATTTTGGAAAACACTTATTTGGCCGTTTGTAAAGAAAACACATTTTTTATATTTTCAATTTATATTCTTTTTTTCTTACCACAACAACATAAATGATTAAAATAAATAAAACACAACACAACACACACATACTCTTTTTATCTTTTTCATTATATTTTACAAATACAACTCACACACACATGTCTTTTCTTTTTCCATAATACATTTTACAAATAATAACTCAAAATACAATAAAAATTCAAATAAACACATAAATATAAAGAAAACAGGAGAATTACATAAAGCAAACAAGAACAGTTCTGGACAGTGGTGGTAGTGGCTGGAAGGCTGGTGGCGCGTCAGCCCACGCGCTGCCGCTGGAGAAGGCAAAACAGGGGGGGTGCGTGGATCAGCCTCTTCCCTTCCTTCTCTTGCCGGCGGTGGCCTTCACGGTGAACTTAATTAGTGACTAAAAAATTGTACAGATGAACTTGTGTACAAAAAGTTATTTTTTGAAATTTCAAGGACCTAAATTTCAAGTCTCTAGTAAGTCACCCATATTCGGTATCATTTCCATTTGAGTATGCATTATTTTAATTTCATTAGTGATGAATAAATCAAAAATAAATGCTTTTTAATTAAAGTTAAATCCCACAAAATAAGACTTTAAAGATCAAAATTAATTATTAGAAAATGAACAGTAAATCAACAAATATTTTAGTGTGTGAATAATGACAAGCTATAGTAAATAAATAAATAATCGAGTGTGAAATCCATCTTTAATTTATAATTAAAATCTCACAAAATAGGTCAAATTCATCACAGGATTTCAGTCTCACCTCTGTTAAGGAACCAACTCACCTAAAAGCTTAAGCTTATAGGTGAGGCCCCAGAATATGATTTATATTATTCTCTAACACACCCCCTCAAGTGAAAGCCCTTTGGGCTTGAAACTTGCACAGGCCCATATTACCTTGTGCTTGATTTTTATCAAATAGAATGGGGGTGGTGAGATTTGAACTCGTGACCTTTAGGTCAACAAGGCTCTGATACCATGTTAAGGAACCAACTCACCTAAAAGCTTAAGCTTATAGGTGAGGCCCCAGAATATGATTTATATTATTCTCTAACAACCTCTCTCGTAGAACAACCAATATGACCTCTTATTTTGTCTAGTCAAGTTTCATCTAGTTTCTACTCACTAAAGGCAAGGGCACCAAAAAGGAAATTCAACGGTTATGGACAAGCTTTGTAATGACCATCAAAAAGCTTTGGAAAAGGCCAGATGTAGCCAGATGATATATGTTGATCAGTTCGTGAAAAAAATCCACATATAAACTGTTAGGGTTTTTTTATGGCATGCTATGAAACTGGGCTGTGTGTGTTTGAGATTTTCCAAAATCATTTTTTTGTTGTTAAATAAAAGATTGTTCAATAAATAAGTTAGTGTTCGAGAAGAAGAAAAAAATAAAAAAATAAAGTCGTATGTATCTGGATTTAGTCTCTGACTAGCTATGTAAAAATTCAACAGGCCCTTCTCTACTTACTGCGTCTGGCTCTATTTATATACTTTCTATCTCTCTCATTAAGAAAATTAATGGCTTGATAAAGTATTGTTGATTCTAATTTTAGAATTCTGATCATGAGGTGTTAAACCTTATAATTTAGAACAAAAAATCTTAAGCCACAAATTACGATGCTTGTACAAGGATATTTAAATTAAGATGGTATATAAAAGTGTAGAGATAATTATTTTTTAAAATATTTTTTGTTTAAAAATAAATATAAATGATTTTTTTTTATTTTTATAAAATTATTTTAAGATAAAAAAATTAAAAACATAAAAAAAATATAATTTCAAGCAAAACATTAGAAAAATCACGATAAAAAACAGCCCCTAAATCAACATTTCACTATAAGTATTGCATATACATTTATAAAACATTATTTAGCAAATGACACAAACAAAATTTATCACAATTTCTTAAGAAAATATTTATTTTATATTTGTGACCAGTAAATCATTTCATAAAAAAATTAAAAAAATATAACTGAATTTTATTTGATAGCGAATTTGGGATTGATTGTTTTAGTTTGAAATCTTGTTCACAAATTTTAGCTAAAGATTTAAATTTTTTGTCTTATTATTATTATTATTATCATTATTATTTCAAAATGATAACGATTACTAGGATATTAATTACTAAAAAATTATTATGATTAAGAAGATATTAATTTCTAATAACTATCAATTACAAAAATTGATTATTCCATACTAAACAAAAATCGTTTCTTTTTTTTTTCTCGACCAATAAGTATATATTAATAAAATATTTTCATTTGAGAAGTGAGCACAATTTTTTAAAATAATAAAATATTTGTGACAATGCAAATGGGTTACAAAGAAATTGGGTTTTCATTCAACACAAAGCCACAAGCAATGCTCGTCATCTTGGATTTTCTCGACCAACTTACTCTTCCCTCAAGTCCTCCCTTTTCTTTTGCCCATGTTTTGTGTTGAAATCAAAAGAAAAATTCTGTTGTATTATGTTTGTCGTACCTTTTATTACAGAACATGAAGGATATATATAATGTAGGCTAGTTCTCTTGACAAGAAAAGAATAAACCTTAGAACTGACATCTTTAATGAGGGACAAGACCTCTTATCGCAATTATCTACACACGTTAATGAGAGGAAGGCTATTGTCGCAGAAATCTACCATACACGGCAATAAGTAACAATGCAGGTAGCTGAAATATACAACACAAAATCCAACACAGAGGCACACCTTAATATGCAGAGGAGAAAAACACTGATTACCAGTTGGATAAAATCCAACGACTTCCAATATCCCCCCTCAAGGAAAGTTACCGATGACTTCACCTCCACTAGCCAACCTTACTAAAGGACCAGGAAGCAGCAGACTACCAATAGCAGCCAATTAACACCAAGTTAACGGTCCCCTCACTTACCATGCTCCTCAGCCTTCCTCTTCTTACAAATTACTCAAGCATGGATATGACAGCAACAATCATGGTTCTTACAATTACTTGTAACACAATTTTTAGTGATGAAAATCCTCATGATATTATATTTTTAATATAATAATATGAATAATAAATCTAAAAAACATAAAAAATAATTGAATTTCTTTTTATAACAATAATGATGATGACGACAACGATAGTACTTGTCATAACCCAATTTTGGGTTATTCCCCAAATCTATCAAAAAAATAGCAAAAATAAAATAAAAAAAGTTGGTGTCTGCAGAAAAATTAATATGGAAATTTTGGACGTTTTTGAGAGCCCGGTCGTACCTCTTTTTTGGCCCGGAAATGAATGAAAATGCAGATTCAAGGCTAAAATAATTTATTATTAGATAAATCTACGTAAAAATTAAGTCGAGTGGTATAATTATATTTTTATGGGCCAATTCGATTTAACTGTCGGCCAATTTTAAAGTGTAATTATGCTTCAGAATTAATTGAGAGCCCAATTGAAGGATTTAATTAAGCGCAAGGGCTTAATTATACTTTAAATAGGTCAAATTAATTTTATTAAGAGCGTAATTGGTGAGAAATTAAGTTTGGAGGCTTAATCTGGGTTAAAATGAGAAGATCAGAATTTTCGGTGACGAAACTTTTCGAGTGAAATCGGAAGCCAAAATTAAAAAGAAAAACATCATCCTACCCGTGGAAAAACTCTTTTTGTAACCACCCATTTTTATCAGTCTATTTTATATTATTAAAAAAAAATTGAAATTGTCGTGGCCTTGCACCCATACTGCAGCCATGCCCCCCTTGCCCTTCTGCAACACACAACCCACCATACCTGGACAACACCCCATGCCCTGCACTATGCCTTCTTCGCCTATAAATAGGAGGGAGAAAATACACAGGAAAAGGGGGGAGGCAAGACGAAAAACTTGGGGGAGGCAAGTAGAAAAAACTGGAAAACATATAGAACAAGGAGAAAAAAATTTAAGTAACAGAGGGGAGAGTTTATGTAGAGAGAATGAGAGAAAAACCAAAGATAATTTACACTGAGAGAGGGGAGACGACATAATACGTCCATCGTCTCTTCATCTTCCTCATCTCCGGCAAAGTCAACAACCTCTCTTGGCCATCTTCCTCAACTCTGATGGAACCAGCAGCAGTCTCTCTCTCTCTCCCCTCCAGTCGGTGTTTCTCTCTCAACCTCGTTGTAGCTCCTTTCTCTCTCCCTTACAGCGTCCTCTCTCTATAAACCAGCATGTTAAGCAGCCCCCTCCTCCACCAGCGCAGCCAACAACCACCACTGGTCTCCCTCCTTAACTCTGTCGCCAGCCACAACCTTCCTTCTCCAGCTCCGGTGACATAGCAGAGACAAGCAACAACAGCAATAGTAGTTGCAGGGGTGAACAACAGCCACAAACTAGCCACTTCCGACGCTCCTACCGGCCACCACGGACCATCATTTTCGATGCCACCACGACAGGGAGAACCACCTCGACGTCCTCTACCCAGTAGTAGTGGCAGGTAAGCCTTTTGTCGTGGCCGGCCAACCATCATTTCACTGTTCACGTTACACCTGAATAGTGGGCAGAGTGAATTAATTCACTCTGTCCCGATTTCCTTTTTTTGTTATTTATTTATTTTTAATTTGTGGGCAGGGCTCAGTGGTGGGCCTTTGGACCACCTTGGCCGGCCCATTTGGTTAGGCCCGGCCTTACCCAGTTTTTTTAATTTAAAAAAAATACAAAAAAATTTACATTTTTAAAAAATAATAAAAGTGTTGTTTTCGTGCATATGGCTGAATTCCATGATTTTTCAAGCATATTTTTCATAAAAAAAATATATGTTGCATCTTTCACATATTTTGAACAAAAATTGGATATCATAACCAGTATATGATTATTCGTTGGAATTTGGCCAAAATATCAAAAAATTTAAAAATTATTTTTTTTTTAGCTATCTCGGTGTAAAATTACATTGTAAAGTACACCTGCAGATACTAAAAAAAGTTTTCTTTTATTGTGGTGTAAAATTACATTATAAAGTACACATGCGGATAAAAAGATTTTTTTACTACGATGTAAAATTACATTGTAAAGTACATCCGTAGATATATAAAAAAGAGAGTTTTTAACTGCAGTGTAAAATTACATTGTAAAGTACACCTGCGATAAAAAAATATTTTGTTTGAAAATGTAGTGTAAAAATTTTTAACTTAGAAAAAACAATCAAACAACAATGCAGCTTACCTTAGGTAGGGTGCACTGGGGGTAATGTGTCTTCCCTTTGCACAACAAGTCCCCTTGCCCAGACTCTCGCAAACCAATAGGTTCCTAGTGACCGTAATACTAGGTGGTGACTCTTGATAATTATAGTCGTAATTTTTACGGCTATAAAACACAACTATCTCATTTTCACCGCGTGTCGTTGTCTCCCAAATCAGAGGATGGCTGGGCGCGAAGCTCGAAAAAATTGTCGTTGCGACAGTACTGACAATAATAATTAGAATATTGATTATTTACAATAATAGTTATAATGACAACTATAATAATCAGGATAATTTAACAATTATGATGATGATAATAATAATAATAATTAGAATAATAATCAAAATAATTCATTTGATAAAAAATTATAATTGACAAATAATTTTGCAACCAACCAAAAGATTTTTTTTTTTAAATACATTTGAGTTTTATTTGATAGAAAATTTAGAATTGGTTGTTTCACTAGTAAATCCAATATTGTCAATCTTCGGTAATGATCCAGAACTCTAAACACATTAAGGAAGTAGAAGCTCAAACCAATGAGACAAATGCTGATGGCAAGCCCCATGACAGGTTCTAGAACTGCAAATGTGCCTGTGATGAATGCGACAATCATTATACCCATGCTAATATATTACTGTTTATTGTCTATTTGATTTTTCAACTTTAACTTTCTCTCTCTTCAAAAAGAATTGGGGTCTAAAGTATTCATTTTGTGTTTTTATTGTAGAATTATTTATTTTTGTGTTTTAAGAGTATTTTTAAAAACTTTAATTTTTATTTATATTTTTTTCTTCAAGTTAATTTTTAAATATTTCTATATTATTTTGATGTGGTAATGTAAAAAATATTTTTTTTTTATAAAAATATTATTTAATGCATTTATAAATAAAAAAACATTTTAAAAAATAAAAACCTCTTAAATAAACTGTTTAATTGTTTCAATTGATTTTATTTAATTTTTATTATTTTCCATATATATACATATATATATATATATATATGGTTTTAATAGAGATCCATTAATTATCACAACAGTTAATTCATAGAGGATTGAAATATATATATGGTTTTAATAGAGATGCATTAATTATCACAACAGTTAATTCATAGAGCATTGATTACCTGTATCTCACCAAAATGTCCTGAATATATGTCCACGATGCTTAGCTCTTGCTTATTAAGACCATATATTCCACTACTCTCTTTTTGACGATAAACATATATCCTTGCCACCTGCTTGGGCGTTAAAGCAGCAATTAGATGGAAAGGTGTGTTTCCTTTGTCATCCTTCAGTGTTTTAAGTCTCTCAAGCTCTGGAATCCTCAGACATTTCAGGAATGTGAGACTGTTTTGATTGGCCAAAGCATGGTGAAGGGCATTCCAACCTCTGTTATCAACTAGATCACAACAAGCTGGACAACAAGAAACAATCATTTTCATTATGTTTAAATGTCCTTGACTGGCAGCAATGTGAAGAGCTGTTTTCTTCTTCTTTGTTTCCGCAATGTAGGCTGCGGACGCATCATATTTTAGTAATAATTTCGCAGCAAACCAACAAGAGAAATAGGCAGCGTAGTGAAGTGGTGACCAGCCGTTCTCATCAGTTGTTTTTGTCAATTTCTTTTCTTTTTCTAATATCTTTCTTGTTGTCACTGAAACCAACAAAACCAATGAGTAAAAGTTTCCCTTCGTGAACATCAGAGATTTCACATAGTCCATTTGAATTACTATATATATATATATATATATATATATATCCATTACTTAAACTCAAAAAGAATCTTAGTGGTTTTTGTTTTTTTGTTTTTTAAAAAAAAAAAGCTAATTGTGAAGCAAACACAGAGATATATAAAACCAAATATAGTTTACGCTATTATATATAAATTAATTAATTCTCCAGACTTCAGCAAAAATTAATCATACCATCATCTCTCGCGGTGATTGCCGCGTGGAGAGCAGTTCTACCATTAGGGCCGCCATAGTCCACTGAAATGCAATTTCCTAGGATTTCATCGATCACCTTATCTTCTTTTGGTCTCCGACCAGCGGAAGCAGCAATATAAAGTGGAGTTTCTCCGTGAACATTGGCGGAATATGAAAAATCAGGGTCCTCTTTAGTCAATATTTCCACCACATGGCTGCGCGCATTTCGAGCTGCCTCGTGCAGCGCCGTGTCTCCCTATCCATTGGTCATCCTCAACATCATTTTAGCTGCTGTTACTCCGCTCTCTGGATCTGCAGGGAGAGCTTTTGCTCCGTCAATGAGGACTTTGACCACATTGGAATGGCCATATTTTGCTGCCAAATGGAGGGGGGTTTCTCCTTTTTTGTTGGGCTTGCAATAACAGTGTTGGACACCTTTCAAGAATTTTATCAACAAAATCAGTGGATCTCGGTTCCCTCCGTTGGTTTTTCAAGTAGACATGAAGAACGGTGCTATCATCTGGAGTCAATAACCGATCAAGGCTGGTTTGAGAATTCTCCAAGGGATCAATATCGCCTGCTACTGCAGCTTTGTACAAGACATGATCCATATAGATGATGCTATTCATTTCGTCACAAGAATCCATTTTGCAGTGTAGAGAAACTCACTAAATGAAATGTAAACAAAAGAAGGGGAGGAGAAACCACAGTGGCACAAAGGTAAGAGGTTCCTCTCACTCAACTGATCACAAGCTGCTGATTTCTTTGGTTTTTAAAGAAAAAAAAAAACCTAGATAACAGACAGGGTTAACATTATTACATTTCTTTTCCTTTTTTATTTCTTGTTGCAATATCTTTTCTTTTGCCCTGCTTGAAAGTTTTGCTTTAAAAAAAATAAGAAGGGAAAATATTATCAAAATAACTACTAAATTTAAATAAAAAGAGAAAATATAACCACTAAATTCCACTCATCGTTGTAGCTAGTAAGTTTGGTTTAAAGCAAACAATTTGATCAGTTTAATAATACTTTGTTTCCAAAAATGTTTTATAATTTGACCCAAAGCCAGTACGATGGCGCAATTTTGACACAAAGTCTTTAGTGGACTGGATCCGAAGTTCAATCAGATATCTGTAGGAAGAATTAACGCAATGACCCTGCCCTTGGCTCGGAGAGAAGTTGTGCAGATGTCCAGAAAATGCTTCCACTTTATCCAATCCTTTCTATAAACCTAAATTGTATAATGAAAAATATAATGTATTTCCCAGCTTCTAAATTGTAAAGAAAACGTTAATAGTAAATGAAAAGAATCCAAAAATAGCTAGAAAAACAAAGAGAAATCTAAAATAATATTAATTTGGACATGAAATGGCATTCAATGGTTACATCAAAGTTAACTCATTATAGAACCATGCATGTAGAATATGCTTATAAAATTAAACTCATGAACAAACTTTACCATCACAAACACTTGAAAACATATAAATTTCAGTTTCCCTCCTTTCTTTTCAAATTTCTTCCAATTTTTATTTTTGTAATCATTGAAAATCCATACGAAGCAGATCCAGAAAATGATAGCATTAAAAGTAAACAGTGCCAAAGCAATCAAAACCCAGATCTCCATCCCCGCCAATTCCAAAGATGCATCTAATGTTCATTCCAACCCAATGAACATTAGATACATCATCGAGAGGCCCTACAATTCACAGAATTTTGTTCAGATTTTCTAGTGTTTTTGAAAGTGGATAGAAGATGCTCCACAGACCATGTTTCCAAAGAAGAACGCAAAAGTAAAAAGAAAAAGAAATGTGATTGTGTTAGCATTTTTTTTTTTTTATCTTTTCCCCCACTTTTATAAGCAGAGAATATTTAATAATTTAACACTCAGATACATCAAAATATCTCGCTCTACCAATATTTTGTGAAAGAAATCATATTTTTGTGAACATTTGTTTGTAGAATGTGCTGGATTAATCAGTATTTTATTGATTAACTATCTGGAATACTGTCATGCTAAGATTATAATTGTTGATTAATTTATAATGCCTATTTTTTTTCTCTTATCATTAAAGAAACTAGAGATGAATGCTTCTATAATAATGTTGTCTATGCTCCTGAGCTTCACAAATGCTCAAATGTGAATAAATCAGCTGTCTACCTAATTGTTTTTTAAGACAATAATAAGTTTTCAAAAAGAATTTATTTCAAAACAATGAGTTTATATATATATATATATATATATATATATATATATATATATATATATATATATATATATATAATTTATTTGATAGCAAATTTAGGATTGGATGTTTTAGTTTGAAATCTTGTTCACAAATTTTAGCTAAAGATTTAAGTTTTTTGTCTCATTATTTAAAAAACATTTATTATTGTTATTGTTATTGTATGAAGAAAAAGATCAAGAGCAATTCTCCAATGCAAATATATTTGATAACAAATCTAGTATCGAATGTTTCTATCGTGATATGATACTATCTATTGTTGTTTTTATGTTGTCTTCCTAATTATTTTATAGGAGAATAAAAATCTTAAAATCTTTCATTGTTATTTACTTAGTATTAAGAATAACTTCCAATCAAGGTAAAGTATTTTGCAACATAAAAGTGAAACAAAAAAGATGGCAATGGGAGCATTTTTCTTTTATCAATTTTCTAAGACTTAGGCACTCTTATATATCAAAGTATCTCGCTACATTAATATTTATTGACATAAAAAGTAAATCAAACACTTATGTCCATGCAAGTATATGTGTTCCCACATACATATAGACTAAATATCTCACTATTGATATATGATATACATTCATAAAACATTATTTAAAGAATAAAACTAAAACATTTGATCATGTATTTTAGAAACATTTTTTGTTTTTATTTGTGACAAGCAAATCTTTTCAAAACAATGATTATTTTAAAGGCATATAACTGAATTTTATTTGATAGCAAATCATGCTAAATAAAGATATTCAGGAAATATGTGAACTATATGTATTATTATATGATTTCAAAACAATTCTAAACTAGCATTTGAAAATTCATCGCAATATTTTTTGAATAATAAAATATTTGTGATAATGCAATGGGGTGACAAAGAATCACATTTTTGTGAATATTGCTTTTTATCTTGAACTTTGTTGGATATCAATTTGAGGCTACATGATCAATAACTTTTATGGTAATATATCATCTATTAATAATTTTTTTATTCATTGATTAATGAATCAAATTCATTAATCTAGAATATTGCCATATGAGTATTATATAAATAAAAATGTTGATTAATTTAGATCATTTTAGCTTTATAATGTCTAAGTAAATCTATTTTTTAGCTTATCGTAAAAGATACAATAGAAGCAATATTTCTATTACAATGGGATTTTACCTACCTGTTTTTCGATGTTGTATATGTTCTTGAAATTGAGAAGTGATCAATATGAATAACATGAATTTTCTCCCTCATTGCTTTTTCAAGATAATAAAAAATTTCAAATTACTTTTAATTCCTTTGTGTATAGCATAACTTCTAAGAAAGGCAAAGTATTTTGCAACACAAAAATGAAAAGAAAACAAAAGTGATTATGTTATCATTCCCCCCATCTTTTATAAGTAAAGAATAACTATATTTTGATGCTCTTCTAAATCAAAGTATCTCGCTACATCAATATTTATTGACTTAAAAAGTAACTCAAACACCTATATCCATGCAAGCATGTGCAGTCCCAAACACGTATAAACTTAAATATGTCACTGTAAATATTGGATATACATTAATCAAACATATTTTAGAGAATGAAACTAAAATATTTCATCATATATTTTAAACTAATTCTTTGATTTTCTATTTGTTACAAGCAAATGTTTTCAAAACAAAGATTATTTTTTAAAAAAATATGACTGAATTTTATTTGATAGCAAATCTAGGATAGAATGTTTTAGTTTGAATTTTTTTTCACAAACTTTAGCTAAATATTTGAGATTTTTGTCTCATTATTGATGATGTTGTTGTTGTTTTTATATGAAAAAATAAATATGTTTCAAAATAATGATGATTACCATGATATTAATTACTTATAATCATCCAATTGGAAGAATTGGTTATTCCATGCTAAATAAAGATTTTAACTTTATTTTCAACAAATATGTGAACTATATGTATTATGATATGAATTCAAAACAATTCTAAACTAGCATTTGAAAATTCATCGCAATGTTTTTTGAATAATAAAATATTTGTGATAATGCAACTGGGGTGACATAGAATCACATTTTTTTTTTAATATTGCTTTTTATCTCAAACATTGTTGGATATCAATTTGAGGCTACATGATCAATAACTTTTTTGGTAATATATCATCTATTAATCATTTTTTTATTCATTGATTAATGAATCAAATTCATTAATCTAGAATATTTCCATATTAATAATACATAAATAAAAATGTTGATTAATTTAGATCATTTTAGCTTTATAATGTCTAAGTAAATCTATTTTTTATCTTATCGTAAAAGATACAATAGAAGCAATATTTCTATTACAATGGGATTTTACCTTTTTTTAAGCGCTCATTATGAATAACATGATTTTTCTCCCTCATTGTTTTTTCAGGATAATAAAAAATTTCAAATTACTTTTAGTTCCTTTGTGTAAAACATAACTTCTAAGAAAGGCAAAGTATTTTGCAACACAAAAATGAAAAGAAAAAAAAAAGTGATTATGTTATCATCCCCCCCGTCTTTTATAAGTAAAGAATAACTATATTTTGATGCTCTTCTAAATCAAAGTATCTCGCTACATCAATATTTATTGACTTAAAAAGTAACTCAAACACCTATATCCATGCAAGCATGTGCAGTCCCAAACACGTATAAACTTAAATATATCATTGTAAATATTGGATATACATTAATCAAACATTATTTAGAGAATGACACTAAAATATTTGATCATATATTTTAAACAAATTCTTTGATTTTCTATTTGTTACAAGCAAATGTTTTCAAAACAAAGATTATTTTTTAAAAAAATATGACTGAATTTTATTTGATAGCAAATCTAGGATAGAATGTTTTCGTTTGAATTTTTTTCACAAACTTTAGCTAAATATTTGAGATTTTTGTCTCATTATTGATGATGTTGTTGTTGTTTTTATATGAAAAAATAAATATGTTTCAAAATAATGATGATTACCATGATATTAATTACTTATAATCATCCAATTGGAAGAATTGGTTATTCCATGCTAAATAAAGATTTTAACTTTATTTTCAACAAATATGTGAACTATATGTATTATGATATGAATTCAAAACAATACTAAACTAGCATTTGAAAATTCATCGCAATGTTTTTTGAATAATAAAATATTTGTGATAATGCAACTTGGGTGACAAAGAATCACATTTTTTTTAATATTGCTTGTTATCTCGAACTTTGTTGGATATCAATTTGAGGCTACATGATCAATAACTTTTTTGGTAATATATCATCTATTAATATTTTTTTTATTCATTGATTAATGAATCAAATTCATTAATCTAGAATATTGCCATATTATTATTATATTAATAAAAATATTGATTAATTTAGATCATTTTAGCTTTATAATGTCTAAGTGAATCTATTTTTTAGCTTATCGTAAAAGATACAATAGAACCAATATTTCTATTATAATGCGATTTTACCTGCTTTTTTTTCGATGTTGTATATGTTCTTGAAATTGAGAAGTGTTCAATATGAATAACATGAATTTTCTCCCTCATTGTTTTTTCAGGATAATAAAAAATTTCAAATTACTTTTAATTCCTTTATGTAAAGTGTCATAACCCAATTTCTGGGTTACTCTCCAAAATCTACCCAAAAATAACAAAAATAAAATAAAAGGGGTCGGCGTTGGTAGAAAAATCAATTTGGAAATTTTGGTTATTTTCGAGAGTCCGATCATATCTCTTTTGTCCCGAAAAATAAAGGAAAGTACAAATTTAAGGCAAAAATAATTTATCATTGGATAAATCTGTATAAAAATTAAGTTGAAAGATATAATTATATTTTTATGGGCCAATTTGATTTAATCGTCAGCCAATTTAAGGTGTAATTATATTTATAAATTAATTTAAGGTTTAATTGAAGGATTTAATTAAGTGCAAGGATTTAATTATACTTTAAATTGGTCACATCAAATTAATTAAGGGCGTAATTGATGAAAAATCAAGCTCTTGAGCTTAATTTGGGTTCAATTGAGAAGTTTGGAGTTTTCGAAAACTGAATTGAATTTTTCCAAGTCAATTGTGCGAAGTCACTGGTCAAATTGAAGAGAATTGGATTTCAATGGTCAAATTAGGGATCAAATTACATGAATCTAAAACCAAGGATCAAAGTGAAAAGAGTGCGTAAATTTAAACTCTATAAATAGAATTGAGTTGCTTTATAAATGGGACAAAAAAAATGCAAAAAAAAAGAACCCTAAAATCCCAGAAAACCCTAATCTTTATCTCCCTTTAGGGGCTGAAGCCGCTAACCCCATTTTGGGGGCAGCTACAACCCCCTTCCACTCTTTTTTCTCTCTTTTTTCTGGCCAGGCCTCCCTCCTCCTCGTCGCCTAGCCTTCCTCTCCACCTCCCTATGACGGCCTCAGTTGCTCCCTCCGGTGACTGACTCGACCCTCTCCCGTCAGCTCTCCTCTCCAGCCATCGATGGCCAGCTTCTCTGCGTCGATGGCCTCCTCTCTCTTCACCCACACAGCCTTCATCAATGGCCAGGCCCCTTCCTTTCCATGGCTGCCCCCATAGCCTGGCTCCTTTACTCCCTGCCAGCAATAGAGCACCTCTTCATGTCAACCTCTTTTCCCGTGAGCTCCTTTCTCTGGCAGTTGCTCCCTTCTTGTCAACTTTCCTCTCTATTTGTCAGTGGCCAGCTCCTTTGTGTCGATGACCTCCCTTCTCTTCCCCCTTTGGCAGTGTCGTTTGTCTTCAACACCCCTATCAGTAGCCCAGCAGCCCTCCACGGTGCTTCTCTCCCTCTCGGTTAGCCTCCATCCCTTCTCTCCAGCCATCGGTGGCGAGCACCTCTGCGCCAATGACCACCTTTCTCTTTCTCGAAGACACTACCCATCTCACCCACACCAGATGCACAAGCAGCCACTATCCACGGCGCCACAACCATCTGAAAAAGGAGGAAGAACATATCTAGAAGGGGGAAGAACAACCCAACTGCCATTGTTTGTGTGTTTGTTTTCTCTGTTACAGGTCACTGTGAAGGCCGTTATCGGCGAGAGAAGGAAGGGAAGAGGTAGATCCACCCCCCTGTCATGTTGCATCTTCACCGGTGGTGGCGCGTGGTTCCACACGTCGTCAGTGCTCCTGCGTTGCCTCCACTGCCAACAGTGTTTTTGAGGTTGTGATTTTGGATGTCATGTGTGTTGTTTTTAAATTGTTATTATGTTCATTTATTTTTTTAAAATGTTATATATTGTGTAAATTATAACAAAAATTAATGAAAAATAGAATGGGTGCGTGTGTTGCATTAAAAGTATACATATAAAAATTGCATTTCAAAAAGAAAAACAAAAACAAAACAAAAATATGTTATTTTCGTGCATACAATCGGATTCCAAAGTTTTTTCCACTGTATTTTTCATAAAAAAAAAATATGTTGCATCTTTTCCATATTTTAAATTGAAAATTGAATATCGTAACTCATTTACAATTATCCGATGGAATGCGGCTAAAATGTCAAAAATAATTTAACAATTATTTTGTTATATTATCTCGGTGTAAAATTATACTATAAAATACACTCGTAGATAGTTAAAAATGAGATTTTCAAAATGCAGTGTAAAATTTATTTTTTTGTTAGTTTTTCAAGCAGCAATGAGGTAGATATTCTCTTCCCCGTCGCAGCTCCTCCATCTCCTCCCGCTCTCTCTCTCTCTCTCTCTCTCTCTCTCTCGGCCAACAGTTCTCTCTCTAAAACCAGTCCCCATCGACGACTGTCTCCTCACCAGCAGCAACTAGTCACCACCCTTGTCTCCTCACTGCACCAACGACTTTACCATGATCTCCAACAGTAACAACTCAGTTTTTCTTCTCCATCGCCGGTGACACAGAAGCAGAGGCAGCCACGAATTCCAGCATAGGTCAGCAGCTTCTAACGCCTCCTCCAGCCACCACAAGCCACCATTTTCGACGCCACCATCATAGGGACAACCACCGCGGCCTCCTCTACCCGGAGGTGGTGGCAGGAAGCCCCTCGTCGTGGTCAACCAAACACCCTTTATTGTTCAGGTGTTTTTCATTTTATATTTTTGTTATTCGATTTTATTTGTGGACTGGGTTGCTCTCGGCCCAACCCATTTAGCTAAGGGGGCCCCAGCCCAATAGTGGTAGGCCCCTGGGCCACCTTGGCCAGCCCATTTAGTTGGGGCCAGGCCTGAAAGTTTTTTTTAAACAAAAAAAAAAGTTGCATTTAAAAAAACAAAAAAAACATTTTGTTTTTGCACATACAACCGAATTTCAAGGTTTTTTTTTTCTAAGCATATTTTTTATAAAAAAAATATATATTGCATCGTTCTCATATTTTGAACGAAAATTGGATGATGTAACCAGTTTATGATTATCCATTGGAATTTGGCCAAAATATATATATATATATATATATATATATATATATATATATATATATATATATATATATATATATATATAAAATTATCTTGTTTTAATTATCGGGGTGTAAAACTATATTATAAAGTACACCCGCAAATAAAAAAGATTTTTACTACGGTGAAATTACATTGTATAGTATATCCGTAGATTTAAAAAATGGATTTTTAACTACGGTGTAAAATTATATTGTAAAATACATCTATAGATGAGAAAAAGGTTTTTAAATATGGTGTAAAATTGCATTACAAAGTACACCCTCAAACAAAAAAATAATTTTTGAAAATACAGTGTAAAATATTTTTTTTACTTAGAAAAACAATCAAACAACATTGCAGCTTGCCTTAGGTAGAGTGCACTAGGGTGATGCGTTTTCCCTTTGCACAACAAATCCCCTTACCTAGACTCTTGCAGACCAATAGATCTTAGTGACCTTGATACTTGGTGGCGACTCCTAATAATTAAAGTCATAATTTTTACGACCATAAACAACACTTTTTCACTGTGCGCCGTTGTCTACTCAAACAAGGGATGGCGGGGTGCAAAACGTGAAAAAATCACCGTCGCGACATCTAAGTGGCGACTCCTGGTAATTATAGTCTTAGTTTTTACGGCTATAAAACAATTTTTTTTCACCGCACACCGTTGTCTCCCCAATCAGGGGGTGGGGGGGCACGAAACGTGAAAAAATCATCGTCGCGATATTTTTAGCTTATCTTAAAAGATACAAAAGAAGCAATATTTCTATTGTAATGGGATTTTACCTGCCTATTTTTCAATGTTGTATATGTTCTTGTAATTGAGAAGTGTTCAATATGAATAACATGAATTTTCTCGATCATTATTTTTTCAGGATAATAAAAAATTTCAAATTACTTTTAATTTGTTTGTGTAAAGCATAACTTCTAAGAAAGGCAAAGTATTTTGCAACACAAAAATGAAAAGAAAAGGTGATTATGCTATCATTCTCCCAGTCTTTTATAAGTAAAGAATAACTATATTTTGATGCTATTATATATGAAAGTATCTCAATATATCAATATTTATTGACTTAAATAGTAAATCAAACACTTATATCCATGCAAGCATGTCTGCTTCCAAACACATATAAACTTAATATGTCACTGTAAATATTAGATATACATTAATAAAACAATATTAGAGAATGAAACTAAAACATTTGATCATATATTTTAAATAAATTTTGTGTTTCTATTTGTGACAAGCAAATCTTTTCAAAACAAAGATTATTTTAAAAAAAATATAACTCAATGTTATTTGATAGCAAATATGGGATAAAATGTTTTAGTTTGAATTTTTTTTCACAATCTTTAGCTAAATATATGAGTTTTGTCTCATTATTGATATTGTTGTTGTTATATGAAAAAATAAATATGTTTCAAAATAATGATGATTACTATGATATTAATTAGTTATAATAATCCAATTAGAAGAATTGATCATTCCATACTAAATAAAGATTGGATCTTTATTTTCAACAAATATATATATATATATATATATATATATATATATATATATATATATATATATATATATATATATATTTCAAAACAATTCTATACTAGCATTTGAAAATCGCAATGTTTTTTGAATAATAAAATATTTGTGATAATGCAACTGGGTGATAAAGAATTGCATTTTTGTGAATATTGTTTTTATCTCGAACTTCGTTGGAGATCAATTTGAGGTTACATGATCAATAATATTTATGGTAATATATCATTTTTTTATTCATTGATTAATGAATCAAATTCATTAATCTATAATATTTCCATATTAGTATTATATAAATAAAAATGTTGATTAATTTAGATCATTTTTGTTCTATAATGTCTAAGTAAATCTATTTTTTTAGCTTATAATAAAAGATTAAATAGAAGTAGTACTTTTATTATAATGTGATTTTACCTCTTGTTTTTTTGATATTGTATATGTTCTTGAAATTGAGAAGTGCTCAATATGACATGACTTTTCTCCCTCATTTTTTTCAGGATACTAAAAATATTAGTTACTTTTAATTTTGTTGTAATTTGCAACACAAAAATAAAAAGAAAAGAAAACTAATTATGCTATCATCCCCTCTCTTATTGATAATTATCTGATTACAAGAATTGATTATTCCATGCTAAATAAAGATTTTATCTTTTTCAACAAATATGTCACTATATATATATATATATATATATATATATATATATATATATATATATATATATATATATATATAGATTGTGTGTGTGTGTAGTTTCAAAACAATTTTAAACTAACACTTGAAAATTGCTTATAATGGGATTTTACCTGCCTGTTTTCCGATGTTGTAAATGTTTTTCTCTCTTATTGTTTTTTTAAGATAATAATAAAATCAAATTTCTTTTAATTCCTTTGTGGAAAGGATAATGTTTTAGAAAGACACAGTATTTTGCAACACAATAGTGAGAAAAAAATGTGATTATGTTAGTATTTTTTTTATTTTTTTTCTCTTAGTTTATAATTAGAGAATAACGATACTTTGACAATATCATATTTCAAAGTATCTCGTTACATCAATATTTTTCAGATTTAAAAAAGTTAGTCAAATAAACACACTAAACTAAACAATATTTCTTGATTAATATACTAGAAAAGAGTGATTTAATCTTCATAAGTTCATATATATCAATTTTTGTATGGTGTTTTTAGTTTATCTAGAAACTATTAAACTCGAAAACATTTATTTTATGCAATTTATCTCTTAATGGACATATTACTTTCATTATTGCAAATAAATTCCTAAAAAATATCTTGGTTTTATAAATACAATAAAATCAATTTTAATATGCAAAAATATTCATTATATTTTTTAAATATTAAAAAATAAATAATATATATATATATATATATATAAAATAAAATAAACATAAAGAAAATACAAGAAACATATCCTTTATCATAATTATCTTTGTTTTTCCTTTTTTAAATATTAACCATAAAATATCACAATTTTTTTAAATGAGAAAACCCCAATAATTTCTGTCTTTTTGATGAATTATAAAACAACAAGAAAAATAATAATTATAAAATCCGAACATTCTCGAAACTCTTTATAGTTGACATCCCAACTTCACTACAATTACAATAAGACCTGCCTAGCTTCCACCGCCTTACTTTTGCACCAAAACGCTGGCGTGTTGACAGTCTCATAAATCACACCGACTTCCTCTTGCATGAAAAAGGAAACACCTGTATCTTTTTCAGAAAGTGAGACGAGAAAACGCGACGCTAGGAGTAGAATGTCCGCCACCGCAACCACAGCCCAAAACTTGTCAAAGACTTCGCCGCTTCTGGCTCCTGCCGTCGTCGCTGCGTATGCTGCTTATCGGTACGTATATTAATTCCCTTAAAGGAAAATATTTCTCTGTTTTTTTTTTTGTTTTTCGAGAGGGGACTGGAAAGCAAGGGGAAGGAAATGGCTTTTATATTTGTTTTGTTTGATATTTTAATATAATTAATGGGTTTTCATTTTTATTCATGGTTGTGTAATATATAGTATAAAAAGTTGATTCTGTTGCTCTTTTGAAATGTTTTTTCTTTTTTCAGAATCTGAAAAATATTGCTTATATATTTTATTATTGTGAAAATGGTTTGATTTTGATTATTTTTGTAGGGTTTGATGTTAGAAAAAAATATTTATTTTGATGTTTATTGATGGAATTTAGGCAAAAAACAAAAATAAATTCTTTGTATTTTGATAGGCTTAAGGATCAATTAGTGGATCTCTTATTCAAGATAAATTTGTGGATCTTGTGTTTAGAAATGAGCTTAATTATATTGAAATAAAATCTGATACTGAACATTTTGGTTTCTGCGTCTGAATTATTATTTAGTTTCCAATGCCCAATTGAGTGATCAAATAATTGGGACATCATTTGTTACACCAAATTTGTTTTTAATGAAAAACGTATTGACTTTTTGATTGGATAACAGTTTTGTCAGCTAATGAATCAATGTTAAGTGTGTGCTGTATTTATTGCTTCTTCATTGTCATATCCGAGGATTGTTGGTTAATGATTGTTAATTTCTTTCCTTAAAATCAAAGTTTTGGAGTGCTGAAGTAGAGGTGTATAGTCGTAAGCGCGATCTAATAGAGGAAAATTGGGAGTTGATTTTTCACACTTGTTCTAATTTGTTCTGTTTGTGCTGATGTTGATTATACTGACGACGGCAACCAGGTATAAGAGTGAGCTTGCAGATGGATGTCAGAAGATCTCAGGGGTTAATAAGTTCTTGTCAAGTAGCTCCAGTGTAGTGTGTGAATCTAACTTGCCTGAATGGCCTACTTTGTCGATCAGCAGAAGTTCACGTTTCAGATTTCATCAGCATCTGCATTGCTGGTCTTCTAAAGGTCATTAAATTCCTCTGCTACTATTTTTATTTGAATAAATTTTTGTTGTGACTGAATATGGATATCTCTGGTAACCTTGAGTATTAGGGCAGAAAACAAGTCCCTTGAAGTTTTTGTGAGGTTATCTGGTGTGCGTTGAGTTTAGACACCTAAGATGAATGGGTGGTATCAAGAAGCATTCGTAGAGCTTTGGCAAGTTTTTATGTTAACAATGCAGCAGTACATGTCTTGATGAGCACCTCGTCTAGCGGAATCCATCTTTACTGTATTTTTATTTAGTGAGGAATTAACATATTAATTCATTGCATCAGTATGCGTATATTATTAGTGTAATAAATGATGTTTGTTTGGATAAACTATTTTTGCAGAGTTTGATTAACAAAATGCTTACATGTTATTTTCTACAGTGCAATTAATATGTCAATAGGCTGCATCTGTATAAAATTTGTTAATAGAGAGACAGAAGATCATCTGGTTGAATTATTTTTTCTTACAGAACTCGAGTGCTAAAACATCTACGTGTTAATAGATGTTAAATTGTTTCAACCATGCTAGTTGTAATGGTGGTGTTTTGAATCTTTATCTATAATTGTTGGGTAACGGTTTGATTATGAAAAGGTTCAGGGGCTATATATGTTTCAAATAGAAGTTTTTCATCAATTCTTTTCAAAGTTATGAAAAAAAAAAGGTTGTCATCTATTTTGGTGATAATTGTGACTTGTGACATCAAATATTCATAATTGTAATCTCATTGTGATTGGCAGAGAACACTATGTCGCGTCTTTTGCCTGCACATTCATCAATGTTTGCAGTCCTGGAAGGTTTATTAGACACAATACCCTGGCCACCTGCACAGCGAAGATCCATAAAGCCCCCTAGAGCAATGCATAAGAATGAACTTTTTGGTTTCCGCTACCCTGTATTAGCTGAGAAGCCTGAATGGTGGTGGAGGACATTGGCATGTGTCCCTTATTTGATTGCTTTGCAAATTTCAGATACTGGATATTTCATCCAACCCTTCATTGAACACTACGATGTCCTCGGAGATTTGATATATTTTGTACCAGGAGCGA